>CM055118.1:456403568-457603568 GCA_029206835.1 Rana muscosa
GCAGCGGTCAGCAAGTGGTTAAATTGTATTGTGAGGGTATACAACAGTGATGGCGAACCTTGGCACCCCAGATGTTTTGGAAACTACATTTCCCATGATGCTCAACTACACTGTAGAGTACATGAGCATCATGGGAAATGTAGTTACAAAACATCTGGGGTGCCAAAGTTCGCCATCACTGGTATACAATGTGGTATCAATACATTTTGAGACACGCCAACAGATGGCAGCACAAGGCTGCACGCACAATCACAGGGAGCACCGACCTTCATAAGTTAGTGTGCCAAAAGACATTGTCCTGTGTACATCGGGAGCTGTGCAACTGCTGCTATTCTGACCACGTGCTTTACCACGTCTGCTACTTCATCATGGACTGCAATGATGTCAATGATGGCAACAACGGTGATGTTGCAATGAGTAATTTCTTGGTGTTTGATTGGCACGCACACTTCAAGAGCGGAAGAACATCACTGTAAGACGTCAAGGGATCAAGAAGACCTTCAACCGGCTCAACCCCCGAAAATGTCTAAACCATTCGGCAACTTGTGTAAGATGATCGTCGGAGAACAATTGTGCATGCCACTCATAACACCTCAAACGACTCATTGCAGCATTGCTGTAAACTTTCAGAATCATGTCAAACGTCTCTGTGGTATATTTGCCCAGTTTCACGCAGAATTTAACATTTGCTCTTTGTTCTAACTTGCTGTCCATGATGAAATAGCAGACGTGGTAACATACGTGGTCAGAATAGCACCAGTTACACAGCTCCCGATGTACGCAGGACAATGTCTTTTGGCACACTAACTTATGAAGGTCGGTGATCCCAGTCACCGTGCGTGCAGCCTTGTGCTGCCATCTGTTGGCGAGTTACAAAACTAGTCTTAAAACTTTTTGATACCACCTCGTGTATATATAACACTCTACAACTCTAAAATAAATAATCTGTATTTGGTCATGTATACAGTGGAACCTCGGATTGCGAGTAACACGGTTTACGAGCGTTTCGCAATACGAGCACTGTATTTTGAAAAATCCTAACTCGGTTTGCGAGTGTTGTTTTGCAAGATGAGCAGGATTCAGGCCAAAGCAGTGTGCAGTACCGCGTTTGGCCTGAGGTGGGGGGCGCTGGAGCCGAGCGGAGCCGATCATAACCGATCGGCGCTGTTCGACAATGCTCTGAAAGATTTCGAAATACTACGTTCCCGAGCCTTTCCGAGGCTCTCCGGCGCCCCCCCCCCCCCCCGCCTCTGGCCGCATGCAGTATTGCATGCCATTGAAGTCAATGCGGAACAAATTATTTTAGTTTCCATTGACTTCAATGGGGAAACTCGCTTTGATATGCGAGTACTTTGGATTACGAGCATTCTCCTGGAACGGAATATGCTCGTAATCCGAGGTTCCACTGTATATGAATTACTAAGTAATGTAAATCTTTATTTATTTTTTTTAATCCACATGTCAAGCAATATGTTGTCTTTTCTGTATTATTGTAACTCAATAAAAACTATTGAAGTGAATCCCCTAGCAACCATTGGAGGAACCCTAGTTGAGAATGGCTGGTGTAGGCTGATATAAAAATGCAGATGATAGAATGGGTTAAAACAGCAACCCAATACATGATAGCAAAAATAGTAGAAGACCACTTAGATCAGCCTTCCTCAACCTTTTACCCTTGGAGAACATTTAAAAAAAAAAAATTAGATCTTGGGGAACCCCTGCAAGAGTTTTCTGATCTAAAGCTCATGGTACAGTAAATATCCGAATCACAAAAAACATTGACTTTGTACTGGTGTTCAGTGCAAAATTCAGTTTGCATTGGTGCGCTGGGGGAACAAAACTGCTCAAAAATAGCAGTTCTACTTTTGCAAAGTTTGCAGCAGAATAGCCTGAATTGTTGTTCCCTTACAAAGTTGGCAACACACATTTTAGCATGTGTCCAAGTATGCATCATTGTTGTCTATAACTAGCTCACTGACCTCATTACATTTGAAATGAAAATAGTTCCATTTACTCACTTTGCTTCATATGATAATTCTGCAAGATCCTCTGCAGCCTGAAAGCTCTGAAAGTGGAGCAGTGGAGCCTCGGCTCTAAAGATCCCTGAACAAACAAGGCGCTCATCTCATCCTATGCTGCTGGCTCAGTGTGCTGATGTCAGTCCCCGTAACGTTGAACATACTGTTGGGTCGATATCAATCTACCTTCCGGTACTCAATCAATCAGTGGTAGCTGCTGGGGGAACAATGAAGCTACCGTTGAATAGATATAAATCTGCTGCAACAGTAGCCTTGTGATGGAACCCCTGGGGACCTCTCATGCAATCCCAATAAGAAGCCCTGAACAAGAGTCATATGGTATTTGCACTTTATTACTAATTCACCCTCATATCCTAAACAGCGGGATGTCGCTAAATTGACAATTTACTGAAATGTTTGCCTGTTGTTCATCTATACAAATTTAAGGTGTATTTCTTACTGAAAATGGATACTTTTTGAATAATCCCATTTTCCAGCCTAGAATGGATGACCCAAGGTATTTGACTTGGTGGACTGCCATTATTTTTTTTCCATGTCAATCATTTCCTTACCACCTGGCTCTCTCCATTGTGTTCGGTCTTGCGGGAGCGCCATGAAGCTCCCCAGACAGAGTGCTCTTTATACCTAAAAATTAGAAACCCCAACTTCCCATAGTGATACTCAGGCCCATCTAGAGCCTTCCAGCCCCCAGTCCCATTCAGAAATCTAAGGCACTTCAAAGCCCCCCTAAATGTTTCCTTCTACTGAAACCAATGGCAGAACATCCTGTTCTCCTAGTGACCACTAGTGATGAGCCGAACACCCCCGGGTTCGGTTCGCACCAGAACCCGCGAACGGACCGAAAGTTCGTACGAACATTAGAACCCTATTAAATACAATGGATGCGAACGTTCGAATTCTAAAGTGCTAATTATAACAACTATTATGCATGTTATTGTCCTAAAAAGGGTTTGGGAACCCGGGTTCTGCACCAGGGGACATGTATCAATGCAAAAAGAAGTTTTAAAAACGGTCGTTTTTCGGGAGCAGTCATTTTAATGATGCATAAAGTGAAAAAAAAAAGTCAAATATTCCTTTAAATATCGTACCTGGGGGGTGTCTAAAGTATGCCTGTGAAGTGCCACGTGTTTCCCGTGTTTAGAACTGTCCCTGCACAAAATGACACTTCTAAAGGAAAAAAAAGCCATTTAAAACTTCTTGCGGCTTTAATGTAATGTCTGGTCCCGGTAATATGGATGAAAATCTTTAAGAAAAATGGCATAGCTACCCCATGACCCCCCCCCACCCCTACCCCAGCCCATTACCAGCCCCTTTGGGTCTTGTATGGATATTAAGGGGAACCCCGCACATAAAATAAAAAAGACCCTATATACTCTGAACAGCCGTATACAGGCGGTGCATACAAGACAGGGACTGTAGGTTTGTTCTTATGTAGAATGTGTTTGTAATTTTGAACAGGTACATTGTTGAACTGTAGCTCCAGCCCAAAAATCTATTTTTAAACTTTTTGGGAAACATAGGTAAGGGTTATCACCCCTGTAACATTTGTTTTGCTGTCTGTGCCCCTGTTCAGAACATTTCACCTCACTTTCCGTCCCAATGACAACTGTTTTTGAAATGTGGTGTTTTTCTTGAAACAAGGATTGCTGATAAAGCATCAGTACAGAGGAGACACCTTTCTCCCATATTTATTCTTACAGGAGAGAATTTTCCTTCCTAGGGGTAGATTTCCTCTCACTTCCTGTTGTCTTCTTTCGTTTGCAAGTAGGAGTCGTTTGTAAGTTGGATGTTTGAAAGTAGGGACCTGCCGTATATACTCTGCAGAAATAGGCCCCTTAGTTGTTGGTGTTGGCACAACACTGTAAGCACTCACAGTTACTCTTGGTTGGTGCTGGAACGCCCTGCTGTCAACTATTATATCAGGAATTTTAATTACATATAATTGTTGAACAGTGGTAGTAAAAATTGGGGCTTTGATGGTGGTGCTGGTGCCACAACACTGTAAGCCCTGACAGTTACTCTTGGTGGGTGCAGCAATGGGCCCTGCTGTGAATTATTAGATCAAGAATTGTAATTGCATGCCCCTGTTGAACAGGGGCTGAAAAATTGGGCTTTTTGTGGTGGTGGTGGTGGTGGTGGTGTTGCCACAACACTGTAAGCCCTCAGAGTTACTCTTGGTGGGTGCAGGAATGGGCCCTGCTGTGAATTATTAGATCAAGAATTGTAATTACATGCCCCTTTTGAACAGTGGCTGAAAAATTGGGCCTTTCGTGGTGGTGGTGGTGGTGGCGTTGCCACAACACTGTAAGCCCTCAGACTTACTCTTGGTGGGTGCAGGAATGGGCCCTGCTGTGAATTATTACATCAAGAATTGTAATTGCATGCCCCTGTTGAACAGGGGCTGAAAAATTGGGCCTTAGGCACTGGTGGCACAACACTACAACCCCTCACAGATACTGTACTTGGAGCACAGCAATGAGCCCTGTTGCAAAGTATTGCTTCAAAAATTGTAATGACACGCCCCTGTTAAACAGGGGCTGAAAAATTGGGCCTTAGGCACTGGTGGCACAACACTACAACCCCTCACAGATACTGTACTTGGAGCACAGCAATGAGCCCTATGGCAAATTATTGCTAAAAAAATTGTAAGTACACGCCCCTGTAAAACAGGGGCTGAAAAATTGGGCCTTAGCCACTGGTGGCGGCACCCATAAACAAAAATGATCTTCCAAGCGATCATCATCAATCGTATCATTGAGGACTCGGAGGAGGAGGATAGCCAGTCAACATAACAGCACAGGCACTCAGCATCAGCATCAGTCTTGAAGGGACGTGACATGTTAAAATCAATTAGTCTGTTATATCAGCATCAGGTGTGTGGTAGCTGGTGGTGATCCAAGACTGGTTCATCTTGATGAAAGTCAGTCGATCAACCGAGTCGGTGGACAGGCGCACCCTGTGATCCGTGACAAATCCTCCAGCAGCACTGAATGTGCGTTCCGAAAGAACGCTGGATGCAGGACAGGCCAGTAGCTCAATTGCATACTGTGCAAGCTCTGGCCAGTGATCCATCCTCAAGACCCAGTAAGCCAGAGGATTTTCGGTGGGGAAGGTGTCCAAGTCTGACCTTGCCCCTAGATATTCCTGCACCATGTTTATCAGACGCTGGCGATGGTTGCTGGAACCAATCATACTTTGGGGCTGCGGACTAAAGAATTGTCTGAACGCATCGGTCAGACGGCCACCTTCCCCACCGCTCCTTCTTTGACTGGCCGAAGCCTCAGCAACTCGTTGTCCTGGACCAGGAGTTTGTAACCTCCCAGTCTCTGGGAACGCGTTGCACAGACCTTTCTGCAAGGCCTCCCGGAGTTGTCTCATCCTCTGCTCCCTCTGCGACGGTAACATAAGGTCCGCAACCTTACCCTTGTACCGTGGATCAAGGAGAGTGGCCAGCCAGTAATGGTCCCTCTCCTTGATCCGAAGAATACGAGGATCCTTCCGCAGACTTTGCAGGATCAGGGAGGCCATGCAGCGTAGGTTTGCTGAGGCATTCGCTCCGGAGTCCTCTGGGTCACTAAGGACGACATGATCCGCAGTCACCTCCTCCCAGCCACGTACAAGTCCACTGGTTTCTTGGGACTGTAAATCATCCCTAAAAGACTGCTGCTGATGATGCTGAGTGCCAGCCTCCACCTCCATGCTGACACAATCCTCCTCCTCCTCCTCCTCCTCTTCCTCTTCCTGTGCGATGGGTGGGACAGAAGGAACACTGTCTGGGTAAAGGGGGCCTTGAGAGGCAAGGAAGTCCTCCTCTTCCTGCCTCTGTTCTGCCTCAAGTGCCCTGTCCATTATTCCACGCAGCGTGTGCTCCAACAGGTGGACAAGAGGTACAGTGTCACTGATGCATGCACTGTCACTGCTCACCATCCTCGTGGCCTCCTCAAATGGTGCCAGGACAGTGCATGCATCCCTGATCATGCCCCACTGGCGTGGAGAAAAAAAACCAAGCTCCCCTGACCCTGTCCTGGTGCCGTAGTCGCACAGGTACTCATTGATGGCCCTCTGCTGCGTGTGCAGCCGCTGCAGTATGGCCAACGTTGAGTTCCACCTGGTGGGCATGTCACATATAAGGCGGTTCTTGGGCAGGTTCAACTCCTTTTGCAGCTCAGCCAGGCGAGCACTGGCATTATAAGATCTGCGGAAATGCACACAGACTTTCCTGGCCTGCCTCAGGACATCCTGTAAGCCCGGGTACCTGCCCAAGAACCGCTGCACCACCAGGTTAAGGACGTGAGCCACACAGGGCACATGGGTCAGTTGTCCCTGTCGGAGGGCGGAGAGGAGGTTGGTGCCATTGTCGCAAACCACCATTCCTGGCTTAAGCTGGCGTGGCGTCAACCACCTCTCGGCCTGGCCCTGCAGAGCAGACAGGACCTCTGCCCCAGTGTGGCTTCTGTCCCCCAAACACACCAGCGCAAGCACGGCATGGCATCTTTTTGCCTGCGTACTTGCGTAGCCCCGTGAACGGCTACGGAGCACCGCTGGTTCATAGGACAAACCACAGGAAGAGGCCATGGAGGAAGAAGAAGAGGAGGGGGTGGAGGAGAGAGGTGTGTCACAACCAGTAGTAGCATTTTGGAGGCGTGGCGGTGGGACAACCTCCAACACTACTGCACCTTGTCCTGCATCCTTCCCAGCTGCCAAAAGAGTGACCCAATGGGCCGTGAAAGAAAGGTAACGTCCCTGTCCATGCCTGCTGGACCATGAGTCAGCGGTAATATGCACCTTACCGCTGACCGCCCTGTCCAGCGAGGCCAAGACATTGCCTTCCACATGCCGGTAGAGAGCCGGAATAGCCTTCCGTGAGAAAAAGTGGCGTTTGGGAACCTGCCACTGAGGAACCGCACATTGCACAAACTCACGGAAGGGGGCCGAGTCTACCAACTGAAAAGGCAGCAGTTGAAGCGCTAGCAATTTAGCCAAGCTAGCATTCAACCGCTGGGCATGTGGATGGCTGGGAGTGAACTTCTTTCGACGGTCCAGCAGCTGGGGCAGGGAAATTTGCCTGCTAGAATCGGACGTCGGTGTACTGCTAGCAGAGTGGCCGCAAGTACTTGGCTGTGACACACCTAATTCTACACCTTCATTCCTCTCAGTGCATGTTTCAGAGAGGACTGAAGTTATAGTGGGGTTGGAGATCCCAGCTGATGCGGTGCAAGGAGAGGTCCGCTTTGTTCTTTGGTGTGGGTCTTTGAGGTAGGCTTGCCAACGAGCTGCATGGCAGGTCAACATATGTCTGGTCAGGCATGTGGTACCCAAGCGGCTGATGTTTTGGCCACGCGATATACGCTTGAGACATATGTTGCAAACAGCAGCTGTGCGATCTGATGCACTAGCCTCAAAAAAGGCCCACACCAAGGAACTTTTTGAATGACGGGCAGAGGCAGCGCCCTGCACAGGCGGAGCTCTGCGGTGTGATTCCGTCGGTGTACTGCCCTTACGCTGGCCACCAAAGGGCATCCTGTCTCGTTGGAGATGTGCCTCCTCCTCATCCTCCTCCTCCTCTCTCCTATTAGGCACCCACGTGGAGTCAGTGACCTCATCATCCCCTCCCTCCTCATCACTGGAGCCAATCTGGCAGTATGCTGCAGCTGCTGGAACATGACTGCCAGATTGGTGTCCTTCTTGAGCATCCCCTCTGTCTGCTCTCACCCTACTGCCTTCCTGTAGCTGGGTTTCATCATCAGACCCTTCGAAACGCTGGGCATCCTCCTGGAGCATGTACCCAACACTGTGCTCAAACAGTTCGGGGGACTCCTCAGGAGGAGGACATGGTGGGTCTAGGGAAGGAGTGACTGATGATGAGTCTGACATTGATACCAGGGAAGAGGACGCTTTGGCAGCTGCTTTGCCAGTACCCTGAGCCTGGGTGAGAGAGGATGAGGAGGAGGAGGAGGAGGGCTTGGTCATCCACTCTACCAAGTCTTCGGCATGATGTGGCTCAACATGTCCAGCTGCGGAAAAGAAGGACAAGCATGTCCCATGGCCATGTGCTGATGACAATGCACCGCGTCCACGACCAGCACTGTTGCCCCCAGACACAGAGCCTGCTTGCCCTCTTTTATTGCCTCCTGACTGTCTGCCTCTCCTTGTTTGCCTTCCAGACATTCTAATAGATGGCCTGCAGGGAGATGGGAAAAAAGCAATAAGGGCTACCTTCAGGTGTCCTTCTCTGTCCCTTGAAACAAGGACTTGCACAGTGAAAGAAACTGACACTCTCCCTACCTACAGTTTTCTGTCCCTAGAAAAAATGTTTTTTTTAAGCACAATATAGCACAAGGAGAATTCACTCACTGTCCTTCCAGGTCCCTAGAAACAAGGACTTGCACAGTGAAAGAAACTGACACTCTCCCTACCTACAGTTTTCTGTCCCTAGAAAAAATGTTTTTTTTAAGCACAATATAGCACAAGGAGAATTCACTCACTGTCCTTCCAGGTCCCTAGAAACAAGGACTTGCACAGTGAAAGAAACTGACACTCTCCCTACCTACAGTTTTCTGTCCCTAGAAAAAATGTTTTTTTTAAGCACAATATAGCACAAGGAGAATTCACTCACTGTCCTTCCAGGTCCCTAGAAACAAGGACTTGCACAGGGAAAGAAACTGACACTCTCCCTACCTACAGTTTTCTGTCCCTAGAAAAAATGTTTTTTTTAAGCACAATATAGCACAAGGAGAATTCACTCACTGTCCTTCCAGGTCCCTAGAAACAAGGACTTGCACAGTGAAAGAAACTGACACTCTCCCTACCTACAGTTTTCTGTCCCTAGAAAAAATGTTTTTTTTAAGCACAATATAGCACAAGGAGAATGCACTCACTGTCCTTCCAGGTCCCTAGAAACAAGGACTTGCACAGTGAAAGAAACTGACACTCTCCCTACCTACAGTTTTCTGTCCCTAGAAAAAATGTTTTTTTTAAGCACAATATAGCACAAGGAGAATTCACTCACTGTCCTTCCAGGTCCCTAGAAACAAGGACTTGCACAGTGAAAGAAACTGACACTCTCCCTACCTACAGTTTTCTGTCCCTAGAAAAAATGTTTTTTTTAAGCACAATATAGCACAAGGAGAATTCACTCACTGTCCTTCCAGGTCCCTGGAAACAAGGACTTGCACAGTGAAAGAAACTGACACTCTCCCTACCTACAGTTTTCTGTCCCTAGAAAAAATGTTTTTTTTAAGCACACTATAGCACAAGGAGAATTCACTCACTGTCCTTCCAGGTCCCTGGAAACAAGGACTTGCACAGTGAAAGAAACTGACACTCTCCCTACCTACAGTTTTCTGTCCCTAGAAAAAATGTTTTTTTTAAGCACAATATAGCACAAGGAGAATTCACTCACTGTCCTTCCAGGTCCCTAGAAACAAGGACTTGCACAGTGAAAGAAACTGACACTCTCCCTACCTACAGTTTTCTGTCCCTAGAAAAAATGTTTTTTTTAAGCACAATATAGCACAAGGAGAATTCACTCACTGTCCTTCCAGGTCCCTAGAAACAAGGACTTACACAGTGAAAGAAACTGACACTCTCCCTACCTACAGTTTTCTGTCCCTAGAAAAAATGTTTTTTTTAAGCACAATATAGCACAAGGAGAATTCACTCACTGTCCTTCCAGGTCCCTAGAAACAAGGACTTGCACAGTGAAAGAAACTGACACTCTCCCTACCTACAGTTTTCTGTCCCTAGAAAAAATGTTTTTTTTAAGCACAATATAGCACAAGGAGAATTCACTCACTGTCCTTCCAGGTCCCTAGAAACAAGGACTTGCACAGTGAAAGAAACTGACACTCTCCCTACCTACAGTTTTCTGTCCCTAGAAAAAATGTTTTTTTTAAGCACAATATAGCACAAGGAGAATTCACTCACTGTCCTTCCAGGTCCCTAGAAACAAGGACTTGCACAGTGAAAGAAACTGACACTCTCCCTACCTACAGTTTTCTGTCCCTAGAAAAAATGTTTTTTTTAAGCACACTATAGCACAAGGAGAATTCACTCACTGTCCTTCCCAGTCCCTAGAAACAAGGACTTGCACAGTGAAAGAAACTGACACTCTCCCTACCTACAGTTTTCTGTCCCTAGAAAAAATGTTTTTTTTAAGCACACTATAGCACAAGGAGAATTCACTCACTGTCCTTCCCAGTCCCTAGAAACAAGGACTTGCACAGTGAAAGAAACTGACACTCTCCCTACCTACAGTTTTCTGTCCCTAGAAAAAATGTTTTTTTTAAGCACAATATAGCACAAGGAGAATTCACTCACTGTCCTTCCAGGTCCCTGGAAACAAGGACTTGCACAGTGAAAGAAACTGACACTCTCCCTACCTACAGTTTTCTGTCCCTAGAAAAAATGTTTTTTTTAAGCACACTATAGCACAAGGAGAATTCACTCACTGTCCTTCCAGGTCCCTGGAAACAAGGACTTGCACAGTGAAAGAAACTGACACTCTCCCTACCTACAGTTTTCTGTCCCTAGAAAAAATGTTTTTTTTAAGCACAATATAGCACAAGGAGAATTCACTCACTGTCCTTCCAGGTCCCTAGAAACAAGGACTTGCACAGTGAAAGAAACTGACACTCTCCCTACCTACAGTTTTCTGTCCCTAGAAAAAATGTTTTTTTTAAGCACAATATAGCACAAGGAGAATTCACTCACTGTCCTTCCAGGTCCCTGGAAACAAGGACTTGCACAGTGAAAGAAACTGACACTCTCCCTACCTACAGTTTTCTGTCCCTAGAAAAAATGTTTTTTTTAAGCACAATATAGCACAAGGAGAATTCACTCACTGTCCTTCCAGGTCCCTGGAAACAAGGACTTGCACAGTGAAAGAAACTGACACTCTCCCTACCTACAGTTTTCTGTCCCTAGAAAAAATGTTTTTTTTAAGCACACTATAGCACAAGCACAAAACACACTGACACTCTCCCTACCTATCCTTCTCTTTCCCTAAACTAAAGGAATCCAGGTTAAGCAAGAAAGAAATAAAAGTCACTGTCCCTGCCTATGCTGCTCTATCCCTGCTCCGGAACACACTACACTAGGCCGCCGTGCTGGCGGCCTTTTATAGTGTGGGGCGTGTACTAAACACCCTCAGCAATAATTGGCCACAGGCATCCTGCCTGTGGCCAATCATTGCTCTCCTCGCTGCCGGCGCTGTGATTGGCCAAGCATGCGGGGTCACAGTGCATGCTTGGCCAATCACAGCGCCTGGATGACACTGCGATGGCGTAGTGCATTGTGGGCCGTTCGCGTCACTCGAATTTGGCGCGAACGGCCCAAATCGTTCGATCTTCGTCGAACGATCGAACAGCCGATGTTCGAGTCGAACGTATGTTCGACTCGAACACGAAGCTCATCCCTAGTGACCACTTATGTCAGAGCATTCTTCCTCCACCTGGACACCAAACACTATATATTGCATTTTCATACTTTTATTGCCCGAACCCCTGTATTTTTTTTTTTTGTGCAGCTTGGCCTGTGTATATTTGTATAAAAGTGAAAAAATATAAATAAAGGCCTGTAAAATAAAAGCAAAAATAAGTCATACACAAAATGCGATTGTAGCACCCTCTACCATAGGTAGGTGATAGAGGTGAGGATTTTTGTGATAGCTGCCAGGCAGGTAAATTTAGGCAGGCCTGGGGGGCGTGTCCGGATGTGAGCGGCGGCGGACGTGTTTGAGCAGAGCTCCGGGTATCCTGAATCCCATCCTTTGCCATCCGTGCAACTAATGGCTTCTACAGCACCAGCCACCCCAATTATCTGTTCCTATATGTCCCCTGCTGAGCCCTGACTGACTATTGTGCGGGGATTTGACCGTGGTCGCCCAGGAGGACGTCTTGTTCCCTGCCTGTAGCTGCCGCCGCCATCTTGCTGGCCTGTGACCGTCCGGAGGGAGCTGATCCGTGCCTGGTAGTGGGGTAAGGGACCATCCTGCATCCCTGGACTGCTCTTCTCCCTCCTGCCTGCCCCCTCCACTGCCTGGCGTGACCTAGGGGCCTGTGGAGCCGCTGGAGGCGCTCGCGGCGGCCGCGGCCTAGTGAAGCCTGCCGGACACCGCTGTTTCCTGAAGTGGCTGCCCGGCGGTGGTGCGCCGCGCCGGCGGAGCGGAAAATCGCGGACGCGGATCCGGCGGCCCTGACACTCATCCTCCTCCCTGCAGGGACCTGGTGTGCTGCTTGTGGGGACTGGCTCGGTGGGCCACTGGAGGTGCCCCGGGGCCTGGTGACTCTGCCACTTTCTGTCTGTGTCCCCCAGCTCTAGACATATCCTGCCTCCACTCTTTGTATGCCACCCTCACTGAACTGTCACTGCCTGGTTGATTGCTGAGTGCTGTGGGGCTGGGTGTGCTTGCTGGATATCTGCCTGGACTGTGATCTCCCGGGCCCACTGCCCATCTGAGCCACCCCCTGCTGCATACCAGAAATTGATCTTGACGCATGCTGCTCCCCTATTGGGGCCCCCCTTTCGAGGCCCACCAGATGTCCCCCACTTCCAAAAAGGGGAGAAAATCCTCCGGGGCCGCTGTGATTGGCTCGTCCCCCCAGGAGCCACAACCCTCTCCGCTACAGCCCGACCCCGGCCTTACTGGCTGACTTGGAGATGGGTCCTGGAGGGGTTCCGGCGGAGGAGTCAGCCCCGCCATCGCAGGACAGTACAGCCACGATCCTTGCTGCGATCGAGCAGAGTAAGACCTCACTGCTTGTGCGCATCGATCATCTTGCTGAGGAGTGCAATCTTATCAGAAATGACCTTGACTAAATAAGGGGGAGAATGACTGAAACGGAGACCAGGATATCCGCTACTGAAGATCTTACTGCCACCCATGCCTCTTCCATTGCTGAGCTGCAGCGCACGGTCCAGTCCCTTGTCGCAAAATCTGATGACGCTGAGAACCGCCTCAGACGCAACAATGTCCGAGTCCTGGGGCTGCCTGAAAGGGAGGAGGGGGATTGCCCGGCTGAATTCGCGGAGGAGTTCTTTAAAAATCTCCTGAGCCTCACAGATGTTTCTCCTACCAATGTGGTTGAAAGGGCTCATCGGGTGCCCACCGGCCGCGCCATCCCAGGGAACCTCCCCAGGCCCTTCCTGGTACGCTTCCTTAATTATCGTGACAGGGACAAGATTCTCTCTGAAGCCCGCAAACATCCCGCTCTTAAGTACGGCAACGCCTCCGTTTTTCTTTTCCCGGACTTTTCGGCTGATCTGCAGCGGAAAAGAAAGACCTTCAACGATGTCCGTAGGCGACTCAGGGATAAGAACATAAAATACGGCATGCTATACCCCAGCCGCTTGCGAGTCCAACACGATGGAACAATCCGATTCTTTGACAACCCAGCGGATGCTGATGACTGGCTGGCCACCTTGCATTGAAGACCCATTCCCTAAGTTAATACACGGTGTTTAAACACCTTTGTCTGATATATCCCACTAAGACGTCCTAGAAGTCTATTATACCTGATGCGCGGATCTTTCATTTTCTTGCTTAATCCATCCTAAGAACATTCGACAAATACCGAAGCAATCACGAATACACTTTTACACGTGACTTACACTTAACCCTTTCGGTTTGGTGTTTTGGAAGAAGAGATAGGCCTGGTGTTCGCCATTCTCTTGGAAGGTACCCCAATTGCTGGAGGAACTACAACCCCCCCTCCGGATTGCTCAGCCCTTCTCGCTGTGTTGAGATACACGTCCCCCCCACCCCTTTGTCCACTGTTCTGTCTAGCCACTGACTCTGTTGCCGCTGGTTTTTGGGATCATTATCCATCATCCCTCTGCTCCCTGTTCTTACAAGTCGGAAGGGGCATTGCCCGTCGGCAGAGTGGGTGGACTGGCTCTAGTAGTGTAGTGCCCCCAGCTGAGGGGTTCACTAGCACCCTTTAGTTAAAGTTTTTTTCTGGGTAAAAACTATTCCCAGACCTTCCCCCCTGTTTGGAGGAAGGCTGGGATATAGTAGGATAGGCACCTGTGCCTGGGAAGTTTTGATTAAGGAGTTGGTTACTCCTTGATCTTATGTTGTTTTTTATTTTTATGTTCTGTTTTGTGTTATGCTTGAGTACTGTCAGTATTTTCTGCACTGTGACTGGGATCTTGCTGCTCATGGGGTGCACCGGTACATGCCCTTTAGCTTATCGCCTCAATTATTTCTCCCCACCGCCCGATGGCTAGTCAATTAGCTGACTCCTTCACCATCCTTTCCTGGAATGTCAGAGGTCTTAACTCAAAATTTAAGCGGGCCCTTTTATTTCAATACTTAAAATCTCACTCCCCCCAGCCTATTCTCCTCCAGGAGACTCACCTCATGGGCAGTAAGATTTTGACTCTTAAAAACCTTGGATACAACGAGCGATACATGCCACATACTCCACATATGCCAGGGGTGTGTCGGTCCTTATCCACAAGAATTTCCCCTGTGTCATTGAGGAGATCCGTACTGATCCCCAGGGGAAATTTGTGATAGTGGTGTTCACGTTATGGTCTATACGGTATATTATTATCAATCTGTACATCCCTCCCCCGTTCTCATCCGCATTACTATACGAGGTTCTGGAAAAGATTGCACCTTTCTGCCCGGGGAAGGTTCTGGTTATGGGAGACTTCAATGCCATTTTGTCACCTGACCTGGATAGACCTACCCCGCCTAAGAAACAGTGTGTGGACCTCTCTGCCTGGGCTCAGGCGGTGGGGCTGGTGGAGGTCTGGAGGTGGAAGCACCCTACCACAAGGGCTTATTCATGTTTTTCGGCATCCTATAAGACTGCGTCGCGGATAGATTTGGCCTTCTCCAACCCTGCACTGTTAGTGGATGTGTTGGAGACGTCCTATCTGCCTAGCGGGCTGTCTGATCACAGTCCCTTGGTGGTGGTGCTTCGCTCCCCGGCTTCACGGAGCGCTGCGCTCTGGAGGTTGGGCACACAATGGGTCTCTCATCCGGACATTACCGACAAACTGCCGCCCCGGCTGTCTGAGTTCTGGGAAAATAATAAGGAATCCTCTTCTCCCGACATTGTCTGGGATGCCTTTAAAGCTTTCACGAGGGGACAGTATATTTCTTCAATTGCCAGCATTAAAAAAAGCAATCGGCTGCCACTCTGGCGCTGCAGAAGACTGTTGATGACCACACCGCTACATATGGTGATGACCCCACCCCTGTTCACTTTGATCTGCTGATGGCGGCTCAGAGGGAATTACAGTTACACCTGGCTGAGGTCACGCGACTTGATTCATATAGGGGTAGGCAGAGGGTCTTTGAACATGGTGATCAAAATGGCCGCCTGCTGGCCATGTTGGCACAACACGACCAACCCCTTACCCTTGTGTCTACCTTGCAAACCCCGGGGGCGGGACGGTGTCCTCCCCTTCTGACATCCTACAGATGTTCAACTCCCTTTTATGGCACTTTGTATTCGTCCGGTCTGTCCTCAGATTTTCAGCCGGAGTCGCTGAACGGGCTGTTGGATCCGTTGGCGCTTGGCTGGCTCTCTGACCACGAAAGGGAGACTTTGGTCCAACCATTTACGGCCCTGGAGGTCATAGAGGCTATCCGGTCCTTCCCCCCCGGCAAGGCGCCGGAGCCGGATGGGCTCCCGATAGACTTTTATAAGGCACATATTGAACTTTTAGCACCCCTGTTGGCACAATTATACACCTGTCTGGCAGATGGTGGTCTGCCTGGTTCTATGTACCATGCCTACTTGACATTGATACATAAGGCTCCCAAGGACCCCACTTCATGTGCTTCATATCCCCCTATTGCACTGCTTAATTCCGACTTTAAAATTCTGACTAAGCTTCTGGCCCTTCGGTTGTATCCTATGCTACCCTCAGTGATAGACTCAGACCAGACAGGTTTCATGTCCCGTAGGTCCACAGATGTCAATCTCAGACGGCTGTTCACTAACATACACGCTCACCACCTCAATATGGGATCCCGGGCAGTGGCCTCTCTAGACGTAGAAAAGGCCTTTGACACGGTTGAGTGGCCGTTTTTGTGGGAAACATTACGTAGGATGGGGTTTCCTCTGATATTTATCAGGTGGCTCCAGGTGATTTACAAATGCCCCACTTCCTCGGTGCGCTTGGGGGGTGGACTGTCTGTCCCCTTCGGGCTCACCAGGGGAACGAGGCAGGGCTGCCCTCTCTCTCCAGCTTTGTTTGCCCTAGCTATTGAACCGGTGGCGGAGGCACTTCGCACCTCACCGCACATCAAGGGTCTCCGACTCGGGTTGCTGGAGGAGAGGGTTGCCCTGTACGCAGATGACATGCTGCTTTTCCTGAATGATGCCGGTCCATCCTTGCAGGGAGCGCTAAGTATTCTGAACGCCTTTGCTGAGGTCACCGGTCTTAGGGTAAATTGGTCTAAGTCCCTCCTATTCCCGATTGATCAGGCGGCCAGGTCCACTTCCCCTCCTGACAGCCCCCTCCTGTGGGTGGACTCCTTTAAGTACTTAGGGGTGCATGTCTCTGGTTCAGCCACGGACTATATATCTTTAAATCTCGCCCCAGTGCTTTTAGAGTCCCAGACGAAGCTTAAATCATGGAGTAACCTGCCCCTGTCATTATGGGGGCGGGTTAACCTCATAAAAATGAAGATTATTCCCAAACTAACGTATCTTTTCCGTCACTCCCCACAATGGGTTCCCAAATCCTTTTTTAAGAAATTGAACCACATTTTTTCTTCCTTCCTATGGGGCCCCTCTCCTCCCAGGTATCGACTGACGACTTTAATGAGGCCTAGAACGCAGGGTGGCATGGCATTCCCGGACTGTTATAATTATTACCTCTCCGCGCAGTTGGTGACAGCGGCGTGGTGGTTACAGCCGGACAGGACGAACTCGTCGACTGTGCTGGAAGCGGCAGTGGTCGGTTCGTTGGAAGCTCTTCAATTGCTACTTTTTAGGGGCCCTCGTGCCCCCTATCCTCTGACCCCCTCTATGCTTGCCACCCTGCGGGCGTGGCGGACAGGCTTAGCCATTGAGAAATGTAAACAGTCTGAAATCTCCCCCAATGCCCCTATCTGGCTGAACCCTAACTTATCTCATATGTACAAAATCCCCGACCCCTACGCGTGGACAAAATACGGTATAAAATTAGTGTCACACATAGTGTTTTAAAACTCCTTACTCCCTTTCTCACACCTTTCCTCCCAATACAACCTACCTAACCATTTCCTATTCAGATATCTTCAACTGTCCCATGCATTTGCGGCGCAATTTCCACAATTTTCATGTACTGTGGCGCAGTCGGAACTGGAGAGGACACTTAGATTTAGCTGTGAAGAAAAGCCCACCTCACATCTCTATTCATATTTGATCTTTGTGTCTCTTCCACCTCTTGACAAACTCTGGACTAAATGGCAGACTGATATCCCCACGTTGGATAATGATGACTGGGATGATGTGTGGGACCTCCCTTTCAACACCCTCGTCTCCATGCGTGACAGATTGATGCAATACAAGATTGTTCATAGGGCTTATTTCACCCCACACAGACTTCACAAGATGGATCCTGCTCATTCCTCTGAGTGTTGGAGATGCGGCGCCTCACTGGGCGACTTCTCCCATATCTTCTGGAGATGTCCAGGGGTCCAGCAATACTGGGAAACAGTGCTAGATATTAGGCTTGTGCAATTCGTTTCGTAACGAATCGAAATTCGTCCGAATTTAGCAACTTTCGGACATTCGGAAGCATTCGAATTTCCGAACAAAGCAATTACGAATAAAACCGAATCCGAAATAAATTATACCGCAAAATAGCGAATGCCCGAATGTCTTCGGCATAATTCGTTATGAAAAAACTTACGAATGTACAAATCCATTGGAAACACAATAACACTCACTCTGCTCTGCTCTCTGCTTCTCCTTCACCGTGCTGAACTCCCTCTCAAAATGGTGTACAGGGGCGGAGGCTATAGCCGCATGTAAAAAACGAAAGTAAAATACGAGATTTCTAATCCATTCGAAGCACAATAACACTCTGCTCTGCTCTCTGCTTCTCCCTCACCGTGCTGAACCCTCTCAAAATGGTGTACAGGGGCGGAGGCTATAGCCGCATGTAAAAAACGAAAGTAAAATACGAGATTTCGAATCGTTACAAATAACCGCTATGTATTTCGAAAAGTACAAATCCATTCGAAGCACATTAGGCATAATAGGCAGCGTCGTTGTGAGAGAGACACGGAAAATTACGAATCAACGAACCCAAAAAAAGTTACGAAAGTAGGAGTTGTGTCCAGAATCAACGAAAAACAACGTACTCTACCGAAAGTACGAATTATAAAGCAACAAAAAATTCAACGAAAAATGTCGCTTGCAAAAATACGAATGAGTCCGAACACGAAAAATCCCGTCTAGCAAAATTACGAATGATTACGAATCAACAGGACCGGAAAGAAACGAACCGAAACGGAACAAATTTTTCCGTTGTGCACAAGCCTACTAGATATGATTAACAGAGTTGCTTTAGTCGCTGTGCCTTTGACAATGGAGGTGTGCCTTTTGGGGCTCATTGATACCATTGTACCATCCTCTGCTAAACGCACGCTAATTACCTTGCTGCTCTTCTATGCTCGCAAGAACATTGCTATGCAGTGAAAGAAGCATGCCCCCCCCCTCTTTGATGCAATGGAAACGCTTAGTGAATATCAGCCTTCCTCTATATAAGGATACATATGCTAATCGGGGATGCCCATTGAAGTATGATAAGGTCTGGCGCACTTGGTTAGCTGAGCCCGAAACGGCTTAGTGAGTCCGGGGTGACCCGGGTCATTGTGTCGGGGTCTTGCCTTGCTCCTACACCCTCCTTTTCTCCCGTTGACTTTGGAAATGTTTTTAATAGGCTAATTGTTTTATTATACTATCTGCCCTATTGGATTTTACCTGGGCGGTATTGCTGTACCCTTTCATTGTTATGCATTTTATCGCTTGGTTCACATTGCAAAATGTATTATTTTTCTGTACATGTTCTTCTTCTGTACTGTAGGTGCTTAAGCTGTGTGTGTTGTATGTGTTTGAAAACTTCAATAAAAAAATAATTATAAAAAAAAAAAAATTAGGTAGGCCTATGCTGCAAGCTAGGCCTGTTTGTTTTGATCTGGGGGGCAGGGAGTGGTTAGTGTAGCAGTGGGTGTGACCACCTGTGCTTCAGTTCTTGGGTGCCTCCCCTGCTTCCAGGGAGAATGTTTTGGAAGAGGGGCAGGGCTAGGAATTGGAGTGACAGGGAGCTCATGTGAGGAGCCCTGACCAATCCCCAACTGGAATTGGCAGGGGGCAGGCCTCCTACTTAAGCTCAGGTCCAGCCCACTGGAGGGGAGTTGTCGGCTGGGTGAAGTGAAGAATGGAGTGTTAGACTGCAGCAGGAGGCCCATCCCCATCTGGGGGGGGGGGTGCTGGCCTCAGTGGAGGAGCTCGGGAGCTGGGAGGGAGCTTCATCCTTACACGGTCATGGAGGTGTCCAGGAACAGAGGAGCTGGAGAAGCAGTCAGTAAATTCTTCACCATGGACTCAGGGCAGGAGAAGGTCGGTGAGTGAGGCATAGTGGATATCTGGAGGAGGCATACCAGGGGAGCTGGGTGCAGGCCCAGAGGGGAGACAGTGGGGTTTTGGGTCAATCGATATGGCCTGTGCACAGGATTTGCAAGTCGGGCTAGCTGGGATCAGTAGTCCACCAACTAACTCAAGCTACTAAACAACTAGGCCACAAAGAAGGGGTACTACAGGCCCCTGATTTATCAGCATTCAGCAAGTCGAATAACCACTTGGGATTATTCAGAGTGATCCCAAGCGCAGTGCAAATGTGATGGGGCAGAGTTAACAGATTACAGTGAAGTTTGTGCAGGAGGAGAAGAATCCTGGGAGTAACAGTCTGCAGGAGTTGGTGCAGAGGAGGAGTAAAGGCGCAAGAGGCATTGCTGGTGCAGCAGGAATGTGGACCGAGGTGTCACTTCAAGAAAACAACACATGTAAAACCTTCCCAAAGGGACTTCTCTTTAATATGTCAAACAATATTGATTTTGTGAAGTACAAAGTATCTTTTCCGCCTTCAAGCAATGTGTTTTCATAAAGCGCAGAGACACAGCACAAGGCATAAGAAAATATTTCACACAGGGTAAAATATGTAATCTTGAAACCTATCAAATTTTCAAATGCAGGCAAGGTAAATAAATGCTCTTGGCCATAATAGAGTATATACAGACATCTACAATTTCTATTGAAAGTCACTGTAAAGCATTGTCACTGTCAACCCTATTGAGGCTGGGGCTTGGTAAATCCTTCCAAAACCTCTCAATGCCCCAACAGTAAAAAAAAAATCTGAAAGGCTCTGAATTGTGGTGGGGGTTAGGGGACTCTGCACTAAATTTGGAAGCCTTGTAAGGTATGAAGTTTATGAAGGGAGTTAAGCCAAACTGTGGGGAATGTGTCTCTGAAGGGGGCTTGGTGCTGTGAAATTCTAGAGGAGTAGGAGCAACAAGGAAGAGCAGTGTGGGAAACTGTTGGAGGTTGGTGGTCACTATGGAGGCCTGGAGGCTTTGTGGCAAGCTAGAGGGTACTGTGGAGGGCTGGGAAGCACTCTGGGGGGTTAGGCAGCACTGTGGGGGCTGAGGGACCTCAGGGGGCCTGGAGGCACTTTGGGGGGTTGAGGGGCAATGTGGCCCACTATGAAATTCTGGGCAGGCAATATGGAAGTTGTGAGGAACTGTGGCAGGTTAAGAGATCTGAAACTGTCTTGAGGCCCAGTGGGAGGGAGGCCGTGGCCTGGTGGTTGGGAACCACTGCTGTAAAGAGGACTGTATTATAACAAGGAGAGCAATGGCAAACACAATGCAGGAAAGAGACTGGGACTATTTTTGAAAATAATTTTTTAAAGATTTAGGTATAGAAATCCAGTGACACGTTCACTGGGATTATTTTTGGAAATCATTTTTAAAATATTTAGGTAAAGAACTCTAGTGACATGTTGATTGTAGTCCTTAATGTCACCACTTCAAAGAAAATTCAGGAACAATTTGGGAGATGAATCCAGTGTTCAACGCTTTAATCCAGAGCCATGCATGTTCGGAACAGCAGAGGCAATCAACTCCACTAAGGAGCATGGCACAGTCCGACGAAGAGAATAGCAGCTCCAGTCACCATCTGAGGTCTGTGCATAGGGGTTAAAGGAAAGCTA
Organism: Rana muscosa; assembly: GCA_029206835.1. NCBI lineage: Eukaryota > Metazoa > Chordata > Amphibia > Anura > Ranidae > Rana > Rana muscosa. The sequence goes on from CM055118.1 coordinate 456,424,832, forward strand.
CAGCACATCTCTCTGTAAAACTAGTTCATTTAATGTCCCAGTGACCACTGTTTACTTCCTGTTTTGGAAACAAGAGACCTACTACAGTATCAAAGGTTGGCAGCACACCTAAAAACTACCCATAAACAGGGAAAAAAATGTAAAGCTAAAGTTAAGGTATGGCAATTTTTACATAGTTACATTGGTCTAACATTGACCAATCTAAGTATGTATGTGCCATACCTGTGGAATCTCTGTGCAAGCTGGAAATCACTGTAGTAGGCACCATTATCCCAGTGATCTCCACAAGCTTCAAGGTCTCATGCCAAACGGCTGTCCTGCTGCTTTTTGAACAAAGGACATTGCTCGCTTGGCACGGTAGCTATTCTGAAAAAAAAATGCATTATCTCAATATATGCAAAGTATTCTCTGATTGGACAAAGTGGGGATGGTGACATGACCACCCCCACCTCTCCACCTTGGCACAGGGCACAAAAGCTAGTGGTGATCACTGTAGTAGTGGTGCCTTCTACAGTGTTTTTCAACTTCCATGAGGATCCAACAAGTATGGCACATACATACCTACTTTGGTCCAAGTTGGACCAATGAAACTATATAAAAATTGCCATACGTCAATTTTAAGTGCCTCTCAAAAAATTGTACTACTACTTAACTTGGGAGTGATATACCAAGGTCCCTGGGGGAAAATGGTAAAACAAAAGTATTGGTTGCACATGAAGGTGCCTCCACAACCCTGCCATTATACACCAGACCACTAACCTGCCAAGTGTTGGAAGTTAAAACAACTGGTTGATGGCGCCATAACAAAAGGAGAAAATATGTTGCCAGCATACCTCAATCTCAATCCTCAATCGTCTTGCAGTAAAATCACATTTACTAATGTTCATTTGGCATATCACATAGAGAAGTACAATGTTTCGGAACCACCAGGGTTCATTGGGCAAAGTGTCATGACAAGCTGAATGAAAATTTGTCAATAAAGTTATTTTTACTGCAGGAATATTGAGGTGTGCGGGAAACATATTTTCTTCTGCACTTTATACCTGTCACAGTCTTTTTAAGAAATGTGCATTGTTGTATGTTATCAGTAGCCATCTCCACAGACTGACATATAATGGCTGTGTCAATGGGCTTGTTTCAATGGCATCAGTCTAAGATGTGCTTGTGGTGGCGCTCAAGGGTGTACAAAGAAATGAGGAAGCCAAGCTCCAAAGGGTCCACCAGAAAAATTGTGGCAGGAGAACCCTTGTAGTGTAGCATGTGGATAGTATTAGTAGAAAAATGTAAGGTGAGAGTAGGCAAAAAAGAAACAACTTACATTTGGCAAGATTGTGAATGTCCATGTGGTATGGTAGATGCAAACTTTTGAGTAAATGTGTGGTGTATATATCTGTCTCCATACAAGACATAGGGTAGCTTTCTCTCAATGCCTTGGGGAACCCAGTACTAGATCCTTATAGGGAACATCAGGAAGATCGATTTATAAATGGGGGAAAAGTCCCATTGACTGTTGGGTTTGGGTTGTGTTTTGTGTTATGTGATTTTGCTTGTATAATTTGTCTGTATTGTCTTAATGTTTCAATATAAAAATAAAAAAAGGATCTGATTTAAAAAAAAAGGAAAAAAAAAAGTTATATATTATAAATTGGAGGAGGAACTTTTATGTTTTTCATTTGGTTTATGTAGACTGAGCCTCCCACTGAGGTGCCCACATCTACGAACGTGTGATATCACATTTTCCCTTGTTTTCTTTCCCCTTTTTTTAGGGGGTGGGGGGGGGGGGGGGTTTACACAACTTCCCTACAGCTGCCATGGTTGTGTTTATAATAATTGGCCAATTCTTTGATTTTATCAGTTGGATAGTGGGTTTGGTGTTTTCCAGATTATTAGTATAGTGTTAAAGTAATTTTCTATATTGTTACATGTCTCAGACTACTTTGCTAGGTCCTTTCCCAATATATTTATTTAGTGCTAATTTTAAAGGCTTATATGCAAGTTATTGTCATAAAAAGTGTTTGGGGACCCGGGTGCAAAAAAAGTTTTAAAAACGTCCGGGAGCAGTGATTTTAATAATGCTTAAAGTGAAACAATAAAAGTGAAATATTCCTTTAAATTTCATACCTGGGTGGTGCATATAGTATGTATATAGTATATAGTATGCCTGTAAAGCAGCGCTTTTTCCCATGCTTAGAACAGTCTCTGCACAAAATGTCATTTCTGAAGGAAAAAAAATAATTTAAAAGTACTCGCGGCTGTAATGAATTGCCGGTCCTGGCAATACAGAGAAAAGTCATTGAAAGTCATTGATAAAAAAAAAATGCGTGGGGTTCCCCCAAATTCCATTACCAGGCCCTTCAGGTCTGGTATGGATATTAAGGGGAACCCTGCGCCAAGTAAAAAAAAAATGGCGTGCGGTTCCCATCAAATATCCATACCCTGCGCCAAATGTAAAAAAAATGGCGTGGGGTTCACCCCAAAAAAACTATACCAGACCCTTATCCGAGCACGCAACCTGGCAGGCCGCAGGAAAAGAGGGGGGGGACGAGAGAGCGCCCCCCCCTCCTGAACCGTACCAGGTCACATGCCCTCAACATGGGGAGGATGTCCCCATGTTGATGGTGACAAGGGCCTCATCCCCACAACCCTTGCCCGGTGGTTGTGGGGTCTGCGGGCGGGGGGGGCTTATCGGAAGCTGGAAGACCCCTTTAACAAAGGGGACCCCCTATGTGAATTGGTAACAGGGTACATTGTACCCCTACCATTTCACAAAGAAAGTGTAAAAAATTGTAAAAAAACACAGACACTGGAGTCTTTTTTTTTTTTTTTTTTTTTATTATTCTTTTTATTTTTAATAAATGACTTATCCCAACTGTGTCTGTGTGTTTTTTTATTTTTTTTACACTTTCTTTGTGAAATGGTAGGGGTACAATGTACCCCGTTACCAATTCACATAGGGGGGTGGGATCTGGGGGTCCCCTTTGTTAAAGGGGTCTTCCAGATTCCGATAAGCCCGCTGCCCACAGACCCCCACAACCACCGGGCAAGGGCTGTGGGGATGAGGCCCATGTCCCCATCAACATGGGGACATCCTCCCCCCATGTTGAGGGCATGTGGCCTGGTGGCGGTTCAGGAGGGGGGGCGCTCTCTCGTCCCCCCTCTTTTCCTGCGGCCTGCCAGGTTGCGTGCTCGGATAAGGGTCTGGTATAATTTTTGGGGGGAACCCCACGCCATTTTTTATTTTATTTGACGTGGAGTTCCCCTTAAAATCCATACTAGACCTGAAAGGTCTGGTATGGATATTTAGGGGGAACCACACGCCATTTTTTTTTTTATTTGGCGCAGGGTTTCCCTTAATATCCATACCAGACCTGAAGGGCCTGGTAATTGAATTTGAGGGGACCCCCACGCATTTTTTTTTTTTATCAATGACTTTCGATGACTTTTCTCTGTATTGCCGGGACCGGCAATTCATTACAGCCGCGAGTACTTTTAAATTACTTTTTTTCCTACAGAAATTACATTTTGTGCAGAGACTGTTCTAAGCATTGGAAACAAGCGCTGCTTTACAGGCATACTATATACACACCCCAGGTACGAAATTTAAAGGAATATTTCACTTTTATTGTTTCACTTTAAGTATTATTAAAATCACTGCTCCCGAAAAAACGGTAGCTTTTAAAACTTTTTTTTGCATTGATACATGTCCCCTGGGGCAGGACCTGGGTCCCCAAACACTTTTTATGACAATAACTTGCATATAAGCCTTTGAAATTAACACTTTTGATTTTTCATGTTCGTGTCCCATAGACTTTAACGGGGTTCGGATGTTCAAACTAATTTATTGCCTGTTTGCATGTTCTGGTGCGAACCGAACTGGGGGGGTGTTCGGCTCATCCCTATTAGGGAGGGCTGTGCAGTATTTACACCCAATGGATCCAAGTCCTGGATATAAAGTGTGAGAACCATTTAAAGTGAACTAGGAGTGCAGCATGGAAGAAGTTTCTAACACATACGACAATAGACCTGAAATTAGGGATCTGACGGCTCCTTAGGAATTGGGGAATTTTGCAGAAATTTTTCAGACGTATAACCTCAACAATGTTACCAGCTGACACTGACACATTGTATGCCGCCATCGTAATAGAAAAGGCCGCAGGAACTTAAGATTCACACCAAACATTTCACCATCGCAGACCAATTTATATTTGATGTTTAATGGGTTACGCTACAAGAGACGGCAGGTACAGTTTATATTAGACATCTACTGTGGTTACTATAAACTACCTACTGTTACAGTTTATTAAAATAGTATCAATTTAGTATAGCAATCAATGAGTAATGTCATTGTATATATGATCTCTGTCCTATCAGTGTTTGTACAGTGTATATATGATCTCAGTCCTATCAGTGTATGTACAACTTTACCTATAAATAAATGTCAGTACCGAGTTGTATTATGTACATTAGGGAAAGAATCCAGGCCTTTTTTAAAGCAAGCTATTGAGCTGGCCAGAACCAGCTCTTGAGGGAGTCTATTCTACATTTTCACAGCTCTTACGGTGAAGAAACCTTTCCGTATTTGGAGATGAAATCTCTTTTCCTCTAGACGTAAAGAGTGCCCCCTTAAAGTAAATAACTCAACACCAAGTTCACTATATTGACCCCTTATGTATTCGTACGTGTTGATCATATCCCCCCTTAATCTCCTCTTCTCAAGAGTGAATAAATTCTGTTCCTCTAATCTTTCCTCATAGCTGAGCTCCTCCATGCTTCTTATCAGTTTGGTTGCCCTTCTCTGCACTTTCTCCAGTTCCCCAATATCCTTTTTGTGAACTGGTGCCCAAAACTAAACTTCATATTCCAAGTGATTTGTACAGGGGCAAATGATATCTCTATCTCTGGAGTCCATACCTCTCCTAATACAAGAAAGGACTTTGCTCACTTTGGAAACCGCAGCTTGGCATTGCATGCTATTATTAAGCTTATGATCTATCAAAACCCCCAGATCCCCTAGTATGTATGATGCATGCCTATTCTTAGCCCCCAAGTGTATAATTTTACATTTATCAACATTAAACCTCATCTGCCACATAGTCGCCCAATTAGACAGAGCATTGAGGTTGGCTTGTAAATTGGAGACATCCTTAAAGGACGTTATTCCACTGCATAGCTTAGTGTCATCTGCAAAGACAGAAATTTTACTTTTGATCCCAGACCCAATATCATTTATAAAGATATTAAAAAGTAAGGGTCCCAACACTGAACCTTGGGGTACACCACTGATAACCTTAGACCATTCGAAGTAAGAATCATTAACCAGGACTCTCTGAATTCTGTCTTTTAGACAGTTTTCTATCCATTTACATACTGATGTTTCCAATCCTGTAGACTTTCCCTTGCACATGAGCCGTGTGTGGGGAACTGTGTCAAACACTTCAAAATCCAATGCAAAATCCAAGTATACCACGTCCACAGCCACTCCTCTGTCCAAGGTTTTACTTACCTCCTCATAAAAAGAAATCAGGTTTGTTTGACAACTTATGTCTTTCATGAATCCATGCTGTCTGTTGCGTAAAAACATTTTTCCAGTAAGAACTCATCTATGTCGTCTTTTATTAAATTCTCCAGTATCTTCCCAACTATAGAAGTTAAACTAACAGGTAGTTACTTTGTAAAGACTTTGATCCCTTTTTAAATATGGGCACCACATTGGCCCTGCGCCAATCCCGTGCTACCATTCCAGTCACTAACGAGTCCCTAAAAATTTAAAACTATGGCCTTGAAATGACAGAGCTCAATTCTTTTAGGATCTGTGGGTGTATGCCATCTGGTCTAGGTGCTTTATCCACCTTTATTCTGTCTAAATATTTCTGGACCATATCACTTTTGAGCCATTGTGGATCATATGGACATGAGCTCTCCCATGCTCCTTTGTATACACAGAGCTGAGGAAAGTATTCAATAAATTTGTCTCTTTGTCCCCAGTCACCCACTCTAGATTATTTTGTAAGAGCCTACATGCTCAGACCTGACCTTTTTACTATTAATATATTTGAAGTATTTTTGGGGGTTTGTCCTATCTTTTGCAATCTGTCGTTCGTTTGGAAATTTTGTGTTCTTGATTTCCTTTTTACATATTATGTTATATTCTTTGTCGCATTTAAATGATAGTGTTCCTTCATTTTTATATATTTTTTTTTTAAAAGCTCTTTTCTTATTATTTATAGTTTTTTTTTAAACTTGGGCCATGAGCCCCATATGTCTTATTTTACCCTTATTGCCCATGGGAATATACTTTGCAGTGAGTTCACACAGTCTTTTTGAAGAATTTGCATTTCTGTTCTGTGCCCATTGATGCCAATATTCTCTCCCAGTCTAAAGCCTCGTACACACGGCTGAGAATCTCGTCAGGAAAAAACCCGTTGTTTTTCCTGACGAGATTCTTGACAAAAATCTTGTCCCGGCCGAGTGTACACACGTACCTTTCAAAAGAACCGTAGTTCTTTTGAATGGCACGAACGCGGTGACGCCATCGACTACGACGAGCGTGCGCTCGCCACATTCGATGCCATCGTCGCCATCTTGGTACACCCTACCTATGCCTAGGAAGCTACCGCGCATGCGTCAAAGTCATTTCGAGCATGCACGGGTTTCCACGGCGACAGGTAAGTGTACACACACTCGGGTTTCTCGTCGGGAAACAGACCGATGAGAATCCCGACGAGAAAAAAAAAAGCAGGTCTTCTTTTTTTCTTGTCGAGATTCTGGTCAGTTTTTCTGACGAGAAACCTGAAAGCCTCGTACACACGGCCGGTTTTCTCGGCAAGAAAGCTCTGCAAGCAGTTTTCTTGTCGGTTCTTGCAGAGAAAACCGGCCGTGTGTATGAGGCTTCAGTCTTGGAGAGCAGCCCTCATCCTTAGAAAATGTGCTCTCTTAAAGTTAAGTGTTTTTTGTATTTCCCCTATATGTTTCTTGCTTACAGCTAACATTAAATTAAATCCTGTTATGATCACTGCTACCCAGATGTTGTTTTATATGAATATTGGTAATAAGCTCTGCATGGTTTGAGATTATCAGGTCCTAGTCGGGGCCTCAAACTGGATCTCAGTGCTATCAGTGTATGTACAGTGTATATATGATCTCTGTCCTATCAGTGTACAGTGTATATATGATCTCAGTCCTATGAGTGTATATGTACAATGTATATATGATCTCCGTCCTATCAGTGTATGTATAATATTAGGACTTGCTAGAATGGTGAATGTGAGGGGGAAGAGGTTTTGTGCTAGGAGTGTGAATTTGTGGAGGGATAGGGATGATTTGTGCCGGGAAGGGGGATTTGTGGGCTGGAGATTTGTGGGGGGGACGATTTGTGCTGGGAAGAGGAATTTGTGGGGAAAGATGATTTGTGCTGGAAGGGGGAGTGTGTGTGTGTGTGTGTGTGTGTGGGGCGGAGGGTAGATGATTTGTGCTGGGAAGGGGAATTTGTGGGGAAAGATGATTTGTGCTGGAAGGGGGAATTTGTGTGTGTGTGTGTGGGGGGGGGTAGATTATTTGTGCTGGGAAGGGGAATTTGTTGGGGGAAATGATTTGTGCTGGAAGGGGGAATTTGTAAGAAAGAGGTGATTCATACAGGAATAGGAATTTGTGGGGGTAGATGATTTATGCTGGGAAGGGAAATTTGTGGTAGGGAGATGATTTGTGTTGGGAAGGGGAATGTGTGGGGGGAGATAATTTAAGCTAAAAAGGGGAATTTGTGAGGGGGAGATTAATTGCACTGGAAGGGGGAATGTGTGGGAGTAGATGATTTCTGCTGGGAAGGAGAATTTGTGGCAGGGAAATAATTTGCTCTGGGAAGGGGAATTTGTGTCTGTGGGGAGGGGGTGATTTTCTGCTGGAAAGGGGAATTTGTGTCTGTGGGGAGGGGGTGATTTTCTGCTGGGAAGGGGAATTTGTGGGGGGGGGTGGGATTTGCGCTGGGAGGGGGAATTTGTGGGGGTAAAGGATTTGACTGGGAAGGGGAATTTGTGGGGGGGGATTTGCGCTGGGAGGGGGAATTTGTGGGGGTAAAGGATTTGACTGGGAAGGGGAATTTGTGGGGGGGTGATTTGTGCTGGGAGGGGGACTTTTTGGTGGTAGATTTGCACTGGCAAGTGTAATTTGTGTGTGGGGGGCAGTGTTGGTCATCTTACTTTAAAAAAGTAATTAGTTACAGTTACAAATTACTTCTCCCAAAAAGTAATTGTGTTAGTAACTCAGTTACTACATTGAAAAAGTAATTTGTTACTCAAAGTAACTGACTTTTTTTTTAATATTCTATAATGCAATTAGGTTCTATAACATCTTTAATATCATGGAACCCACCTCCCCTAAAAACAGGAACCTGATCACCCTGTGTGTGCCATCCTCACTGCCCTGCCTGCCATATGTCCTGTGTGAGGGACCTCCTGTGACAGCTATTATCATGTCTTCATTCCACTGTGTGATCCCCCTACATGACTGACCCCTCTGTGTGCACCCCTTACACAGGGAACCCCTCTGTTTGCTCCCCGTACATGTCTGCATACTCTAACCACCACCTGTACCATGTCTGCATAAACAAAAAAGTCCTGTAGGCGCTGCAAACTGTCAATCTTAACGTGAGATTGTCCAACCTGTGAGGGTTAAAGAGGGCCAGTACCAGTACCAGTGCAGCTGCAAACCACTGGAAGGGTGAATAGAAAGACACAAAAACACAAAGGCAGCGCTCGATGGATACGGCATAAAACTTTATAGTCTTGTGTAAAGTAAAATTACATAGATATAGCACATTTTAATAAAACACAAAAAATGCACACAATTGGCAATATGTGGTATAAGGAAAGAGCAGCAATGATACCACTGTAGAGTCAGAAAGAGGTGTTAACATCAATCCATAATTAGTGTGGGCCCCCCAGGGAGAACCTTTCAAATCCAACAAGGTAACCACCGAATTCAGGTGGAGTGAAGAAATGCGGTGTAATAGCTCTAGTATACCTGCTTGAAGGATGTCACAGCCAATCAATAGGGTGTAGAGCGTGATGCTGGGGTCCCGAGAACGGCGGGGATTACTCCAAGGGGCGGGCAGGTATACTGCTGCAGAGTACCGACCTGTGTGGGGAACGATGAAGGGTCGCTCATGTGCAAGGAGCTCCGTGGCTTCGGATGGATGAATGGCACAGCGGGAACACGGAGAGCGGCAACCAACCAATGGGAAGCCGGGCGCGCTCAGATGACGTTCGCACCGGCCAATGCAGATAGAAGGCAGTATGACACCAATGGGGACCCAGGCGCACCAATGAGGCATCAGCGGTGGCATAGATGAAGTACAAGCAATAGAGATGGATGGACTCAAAATACAGTGGCAGTCATGTGGCTATGTGGGGAGCCGTGACTGACATGTTTCACATTTACACTACTGCCATCTAGTGGCGGTAGATGTAATTGCGGCAACGCCGCCCAAGTAATGGGAACGGCATTACCATGAGGGGAAGAGTAATCAGTTAGATTACTCGTTACCCTCTAAAGTAACTACGTTAAGTAACGCCGTTTACTTTAACCACTTCCATACCGGGTCATTGTAAAATGACGCCGGCAGGAACCCTCTCTTCCTCCGGGTGGACGTCATATGATGTCCTGGGTTTGTGGGGGGATATCTGAATGATGCCTGCAGCTAGAGGCATCATTCAGATATTCTTGTCTTCAGCCGGCGATTCTGCGCACCATGAGAACGATCATAGCGGCGGTTCCGCCGCTTGATCGTTCTTATAGGCGGCGGGAGGGGACATCCCCCCTCTCCCGCCGCCATCCAGTGCTTCTCCGGGCTCTCCCGTGCCATCGGGGGCCCGGAGAGAATCGTCCGGCGCCGGTGGTCACATGACGAGGAGCATAGAGATGACTGGTGACCAGATGGTCACCAGTCATCTCTATGACCGTCAGAGGCCCGTGCGCGATGTGATGACGTCACGGCCGGGTCCTCAGAAGTAAACAAAGCCGCCATTGCGGCTAGTAAGCATGAGATTGGTGAATTTTTTTTCACAATCTCATGCTTTCCAGCCTGGAGGAGAGATGTGGGGTCTTATTGACCCCGCATCTCTCCATAAAGAGGACCTGTCACACACATTCCTATTACAAGGGATGTTTACATTCCTTGTAATAGGAATAAAAGTGATAAAAAAAAAGGGTAAAAAAAAGTGTAAAAAAAAAAAAAAAAAAAAGAAAGTAAAATAAAATAAAAAAAAGAATAAAAAAATTATAATTTAAAACGCCCCTGTCCCCAATAGCTTGCGCTCAGAAGCGAACGCACACGTAAGTCCCACCCACATATGTAAACACCGTTCAAACCACATATGTGAGGTATCGCTGCGTGCGTTAGAGCGCGTGCAACAATACTAGCACTAGACCTCCTCTGTAACTCTAACCTGGTAACCTGTAAAAATTTTCAAAGCGTCGCCTATGGAGATTTTTAAGTACCGAAGTTTGGCGCCATTCCATGAGTGTGCACAATTTTAAAGCGTGACATGTTAGGTATCTATTTACTCAGCGTAACATAAGGTTTCATATTTTACAAAAAAATTGGGCTAACTTTTCTGTTTTTGTTATTTTTTAATTCATGAAACCATTTTTTTCCCAAAAAAAGGCGTTTGAAAAATTATTGCGCAAATATCGTGCAAGATAAAAAAGTTGCAACGACCGTAATTTTATTCCCTAGGGAGTCTGCTAAAAAAAAAACATATATATAATGTTTGGGGGTTCTGAGTAATTTTCTAGCAAAAGAATGATGATTTGTACATGTAGGAGAGAAGTGCCAGAATAGGCCCGGTATGGAAGTGGTATAAAAAGCCCTGTATGGAAAGGGTTAACGCAGTTACTACCATCACTGGTGGGGGGGGGGATGATTTGCCCTGGGAATGGGAATATGTGGGAAGGAGATGATTTGTGCTAGGAGGGGCAATTTGTGGGGGGTAGATGATTTGCACTGGCAAGTGTAATTTGTGTGGGGGGGTGTTATTTGTGCTGGGAAAGGGGAATTTGTGGGGGTAGATGATTTGCAATGGGAAGGGGAATTTGTGGGGGGAGATGATTAGTGCTGGGAGGAGGGATTTGAGGGTGATTTGTGCTGGCAACGCTGAAAGATAATAAATAAATGTGCATTTTCTTTTATTAAACAGTATCCCCCTACTACTGTATATACAATATATATTTATATACTTGCTCTCCCCCTCCCTCTCCCCCTCTGTATCTTATCCATTTCCATACATACTGTATATTTAAGTTAGAATAATCCTCTTTAGCTATTTTGCCTGTATGTCATTTATATAGAATTCACAAGCTGAGGACACCCGGCAGAATCATTGGAGCGCGATGTAAACCAGCCATCTTTTTAGCCGTCTTTCTTTGGGCATCTTGCGATTTATTTCTGTCCTTCTGCAGAAGTACTGCTCACATCTAACTGTTCATAAATCCGCACTCCTACACTAGCAGCGTACAGCGCTGTATAATTATACCAAATGCTGCTATTTGTTTTCCACTCACAACTCACATATCAGTTTGGTGGAAAATATATGACTAAAATAGGCTGCAGCTAAAGTCATGCACTTGTGATACCCGGGGCACAGTCCATACTAAGATTATTTTTCTTTTATTCTTTACCTTTTTTTTTATGGATCAAAAACTATGCAGTATATATTTTATTAAAATTCCCTTTCTGTTTTATTGTGTTATACATTATACAGTGAGCTGGCATGTTTTTAAACAGTGATCTTGCAGATGAGAACAGCTGAGTTTATGTGATTTATTAATAAGGAGCAGGACGCAATGGCGTGTAGCGCCCTATGACAACAAAGCATGGGTCACCTTTGATTTATCTGATTACGTTATGGGAGACAAATACGGTTCATTGGGTATCATAAAATAGGTGACATCATTGCTTTGGCACAGAGGATGACAGTACAAGCGTAGAGATTAGTCCGTAGGAGAATAGACAGTTAGGCAGGTGTCGGCAACCCCAGGCAGACATGCCGAGGTGGGCATTCAATGCCATTTGCACTGTCACTGCCATTTTGTGTCATTTACAACTCACCAGTCTGTCAATTACAAAGCCTGGCCATCCCACCTCCTTGACATTGAAAGCCTGCCAGTGGCTGAGGACGTCAACGCGCTGTGCAGAAGATGCCAACCTGCGTCTACAGTGGTACCCTGCTTTCCTAAAGGTACAGGGATTGTGGTTGATCTGAGGTCTAAACTGCATGAACTGAGGCTGATCTAAAGTCTGAAGTGCGTGCATTGGGACTGATCTAAAGTATACCTCCCGACTTTCCCTGATTTGGAACACTGTCCCTCTTTTCTCCTCATTTGTCCCTCATTTTGGTCTGATCTATATAGTTGTACATAAAATGTATTGTTTATCTTTTAAAAAGTGTTTCCCAGTGCTAAACCTTTCATCCAATTTCTCAATTGCTGCATTTGTACATTTCCAAAGCCAATAAAAAAAGGAATAATAGTGGTAAAAAAAAAATGCACTTGTGGGTTTAACTAATCATTATTTTGGTATAATTTTCCTTTAAGGAGGTGTGTCCTATGCCTTCACATACTGTTGCTAATAAGTTTCCCTCATTCCCCATCTTAAAAAGTTGGGAGGTCCCACCCGTAAAATTAATTCTCTTCATCCTGACTGGAGCCAAAATATCTATTGCTAAAGCATGGAAGCAACCCAGGGTCTCCCTTGCAGCTGCCACTCGCAAAATCTCATGGATTATGACTCAAGAAAAATTAGCCAGCATAATAACAGACTCCACATCCAAATTTGAAGCTATTTTGGAACCACGATACGTCAGGGTCACCATTACTACGATCCCTCAGGATCCCAATTCCTCTTCAATTCCATCCAGGTGATTGGCCCCCTAACCCCCTCCCCCTTGACTCCTTCTTTTCTTCTCACCTTTCCCTTTCCTTTTCTACCCTTCAGATTAAATCATCTTGTTCAAACTATTATTACCTAATTCGGTTTACTAGGTTTTACAGGACCTTCACCTTCGGGTCGGTCTTACTATCTGTTACAGACCCATCTGGCTAGTCGCAGGGAGTGAGGGAGCCCCCCTTGGGCACATTATGCTTCTTATAGGGGTGCCTCCCAGGGGCCTCCCCTCTTCTCTAGCCTTCCTCCTTTCCTCAAAGTTAGCAGCGAGTGAACCTAAATATGAAGTTGTTAGCTAGACTGTTCCATTTTGTCACCAGACTGTCAATTACACAGCCTGGCCATCCCACTTCCCTGCCATCACTGAAAACTCGTCAGTGGCTGAGGATGTCAATGCGCTTTGCAGAAGATGCCAACCCGCACATACAGTGATACCCTGCATTCCTAAAGGTACAGGGATTGGGGCTGATCCTAAGTATAAAGATTATGCATTGGAGTGGATCTGAGGTCTGAGCCTAGGTTTACACTGAATGAGGGTTTGAAATTGCGTGTGTTCAGCTGAACTGATTTCAAACCGGTATTTCAGTGCGAGTTTGGGGGGGCGATTTGAGAGATATCTGTGCGGGTTAATGGACAGATGTCTATTGAAATCACCCCCGAAGTCGCCAAAAGTAGTGCAGGAACTACTTTTGGTAATAGTTGCGGTGCCGACTTTGCTTTGATTTGGCATGCAATTTGACATGTCATATCAGCCCAGTGTGAACGAGGGCTGAAGTGCATGCACCGGGGCTAATCTGAGATATGAAGCGCATGCATTGGGGTGGATCTGAGGGCTGAAGTGCATGCATTGGGGCTGATCTGAGATCTGAAGTGCATGCATTGGGGCTGATCTGAGATCTGAAGTGCATGCATTGGGGCTGATCTGAGATCTGAAGTGCATGCATTGGGGCTGATCTGAGATCTGAAGTGCATGCAGTTTGGCTGATCTGAGATCTGAAGTGCATGCATTGGGGCTGAACATGTTTTATGTGTGCACCAGCTCATAATTGTACTGCTAATAGCAAGTAAATCCTAGTAATCATTATATAACTTGCCATTAGCAAAAATTGAAAACAATGCAGTATTATTCAGTTGCTCACTGGCTTTCCATTGCTTGTGAAAATTACATTTCAGCTAGACATAGAAGATTTGATTTTCATAAGAAGAACGTTTGTATGAAATTCGGAAACAATCGTGCCAGAATTCGATGATGCCCTCATTGGGTCAACACATTTTGTCGAAAGCACCTAAAAATGTCCTCAATACCTGCTATTTGAATGGTTTCCAAGATGTATTAAACAGGTTTCTTTTATTGGTTAGGAAATCAAAAAACAATAATGCAGAGCAAAGTTTCTTTACCCTCTTACCACCCACCAAAAATGGTAAGCTTTACCACTCACACACAGCACATATGCGTCCATAGATGGCAGAGCTTTCTGTACTGAGAGTGCTTTCATTCTTTCACTGCGTGCTTCCAGCACAGTGACCAAAGACAACTCTTGGTCTCTACTAATGACCGGGAGCCTGTGAGACTGGATGTGACCACTGTGACAGCCAATCACAATAGTCTCGGGCAGCACCCAGGTGTAAAGACCCTTTTGAAGGGACGCTAGGGCTGGATGGAAAGGGGTTACATTTATACGTTTATTGCATATTGGGGATGTAGTGGCTATAATATATGTGTGTGTTTGTGTATGTATGTATGTATATATATATTGTGAGGGGGTTAGCTCGGCAGCGGGTGTGTGTGACCCCCGGGATGGGCTCCCCACACAAAACAGGCCCAGCAAACGGAGGTTGTGGTTTTCAAAAAAAAAAGGTGCGGTTTATTTTCTATTTACAGTGACAAAACACAGCAAAGCCAAAAGAAACATAAACAAAATAAATCCTGGTCAACTTGACCTCTGACTAAACATACAGGTTTCCTAACTAACAACTGGGATCAGCCTAGTGCTGTCCTAGTCCCTAAGTCCCTGGTTTTAAATGTCCAAGCAAATAGCCACACAGGCTTTGTCTCACCGCACAGGGGTTCACTCTCCCTAGACAGTCCACACAGGTCTGGGTCCAGGCATGAGCTAACATCTAATGAATCTGGGAGTTTTTATAGAGGCCTAAATGAGCTGACAAGCTTCAGCTGGTCTCATCAACTCCCTGTCTGCACGACGCCCAGCACTCTCCCTAGAGGTATGAGTCATCCATGAGCCCACTAGCCTTAGCTGGGCTTATACAACTCTCCACCTAGTTGTATAAGTCGGCGTAAAGCCTGAATCTGGGCGAAATATATCTACCCCCCTGGATGCAACCAGGTGACTTTACCTTCCTGCTGTCACATACCCCCCCTCTTGTTTTAACCTCGGGGTTGGAACACCAGCAATCAGGCATTCATGTACTCGAGACAAAGCATCCACATTCCCCATTTGAACGCCAGGGCGATGCTTTACTGTGAAGTTGAATTCCTGGAGGGCCAGGAACCACCTATTCACTCTTCTATTTGTTTCCTTGTTTTGAGCCATCCACTTTAACGGAGCGTGATCCGTAACCATGTCAAAGTGCCTACCTAGCAGATAGTACCGAAGGGAATCTAGAGCCCACTTCACCGCTAAACACTCCTTTTCAACGGTGGCGTAATTTACCTCATGGGACTTCAACTTCCTGCTGAGGTAAATGACTGGGTGCTCTTCCCCGTTCCAGACCTGGGACAATACTGCTCCTAACCCCACATCTGACGCATCACTTTGTACGACAAAGTCTTTAGAGAAGTCTGGTGAGTACAACACTGGCTGGCTACATAAGGCTTGTTTCAAGAATTGGAATGCTGCCTCAGCCTCGGGGGTCCATTTAATCATGACCGACCCTTTCCCCTTCGTTAGGTTGGTTAGGGGCACAGCCTTAGAAGCAAAGTGGGGAATGAATCGCCGATAATACCCAGCGATTCCCAGAAAGGCTCGTACCTGCTTCTTGCTGTTGGGACGTGGCCAACTCTGGATGGCCTCGACTTTGTTGAGTTGGGGTTTTATTACTCCCCTCCCAATGGTGTACCCAAGATATTTGGCCTCCTCCTGCCCAATGGTACACTTCTTGGGGTTAGCCGTAAACCCCGCTTCCCGAACAGAGTCCAGGACTGCTTGCACTTTTGGCAGATGTGTGGCCCAATCTGTGCTATGGATAATTACGTCATCCAGGTAAGCCGCAGCATACTTCCGATGGGGCCTCAGCATCTGGTCCATTTTCCGCTGGAATGTGGCCGGCGCATTCTGTAACCCGAACGGCATTCTCTTATATTGGAACGCCCCGTCTGGGGTTACAAATGCGGTTTTCTCTTTGGCCAATTTGGCCAGGGGGATTTGCCAATACCCTTTTGTGAGGTCAAGAGTCGTCATGTATCGGGCTGTTCCCAGCCGGTCGATCAACTCATCTATACGTGGCATGGGGTAGGTGTCAAATTTTGTAACTTTGTTCAACTGACGAAAATCGTTACAAAATCGCCAGCTCCCATCCGGTTTAGGCACCAACACAATGGGACTAGACCAATCACTTTGGGACTCCTCTATCACCCCTAAGTTCAGCATTTTCTGTACTTCCTCCCGTATTGCCTCCCGTCGGGCCTCTGGGATCCGATAGGGTTTTAACTTCACCCTTTCACCGGGCGGGGTAATGGTGTCATGCTCTACCCCAGATGTTTGTCCCGGCAGCTCAGAGAATACCTCCTTGTTGCGAAGCACAAACTCCTTAACCTCCTGTTGTTGGGGTTGTGACAAGGTGGCTGCTATTCCAACCTCAGGAATCACGCAACCAGTTTGAGCTGGTGACCAAGTGTCTGCGACTAGGGACTCTCTATCCCTCCAGGCTTTCAACAGATTAACGTGATAGATCTGTTCGGGCTTTCGCCTTCCTGGTTGTCTGACCTTGTAATTCACTTCGCTCACTTTTTCCATTATCTCGTAGGGGCCTTGCCATTTGGCAAGGAATTTACTTTCAACCGTAGGGACAAGTACCAGTATCCTATCCCCCGGGGAAAAGGTACGGGTCTTGGCTCCACGGTTGTACACTCTCTGCTGTGCTAACTGCGCTTGGGCCAAATGTTCCTTCACGATGGGCATTACCTGTGCAATTCGGTCTTGCATCAGGGCGACATGCTCAATCACACTCCTGTGGGGAGAACTCTCACTTTCCCAAGTTTCCTTGGCAATATCCAACAGCCCTCTTGGGTGTCTCCCATACAGTAACTCAAAGGGGGAGAATCCCGTAGAGGATTGGGGCACCTCCCTAATAGCAAACATCAGATAAGGAAGTAGACAGTCCCAATCCTTTCCATCTCTATCCACCACTTTCTTCAACATTTGTTTTAGGGTTTTGTTGAATCTTTCAACCAGCCCATCGGTTTGGGGGTGATACACAGATGTACGTAATTGCGTCACTTTGAACAATTTACACAGCTCCTTCATAACCCGGGACATAAAGGGTGTACCTTGGTCCGTAAGCAGTTCTTTACAAATACCCACCCGGCTAAACACAAGAGATAGCTCTTTGGCTATGGTTTTGGCCGAGGTATTTCGGAGAGGGATCGCTTCTGGATAACGGGTGGCATAGTCCATTATGACTAATATGTACTGGTGCCCCCTAGCGGACTTGATTATAGGACCTACCAAATCCATGGCGATCCTCTCAAACGGGACCTCAATGATGGGTAGAGGGACCAGCGGGCTACGGAAATGTGGCATCGGGGCCGACCTCTGACACACAGGGCAGGAGGAACAATAATTTTCTATGTCCTTCATCACCCCCGGCCAATAGAATCTCTGTAATACCCTCTCTCGGGTTTTCTCTGTCCCCAGATGACCTCCAAGAATGTGCCCATGGGCCAACTCCAACACCAACTTCCTGTAAGGTTTGGGCACCACCAGCTGCTCAACGGTTTCTTCTGCCCTTTTTGCCACCCGATACAGTAGGTCCATCTCTACGCTGAAGTATGGGTAAGTGCAGGTATTATCTGGGTTCACTAACTCGCCATCTATTTTCACTACGTTTTCCCGTGCCTTTATTAGGGCGGGGTCTTTCAACTGTTCTGTGGCAAAGTTTTCCCTGTGAACCTCAAGATCAGAAAACTCCACAGACGGTAGGTTTTCGTCTGAGGAGGTGGGCTCCTCTCCAGTTTCTTGAGTCTCCCCTGCCAATACTGATAAGGGAAATTCCGGAGAGTCCTCACCACTCTCAGGGGAGTTCTGGCTATCACATTCCTGGTACATAGGGGCACCAGTGGGGGGCTCAGGATCATCCCACAGTTCCCAGAACTTCGGAAAATCCCTTCCCACAATGGCGTCATACGGTAACTGAGATACTAAGCCCACTGGATGAGAGAGGGTACCTTTGGGGGTCTCGAAACACACTGTAGTCACTGGATACTCTCGGGTGTCCCCATGCACACAAATAACAGCTACCTTGCTATTCCCAGAGACCTCTGTTTTAACTAACTCAGCCTTTATCAGGGTCACAAGGCTACCTGAATCCAGCAATACCACAACATTTCTACCATTAACACACATTTTGCATAAATGTTTCTCAGTTCCTCGAATGGCAGTGCATGCGACTGTCGCACACAGCGACTGACGTCTGCCCGTCAGAAAGTCACACTGCATGGGTTCCTCCACAACCGGGCAATTGGCTGCAATATGTCCCGCTTGCCGGCAGCGGTAGCAAACGATCCTTCTTGCCGCCTCTTGAGCCGCTGATTTCCCAGGCTGTTCTCGCCAAACTTGGGGTAGAGCTCCCACCCTCTCACTCTCTCCACCCTTACCCCTTGGAATCCTCTTATCCGCCCCTGGGGATGGTCTGGTCTTAGGGTGGAAAGTCCGAGTGTCTCTGGAAGAGGCCGTCAGGTTCTCTGTAGCCAAGTATTTCTCCACACGATCCACAAGACCATCGGCTGTCTCTGGGTCTCCATGGCTTACCCACTTTTGGATGGCAGTAGGAAGAGCTCTCAAAAACCGATCCATTACAACACGTTCCACAATCTTTGGTGCGGACAAAGTCTCTGGCTGTAGCCACTTTCTGCTCAGGTGAATGAGATCATACATTTGAGACCTGGGGGGTTTTCCAAGCTGGAAAGTCCAGTTATGCACACGCTGAGCCCGGACAGCCTGGGTGACACCCAGCCTTGCCAATATTTCAGCTTTTAGCATCACATAGTCTTTTGCTTGGTCAGGCTCTAGGTCATAGTAAGCCTTCTGCGATTCACCAGTTAACAGAGGAGCCACCAGTCCAGCCCACTGCTCCTCAGGCCACTTTTCTCTTTCAGCAGTCCTTTCAAATGTGGTCAAAAATACCTCTGGATCATCCTCTCCAGTCATTTTTGTCAATAAACGACTCACCCCAAAGGACGCGGTATTAGTGGGACGGCTTTCCTCACTGGTCTGCGGACGTTGCTGCATTACTGCTTCCATTTGTTGTAGTCTCTGCTCTTGCTTCTGTAACAGGTCTATGAAGCGGGCCTCAGATTGCTGCTGGGCTTGTTGCTGAGCTTCCAGACTCTGTTGGTGAGCTTGCTGCTGGGCTGCAAGGCTCTGTTGATGAGCTTGCTGCTGGGCTGCGAAGTTCTGTTGTTGAGCTGCCAGGCTCTGTTGATGAGCTGCAAGGCTCTTTTGCAAACCTGCATTTGTCTGCTGTTGATTGGCATTTGCTAGAACCAGCTGCTTCAGTATCTCCTCCATGCTGGCTTAAAAAAAACTGCCTGCATTCTCCACCAACTGTGAGGGGGTTAGCTCGGCAGCGGGTGTGTGTGACCCCCGGGATGGGCTCCCCACACAAAACAGGCCCAGCAAACGGAGGTTGTGGTTTTCAAAAAAAAAGGTGCGGTTTATTTTCTATTTACAGTGACAAAACACAGCAAAGCCAAAAGAAACATAAACAAAATAAATCCTGGTCAACTTGACCTCTGACTAAACATACAGGTTTCCTAACTAACAACTGGGATCAGCCTAGTGCTGTCCTAGTCCCTAAGTCCCTGGTTTTAAATGTCCAAGCAAATAGCCACACAGGCTTTGTCTCACCGCACAGGGGTTCACTCTCCCTAGACAGTCCACACAGGTCTGGGTCCAGGCATGAGCTAACATCTAATGAATCTGGGAGTTTTTATAGAGGCCTAAATGAGCTGACAAGCTTCAGCTGGTCTCATCAACTCCCTGTCTGCACGACGCCCAGCACTCTCCCTAGAGGTATGAGTCATCCATGAGCCCACTAGCCTTAGCTGGGCTTATACAACTCTCCACCTAGTTGTATAAGTCGGCGTAAAGCCTGAATCTGGGCGAAATATATCTACCCCCCTGGATGCAACCAGGTGACTTTACCTTCCTGCTGTCACAATATATATATAAAGTGTAGCGGGTATGTACTTTTTAAACTGGTGAGGACACCAGTGATGCATAGTTCCCTGCGGCCCAGCAGGTGGCGCTGTCACCTTGGGCCGGGGTTGAACCATCGCTGCAGTGCCGTACCCTTTGTGACCTCTCGCTGCGGTTGTACGGCGGGGTGGGGAACCCGCCGTGCTTGCTGGGGGAGGGTAGAAAGGGGGCGGACATCTTCGCCACAAGGTTCGAGTCCCGGCACCTTCAGCCTGAGGGCTGTCGTTGCGGTCGGTGTCCAGGCGGCTTGGCCTGGACACTTGGAGTTCGTGTTCCATCCCAGACACCTTCAGTCTGGGGTGAGGTACTCAGCCGGAGGCCTGGGGCCCAGTACCTTCCGCTGGGTCCCGCGAGGGAGGGATCATCCTAGGAGGCCCCGGGAGTGGGTCACCCGAACCCAGAGGCGTAAGGGACCGGAGGAGGGACTCACCCGAAGACCTGGTGCAGCAGATTGCCAGTGCCGGGGGAACCTCTGGAGACCGCCCGGAGGGATATCTTTCCCGAACAGGGGCCAAGTTCAAAGAGGAAGTTCAGTCCACGTTCAATGACCAGTGGCAGCGGTCCATCTATTTCAATCAGTTCAGTGGCAGGGGCCTGCTATTAGGGCCTCAACAGTTCATCCGGTCGGTGGCAGAGACCAAAACTCACGGTCGGTGGCAGAGACCGTGCGCCAGGCCTATTCGCTAGAAAAGGAATAGGAGAGTTCAGTTATGCCTCCATGTTCGTCTGTTATTGGAAGTTCAACTGAGTGTGTTCACCGTATTGTATGAGAAATAAAGGGGTGTTGGACTTTCGATTGGTGTGGGACTGTAATTATTGGCAGACACGTTTCCATGGAACAACTGAGGCTTCGTATGCAGTAGACATGTGCATTCGTTTTCGTCCGAATGCATTTTCGTCCGAATTTTAGGTATTTTCGTTATCGTTTTAACAAACGAAAACGAAAATGCAGAATCCGAAAACCAAAAGATCCGACATAAACAAATGCTTAATTTTCGTTTTCGTTGCAACAACAGTTCGATATAGATAGGAGATTCGACATGAGGCTGACAACAATCTGTGTCCATCGAACCTGTGGTCGAATGTGCCTAACCTTAACTCTATTAGTCCAAGATTATTCTACATAGAGAGAAAAGATTCGACATTATAGAGAGAAAAGATTTGACATAGAGAGAAAAGATTTGACATTATAGAGAGAAAAGATTCGACATTATAGAGAGAAAAGATTTGACATAGAGAGAAAAGATTCGACATAGAGAGAAAAGATCACTGCTGGAATTGGGTGGGGGAAGTAAAATAAAAAAATGATGATGATGAATGTTATTAGCTGATTGTAACCAAAGAGGAAGAGCAGTAAAATAGCTAGAACTAACTTGACAATTCGACATGAACGACGAAGATTCAACGAAGCATCGAAAAACATACAAACGTTGAATCTGTCATTGAAGGCTTATGGTGTCTGTTGAAAGTTCTAAGAAGATTCTACGGAGCAGATAAACTGTACGACGCCGCAATCGTACATTTCCGGTCAAATGCTCGGCCCATAGGCTATAGAAGAATTCTAATGTTGGTTGACTAGTAGGGATGAGCTTCGAGTTCGAGTCGAACTCATGTTCGACTCGAACATTGCCTGTTCGCCCGTTCGCCAAACAGCGAACAAATTGGGGTGTTCGCGGCAAATTCGAAAAATCTATGGGAGAAATCTAAAGTGCTAATTATAAAGGCTTATATGCAAGTTATTGTCCTAAAAAGTGTTTGGGGACCCGGGTCCTGCCCCAGGGGACATGTATCAATGCAAAAAGAAGTTTTAAAAACGGCCGTTTTTTCGGGAGCAGTGATTTTAATAATGCTTAAAATGAAAAAATAAAAGTGAAATATTCCTTTAAATTTCGTACCTGGGGGGTGTGTATGATATGCATGTAAAGTGGCGCATGTTTCCCGTGCTTAGAACTGTCCCTGCAAATAATGTAATTTTTGAAAGAAAAAAAGTCATTTAAAACTCATTCGCGGCTATTAATGAATTGTCGGCTCCCGGCAATACATACAAAAGTCATTGATAAAAACAAAAAAAAAAGCGTGGGGGTTCCCCAGAATTCAATTACCAGGCCCTTCAGGTCTGGAATGGATATTAAGGGGAACCCCGCCGCAAAATGTAAAAAAAAATTGACGTGGGGTTCCCCCAAATATCCATTCCAGGCCTTTCAGATCTGGCATGTATTTTAAGGGGAACTCCACCCCAAATTTAAAAAAAAATGGCGTGGAGTCCCCCTAAAAATCGATACCAGACCCCTTATCTGAGCACGCAACCTGGCCGGCCGCAGGGGAAAAGGGGGGGACGAGAGAGCGGCCCCCCTCTCCCTCCTGAACCGTACCAGGCCACATGCCCTCAACATGGGGAGGATGTCCCCATGTTGATGGGGACAAGGGCCTCATCCCCACAACCCTTGCCCGGGGGTTGTGGGGGTCTGCGGGCGGGGGGCTTATCGGAATCTGGAAGACCCCTTTAACAAAGGGGTCCCCCAGATCCCGGCCCCCCCTATGTGAATTGGTAAGGGGTACATTGTACCCCTACCATTTCATGAAGAAAGCGTAAATTTTTTTTTAAAAAACACACAAACACCTTGAAAAAGTCCTTTATTTAAAAAAAAAAAAAAAACATTCCAGCGGTGAAATCCAGTGTCCCGCGGCGATCCCGATGTCCAGCGCTGTCCTTCATTGGTTGTGCCTGAGCGGACCTGATGGGGAACTCCCTCTCAGTATTTTAAATGTATAGACCCGCCCCTTCTAAAGTTCCCAATCAGGTCCGCTCAGCGGACCAGATGCGGAACATGAGAAGGGGCGGGTCTATACATGTATTACCAAAGTGAGAGCAGTTCCCCATCAGGTCCGCCCCCTCGGTATGTCGGACCCGCCTACGTCATTGGCTTGAGCGGGGAACTTCCTTCACTGTGTAATTTAAATTTACATAGTGAAGGAAGTTCCCCGCTCAAGCCAATGACGTAGGCGGGTCCGACATACCGAGGGGGCGGACCTGATGGGGAACTGCTCTCACTTTGGTAATACATGTATAGACCCGCCCCTTCTCATGTTCCGCATCTGGTCCGCTGAGCGGACCTGACGGGGAACTTTAGAAGGGGCGGGTTTATACATGTACCCCTTACCAATTCACATGGGGGGGGGCCGGGATCTGGGGGTCCCCTTTGTTAAAGGGGTCTTCCAGATTCCGATAAGTCCCCCGGCCGCAGACCCCCACAACCACCGGGCAAGGGTTGTGGGGATGAGGCCCTTGTCCCCATCTACATGGGGACATCCTCCCCATGTTGAGGGCATGTGGCCTGGTACGGTTCAGGAGGGAGGGTGGGGCCGCTCTCTCGTCCCCCCCTCTTTTCCTGCGGCCGGCCAGGTTGCGTGCTCGGATAAGGGGTCTAGTATGGATTTTTAGGGGGACTCCACGCCATTTTTTTTTTAAATTTGGGGTGGAGTTCCCCTTAAAATCCATGCCAGATCTGAAGGGCCTGGAATGGATATTTGGGGGAACCCCACGTCAATTTTTTTTTAATTTGCGGCGGGGTTCCCCTTAATATCCATTCCAGACCTGAAGGGCCTGGTAATTGAATTCTGGGGAACCCCCACGCTTTTTTTTTTTTTTTATCAATGACTTTTGTATGTATTGCCGGGAGCCGAAAATTCATTAATAGCCGCGAGTCAGTTTTAAATGACTTTTTTTCTTTCAAAAATGAAATTTTTTGCAGGGACTGTTCTAAGCACGGGAAACATGCGCCACTTTACATGCATATCATACACACCCCCCAGGTACGAAATTTAAAGGAATATTTCACTTTTATTTTTTCATTTTAAGCATTATTAAAATCACTGCTCCCGAAAAAACGGCCGTTTTTAAAACTTTTTTTAGCATTGATACATGTCCCCTGGGGCAGGACCCGGGTCCCCAAACACTTTTTAGGACAATAACTTGCATATTAGCCTTTATAATTAACACTTTAGATTTCGAACGTTCGAGTCCATTGTATTTAATAGGGTTCTAAAGTTCACACTAACATTTTGTCTGTTCGCAGGTTCTGGTGCGAACCGAACAGGGGGGTGTTCGGCTCATCCCTGTTCACTAGTAATAGTAATTAAAAAATATAATTATTACTAGTCATACAATAGAATTCATCTATAGCTTGTAGGTGGAACATTCGACCGGAAATGTACGATTGCAGTGTCGTACAGTTTCGCTGCTCCGTCGAATCTTCTTTGAACATTCGACAGACACCATAAGCCTTCAATGACAGATTCAACCTTAATTCAGATTTTCGGACGAATGCAATTTCTAACGAAAAACGAAATAAATAAAAACGAATTTCGGGAGTAACTAAATAAATTTATTTTTCTAACGAAAACAAAATTCCGAAACGAAATATTTCAGTGTGCACATGTCTAGTATGCAGTAGACAGACCTGGGAGGTAAATCAACTAACTTTGCTCAACTCTCTTATACACACGAGGGGAGAGTTTGGCGTAGTGTTCCTGCACTCTCCTCTCCCAGATACCCCTAGACACAAGCCATCCGCAAAAGGAAAGAGGGAGAGTGAGGTTCCGCTACATTATATATATATATATATATATATATATATATATATATATATATATATTACTGTATCTCTGCCCTCATGTTGTAAAGAGTTGCGCAAACTGTTGGCGCTATAAATCCTGTATAATAATATATATACACACTACTGTCCTCAAAATTGTTAATTTCTTTAAAAGAGCTTGAGCAGCACATCTTGAATCCCCAGTCTGCTTTGAAATCTTTGCCAGGGAGCGACCTTACTGATGATATAACTACCTTGTATCTTGTTGCTGTGCTCAGTCTTGCCATGATGTATGACCTGTGACATGAAACTGTCTTCTACAACCTCACCTTAGTAGCAGAGTTTGGCTGTTCCTCACCCAGTTTTAAGCCTCCTACACGTCTGTTTCTGTTAAAGAGCAACTCCACTTTTGCTGAGAAAAAAAATTCCCCTCTGAGTGATTTATGGACATTGCAAGGATCGTGACAAACTTTGTTCCAGATTCCTACCTTTCATTATTCTGGAGAAATAGCTGTTTGTTTGTCTGTGTCAATTGGCTGAGTGAATCTGTATGGGAGTGGTTTTGTAATTATCAGCTTCTGCACCTGCAGGGCTCTAATGAGGAAAGTGACAGAGTCTGCATTCCTTCAGACATTATTTCCTTTGGGAATATCTCTCCAAAAATGAAATTTTTGTTGCAGGGGATGCACAAATTTGGATTTACTGCAGACTTCTGGGAAAGTAAGTCAATCACACAAGCAGGAAATGACATACCTGGGGGGCGTTCTGTACATCATCTGTGTACAGAATACCTCCAGGTTGACATATTGCATTTCACAGAGAATTACAGAGCTGCTAATTTTTAATAATATTCAATTACAATATGACTTGTGTCGCATTTATATACGCTATTTTATTATTATTTTTGTTTCCCATGGGAAGTGGAGTTACCCTTTAACCGCTTAAGGACCCCTTCACTCCGATATACGTCGGCAGAATGGCACGGCTGGGCACGTCGCCTTTAAGAGCCCAGCTGTGCCGGCGGCACGCTCGCGACCTGGTCCTGTGATCTGTGACCGCAGAACCCACGGACCCGATCGCCGCCGGTGTCCCGCGATTGGGTCACAGAGCTGAAGAATGGGGAGAGGTAAGTGTAAACAAACCTTTCCCTGTTCTTCCTAGTGTGACTGCCACTGATCGTCTGTACCCTGTCATAGGGAACGACGATCAGTGACATCTCACGGCAAGCCACGCCCCCTAATAGTAGTAATTACTCCCTAGAAAACACTTAACCCCTTCAGCACCCCCTACAGGTTAACCCCTTCACTGCCAGTGTTATTTTCACAGTAATCAGTGCATTTTTATAGCACTTTTCGCTGTAAAAATTACAATGGCCCCAAAATAGTGTCAAAAGTGTCCGATGATAAAAATCGCTGATCGCCGCCATAACTAGTAAAAAAATAAAATATTAATAAAAATGCCATAAAACTATCCCCTATTTTGTAGATGCTATAACTTTCGCGCAAACCAATCAATAAACGCTTATCGCAAAAAAAAAAAAAATTCTCCAAAAATATGTAGAATAATACGTATCGGCCTAAACTGAGGAAAAAAAATGTTTTTTTATATATTTTTGGGGGATATTTATTATAGCAAAAAATATTGCATTTTTTAAAAAAATTGTCACTTTATTTTTGTTTATAGCACAAAAAATTAAAACCGCAGAGGTAATCAAATACCACCAAAAGAAATCTCTATTTGTGGGGAAAAAAGGATGTCAATTTTGTTTGGGAGCTATGTCGCACGACCGCGCAATTGTCAGTTAAAGCGACGCAGTGCCGAATCGCAAAAAGTGGCCTGGTCCTTAACCAGCCAATAAGTGGTTAATGACTGTGTTTCAACTGACATATGAAATTGATGATCATTAGCACCTGTTTAGTATAATTGGTTAATCATACACCGGACTCTAATCCTACAAAATCCCTGATTGTGTGCAAGTGTGAGAATTGATGCTGCTTTGAAGCCAAAAGGGTCGTCACACCAAATATTGATTTGATTTAGATCTTTCTTCTGTTTGCTCACTTTGCGTCTTGTAACTTGATAAAAATAAACAATTAAAATATATATTTTTGAAAGCATTCTTACTTTACAGCATTTCTTCACACCTGCCTAAATTGTTAGCACAGTACTGTATATATACATTAGAATCTACAGTACTTACAGTATAAATCCAATTTGCATACACTATACAGAAACCTTAGCATCATTCTTTCATACTTTTCTATATAAGACCCCTTTCACACTGAGGCGGTTTTCAGGCGTTTTAGCAGTAGAAATAGCGCCTGTAAAGCACCTGAAAACCGCCTCCTATTCATTCCAGTGTGCAAGCAGCATCTTTGGGGCGGTTTGGGAGTGCTGTATTTAGCGCTCCAAAAACGCCCTGCCCAATGATTGGGCAGCGCATCCAAAGCGCCTGAAAAGCACTTTGTAAGCGCCACAACACGGGCGCTTTTAATCTCTTCTTTGGGGTTAAAAGCTCCCCGCTAGCTTGCTGACTACTTAAGGAGTAGTCGGCTGTTTGAAGTGGAATACCGCCGTTAAGGCTAGCTGCCATAACCCCGGTATCCACTTCAACTTCAACAGCGGGCGGTCCGCTTTCAGATAAAAATGGTCTCAGTGGCGAATTCGCTGCAAGATCACTTTTATCGGGGGTGGGAAAGGGCCCGCCCCCTCCCGCCGCGCTCCGGTGGTCTCCTTCGCTTACCGGAGCCGTCGGTACTGGCGGAGACGATCGGGTCCTGTCCCCTCACTGGATGCCGAGTGAGGGAAAGATGGCCCCCGCTCGGCACCATTGGATGGCGGTAGCAACGTCAAACACCCAATGGTCTTAAAGAGGAATTTTATTTTATTTTTGCAAAATTACATTTTTATGTTTTATTGCATTGTAGTGTAAATATTAGATCTGATGTCTTTTTGACCCCAGATCTCATATTTAAGAGGTCCTGTCCTGCTTTTTTTCTATTACAAGAGATGTATACATTCGTTGTAATAGGAATAAAAGTGACTCAAATTTATTTGTATTTTTTTAAAGGAGAGTGTCAAAATAATATTTTTTTTTTTTTTTTAAATTAAATAATTTTAAAGCGCCCCATCCCGCCGAGCTCGCTCGCAGAAGTGAACGCATACGTAAGTCGTGCCCCGCATATGAAAACAGTGTTCAAACCACACATGTGAGGTATCGCTGCGATCGTTAGAGCTCCTCTGTAACTCAAAACTGGTAACCTGTAGAAATTTTTAAACGTTGCCTATGGAGATTTTTAAGGGTCAAGGTTTTTCACCATTCCACGAGCGGGCGCAATTTTGAAGCATGACATGTTGGGTATCAATCTACTCGGCGTAACATTATCTTTCACAATATAGAAAAAAAAATTGGCCTAACTTTACTGTTGTCTTATAACTTTACTGTTGTCTTATTTTTTAATTCAAAAAAGTGTATTTTTCTCCAAAAAAATGCACTTGTAAGACCGCTGCGCAAATACGGTGTGACATAAATTATTGCAACCATCACCATTTTATTCTCTAGGTTGTCTGAAAAAATATATATACCATATTTATCGGCGTATAAAATCAGGGGAAAATCGTGGGTGCGTGTTATACGCCGATACCCACTGATCCCGGCGATCTCCGCTGACTGAGCGGAGCGCAGCGATCGCCGCCGAGATACACATAGCCGAGTGTACTCGGCTATACTCGGCTTTTCTCGGCTCTGCTCACAGTCACGCCCAGTCCCGCCATTGGACCTGTGATATGTCCATCATAGGGCGGGACTCGGCGTGACTGTGAGCGAAGCCGAGAAAAGCCGAGTATAGCCGAGTACACTCGGCTATGTGTATCTCGGCTCCGCCCAGTCCCTGCGTTCTCGGCAGCGTTCGCCCGCTCCGCCCAGTCTCTGCGGCGATCTCGGCGGCGCCAATTTTGAAAACTGGGGCAAGGCTGTACTGGACACTGGGCAAAGGCTGCACTTAGCAAAGGCTGCACTGGACACTGGGCAAAGCTGCACTGGACACTGGGCAAAGGCTGCACTGGACAAAGCTGCACTGGACACTGGGCAAAGGCTGCACTGGACACTGGGCAAAGGCTGCACTGGACACTGGGTAAAGCTGCACTGGACACTGGGCAAAGCTACACTGGGCAAAGGCTGCACTGGGCAAAGGCTGCACTGGACACTGGGTAAAGCTGCACTGTACACTGGGCAAAGCTGCACTGTACACTGGGCAAAGCTACACTGGGCAAAGGCTGCACTGGGCAAAGGCTGCACTGGACACTTGGTAAAGCTGCACTGGGCAAAGGCTGCACTGGACACTGGGCAAAGGCTGCACTGGACACTGGGGCAAGGCTGCAATGAACACTGCTGGCAAGGCTGCACTGACAAGGCTGCAACGGACACTGGTAAGGCTGCATTTAAATGTAAGTTTTTTTTTTCCTTAAACTTCCCTCCTAAAAGTGTTTTTCCCTAAAATTCCCTCCTAAACTTGGGGTGCGTGTTATACGCCGGTGCGTGTTATACGCCGATAAATACGGTAATATTTGGGGGTTCTAAGTAAATTTCTAGCAAAAAAAAATTATTTTAACTTGTAAACACCAAGTCTGAAAAATAGGCCCAGTCCTTAAAAGTGGTTAAGCAGCGCTAAAGTGTCGCTAAAACGAGCCGCGCTTTAGCGTTAATGCGGCTCCAGTGTGAAAGGGGTCTAATTGTTTAAAAGAACGATCATGAAAGTTTTTCTATCACATGTGCCATATAATGATGAGTACTATTTTTCATTTATTTTGTTTGGACAAAAAAATGAGAACGATTTTCCACCCTTCACCTTCAATTTCCCTTGTCTCTAGGACCAAAACCGATCTAATTTATATCCTGAATACTGTACCCATGGCATTGCCTCAACTGTTCTTTAAAAAATTTGTAGAGCTTTCACCTCTTTCGTTTGGAAGGAGGGGAACGCAAGAATAGCATATAATATATTGCGCAAAAAGAGAAGAGAGGGGGGAATGGGACTCCCAGATATAGCATTCTATTATAAAGCAATGTCGCTAGTCAGAATTACGAATTGGTGCCATGACGCCTCCAACAGAGCATGGGTTCTGATGGAAGAAAGTATGGCTGGCAGAAAACTAGCCGGGGCACCATGGATACCTACCAAGTTTAGGGGATTGTCAAAATGGACATCTCTATTGACATTGAACACGTTAGCAGTATGGGACAGAATAAACAAAACTGGTAAATACGCACCCAGAACATCCCCCCCCTGGCCCCACTAGGAGGGTATCCATGGTTCCCACCTGGGGAAGAGAGTGGAGCGCTGGGTCCTTGGGAATCAAACGGTAATACAATGTGTGCAAGGTACGCCCCAGGAGGTTATTTAATGCCGCAGTCAGAGCTGATATCATCACAAGGAGACATGGTGATGGCAGGATGGAGATATAGCCAAATAAATATTTTTTTTAATAAACTGGAACCTCGGATAAGGACACTGGACTCATTGACAGCATTTGAGGGTATGTGTGTGAGGAGAGGAGAGCCTCAGCACATGTTGTCTCAAATGTACAAACTGGTCCTGAGTGAACAAAAAAACATAACCCCGTACTTTATTAGGGAGTGGGAAAAAGGGCTGGAACAAACATTCACCCCAACACAAAAAAAAAAGATTTATAGAAATGACACATTGGTCCTCAATCTGCTCAGCCACCCAAGAGATGTCATATAAGTTCATGACCAGATGGTACCGAACGCCGATGCGAATAGCGCAGATATACCCGACAGCAGATGGGCAATGCTGGAGGGGATGTAAGGAGAAAGGTACCTTACTTCATATCTGGTGGTCTTGCCCAAAGATAAGAAGATTCTGGGACGAGGTGATTCCGTGGATCAGGAAAATAGCCAATATACCTATAGACGCAACACCCATGCATATTTTGTTTCATGGAACCACCGGCCCCGTAAAAGAATATAAAAATAGTGTAACACCACACTTACTTAACGCAGCCAAGAAACGAATCCCTAAGTATTGGAAACAAGAAGCACCCCCAACTATCAGAGAATGGAAGAGGGAAGTGGAGGCAATAATGGAAGCAGAAAGGTGGATATATAAAATACGAGATCAACAGGGGAAATACAGAGAAATATGGAAAGGTTGGAGAAACTATGCTCCAGAAATGGAAAGGGTCTGGGGCGGGGGAGGGGAGAGAGGGGGGAGAGGAGGAGGAGGAGTAGGAAAGGGATAAGAAAGGAAAGGGGAATAAAAACTAGATACGAGGAGCAGAATGAAAAACACTCCCCAATCCTCCAAAGGGTGACTGTGGGTAATACCGTAAAGAGACGGAGGTAAACTACAACAGTATTGAGAGGGTTTGGTAAAGTATGTGAGAATTGTGGGGGCCGGGATCTCATCCTCTGGCACCTCACCCCTAACTCCCCTGTACGTGAAACCTCCCCAGGAACAAACTTAAAGGTTTTTTTTTTTAAACAAACAGGAAATAAAGTAAATAGAAAACGCACACATATAAAGGTGAATGGGGAGAACAAAACGGATTGTAAGAGACGAGCACACTAATGTACACAAAAGGGAATAATTAAGGAGTGGGCGGGAGTTTATCTCCACTGCCCCCTCCTCCCTTCTCCCTTTCTCCCCCCCCCTTTTTTTTTTCTACTGGGAAATATTATAGCGTTGGGAAAAGAGGGAAGAGGATAAACGACATAGGATGAGAAACCCCACCCAAAGGGAAAGTGGATGTATGGAATATGAGAGGGAATGGTTAATGTTAAATGTTGTGAATTTTATATGTAAAGAAAAACTTTAATAAAAGTTGAATTATCAAAAAAAAAGGACCAAAACCGATCATTGATTTGTCCCCATTATCGAAGAAATGCTTTGAAAACAAACATTTTTTTTTAAAACAAAATTCTAAACGTGTATGGCCGACTTTAATGTGGTGAAGGTTGCTGATCTTTGCAAGCAATTAAAGCAGCAGCAAATAGTATCTAGGCAACACAGTGAAAGCAGAAATATGACAGATCAGAGCAGGTCTGCTGGAAATCATAGTAGTGTCGATCGAATTGGTATAGTCCCTGCCTGTTTTTAGTCATTGCCGGGCACTGAAGTCTAGCATAAATGTCACCTACGTTACTGCCCACTGTTGTTTGCAATGCATATACAGTAAAAATGAATTCCTTTTATTTTTAAATACTAAAACTTTCTTCAACCCGATCTTTCATGGCAAAAAGCAATGCCACATCCCAGTCAGTAAGCTACAGTCACAAACTCTTAGTTAGTATGCCATAGCTTACCTGGTGTAAATCTGGTTCACTATCACCCTCAGTGGTGGCTGGTGCTAAAAAAATTTAGGGGGTGGCAAGCAAACAAACCCCCCCCCCAGGTCCACCTGCAGTCAGCCTCTCCTGGAGACAATGGTAGAGTCGGAGATGCCATGGGAGCAGATCATGAGGACATGCAAATCAATGACCCCCGTAGGTGGTCTCCTGCACTCACTCCTCCACTGTGACAGGCCCTGGCACTCGGCCCCTCCACCGTGACAGTCCCTGGCACTCGGCCCCTCCACCGTGACGGTCCCCGGCACTCGGTCCCTCCACCGTGACGGTCCAGGCACTCGGCCCCTCCACCGTGACGGTCCCCGGCACTCAGCCCCTCCACCGTGATGGTCCCCGGCACTCGGCCCCTCCGCCGTGATGGCCCCCGGAACTCGCCCCTACACAGTGACGGTCCCCGTCACTCTGCCCCTCTACGGTGACGGTCCCCAGCACTCGGCCCCTCCACGGTGATGGTCCCCAGAACTCAGCCCCCCCCACGGTGATGGTCCCCGGCACTTGGCCCATGCACAGTGACGGTCCCTGGCACTCGGCCCCTCCACGGTGATGGTCCCCGGCACTCAGGCCCCTCCATGTCGATGGTCACCTGCACTAAGCCCCTCCACTGTGACGGTTCCCAGTACTCTGACCCTCTATGGTGATGGTCCCTAGCACTCAGCCCCTCCATGGCTTCCTCGGCTTCTCCTCCTGGCCAACCCGATCTGCCTCTTATCCTAATTGGCTGGGAGGAGAAGCCAAAAGACAATGCTCTGGGCCCTGACTCCCAATTTTTTTCAAGCCAATTAGAGTTTCCAGCTCTTATCAAATGACTTGCAAAAAAAATAAAAACCTCATACAAACGTATGAGTCCGCCCTGCAGGGGGGCTTCACCACTGCACCCCCTAATGGACCGGCCGCTCCATATCACCCTATTACCAGCCTAAGTTTGGGATTAAAGGAGAAGTACAGCCAAAGCTTGTTTGGTTGTACTTCTCCTGTGGATCACAGGCGTGCAGTTTGTTCTGCACTTCTTCTAAAACCCATTTTCAGCAGACATCTAGCTGAAGTCTGCTGTCTGCTGACGTCACAGAGCCGGTCCAGGCTTGGGCAAGATCGTGACAATGAAGTCGGGATCTTCCAACATGCCTGGACCAGCACCTGGCTCAGCCTCTCAGCGAGCCACTGAGAGTCTGAGCCGGTCGCTCCCCACCCCCTCTACAGCCCAGCGCTCCAGTGAGCAAGGAGGGGGCAGAGCAGAGAGCGGAGCTGCTCGACCCACAATAAATGTGCCAAAGTAGCTCCTGCACCTTTTTTTGACAGTGGGCCTCGCACGCTTTTGTAATGTGCATTTTGGTGCTTAAGAAAAAACATACGTCTGCTAGTTACATCTGCGGTTAACACTTAATGGCCGCTCGACTGCATTGTACTACGATGTACTGGTACGTTGTTG
Organism: Rana muscosa; assembly: GCA_029206835.1. Lineage (NCBI taxonomy): Eukaryota > Metazoa > Chordata > Amphibia > Anura > Ranidae > Rana > Rana muscosa. Next base: position 456,458,589 of record CM055118.1, read on the forward strand.
TCTATTTCTGGGTTTAGGGCGCATGCAAACTTTGTGCTAGCCCTAATAAACTTTTTTTTTTAAACCCTTAGCAGTAGCCAAATCAGAGTGGCTAATTGCCAAGGCATGCTGCTCATATGCCACGCCTGCTGGAAAGCAGCCAAATGTTTATTCAGCATTGGGACACTGCATTTTCGTTTACCATTAGAGATCAAGCATATAAAACAGCAGTGTTAGGACACTGAAAAATGATAATGAGCCATAAATATTCATATGGGAGTAATTAATACGACAGAGTCTGAATCCTCTGTTAGCTTTTTATTGACACAGATCCACCGAGGTTCAAGAGCACAACAGATCTTTCACATTTTTCAACATTACCATTTCCGATAGTAACTTTAAAAGCTAAAAGCAGGCAAAGGCTCAACCCATACCAAGAAATTACAAAGATAATACTTTCATGACCACATAATTGCCCTGTATGAAAATGATAATTACTTGTAATTAAAATATCTATAATAATCTCATTACTATTAGAAGGGTTTTATTTCCTCTATTAACAGATACTTTTTTCATTTAAAGATGAAAAAAATAAAATAAAAGGACACTCCAGGCAGGAGAAGTAAATTTTGTGGATCTAGTTAAAGTGATAGTAAATGATCACCTTGTAAAACAACCCATTCAGTTTAAAATAGAAATAAAAGGCAAAACATTTGTGCATAGATATAAAAAAAGAAAAAAAACCATTATAAAATCTTTTTTCCCCTTTTTTATGAATGGTCACTTTCCCTCTGTTCTCAGCTGCATACGAGCTGGGGGAAGAGAAGCAGCAGCTCACTGATATTCCCAGTAAATGGCTATGCAAGGGGGGGGGGGGGCATGTCAGGGCAAGTCTGATCATTGGAGGAGAGCAGGCTGAGCTCCCAGCAAAGCTAGAGAACTAGCTTAGCGTGGTCAGTTTTTAATAGGAAAGCAGAGGGACTGGCAGGAACACCAGGGATTTCACATAAAGGAAGCAATACAAAGAGAACAGGAGACTTTTTTAATACAAGTACATGGTACAGCAGGCACATATCAGGAATATGAAATGTAGGGGTAACAAACACTTTACGCATGTAATATATATATATATATATATATATATATATATATAATAAAAGGCAGTAAGTGTTGGCCGGTCCATAAGGGGCACCACCCCCGCCCCCCCCCCAAAGTTTTGACCAACAGGAAAGCTATTAATAGAACAATTTATTGTTAAATAAATTGTAATATAACTAAAAAATGTTTACATCTTAAAGTTAAAAAATGTTAGTCATGTAGCGGGCATGCACTTTCCCTGTGTATTTAAAACTGGCAGAGACACCAGTAATGTGCAGTTCCCTGCAGCTCAGCGGGTGGCGCTGTCGCCTTGGGCTGGGGTTGAACCATTGCTGTGTGCCGTACCCCTTTTTGTCCTCCCTCGGCAGTGGTATGGTGGGGCGGGGAACTCGCCGTGCTTGCTGGGAGAGGGTATAAAGGGGCCGGCCATCTTTGTCACGAGGTCGAGTCCCAGGCACCTTCAGCCTGAGGCCGCCTAGGCCTGGAGGACGTTCGGAGGTTGTGTTCCATCCCGGGCACCTTTGGCCTGGGGTGAGGTACTCGGATGGAGGTCTGGAGCTCAGTGCCCACCACTGAGTTCCGCGAGGGAAGGAGATCCTAAGGGACCCCGGGAGTGGGTACCCGAATCCAGAGGCGTAATGGACCGGGAGGGGGTACTTGCTTGAAGACCTGGTGCAGCATATCGCCAGTGACGGGTGAGCCTCCACCGGAGACCGCCTGGAAGGATATTTCCCCTCGATTGGAGACCGCAACCCACTTTCAGGAAGGAAAGTGGAGAGTTCATTGTGTCTGGGCCTACTCGCATCCACACCCCTCTGTCTGTTCTACTCGTTGAGGGAGTCCAACTGTCTGTGCATTACTCTGTTATCGGAAGAATAAAGGAGTGTTGGACTTTATTGGTGTGGGGCTCATTTTCTGGCAGACATTGTTCAAGAAACCACCAGGAGGAGGCTCCAGATGCAGAACACCGACCCGAAGGTAAAAGAGGATTGTCTCTCACTGCACATACATCTGCAGGGGGACTTGGTGTGGTGACCCCGCACTCTCTCCTTCAGAGTACCCCTAGACAAAAGCCAGAGCCAGAAGAACTGATACATAGAGGGAGAGAGTGGAGGCCACTACAGTCATATTATGATTCATAAAAAAATTAACCGTTCTATGTGTGTGCAGTGCACTATGGGGCCCCAGACTAATATAAGTCTATTAGGTCTGTCAATGTTGAACAAGTATGTGACTAGAGCCTAAATGCAATCTGGAACTCGGGGGTTGAGTTTGGGGGTGTGGAAGACAGAGTTACCTGGGTATAGATCAGAGAGTGGACTAATGGCTGTGTGCAACCGAATGGTGAGCTGCAATATTGCTTGGACTGGTGAGCTGCCATTGTAGGGATTTACTAATGGCTGCTATAGAGATTCAGCCCTTTAGCAACTGGCCATACAGCCATTCAGTAGCCTTATTTTTGCCTGCAGGCTTTACTGGGACTATTCTCAAGTGCACCAACAGTACAACTGGGTCCCAATGCTAGCCGGCTTAGGACTAAAGACTGTCCCTTTACACCTATTGTTTATGCTAAGAGGTGCCTCTCAAGAGACATTGCACCATATGATAGCCATTGTCCTAGAGTGCACTCTAGACCAGAGTTTCTCAACTCCAGTCCCCAAGGCACCCCAACAGGTCATGTTTTCCGGCTTTCCATTATTTTGCACAGGTGATTTGATCAGTTTTACTGCCTTAGTATTTACCACAGCTGTTTCATCTTAGGGAAATTCTGAAAACATGACCTGTTGGGGCGCCTTGAGGACTGGAGTTGAGAAATTTTTCACTAGAGACTAGATATTTTTGTTTGCACTAGATTTGGGAAAGGAGGAAAAAGAGAAAAAAAGAGAGGAAAGTATATATTTTTTTCTCTTTCTCTCTCTCCCTCCCTCTATGCTACTTTGCAGACTCCTCTAACTAGTAGGGATAGAATACAGAGGCTATATGGTTGGGCATATTTTATATAGGATGACTAGACCTTTCTTTTAGTATAACTATTATTAATGATATAAGTTTATAGGTAGGGGATGAATTGAGACCGCGTAAATGTTTTTATGTATATGTGTTTTAGTATTTATGTATTGTAATGTATGTAATGCATGTTGGAAAAGATTATTAAAGAAATTTAAAATATGGAGTTGAGAAACACTACTTCAAGTTACTTTGGCATATTGATTATATTGACTAACTACCGGTAATTGTATCTGAACCTACCTTCTGTATGTTCATTTATGCTCAAACGACCATTTATACTAACCCATACCCAGTAGTGTATTTAGGTTTTGTGTTGCCCTAGGCCTGACTAAACTTGTGCACCCCCCAATTTAAATATGACCCACCCCTTACTGTCAAGGACACACCCCTTTCTGTTTAAGACCCACCCTGAAATTTTCGAGTGGGGACACTAGTTCTTAGGGCCTGGGGGTGGGGCAATGAATTCCCTTAATTTGCATAATTTTCCTCTTACTTCCTGTTTGGCTATGGGGCAGGAAGTAAAGGGAAATCTCTGCAATGGGACAGGGATGGTAAAAAATAAACTGACAGGGGCTATAACCCTCCCTTACTCTATCCAAAATGAAAAAAAAAAGTGTTGCCTATAGTTCTACTTTAAAGCGGAGCTCCACCGAATTGTTTTTATTAAAAGCCAGCAGCTACAGCAGCTGCTGACTTTTAATATTAGGACACTTACCTGTCCTGGAGTCCAGCTACGTCCGCAGCAGAGGACGAGCAATCGCTCGTCACTCTGCTGCCCCCACCGCCATCCTTGGTGAGGGAACCAGGAAGTGAAGCCTTGCGGCTTCACTGCCCGGTTCCCTACGGCGCATGCACGAGTCGCGCTGCGCCGTTCTGACTGGTCCCCATGTGTTCTGGGAGCCGAGTGTCTCCCAGAACACAACGGGTATTCTGCGGGAAGTGACGTACTTCCCGCAGATTTCCTGCAGAGAGGACTCCCGGAAGTGGGTGCAAATACCTGTCTTAGACAGGTATCTGCACCCCCCTCCCCCCTGAAAGGTGTCAATTGTAACACCGGAGGGGGGGAGGGTTCCGATGAGCGGAAGTTCCACTTTAGGGTGGAGCTCCGCTTTAAGCACAAATTTCGGATAATTTTATGGAGAGGACTAAGAAGATATAACCATGCCAATGGTGCAGCAGAAAACATATAGCACAGTGAGGAATGGTTTGTGGTCCAGGCTGATAGCAGGACAATCAAAATTGGAAGCAGCTAGCACAAGCCGGGGGGGAATCTTTCCGTGCTGCCCCCCCTGCAAAGTGCTGGCCTGTTCCTTGTTGGCCTAGGCCAGGATACAGCGTTGCCCATACCAATACACTGAGTTAGTCTTGTGTCTATTTTCTAGTAATGTTTTTTAGAGAAACTGTTTTTAATGTTCGTGGCACAGAAAAGTGATGAGTTTAACCTAAAAAAATGATGAGTTTTTCAGTTCCAATCAAAAAGCAAAAAATAACCCCAGGGCTCCTAAATGTTGGATTACTTCATCGGTTCACAAAATCAACAAACCATTGCACTAATGTATTAGATGGGATCCTGATCATTAGCGCTATAGTCTAAAAACACGGGCCTGTCTGAAAAAAAAAAAAAATCACAAAGATCAATCAAGTTAGACAAATTCAGTTTACAAAGAGAGAAGCCTACGCCGCTATAATTTTATTTTATTTCAATATCGTTTTGGTTAGAGGCTGTTTTAATGTGGCTCCATCAATCACATCTTCCAGCTCAGTCTTTGCATAAACAGCTTCAATGGAGTTAATTTTTTTGGTGGAATTGTCCACTTATTTAGATCTACGGTACAAGCAGCGCATCCCTGGAAGCTTGTTGAGAGGATGTCAGTCCTTTTCAACACCAGCTAGCTGGCAATAATGCCAAAGATGAAAACACCTTGGTTCTCTATACCATTGGAGCACGTTATCATCGTTAGACATTTACCGTCAGACTGACACATTTGGTTTTTTTTGTCAGCGATATTCTCAGAGTGTTAAGTCTTCTCGGTTTAATTGCCCTTCCTTGTTTAGAATCCCTATATATCATTGATTTTAACTTTGGATTTGTCTGTGCTCATACTGTTCTCCGTGATGTATTCGCACTTAATGAATTGCTTATTGACAACTGCAGAACAAGAATGAAGATAAACATTGTGAAACTGAGCTCAGATGCCGTAAAGAAACCAGACTTTTTATACCCTGGATACAATTGCTATTATGCGGTTGAGTTCTGAATCCGAAGGATTGTATTGCTATTTCTTTCAGTTTTTAATCACACTCCTTTTCTGCAAATTGCCCTGAAAACACTTTGGCGTGAACAAAACTTTCTTGAAAAGCTTGCATCAATATGATGCTCAGTGGTGTCAACATATGCCATGGCAGTACATTAAGGCTAAATGTCACGAATCTGTGGGATATGAGCTCTCGTGTGAGCAGGTGGTGTGGGATCCCTGGGGGCGTGGAGTCTAAGCACCAGCTGATTTTCACTCGAGCTCCGGATGGTAGAGATGGGTTTTGATGTATGCTGGTGCCAGGTCAAAATCCCCAGGTTGACCCTGCTCAAGAACAAAAATAGCATGAAGGGAGCATGAACAGCCTTGTGCATTACCATTAAAAACCATTCAGTACTAAATATGTTTCAAGGGAGTATACCCACTTCCTCAGAGCTCTGAGGGGGGTTACCTTGCGGGTGCGCTCCCGAGTCCAGCATTTGCGTGCATAGACACAGAGTACTGAACTCGGCCCCAGGTGCCCGCATCATTGGATTTGATTGACAGCAGCGGGAGCCAATGGCTGCGCTGCTATCAATCTATCCAATCAAGAGCCGAGAACCGTGGGCAGAGAGGAAGAGCGCGTCTCTCCCGAGGGAACGAAGGGCCTCAGGTGAGTAAAAAAGGGGGGGGGCTGGGGGGGCCGGTCAGTGTGAGACAGACAATCTGTCTCTCCTCACAGAACAGGGATGTGTGTGTTTACACACACACACATCCCTGTTCTGCCTCTCGTGCCCGCGATCGCTCGCAACCGGCAGTCAACAGCATCGGCACCCCCGCGATGCATTAAGGTTAAAAAATTAGATGCATTAAGGTGAAAAAACACAAGGGCACGATCGTGAGTTACTAATAGCTAGGAACCACAATCTGTCATTTCCTCTAGGTCAGTCCCATCCCGCCACAGTTAGAAACACACTATAGGGAACACAATTAACCCCTTGATCGCCCCCTAGTGTTTTTTTTATTATTTGTTTATTTTATCAAAATGCCAACATACAAAAAAAAAAAAAAAAATGTTAAAATGCAGCTTAAAATATAGCATTAATACAATTTCAATTCCGAACCCCCCTCTCCCCAACCTGTACCATTCCCTTCCCCTCCCATGACCCATATCCTACCTCTCACTTAGATCATTATCTTATTACTATTCAGTTTCGGCCGGATCCCCCACACCTATTCGCCTTGATATATCTCCCCGTCTTTTAAAGCGCCTTCCATTTTTTCCATTTATTTATCAGTCCCTCGGTTTCTTCCTCTCCACTACACCTCAAACACTCCATACTACATGTCTCTTCTACTCTATTTATCCAGTCCCGAACTTTGGGGCTTTCTATTTCTTGCCACTTTTTGGGTATCAGGCTTTTGGTAGCATTCATCATGTGGGGTATTACCGATTCCTTATATTGCTTTATTGGACCTTCCACCCCGTGGAACAAGCACGTCCATGGTTCTTCAGGTATTACTCTTTTGGTGTAAGACCTCTTCCAATGTTTTTATTTTGGACAGTCCCACCAAATATGGGCCATCGTTCCTACAGCCTTGCAACCTCGCCAACACTCTGGGGATTTCCCCGGTTGATATTTACATATTTTGTCTGGGGTTATATACCACCTTGTCAGGCATTTATAGGTAATTTCGGCAGTCTTTATGTCTACAGTGGAGCTGTGTACTAATTTCAAAATCTTTCCAATATTTTGTTCGTTTCCTCATGTCCCCAATTCTTTCTTCCATTTTTATATATGGCCGGACCTCCAGCACCTCTGCTGCTATTAGTATCTTGTAAATCAGGGATATGCTATTTCTTATGTTTACTGCTATACATAGCCACTCCAGCGGTGTTAAATCCTTTCCTGATCTTATTGGTTGGGGAAAATTTGCAACAAAGTGTTTCAGCTGGAGATGCCGCCATTCGTTTACCACGGATCGCCCCCTAGTGTTAATCCCTTCCCTGACAGTGACATTTTTACAGTAATCAGTGCATTTTTATAGCACTGATTGCTGTATAATGCCAATGGTCCCAAAAATGTTTCATAAATGTCCGATGTGTCTGCCATAATGTTGCAGTCCTGATAAAAATCGCAGATAGCCGCCATTACTATTAAAATAAATAATAATAATAAAAATGGTATAAGTCTATCCCCTATTTTGAAGAAGATATAACTTTTGTGCAAACCAATCAATATACGCTTATTACGATTTTTTTATTACCAAAAATATGTAGAAGAATACGTATCGGCCTAAACTGAGAAAAAAAATGTACAAAATAGTGTTTTTTTTCTAAATTGTCCCTCTTTTTTTGTTTATAGCGCAAAAAATTTAAATCGCAGAGATGATCAAATACCACCAAAAGAAAGCTCTATTTATGGGGAAAAAAATTGATAGGGTACAGCGTCGCACCACTGCGTAATTGTCAGTTAAAGCGTTGCAGTGCCGAATCCCAAAAAATGGCCTGGTCATTGAGCAGCCAATTCTTCCGGGGCTGAAGTGGTTAAGCTATACACTCCATACAGTGGTAGACATCAGATAAATATTAGTAAGTCAGCATCTAACTACGGCAAGAGGATGCCAATTTAGAAAAAGGATAATATGTGAAGCAAGTGACCTTTAGGATGATCCCATTCCTGTTGCCATGAGGTCATTATTATTTTCACACAGTAGCTAAACTTTACTGTAGTTTGCATATATGTGTGTGTGTGTGTATATATGTGTATATATATATATATATATATATATATATATATATATATATATATATAAACTTTTTTTCCTTGCATTTTGGATCGCATTTAGGCTCCATGTACACAGAAGCTGATAAACTGCAGTTTATTGGCGTTTTGGCGTTTTTTTTTTAAAAAGCACTCTATGTTAGCCTATGTGTTCATGTACACATAAAGTTTTTTAGCTTTAATGAGCAGTGGAGTTAATGGGCTTTTTTCTGAACGCAAGAAATTTGCGTTCAAAGTGCCGTTTTTCGGCAGAAAAAAACGCAAAACGCCGAAAAAACGCTAAAAAACGCTGGCCGCGAGCATTTTTTTAGCGCTTTTTGGTCCATTGAAAAAATTTTTTTTTTTTTTTAAACGAAAAAGCGCTACACTGAAAAACGCTAATAAAAGCTAGTAAAAAAACGCTGATAAAAGCTAGCTTTTTCTGCTGCTTTAAAAACGACCGTTTTTGAGCTTCTGTGTACATAGAGCCTTAGGAGTCTTAGAAATGTTGCACCTTTAAAATAGAAAGTTGATATAAATAAAAATAATAAAAATAACTAATTCAAATTTGACTTTTATCTGCGTGTTGTAAACAAGTTGTACTTTTCCAAATTGTATTTCTGATTGAAAGGATACATTTGAAGGTTATCTGAAGCTGGAATTTGTTAAAATAAATCAACTTCCCCATTCCTTAGCGTTACAGTTCACTCCTAAATGCATTCACCTCTACTATCCTACACCCAGCGGGAGCCCATTGTTTCTCCAATTTCATGTTCCTTCTTTGAAATAAGTGCTACAGAAAGAAGGGTTATTTTTACTTGTGCTGACTTTGGGAGGTTTTTTTTACAATTATGTTTTTTCTTTGTATATGAAAGAACACTCCAGGGATTCAGCGTGAATTATTTTACATAGTTTATAAATTTATGTTAAAATGGCTGAAATTAGAGAATCAGCAGCAGTATCATATTTGAACATAGATGGACCTGCATAGAGCAGCCTTTCTCAACCTTTCTATTCCAGAGGAACCCTTGAAATGATTTTCAGGTCTCAGGAAATGCCTGCTAAATTTAATTTATTAAGGGTCAGTGGCAAGAATTCTCCTCACATTGGTGATCAGTGGGAAGAATGCCCCTTACATTGGTGATCAGTGAGAAGAATGTTCCTTACATTGGTGATCAGTGGGAAGAATGTTCCTTACAATGGTGATTAGTGGGAAGAATGTTCCTTACAATGGTGATTAGTGGGAAGAATGCCCCTTACATTGGTGGTCAGTGGGAAGAATGTCCCTTACATTGGTGATCAGTAGGAAGAATGCCCCTTAAATTGGTGATCAGTGGGAAGAATGTCCCTTACATTGGTGGTCAGTGGGAAGAATGCCCCTTACATTGGTGATCAGTAGGAAGAATGCCCCTTAAATTGGTGATCAGTGGGAAGAATGCCCCTTACATTGGTGATCAGTAGGAAGAATGCCCCTTATATTGGTGATCAGTGGGAAGAATGCCCCTTACATTGGTTATCAGTAGGAAGAATGCCCCTTAAATTGGTGATCAGTGGGAAGAATGCCCCTTACAATGGTGATCAGTGGGAAGAATGTTCCTTACAATGGTGATCAGTGGGAAGAATGTTCCTTACAATGGTGATCAGTGGGAAGAATGTTCCTTACATTGGTGATCAGTGGGAAGAATGCCCCTTACATTGGTGATCAGTGGGAAGAATGTTCCTTACAATGGTGATCAGTGGGAAGAATGTTCCTTAAGCCTCGTACACACGGCCGAGAATCTCGTCGTAAAAAACACGCCGTTTTTTTCGACGAGATCCTTGGACAAGAAACTTGTCCCAGCCGAGTGTACACACGCTCATTTCAAAGAACCCGCGGTTCTTTGAATGGAGCGTACTCGGTGACGTCATCGAATACGACGAGCATGCGCTCGTCACATTCGATGCCGTCGCCGTCATCTTGGTTCACCCTACCTATGCCTAGGAAGCTACCGCGCATGCGTTGAAGTCATTTCGAGCATGCGCGGGCTTCCCGGCGAACAGGTAAGTGTACACACACACAATTTTCTCGGCGAGAAACAGGCTGACGAGAATCTCGACGAGAAAATAGAGAGCAGGTTCTCTATTTTCTCGTCGAGATTCTTGTCACTTTTCTTGACGAGAAACCATACACACGAACGAATTTCTCGGCAAGAAATCTCTGCCAGCAAGTTTCTTGCTGGTTTTTGCCGAGAAACTCGGTCGTGTGTACGAGGCTTGACATTGGTGATCAGTGGGAAGAATGTTCCTTATATTGGTGGTCACTGGTCAGTGGGAAGAATGCTCCTTACATTGGTGGTCAGTGGGAAGAATGCTCCTTACAATGGTGATCAGTTAGAAGAATGTTCCTTACATTGGTGGTCAGTGGGAAGAATGCTCCTTACAATGGTGATCAGTGGGAAGAATGTCCCTTACATTGGTGATCAGTGGGAAGAATGCTCCTTACATTGGTGATCAGTGGGAAGAATGCTCCTTACATTGGTGATCAGTGGGAAGAATGCTCCTTACATTGGTGATCAGTAGGAAGAATGCCCATTACTTTGGTGGTCAGTGGGAAGAATGCCCCTTACATTGGTGGTCAGTGGGAAGAATGCCCCTTACATTGGTGATCAGTAAGAAGAATGCCCCTTAAATTGGTGATCAGTGGGAAGAATGTCCCTTACATTGGTGGTCAGTGGGAAGAATGCCCCTTACATTGGTGATCAGTAGGAAGAATGCCCCTTAAATTGGTGATCAGTGGGAAGAATGCCCCTTACATTGGTGATCAGTGGGAAGAATGCCCCTTACATTGATGATCAGTAGGAAGAATGCCCCTTAAATTGGTGATCAGTGGGAAGAATGCCCCTTACATTGGTGATCAGTGGGAAGAATGCCCCTTACATTGGTGATCAGTAGGAAGAATGCCCCTTAAATTGGTGATCAGTGGGAAGAATGCCCCTTACATTGGTGATCAGTAGGAAGAATGCCCCTTATATTGGTGATCAGTGGGAAGAATGCCCCTTACATTGGTGATCAGTAGGAAGAATGCCCCTTAAATTGGTGATCAGTGGGAAGAATGCCCCTTACATTGGTGATCAGTGGGAAGAATGTTCCTTACAATGGTGATCAGTGGGAAGAATGTTCCTTACAATGGTGATCAGTGGGAAGAATGTTCCTTACATTGGTGATCAGTGGGAAGAATGTCCCTTACATTGGTGATCAGTGGGAAGAATGTTCCTTACAATGGTGATCAGTGGGAAGAATGTTCCTTAAGCCTCATACACACGGCCGAGAATCTTGTCGTAAAAAACACGCCGTTTTTTTCGACGAGATCCTTGGACAAGAAACTTGTCCCAGCCGAGTGTACACATGCTCATTTCAAAGAACCCGCGGTTCTTTGAATGGAGCGTACTCGGTGACGTCATCGAATACGACGAGCATGCGCTCGTCACATTCGATGCCGTCGCCGCCATCTTGGTTCACCCTACCTATGCCTAGGAAGCTACCGCGCATGCGTTGAAGTCATTTCGAGCATGCGCGGGCTTCCCGGCGAACAGGTAAGTGTACACACACACAATTTTCTCGGCGAGAAACAGGCTGACGAGAATCTCGACGAGAAAATAGAGAGCAGGCTCTCTATTTTCTCGTCGAGATTCTTGTCACTTTTCTTGACGAGAAACCATACACACGAACGAATTTCTCGGCAAGAAATCTCTGCCAGCAAGTTTCTTGCTGGTTTTTGCCGAGAAACTCGGTCGTGTGTACGAGGCTTGACATTGGTGATCAGTGGGAAGAATGTTCCTTATATTGGTGGTCAGTGGGAAGAATGCTCCTTACATTGGTGGTCAGTGGGAAGAATGCTCCTTACAATGGTGATCAGTGGGAAGAATGTTCCTTACATTGGTGGTCAGTGGGAAGAATGCTCCTTACAATGGTGATCAGTGGGAAGAATGTCCCTTACATTGGTGATCAGTGGGAAGAATGCTCCTTACATTGGTGATCAGTGGGAAGAATGCTCCTTACATTGGTGATCAGTGGGAAGAATGCTCCTTACATTGGTGATCAGTAGGAAGAATGCCCATTACTTTGGTGGTCAGTGGGAAGAATGCCCCTTACATTGGTGGTCAGTGGGAAGAATGCCCCTTACATTGGTGATCAGTAGGAAGAATGCCCCTTAAATTGGTGATCAGTGGGAAGAATGTCCCTTACATTGGTGGTCAGTGGGAAGAATGTCCCTTACATTGGTGGTCAGTGGGAAGAATGCCCCTTACATTGGTGATCAGTAGGAAGAATGCCCCTTAAATTGGTGATCAGTGGGAAGAATGCCCCTTACATTGGTGATCAGTGGGAAGAATGCCCCTTACATTGGTGATCAGTGGGAAGAATGCCCCTTACATTGGTGATCAGTGGGAAGAATGCCCCTTACATTGGTGATCAGTGGGAAGAATGCCCCTTAAATTGGTGATCAGTGGGAAGAATGCCCCTTACATTGGTGATCAGTAGGAAGAATGCCCCTTAAATTGGTGATCAGTGGGAAGAATGCCCCTTACATTGGTGATCAGTGGGAAGAATGCCCCTTACATTGGTGATCAGTGGGAAGAATGCCCCTTACATTGGTGATCAGTGGGAAGAATGCCCCTTACATTGGTGATCAGTAGGAAGAATGCCCCTTACATTGGTGATCAGTGGGAAGAATGCCCCTTACATTGGTGATCAGTGGGAAGAATGCCCCTTACATTGGTGATCAGTAGGAAGAATGCCCCTTAAATTGGTGATCAGTGGGAAGAATGCCCCTTACATTGGTGATCAGTAGGAAGAATGCCCCTTATATTGGTGATCAGTGGGAAGAATGCCCCTTACATTGGTGATCAGTAGGAAGAATGCCCCTTAAATTGGTGATCAGTGGGAAGAATGCCCCTTACATTGGTGATCAGTGGGAAGAATGTTCCTTACAATGGTGATCAGTGGGAAGAATGTTCCTTACAATGGTGATCAGTGGGAAGAATGTTCCTTACATTGGTGATCAGTGGGAAGAATGCCCCTTACATTGGTGATCAGTGGGAAGAATGTTCCTTACAATGGTGATCAGTGGGAAGAATGTTCCTTAAGCCTCGTACACACGGCCGAGAATCTCGTCGTAAAAAACACGCCGTTTTTTTCGACGAGATCCTTGGACAAGGAACTTGTCCCAGCCGAGTGTACACACGCTCATTTCAAAGAACCCGCGGTTCTTTGAATGGAGCGTACTCGGTGACGTCATCGAATACGACGAGCATGCGCTCGTCACATTCGATGCCGTCGCCGCCATCTTGGTTCACCCTACCTATGCCTAGGAAGCTACCGCGCATGCGTCGAAGTCATTTCGAGCATGCGCGGGCTTCCCGGCGAACAGGTAAGTGTAAACACACACAATTTTCTCGGCGAGAAACAGGCTGACGAGAATCTCGACGAGAAAATAGAGAGCAGGTTCTCTATTTTCTCGTCGAGATTCTTGTCACTTTTCTTGACGAGAAACCATACACACGAACAAATTTCTCGGCAAGAAATCTCTGCCAGCAAGTTTCTTGCTGGTTTTTGCCGAGAAACTCGGTCGTGTGTACGAGGCTTGACATTGGTGATCAGTGGGAAGAATGTTCCTTATATTGGTGGTCAGTGGGAAGAATGCTCCTTACATTGGTGGTCAGTGGGAAGAATGCTCCTTACAATGGTGATCAGTGGGAAGAATGTTCCTTACATTGGTGGTCAGTGGGAAGAATGCTCCTTACAATGGTGATCAGTGGGAAGAATGTCCCTTACATTGGTGATCAGTGGGAAGAATGCTCCTTACATTGGTGATCAGTGGGAAGAATGCTCCTTACATTGGTGATCAGTGGGAAGAATGCTCCTTACATTGGTGATCAGTAGGAAGAATGCCCATTACTTTGGTGGTCAGTGGGAAGAATGCCCCTTACATTGGTGGTCAGTGGGAAGAATGCCCCTTACATTGGTGATCAGTAAGAAGAATGCCCCTTAAATTGGTGATCAGTGGGAAGAATGTCCCTTACATTGGTGGTCAGTGGGAAGAATGCCCCTTACATTTGTGATCAGTAGGAAGAATGCGCCTTAAATTGGTGATCAGTGGGAAGAATGCCCCTTACATTGGTGATCAGTGGGAAGAATGCCCCTTACATTGGTGATCAGTAGGAAGAATGCCCCTTTAAATTGGTGATCAGTGGGAAGAATGCCCCTTACATTGGTGATCAGTGGGAAGAATGCCCCTTACATTGGTGATCAGTAGGAAGAATGCCCCTTAAATTGGTGATCAGTGGGAAGAATGCCCCTTACATTGGTGATCAGTAGGAAGAATGCCCCTTATATTGGTGATCAGTGGGAAGAATGCCCCTTACATTGGTGATCAGTAGGAAGAATGCCCCTTAAATTGGTGATCAGTGGGAAGAATGCCCCTTACATTGGTGATCAGTGGGAAGAATGTTCCTTACAATGGTGATCAGTGGGAAGAATGTTCCTTACATTGGTGATCAGTGGGAAGAATGCTCCTTACATTGGTGATCAGTAGGAAGAATGCCCATTACTTTGGTGGTCAGTGGGAAGAATGCCCCTTACATTGGTGGTCAGTGGGAAGAATGCCCCTTACATTGGTGATCAGTAGGAAGAATGCCCCTTAAATTGGTGATCAGTGGGAAGAATGTCCCTTACATTGGTGGTCAGTGGGAAGAATGCCCCTTACATTGGTGATCAGTAGGAAGAATGCCCCTTAAATTGGTGATCAGTGGGAAGAATGCCCCTTACATTGGTGATCAGTGGGAAGAATGCCCCTTACATTGGTGATCAGTGGGAAGAATGCCCCTTACATTGGTGATCAGTAGGAAGAATGCCCCTTAAATTGGTGATCAGTGGGAAGAATGCCCCTTA
Source organism: Rana muscosa (assembly GCA_029206835.1). Classification (NCBI taxonomy): domain Eukaryota; kingdom Metazoa; phylum Chordata; class Amphibia; order Anura; family Ranidae; genus Rana; species Rana muscosa. The sequence continues at coordinate 456,473,602 of CM055118.1, forward strand.
CATTGGTGATCAGTGGGAAGAATGCCCCTTACATTGGTGATCAGTAGGAAGAATGCCCCTTAAATTGGTGATCAGTGGGAAGAATGACCCTTACATTGGTGATCAGTAGGAAGAATGCCCCTTATATTGGTGATCAGTGGGAAGAATGCCCCTTACATTGGTGATCAGTAGGAAGAATGCCCCTTAAATTGGTGATCAGTGGGAAGAATGCCCCTTACATTGGTGATCAGTGGGAAGAATGTTCCTTACAATGGTGATCAGTGGGAAGAATGTTCCTTACAATGGTGATCAGTGGGAAGAATGTTCCTTACATTGGTGATCAGTGGGAAGAATGCCCCTTACATTGGTGATCAGTGGGAAGAATGTTCCTTACAATGGTGATCAGTGGGAAGAATGTTCCTTAAGCCTCGTACACACGGCCGAGAATCTCGTCGTAAAAAACACGCCGTTTTTTTTGAAGAGATCCTTGAACAAGAAACTTGTCCCAGCCGAGTGTACACACGCTCATTTCAAAGAACCCGCGGTTCTTTGAATGGAGCGTACTCGGTGACGTCATCGAATACGACGAGCATGCGCTCGTCACATTCGATGCAGTCGCCGCCATCTTGGTTCACCCTACCTATGCCTAGGAAGCTACCGCGCATGCGTCAAAGTCATTTCGAGCATGCGCGGGCTTCCCGGCGAACAGGTAAGTGTACACACACACAATTTTCTCGGCGAGAAACAGGCTGACGAGAATCTCGACGAGAAAATAGAGAGCAGGTTCTCTATTTTCTCGTCGAGATTCTTGTCACTTTTCTTGACGAGAAACCATACACACGAACGAATTTCTCGGCAAGAAATCTCTGCCAGCAAGTTTCTTGCTGGTTTTTGCCGAGAAACTCGGTCGTGTGTACGAGGCTTGACATTGGTGATCAGTGGGAAGAATGTTCCTTATATTGGTGGTCAGTGGGAGGAATGCTCCTTACATTGGTGGTCAGTGGGAAGAATGCTCCTTACAATGGTGATCAGTGGGAAGAATGTTCCTTACATTGGTGGTCAGTGGGAAGAATGCTCCTTACAATGGTGATCAGTGGGAAGAATGTCCCTTACATTGGTGATCAGTGGGAAGAATGCTCCTTACATTGGTGATCAGTGGGAAGAATGCTCCTTACATTGGTGATCAGTGGGAAGAATGCTCCTTACATTGGTGATCAGTAGGAAGAATGCCCATTACTTTGGTGGTCAGTGGGAAGAATGCCCCTTACATTGGTGATCAGTGGGAAGAATGTTCCTTACAATGGTGATCAGTGGGAAGAATGTTCCTTAAGCCTCGTACACACGGCCGAGAATCTCGTCGTAAAAAACACGCCGTTTTTTTCGACGAGATCCTTGGACAAGAAACTTGTCCCAGCCGAGTGTACACATGCTCATTTCAAAGAACCCGCGGTTCTTTGAATGGAGCGTACTCGGTGACGTCATCGAATACGACGAGCATGCGCTCGTCACATTCGATGCCGTCGCCGCCATCTTGGTTCACCCTACCTATGCCTAGGAAGCTACCGCGCATGCGTTGAAGTCATTTCGAGCATGCGCGGGCTTCCCGGCGAACAGGTAAGTGTACACACACACAATTTTCTCTGCGAGAAACAGGCTGACGAGAATCTCGACGAGAAAATAGAGAGCAGGCTCTCTATTTTCTCGTCGAGATTCTTGTCACTTTTCTTGACGAGAAACCATACACACGAACGAATTTCTCGGCAAGAAATCTCTGCCAGCAAGTTTCTTGCTGGTTTTTGCCGAGAAACTCGGTTGTGTGTACGAGGCTTGACATTGGTGATCAGTGGGAAGAATGTTCCTTATATTGGTGGTCAGTGGGAAGAATGCTCCTTACATTGGTGGTCAGTGGGAAGAATGCTCCTTACAATGGTGATCAGTGGGAAGAATGTTCCTTACATTGGTGGTCAGTGGGAAGAATGCTCCTTACAATGGTGATCAGTGGGAAGAATGTCCCTTACATTGGTGATCAGTGGGAAGAATGCTCCTTACATTGGTGATCAGTGGGAAGAATGCTCCTTACATTGGTGATCAGTGGGAAGAATGCTCCTTACATTGGTGATCAGTAGGAAGAATGCCCATTACTTTGGTGGTCAGTGGGAAGAATGCCCCTTACATTGGTGGTCAGTGGGAAGAATGCCCCTTACATTGGTGATCAGTAGGAAGAATGCCCCTTAAATTGGTGATCAGTGGGAAGAATGTCCCTTACATTGGTGGTCAGTGGGAAGAATGCCCCTTACATTGGTGATCAGTAGGAAGAATGCCCCTTAAATTGGTGATCAGTGGGAAGAATGCCCCTTACATTGGTGATCAGTGGGAAGAATGCCCCTTACATTGGTGATCAGTGGGAAGAATGCCCCTTACATTGGTGATCAGTGGGAAGAATGCCCCTTACATTGGTGATCAGTAGGAAGAATGCCCCTTAAATTGGTGATCAGTGGGAAGAATGCCCCTTACATTGGTGATCAGTGGGAAGAATGCCCCTTACATTGGTGATCAGTAGGAAGAATGCCCCTTAAATTGGTGATCAGTGGGAAGAATGCCCCTTACATTGGTGATCAGTAGGAAGAATGCCCCTTATATTGGTGATCAGTGGGAAGAATGCCCCTTACATTGGTGATCAGTAGGAAGAATGCCCCTTAAATTGGTGATCAGTGGGAAGAATGCCCCTTACATTGGTGATCAGTGGGAAGAATGTTCCTTACAATGGTGATCAGTGGGAAGAATGTTCCTTACAATGGTGATCAGTGGGAAGAATGTTCCTTACAATGGTGATCAGTGGGAAGAATGCCCCTTACATTGGTGATCAGTGGGAAGAATGTTCCTTACAATGGTGATCAGTGGGAAGAATGTTCCTTAAGCCTCGTACACACGGCCGAGAATCTCGTCGTAAAAAACACGCCGTTTTTTTCGACGAGATCCTTGGACAAGAAACTTGTCCCAGCCGAGTGTACACATGCTCATTTCAAAGAACCCGCGGTTCTTTGAATGGAGCGTACTCGGTGACGTCATCGAATACGACGAGCATGCGCTCGTCACATTCGATGCCGTCGCCGCCATCTTGGTTCACCCTACCTATGCCTAGGAAGCTACCGCGCATGCGTTGAAGTCATTTCGAGCATGCGCGGGCTTCCCGGCGAACAGGTAAGTGTACACACACACAATTTTCTCGGCGAGAAACAGGCTGACGAGAATCTCGACGAGAAAATAGAGAGCAGGTTCTCTATTTTCTTGTCGAGATTCTTGTCACTTTTCTTGACGAGAAACCATACACACGAACGAATTTCTCGGCAAGAAATCTCTGCCAGCAAGTTTCTTGCTGGTTTTTGCCGAGAAACTCGGTCGTGTGTACGAGGCTTGACATTGGTGATCAGTGGGAAGAATGTTCCTTATATTGGTGGTCAGTGGGAAGAATGCTCCTTACATTGGTGGTCAGTGGGAAGAATGCCCCTTACATTGGTGATCAGTAGGAAGAATGTTCCTTACATTGGTGATCAGTGGGAAGAATGCCCCTTATATTGGTGATCAGTGGGAAGAATGCCCCTTACATTGGTGATCAGTAGGAAGAATGCTCCTTAAATTGGTGATCAGTGGGTAGAATGCCCCTTACATTGGTGATCAGTGGGAAGAATGCTCCTTACATTGGTGATCAGTAGGAAGAATGTTACTTGAATTGGTGATCAGTGGGAAGGATGCTCCTTACATTAGTGTTCAGTAGGAAGATTGCTCCTTACATTGGTGATCAGTGGGAGGAATGCTCCTTAAATTGGTGATCAGTGAGAATAATGCCCATAGATTGGTGATCAGTGGGGAGAATGCTCCTTGCATTGGTGATCAGTGGGAATAATGCCCATAGATTGGTGATCAGTGGGGAGAATGCCCATAGATTGGTGATCAGTGGGGAGAATGCCCTAACATTGGTGATTAGTGGAGAAAATACTCCTAACATTGAGGATTAGTGGGGAAAATATCTCATACATTGGTGAGCTGTAGGGAGAATGCCCCCTCTTACAGTGGTGGCCAAAATGCCACCCTTAGGCTGCTTTCACACTGAGGCGCTTTGCAGGCGCTATTACGCTAAAAATAGCGCCTGCAATGCGCCCTGAAAGATACGCTCCTTTGTATCCAGTGTGAAAGCCCGAGGGCTTTCACACTGGAGCGGTGTGCTGGCAGGAGGGTAAAAAAACTCCTGCAAACCGCATCTTTGAGGCGTGGTAGGAGCGGTAAAACTACAACTCCTATAGCGCCCCTGCCCATTGAAAACAATGGGGTAGCGCGGGCGGGTTTAACCCTTTTTCGGCCGCTAGCGGGGGTAAAATCACCCTGCTAGCGCCCGCAAATCGCGGCAAACACAGCGGTAAAACGCTGCTAAAAATAGCGGCATTTTACCACCAGCGGCGTTTTACCACCACCAGTGAAACCAGTGTTTCAGTGTGAAAGTAGCCTTAGAGCCATAAATGGGAGCTCAACCAGCCACAGCTCAAGGAGCCTCTAGCAACCTCTGGGGGAACCCTAGTTGAGAATGGCTGGTCTAGATATGTCCATAATAAGTATATACTGTAGACACAATGGGAATATTTACTAAAACTGGTGCATTCAAAATCTGGTGCAGCTGTGCATAATAGCCAATCAGTTTCTAACTTTAGCTTGTTCAATTAAACTTTTACAATGAAACGTGGAAGCTGATTTCTATGCAGAAATGCACCAGATTTTGCACCACACAGTTTTAGAAAATAACCCCCATATTCCCAATGTTTTATGTCAATATGAGCAATTTAGTGTGTAGGGATAAATTAACGCACACATGGAGTTGATTTACTAATGCAAGTGAAAAGGAGCGCAGACCGTGGAATTGGGGGTCCACATCCATGTATGTTTAACAACCAACAAAAGCTGCTTTGTGCCTTTTGTTCATATTAAATGAATTTACAGTTGTGCTCATAAGTTTACATACCCTGGCAGAATTTATGATTTCTTGGCCATTTTTCAGAGATTATGAATGATAACACAAAAACATTTCTTTCACTCATGGTTAGTGTTTGTCTGAAACCATTTATTATCAATCAACTGTGTTTACTTTAAATCATAATCACAACAGAAACTTTTAATTGTTAGTTTTGAGTGGTCATGGAGTAATTTTTGTTCAATACAATTTTTGGTCTTTTAGACATATAATATTTATAATATTTCAATATAAATGTCAATACAAAATAGGGGTTCTTTGTGGATCAGGTGACCACATGAACGCTCAGGGCGTCATACCTAGTGTTGTCCCAGTTTTTAGGCTCCACTAGATGGCGCCATACGCCAGCTGCTTGGTTCGGTATCTCCTTTTTGTGGTGCTGGTTTTTCCAAGCAGTACCCTCTTACGTTTTTTTTTTTTGTCATTCTTACGTCCGTTGTTACCCAAATTACCCTGATCAAAAGTTTACATACTCTAGTGATTTTGGCCTGATAACATGCACACAAGTTGACACAAAGGGGTTTGAATGGCTATTAAAGGCTACCATCCTCACCTGTGATCTGTTTGCTTGTAATTAGTGTGTGTGTGTATAAAAGGCAAATGAGTTTCTGGACTCCTGACAGACCCTTGCATCTTTCATCCAGTGCTGCACTGACATTTCTGGATTCTGAGTCATGGGGAAAACAAAAGAATTGTCAAAGGATCTGCGGGAAAAGGTAGTTGAACTGTATAAAACAGGAAAGGGATATAAAAAGATATCCAAGAAATTGAGAATGCCAATCAGCAGTGTTCAAACGCCTATCAAGAAGTGAAAATTGAGGGGTTCTGTTGAAATCAAACCACGGTCAAGTAGACCAACTATAATTTCAGCCACAACTGCCAGGAAAATTGTTTGGGGTGCACAAATAACAGAAGAAAGCCATTACTACGCAAATGCCACAAAGTATCCCACGTACAATATGCCAAACAACACAGAGACAAGCCTCAAACTTTCTGCCACAAAGTCATTTGGAGTGATGAGACCAAAATTTTATTTTTTGGCCACAACCATAAACACTACTGTAGCGGGTATGTACTTTCCCGGGTGTAAATTTGAACTTGGCAGAGACATTGGTGATGTGAAATTCCCTGCAGCCCAGTAGGTGGCGCTGTTGCCCTGGGCTGGGGTTGAATCATTGCTGTGTGCTGTGCCTCCTTTTTGTTCTCCCTCGGCAGCGGTATGGTGGGGCGGGGAACCCGCCGTGCTTGCTGGGAGAGGGTATAAAGGGGGCCGGCCATCTTTGTCGGGGGTCGAAGTCCCAAGCACCTTCAGCTTGCGGACGGTGGTTTGTGTCGGTCCTCTGGGTGGCCTAGGCCTAGAGGACAGCCGGAGGTCGTGTTCCATCTCAGGCACCTTTAGCCTGGGGTGAGGTACTGGGATGGAGGTCCGGAGCTCAGTGCCCAACACTGAGTTCCGCGAGGGAAGGAGATCCTAGGGAACCCCGGGAGTGGATACCCAAATCCGTGGAGGCGCAATGGACCGGGGGGAGCTCCTCACTTGAAGACCCGGTGCAGCATATTGCCGGTGACAGGTGAGCCTCTCGTCGGAGACCGCCTGGAAGGAAATCCCCCTTGTGCGGAGACCGTAACCCACTTTCAGGAAGGAAAGTGGAGAACTACATTGTGTCTGGGCCTATTCGCATCCACACCTCCTTTCCTGTTCTGTTCCTACTAAGGGAGTTCAACTGATTGTGTTCATTCAAGAAGAATAAAGGAGTGTTGAACTTTAATGGTGTGAGGCTCATTTCCTGACAGACATTGTTCAAGGTGACTCTTGGAGGGAGGATCCAGGTGCACAGCACTGACCCGAAGGTAATGCAAGAACGTTACTTATACCGCACTGACACATGTGGTGGAAGCCAGGCGTGGTGTCCCCGCTCCCTCCCCTCTAAGATACCCCTAGACAAGAGAAAGACAAGACGAGAGAAAGAGGGGAGTGAGGAGGGCGCTACACGTGGGGGCTCGGGTCCGGTATAGTGTTTGTGCACCACGGAATTGAACGTGTCTGCTGGAGGAGTTAAGCGAATAGGCAGGCCTTCATTGGCCAAAGTGCATCCCTGCTCGAAGTCGTGGACATGACCCAATGAAGGGAAAGGCCCGCGCAGAAGAGTGGAAAGAGGGGAAAGTTCAGCCGTGTGAAGTACTACACGTGAGGGCTTCTATTGCACTGCGCCACCAGGAACACCCCCATTGCTTAGTTTGTGGGCGTGACTCAGAAAAGAAGAAAAGCCCGCGAACTGGAGCAAAGGGGAGGAGTCCAATACGTGTGAAGGACTACACGTGGGACATTGGCGCAAAAACTCTGCAGTGTGCGATGGATCAGCAACAGGTCGCCATGTTCGGACATACATCGTGGATTCCAGTTCACCCTTCCACCACGACATTGACTGCTGCTGCTCCGGTGACAGATACAGGGATCCGGCTAAAGCCAAGGGGTCGATTCGCTCTGTACTCGTGCATGGACGTTGAGGCCCTGGGTGTGATTTGTCCCGGCTGTTCGGGACTGGTGTGTCAGCTGAAGCCATTCGGGCGATGTGAGGCCTGTGGGGAGTTCCTTTTCGAAGTGGATCCTGCGGTGGAGAGGCCGAGAACCATTTACCCCGGCCGGGCTGCAGAAAACACCACTCAGAGAGGAGGAATCACTGCTGTGAGAGCCATCCCTATGCACACTGCAACGGTCCCCAACCTGCTTCTACATCCTCCGGTGCCATCTGTATCGAAGGCCGGGGAAAAGAGACTACTGCTGTGGGCACCTATGCCCAGATCAGATGTGATCAAGGTCCCTCGCCACCCGGATTCGATAGTTTTGCCTGGTGAAGGGGACAAAGCTACCATGCCTCCTTTGGCGAGATTGCAATGGCTATTTGGTCAGAAGGTTGCTGCAGACTATGGATGGGAGTATCCATACTTATCGAAGGAACTGCTTTATGAGGTGGAAGTGTGCCGGGAGCGCTGGTACAATGACTTTGTGTGGACCCACCTTCAGGTTCCCCACGCCCGCAGGTACCTGGCATGCTCTCCAAAGGCCTTTCAACGTTTTAAAGACTGCAAGGCAGAATGGATGTTGGGACGACACATCCATGCAGATAAAGAGTTGATCCGGCGCAAAGAAGGAGAAGATGTGGAGTACCATCTGGAAACCATGGATCAGCACTTGAAACCACTTGTTCTGCCGCATCCCCGCTTTTACCTGTAGGAGAAAAGAGACTCCGTTCTTATCATGTTGCTGAACTTTCTGGGGCCCGTTGCTTTTGTGCCCATAGGAATGAAGAACTGTTCCTGTTGTTTTTCACTTTCCTGAAAGAGATTATGGACTCTGGGGTAGATAGGGCCGAAAGGAAAGAAGAAAGTTCCACGAGTGCAGTTACCGCGGTGCTGTCACCAGGTGGCAGTGTTGCACAACGTTAAGACACTTTTCATGCACTCACTCTTTGGAGAAAAGGGATTTCTTCTCGGAGAGGTTTCTTTTCCATTACACGAATACAGGTGTCAGGGTTATGTGTGTTAATCCTTTCTTTTCCCTCTGCAGGAGAACATCCCATCAAGTTTACTGAGGATGGGGTAGGTTTTAGTCAGGATGGGTGGGAAAAGTCAAATGTGAATATGTGATTCAAAGTTATGTATCAGTGCTGTTGTTTCTCTTCTGTCTTTATTCCCTTTCTTTACAGGGCTCAGACACAATGTTTCAGTTGGATAGTTTTTTTCAAAAGTTTTATATTTTTGTACAATCGTTAATCGGTTTCTGGATTGGATTATGTCAGCCGTTGAGGGCATGATTTACTCCAGACACTGGGGACCAGTGTCAAACCACCAGGGGGAGAGTGTAGCGGGTATGTACTTTCCCGGGTGTAAATTTGAACTTGGCAGAGACATTGATGATGTGAAATTCCCTGCAGCCCAGTAGGTGGCGCTGTTGCCCTGGGCTGGGGTTGAATCATTGCTGTGTGCTGTGCCTCCTTTTTGTCCCCCCTTGGCAGCGGTATGGTGGGGCGGGGAACCCGCCGGGCTTGCTGGGAGAGGGTATAAAGGGGGCCAGCCATCTTTGTCGGGGGTCGAAGTCCCAAGCACCTTCAGCTTGCGGACGGTGGTTCGTGTCGGTCCTCTGGGTGGCCTAGGCCTAGAGGACAGCCGGAGGTCATGTTCCATCCCAGGCACCTTTAGCCTGGGGTGAGGTACTCGGATGGAGGTCCGGAGCTCAGTGCCCAACACTGAGTTCCGCGAGGGAAGGAGATCCTAGGGAACCCCGGGAGTGGGTACCCGAATCCGTGGAGGCGCAATGGACCGGGGGGGAGCTCCTCACTTGAAGACCCGGTGCAGCATATTGCCGGTGACAGGTGAGCCTCTCGTCGGAGACGGCCTGGAAGGAAATCCCCCCCCTCGTGCGGAGACCGTAACCAACTTTCAGGAAGGAAAGTGGAGAACTACATTGTGTCTGGGCCTATTCGCATCCACACCTCCTTTCCTGTTCTGTTCCTACTAAGGGAGTTCAACTGATTGTGTTCATTCAAGAAGAATAAAGGAGTGTTGAACTTTAATGATGTGGGGCTCATTTCCTGACAGACATTGTTCAAGGTGACTCTTGGAGGGAGGATCCAGGTGCACAACACTGACCCGAAGGTAATACAAGAACGTTGCTTATACCGCACTGACACATGTGGTGGAAGCCAGGCGTGGTGTCCCCGCTCCCTCCCCTCTAAGATACCCCTAGACAAGAGAAAGACGAGACGAGAGAAAGAGGGGAGTGAGGAGGGCGCTACACTACATTTGGAAAGGAGTCAACAAGGCCTATGATGAAAGGTACACCATTCCTACTGTGAAACACGGAGGTGGATCGCAGATGTTTTGGGGATGTGTGAGCTACAAAGGCACAGGAAATTTGGTCAAAATTGTTGGCAAGATGAATGCAGAATGTTATCAAAAAATACAGGAGAAACATTTGCATTCTTCAGCCAGGAAGCTGCGCATTGGAGATACTTGGACATTCCAACATGACAATGATCCAAAACACAAGGCTAAGTCGATCTGTTATTGGCTACAGCAGAATAAAGTGAAGGTTCTGGAGTGGCCATCTCAGTCTCCTGACCTCTATATCATTGAACCACTCTGGGGAGATCTCAAATGTGCAGTTCATGCAAGACAGCCCAAGAATTTACAGGAACTGGAGGCTTTTTGCCAAGAGGAATGGGCAGCTTTACCATCTGAGGAGATCAAGAGCCTCATCCACAAATACCATAAAAGACTTTAAGCTGTCATTGATGTAAAAGGGGGCAACACATGGTATTAGGAACTGGGGTATGTAAACTTTTGATCAGGGTCATTTGGGTAGTTTCTGTTGTGATTATGCTGTTACTTTTTGAACTCAAAAAATTTGGTATTTTTATAATTAATACCGATTATGGCCCTTTTGTTGCCTTAGTAGCCGCTTTTTTCCCGGGTAGTATTAACCAGGGTTTTTTTTTGTATGCCTAGTTTGGATGGCTATAGTGACAACACCCGACTGTGGTGAATGATCTAAGGATGACTATAACCAATATACTTTTGTGCATACAACTTGACAGGACCCGTTACTTTTGTTTATGCTGAAACCATTCTTGTCTGAAAAATTAAAACAAATGCAGCTGCCACATATAAGGCTGCAAACATACTAAAGCTGGATTAAAGTCAGATGGAACACAGCCTTTTAAGTAAGGTTTTGCTTTCCTTGAGCCAAAACAATCTCCTTTTCATTTTACAGTCTGCTTTTACATTGTTTCTGCTACCCTTAAAATATAACAAAAAACTACCTAAATATAACTAAAGGCAAAACTTTTCTTTTTTAGTTTTGTACAGAGTGGAGAGGGATTAGAACCCCTGTTGGTTTCTTTTTTTTGTGCTGTCTGTGCCCCCGTAAAGGATCAATAGACTTAAGTACAACCAGCCTGCCCACAGATATATTAAAATATTTAAACTCCAGAGAAAATTCTATTTCATTTCTCCTCTCCATTCCTCTTGGTTTCTCTACCTACCTTTGGAATAGAAGTGATGGGAGTAATCTGACATTTTTGGAATTACCATTTTTTTGTCTTACCTGTGAAATGAGGTAACCATTGTTGACTTTTACATTGATTGGCTCTTGTTTCTCCCCTTCAGGTGGTCCATTTAGCGGGTATTGTCTGTATAGATACATCCCCCTCTATGGTTGCACCAGATGATCCAAACCATTGTACCCCTTTGACTCTGGGGCCTCAAAACATTTTACTAGCTACCTTTTGAACATACAGGTAATTTATATGACCATGGATGTAACCTGCCATTTTATTCTCTGTCAATCCAAGAAAATAAGATTTTGTGTATGCCTAAATAACTGTTTTGTATTGTTATTGTATAATTTTGTCATTTGTCTGATAAATTCTCCTGAAGAAGCCACTATTTATGGTGAAACATGTAGAGATCTAATCGGCTTGCAGTTGTTAAATGTACTGTATGATCAGATATTCATCTTTGGATGTTTGTTTTTAAAGTCTTTCAATAAATTGATATTTTTTCTATAAAATATTGTTGTAAATGTGCACCTTTAAAATCCCCAAAAACTCCTATTTGGATCTGTAGTTGCTGGTGGGAGATCTATGTTAGTGAGGGGCCAATTGTTGCTGGGAGAGGTCTACTGTTGAGACAAGGGTCTACTGTTGCTAGCTGCTGGAGGGTCTAATAATGCTGGCTGCTGGGAGATCTATTGTTGCTGGCTGGGGTCTATTCTTGCTGGGGTGGATATATTATTGCTGAAAGGGTAATTTGTTTATTTTGTTGGGGGGGGTATTGTCGCAGGGGGTATCTGCTGTTGCTTTGGGGGGTCTATTGTTGCTGCTGGGATCTATTGTTGCTGGCAAGGTCATTGTTGCTGGTGGGAGATCTATGTTACTGGGGTGTCAATTGTTCCTGGGAGGAGTCTACTGTTGATGGCTGCTGGAGGGTCTAATTAGACATGTGCAGAATGAAAAAATGTGTTTAGTTTCGATTCATTATTTACATAAATTAATTTAGTTAAATTTGCTTAATTTGTTTTCAGAATTAGTTTTGTTTATTCGTTTTCGAATCGATTCAAAATTTTCTAATTCAAATCGATTTGAAACCTTTTCGAATCAGTTTTAAATAGTTTTCAAATTCGATAAAACATAATAGAAAAATAAAGTAATAGAATTGAATTTTTTTTTCCCCTATTCAATTCCTTTGTTTTCTATTCCATTTTATTCTCTTTGAAAATGTGAAAGCTATTCGAATTCAAAAATACAGAAAAAAAATCAGACAAAATTCGAATCATTTTCGAATACTTTTATAATTCAAATCGTTTTCGTATTAGAATTAGAAAACTATTTAAATTCTAAAAGTATTCTAAAACGATTAAAAAATTTGATTTGAATTTCGTCCGAATTTTTTTCGTTATTTCAGATTTGTTTAAATCCGGTACTATTCTAATTCGGAAATTTGGATACATCCGAATTTCCGAAAAACGAAAATTCGGCTAAATTTGAATTCGGAAAGAAACAAACCAAACATGTCTATGTCTAATAAGGCTGGCTGCTGGGAGATATATTGTTGCTGGCTGTGGTCTATTGTTGCTGGGGTGGATCTATTATTGCCGGAGGGGTATTTTGTTTATTTTGTTGCGGGGATCTATTGTCACTGGGGGTATGAGTAAAAATCAGTTTTTGGATGCTAATGAACCTTAGCTTAATTCAAAGTGAATCCGTAGCAGAGTAGACATTAGGACACTTGCTCATCTCTATTTAACAACCACTAACATACTTGAGGTATGTTCCATGAAAAGTCTGTACCTATTTAGCATCCAAATGATCGTCATGTAAAAAGCATTTAAAGCATTTAAAGTGGAACAACTGTCAAAAAAAAAAGACATAATAAGAAGTGATATCTTGATGTATCGTTATCACTATGCAAACTTTTCCAAAAGACTCCTTAAAAAAATATGATGAGCTTTTGAGAGCCTGCTCATGCTGGGTATGCTGCCAATTTTGCTAAATATAATAGAGCAGACAAAATAAATAGACTAGAGGAAAACATTAGGTTATGTTCACAGCAGTGTGTTACATTGCAGTGAATTGGGAAAAAAATATGAATTTTGAATGTGTCAGTACAATGCACCTTATAGTGTGAAAAAGAATGTATGCTCATCAAAAAGGATAGCTTAGAAAAATATAATATTCTGTGGTGTTGTTGAAAATCATTTACATTATCCCAGCCAGGAGTAAAAATATAATTGCTTGATTATAATGTACTATTTCAAAATGCAGCACACAAAAAAATGTCCAAATCATAAATGTCCAAAAAAAAAAATAGATCCATAAAAATAAAGAAGGATCCCATCACCGGCTTTAGCGCAAAGATGATAATCTTAAACGGCACCACGGTGTGCGTATTTAAATCTGCTTACCAGATCGCGTTCACCCTCAAATTATAGAGCGGTCAACTGCGCCTTTAGGAAATCTCCTTTGTAGGTCACACATTTTCAGATCCCAAATGCATATAGGTCACTTAATCCACAGCAAACCTTCAGCTCAAGAACCACCAGAATTCCAACTTTATGTCACTTCAAAAATGTTAAGCCTCGGGGCATGTGGAGATACAGTACACCTCACAAAAGCATAAACAGACCTCCATGGGATAGTACTTTAATTAAAAAAAAAAAAACACTTTTATTAAACAGGTAACACTCACATTAGAACAAACAGAGCTTTAATCATACAACAAAATGCCAGTGGTGCCTGGCGTGATGACGTAACGCTGCCGTTGATTATAATGGCCTTTGGGTACACTATCACAGTCTACTGCCTTTTGAATGGACGTGGGGTCTCCACAAAAAGAGTTGGGTCAGAACTAGGGATGAGCTTCAAGTTTGAGTCGAACTCACGTTCGACTCAAACACTGCCTGTTCGCCCGAACAGCGAACAATTTGGGGTGTTCGCGGCAAATTCGAAAAGCCGCGGAACACCCTGTAAAAGTCTATGGAAGAAATCTAAAGTGCTAATTTTAAAGGCTTATTTGCAAGTTATTGTCATAAAAAGTGTTTGGGGACCCGGGTCCTGCCCCAGGGGACATGTATCAATGCAAAAAAAAGTTTTAAAAACTACAGTTGTTTCGGGAGCAGTGATTTTAAAGTGAAACAATAAAAGTGAAATATTCCTTTAAATTTCGTACCTAGGGAGTGTGTATAGTATGCCTGTAAAGTAGCGCTTGTTTCCCGTGCTTAGAACTGTCTCTGCCCAAGTGTCATTTCTGAAGGGAAAAAAAGTAATTTAAAAGTACTCGCGGCTATAATGAATTGTCGGCTCCCGGCAATACAGAGAAAAGTAATTGAAAGACATTGATAAAAAAAAAAATGCGTGGGGGTCCCCCCAAATTCAATTACCAGGCCTTCAGGTCTGGTATGGATATTAAGGGGAACCCTGCGTCAAATAAAAAAAAATTATGTGGAGTTCCCCTCAAATATCCATACCAGATCCTTCAGGTCTGATATGGATTTTAAAGGGAACTCCACTCCAAATTAAAAAAAAAATGGCGTGGAGTTCCGCCCAAAAATCCATACCAGATCCTTTATCCAAGCACGCAACCAGGCAGGCTGCAGGAAAAGAGGGGGGACAAGAGAGCGCCCCCCCTCCTGAACCGTACCAGGCCACATGCCCTCAACATGGTGGTTGTGGGGGTCTGCGAGCGGGGGGTTTATCGGAATCTTGAAGACCTCTTTAACAAAGGTGACCCCCAGATCCCGGCCTCCCCATATGTGAATTAGTAAGGGGTACATTGTACCCCTACCATTTCACAAAGAAAGTGTAAAAAATTGTAAAAAAACACACAGACACCGTTGGAATAAGTCCTTTATTAAAAATAAAAAAAATAAAAATAAAAAAGATTACAGCGGTGGTAATCCACTCTCGGTCTCCACTCCAACGCTGTCGGTATCCTGTGATGGATGCTCTCCTCTCCAGGGTCCAGCGGTTGATGATCTCCTCTCCATCCAGGTCCAGGCTCCAGCGATGAGATGTCCAACGCAGCGCATCCTGTCTCCACCAGAGACACCCCGGGAATATCGCACCGCAGCCTGACAGGTCTTATGTAGCTGAGGGTGGGTCCACCCGTCACGTGACCCCATCCCCCTCTGACGCAAGGGGAAACCCGGGCTTACCCAGTGACGTGCGGGTGACCCCGCCCCCTCTGATGCAATGGGAATCCTACGTTACATCAGAGGGGGGCGGGGTCTGAAGGGTCTGGTATGGATATTTGGGGGGAACCCCACGTCTTTTTTTTATTTAACCACTTAAGCCCCGGACCATTTGGTAGCTAGAGGACCAGAGGTGAATTCAGAATTTTGCACTGCGCTGCTTTAACTGTAAATTGTGCGGACATGCAATGTTGTACCCAAACGAAATTTGCGTCCTTTTCTTCCCACAAATAGAGCTTTCTTTTAATGGTATTTGATTGCCTCTGCGATTTTTATTTTTTGCGATATAAACGGAAAAAGACCGAAAATTTTGAAAAAAAATTATATTTTCTACTTTTTGTTATAAGAAAAATCGAATAAACTCAATTGTAGTCATACATTTAGGCCAAAATGTATTCAGCCACATGTTTTTAGTAAAAAAAATGTCAATAAGCGTATATTTATTGGTTTGCGCAAAAGTTATAAAGTTTACAAACTAGGGTACATTTTCTGAAATTTACACAGCTTTAAATTTATGACTGCCTATCTCATTTCTTGAGGTGCTAAAATGACAGGGCAGTACAAAACCCCCCCAAATGACCCCATTTTGGAAAGTAGACACCCCAAGGAAATTGCTGAGAGGCATGTTGAGCCCATTGATTTTTTTATTTTTTTGTCCCAAGTGATTGAATAATGACAAAAAAAAAAAAAATTTAAAAAAGTTGTCACTAAATGATATATTGCTCACACATGCCATGGTTATATGTGGAATTTCACCCCAAAATACATTTTGCTGCTTCTCCTGAGTACGGGGATACCACATGTGTGGGACCTTTTGGGAGCCTAGCCGCGTACGGGACCCCGGAAACCAAGCACCGCCTTCAGGATTTCTAAGGGCGCAAATTTTTGATTTCACTCCTCACTACCTATCACAGTTTCGAAGGCCATAAAATGCCAAAATAGCACAAACCCCCCCCCAAATGACCCCATTTTAGAAAGTAGACACCCCAAGGAAATTGCTGAGAGGCCTGTTGAGCCCATTGAATATATTTTTTTTTGTCCCAAGTGATTGAATAATGACAAAAAAAAAAATTACAAAAAGTTGTCACTAAATGATATATTGCTCACACATGCCATGGTTATATGTGGAATTACACCCCAAAATACATTTTTCTGCTTCTCCTGAGTACGGGGATACCACATGTGTGGGACTTTTTAGGAGCCTAGCCGCGTACGGGACCCTGAAAACCAAGCACCGCCTTCAGGATTTCTAGGCACAAATTTTTGATTTCACTCCTCACTACCTATCACAGTTTCGAAGGCCATAAAATGCCAAAATCACACAAAACCCCCCCAAATGACCCCATTTTGGAATATAGACACCCCAAGCTATTTGCTGAGAGGAATGGCGAGTATTTTACAGCTCTCATTTGTTTTTGAAAATGAAGAAAGAAAATATATATATATATATTTTATTTTTTTTCAATTTTCAAAACTTTGTGACAAAAAGCGAGATCTGCAAAATACTCACAATACCTCTCAGCAAATAGCTTGGGGTGTCTACTTTCCAAAATGGGGTCATTTGGGGGGGTTTTGTGCTATCTGGGCATTCCATGGCCTCCGAAACTGTGATAGGCAGTGAGAAGTGAAATCAAAAATTTACACCCTTAGAAAGCCTGAAGGCGGTGCTTGGTTTTTGGGGTCCCGTACGTGGCTAGGCTCCCAAAAAGTCTCACACATGTGGTATCCCCGTACTCAGGAGAAGCAACAGAATGTATTTTGGGGTGTAATTCCACATATGCCCATGGCATGTTTGAGCAATATATCATTTAGTGACAACTTTGTGCAAAAAAATAAAATAAAATAAAAATTGTCGTTTTTCCGCAACTTGTGTCAACATATAAAATATTCCATGGACTCGACATGCCTCTCAGTATATAGCTTGGGGTGTCTACTTTCCAAAATGGGGTCATTTGGGGGGGTTTTGAACTGTTCTGGCATTTTATACACAACATTAGGAAGCTTACATCCACTCTTCTAACCACTTGAAGACAAAGCCCTTTTTGACACTTTTTGTTTACATGAAAACATTTTTTTTTTGCAAGAAAATTATGTTGAACCCCCAAACATTATATATATTTTTAAAGCAAAGGCCCTACAGATTAAAATGGTGGGTGTTGCATTTTTTTTTCTACACAGTATTTGCGCAGCGATTTTTCAAACGCATTTTTTGGGTTAAAAAATACACTTTTTTTAATTTTAATGCACTAAAACACACTATATTGCCCAAATGTTTGATGAAATAAAAAAGATGATCTTAGGCCGAGTACATAGATACCAAACACGACATGCTTTAAAATTTCGCACAAACGCGCATTGGCGACAAACTACATACATTTTTAAAAGCCTTTAAAAGCCTTTACAGGTTACCCCGTTAGATTTACAGAGGAGGTCTACTGCTAAAATGATTGCCCTCGATCTGACCTTTGCGGTGATACCTCACATGCATGGTGCAATTGCTGTTTACATATGACGCCAGACCGACGCTTGCGTTCGCCATTGGGCAAGAGCAGGGCAGGACAGGGGTGCTTTTTTTTTTTTTCTTTTTTTTTTTATTATTAATTTTGCTTTTTTATTTTATTTTTAAATTGTTCCTTCCAAGTATTTTTTTTTTTGTATCATTTTTATTGTTATCTCAGGGAATGTAAATATCCCCTATGATAGCAATAGGTAGTGACAGGTACTCTTTTTTTGAAAAAACTGGGGTCTTCTAGACCCTAGATTTTTCCTCTGCCCTCAAAGCATCTGACCACACCAAGATCGGTGTGATAAAATGCTTTCCCAATTTCCCAATGGCGCTTTTTATATCCGGGGGGGGCATTCCCTCCCACTGCTTGTAAAAGCAGTCCAGAGGCTAATTAGCCGCTAGGATTGCTTTTACATGAAAGCCGGCCGCAGGCTGAAAAGAATGATACCAAGATGATACCTAAACCCGCAGGCATCATTCTGGTATAAACATTCAAAGTCCAGCAACATACCAGTACGTTGCTGGTCCTTGTTGGACATGTATTGTAATCTTTTTATTTCATGCAGCCAGTTGGCTGAACGAAAAAAGAGATTGATCGGTGGGTATGCCCACCAATAGAATACCGCCCTTCATCCACCCACTTCCAATGATGGGCATACACGCACCATTTATATATGCCGAAGCATGGGGGCATCCTCCCGCAAAAAAGTTATGCCGCACACACATGGTCGGACTTTTCCACGGGCAAGCCTCCGTCGGAATTTCGACCGTATGTACGCGGCATTAGGAGCAAAATCGCTCCTCCGCCCCTGCTGCCCCAATGCTTCGGCATATTTGCTTTTTTTTTTTAACTGTGGTGGTGAAATCACCTCCTACAGCACTGAAGTTGCAGGGATCAGGCCTGTCTCTGCGAACGCTGCAGTTATGTGTGTTTTTGTTTTGTAAGTGACAGTGATCGATCGATACTGCACTTGGGTGGCCTGGGCTGGACGGAGGGGCAAAACGCAGGTGCCAGCAGGTATCTGGGCTGATCCCGCTAACACTGCGTTTTTGGGAACCCTAAACTGCTGGGGACGCTAGTATAGATCAGATCAGATATTGATCTGTTCAGATACTATACCACTAAGGGGGGTGTATGCTTCACGCGTGGGTGTTAGCGTTACTGGCACTAACCCGACGCTGCCTGGGGTGTGACTCAGACCCTCTCTGACGCTAAAACCTAATTGATATCACCCGCCGGGCGATCAGGGGGTTAAACCTTTATTGGGTTATATACACGGCGGGTGCCCTGACACTATAAAAAGCAAACTAACTAACCAGCGTCACCCGTAACACTTATATGGTGATCACTGGTGAAAGGGTTAACTAGGGGCAATCAGGGGGTTAAAACCTTTATTAGATAATATATGGGGGTACCTGACGCTATAAAAACCTGCGGCGAACCTAAAAAAAATTACCAGCTACCGATCTGCATCACCGACACTAAGACAGCGTTTAGAAAAACGATTGCTTAGCGACAGTGGTGATGGGGGTGAAAGGGTTACCTGGGGGGGCGATCAAGGGGGTTAAACCTTTATTAGATAATATATTGGGGTACCTGACGCTATAAAAACATGCGGCGAACCTAAAAAAAATTACTGGCTACGATCTGCATCACCGACACTAAGAGAGCGTTTAGAAAAACAATTGCTTAGCGACAGTGGTGATAGGGGGTGAAAGGGTTACCTGGGGGCGATCAAGGGGGTTAAACCTTTATTAGATAATATATTGGGGTACCTGACGCTATAAAAACCTGTGGCGAACCTAAAAAAAATTACCGGCTACCGATCTGCATCACAGACACTAAGACAGCGTTTAGAA
The DNA here is from genome assembly GCA_029206835.1 of Rana muscosa. Classification (NCBI taxonomy): domain Eukaryota; kingdom Metazoa; phylum Chordata; class Amphibia; order Anura; family Ranidae; genus Rana; species Rana muscosa. The sequence continues at coordinate 456,493,216 of CM055118.1, forward strand.
AAACTATCGCTTAGTGACAGTGGTGATAGGGGGTGAAAGGGTTACCTGGGGGGCGATCAAGGGGGTTAAACCTTTATTAGATAATATATTGGGGTACCTGACGCTATAAAAACCTGCGGCGAACCTAAAAAAAATTACTGGCTACGATCTGCATCACCGACACTAAGACAGCGTTTAGAAAAACAATTGCTTAGCGACAGTGGTGATAGGGGGTGAAAGGGTTACCTGGGGGGCGATCAAGGGGGTTAAACCTTTATTAGATAATATATTGGGGTACCTGACGCTATAAAAACCTGCGGCGAACCTAAAAAAAATTACCGGCTACCGATCTGCATCACAGACACTAAGACAGCGTTTAGAAAAACGATCGCTTAGTGACAGTGGTGATAGGGGGTGAAAGGGTTACCTGGGGGGCGATCAAGGGGGTTAAACCTTTATTAGATAATATATTGGGGTACCTGACGCTATAAAAACCTGTGGCGAACCTAAAAAAAATTACTGGCTGCCGATCGGCATCACTGACGCTAAGACAGCGATCAGAAAAATGATCGCTAAGCGACAGTGGTGATAGGCGGTGAAAGGGTTATCTGGGGGGTGATCAGGGGGTTAAACCTTTATTAGGGGGGGTTAGGGGGCTACACTGGACCTAAGACTAAACTTTGGTGACACTTTTACAGTCACAAATGTCACTGATTGCAGTGATCACTAAATAAATGGTCACTGCAATCAGTGACACTGTGACTGGGGGCTGGGGGGTGATCTGGGGGGTGATCTGGGGTGTCTGGGGGGGCCTGGGGGGGCGATTTATGTCCCTATGTGTCCTGGTGTCAGTGTAGTGTTGTGTGCACTGACCTGATATCTTCTCTTGTACGGCGCTCGGTATATGTGAGCGCCGCACCAGAGATGACATCACTTCCTCCTGCTCCCTCTGTCTGACACAGACAGAGGGGGCATTTCCATTCGCCGGGAGCGATCGCGAGGGGGTGGCCAGAAACGAATGGCTGCCCCCTCATCCCGGAACGCTCCCGGACACTTAGCCACCGCTCACTGTACAGAAGGGGGGTCCGATTGGACCCCCCAACTATACAAAGGCAATCACGTATGCTCTACGTGATTGTGCCTGTCGGTGCCATTCTGCCGACGTATATATACAGTGAGCGGTCGTTAAGTGGTTAACGCAGGGTTCCCCTTAATATCCATACCAAATCTGAAGGGCCTGGTAATTGAATTTGGGGGGACCCCCACGCATTTTTATTTTTATCAATGACTTTCAATTACTTTTCTCTGTATTGCCGGGAGCCGACAATTCATTATAGCCGCGAGTATTTTAAATTATTTTTTTTTTCTTCAGAAATGACACTTTGTACAGGGACAGTTCTAAGCACGGGAAACAAGCGCTGCTTTACAGGCATACTATACACACCCCCTAGGTACGAAATTTAAAGGAATATTTCACTTTTATTGTTTCACTTTAAGCATTATTAAAATCACTGCTCCCGAAAAAACGTCAGTTTTTAAAACATTTTTTTGCATTGATACATGTCCCCTGGGGCAGGACCCGGGTCTCCAAACAGTTTTTATGACAATAACTTGCATATAAGGCTTTAAAATTAGCACTTTAGATTTTTCATGTTCGAGTCCCATAGACTTTAACGGTGTTCGGATGTTCAAACTAATTTATTGCCTGTTCGCATGTTCTGATGCGAACCGAACTGGGGGGTGTTTGGCTCATCCCTAGTCAGAACCAAACCCAAAGTGGCACCTTTACTCTAGTATGAGAATCCTTCTTCCCAATGTCCCTGTTACCCCTTTATCACCCCCCTTTTTTGCCCCCTTCCTATCACGACTATCATTCAACTCTATAATTTACATCTGCTGGGGCGGGGCCACCCTCGGTCGGTGACATCCCAAGGGGCGATGCCACTCAGTGACGTCAACGGGTGGCACCTTACTCATCCACATTTTGGCATGTTACAACCAAAAACGTAAATGTATTTTATTGGGTTTTTATGTGATCGACCAACACAAAGTGGCACATAATTGTGAAGTAGAAGGAAAATAATAAATGGTTTCCAATATTTATTTACAAATAAATATGTGAAAAGTGTGGGGTACATTTGTATTCAGTCCCCCTGAGTCAATACTTTGTAGAACCACCTTTCACTACAATTATAACTGCAAGTCTTTTTGGGGATGTCTCTCTACCAGCTTTGCACATAGTAGAGAGTGACATTTTTGCCCATTCTTCTTTGCAAAACAGCTCAAGCTTTGTAAGATTGGATGAAGAGCGTCTGTGAACAGCAATTTTCAAGTCTTGCCACAGATTCTCAATTGGATTTAGGTCTGGACTTTGATTGGCCATTCTAACACATGAATATACTTTGATCTAAACCATTCCATTGTAGCTCTGGCTGTATGTTTAGTGTCGTTGTCCTGCTGGAAGGTGAACTTCTGCCCTAGTCTCAGTCTCTTTTGCAGACTCTAACAGGTTTTCTTCTAAGATTGCCCTGTATTTGGCTCCATCCATCTTCCCATCAAATTCCTGATCCCTGACATAGTTCAATAAACAGGAACAGTGTAATTTAAAGAATTATTGTTGTCATTAAAAGCCGTGCTTGAGCTCCAGACAAGCAACTGAAAGAATGATGTCATCAGTCTGCTGCGGCAGGGGTAAGCATTGTCTCAGCCTTCCATCCCCAGGGAATACTCTGACTGCACATTGTAACTTTGTAGCAAGAGAGAAACAGCAGCAGGCAGCTAACCAGTGTGAGATGCGTACAGAAAGAAACTAAAAATATGAATATAATGGTTTGTCAGTTACCATGGCACAGACCGTAAAATGGTACTAAAGCAGCAAATATTTATTCAGTAATCCTTAAAAATACACTCACAAATATATACCTATACCAGTGATAAAACTCTATATTTCTGCAATAAAGTATGGTCAGACAACCAGATACATTATGTTATAACAATATTTTATCTAAACAATTATGGTCAATAATTAAACAAGTCTGCACGCAAATTAATATATTTATACCGTTTATATACCTTATCTCACAAGAGTGAGTACACCCCTCACATTTTTGGAATAATTGTATTATATCTTTTCATGTGACAACTCTTAGGCCCCTTTCACACTGGGATGGGCATGTGCGGTGGCGGTATATCGGCGCGATTTTCAGCGCCGCTATACCGTCGTATTTACCGCAATATTCGGCCACTAGCAGTGCGGTTTTAACCCCGAAATAAGCCGATTTGATCGGTTTGCGCAAAAGTTCTAGCATCTACAAAATAGGGAATAGAATTATGCCATTTTTTTTTTTTACTAGTAATGACGGCGATCTGCGGTTTTTATTGTGACCGTGACATTGCGACCGACATATCGGAAACTTTTGACATGTTTTTTGGACTATTTACATTTATACAGCAATTAGTGCTATAAAACTGCACTGATTACTGTGTAAATGTGACTGGCAGGGAAGGGGTTAACACAAGGGGGTGATCAAGGGGTTAAATATGTTCCCTGGGAGTAATTCTTACTGTAGGGGGAGGGAACACACATCGGTCTCCTCACCTCTGACAGGATGTGGATCTGTGTGCTTACACACACAGATCCACAGTCCTGCCGTGATTGCGGGCAATCGCGGGTGCCTGGTGGACATCGCGGCCACCGGGCACGCGCACCGGGTCCCGAGAAATGCGGCGGGAGCGCGCCCCCTAGACGCCTGCGAACCCCCGGACATCATATGACGTCCGCCCCGAGGGACGAGAGGTTTCTGCGGACGTCATATTAGTACACGCCGGGCAGGAAGTGGTTAATATCACTTCTCCTGACAAAACGGTAATTAAAAAAATGTTTTGCATTAAAACATGTCCCCCAGGGCAGTACCAGGAACCTCATACCCCTTTTATGGCCAATTACTTGCATATAAGCCTTCAAAATGGGCACTTTTTCATGTTCTGCTCCCACAGACTTAAATGAGGTTCGCTGTTTGGGTCAAAAGGGGGAGTGTTATTCCCATCTCTAGTGCTAGGATTTTGTTTTTGGAAGTCTTTGAACTTTTTCATATATATATACATATATATATATATATATATATATATATATATATATAAATAAAATTAGTATGAATGGTCTGCAAGCCCATAAAATTCCTATATCCAAAATGGAACTGCTCCAGTATATAAATATATAATCCACAAAAAAATATTACAGAAGGGGTCTTTTGTACTGGAATGACACAATTGCAGACATGTATGTTCTAAAGAGAGCCAAAAAACAAATATATTTAAGTCCATGTTTTATAGCGGGAAGATATACAATAAAAAAAAAAGAGTATAAAAAATGTAATCCCTTTCTCAAGTGGTTCCAAGTTAGAGAGACACAAGCAGCTGTAAAGATCAAACAGCCAAGCAGCATAATGTGAATGCAGAATGTGAATATAATGAGCTCTGGGGAACTCTAAAACTGAGTAAACACGGTGCAACTTATTATTCTAAGATTCACAAAGGACCTGCCAGGATCGGCCTTGGAGGGCCGACATCACGGGCGCCTAGGACAGGTAAGTGTCCTTATTAAAAGTCAGCAGCTACAGTGTTTGTAGCTGCTGACTTTAAAAAAAAAATTGCAGGTGGAACCCCGTTTTAAGTGACTCCAGTGATGATCGCTCACAGTCTGTTGGCCATAGATTGTTGCCCCCCAGGATGGAAACTCCCTGCCCAGTACAACAGACTGCCCTGTCACTTTTTTTTTGTGGATTAGAATTTATATACAGGAGCAATTCCATTTTTAATGTAGGAAACTTATGGACTTGTGTACCGATATATGTGCCAGATTCAGGTAGTTCTCACTGCCACCATTTGTAGAATCTGTTGCTATGGCTGCATCAGTTCTAAAAAAATGTACCACCTGTTCTCAGATAAGCAAACTGGCATTAATTAAGACCAGCTCTGAGCTGGTGCACAGGGTTGGACATTTTATGCTGCGAAACTGTCATGAACATGATAACTTCCCACAGGGCTCCCTGTTTGAAACATAGAAACACAGAAGAGTGACGGCAGAAGAAGGACCAAGTGGTCCATTGAGTTTGCCATGTATATACTTAAATTGCTAAACCTTTCATCCAATTTCTAAATTGTTACATTTGAATAGTAGTGGTTAAAAAAAGCATTTGGTTGTAAACCAAATTTTTGTGTATTATTTCTCCATATAATTGTGGTGTGGCAAGGGTATGTCCTTTGCAAATAAGTGTCCTTCTGTCCTATCTCAGAAAGTTGGGAAGTATATTTATATATAAGTGGTGGCTGGTGCTCCAATTTTTTTTGGGGGGGGAGGCGACAAACAAACCAACCACCCCCCCGCGCCCGCTCGCCACCCTCGCTTGCCACCCCCACTCGCAAGCCCGTCACACCCTCACGTACCCCATCCAGGTCACGGGCGTCTTCAGTGGCTTCCCCGGCTTCTCTTCCCGGCCAATCCGGTCGCTTTTCCTCCTGGCCAATCTGGTCTCAGGGCCCGCTTCCTGTCCTGATTGGCCGGAAAGAGAAGCAGGAATACACTAGCAAATGGTTATTCGTTATTGTCACAAATAAGTAACCGTTTTGAGGCCAATTAGAGCCTCCAGCTCTAATCATGTGCTTCACAAAAAAAACACAAACGTAGAACTCTATGCGTCACCCCGCATGGAGATTAGGGGGGCGTCGCCCCTTATGGAGGGGTCACCGCTGATCAATATATATACATACAGTACATACATTTTTTTGGTCTGAGCATAGTTTGCTATGAAGCTGGCTGCCACTGACTGATCCCTGGTCCAATTTAACTGTTGGTCGGGATATTACTGATAGTACCTGAAAGAAGAAAACAAAGGAAGTAGGGCTACTGGTGACATCGCTGAACAAATATGACAATGGGCAACAGTGTACTAGCTAACATGGGGCTGAACATGCACTGAAAACCGAGTGTCCGCAGTATGGATACTCCAGCCTCAGCACCATCCCCCTCCATGCGAGATATTCATGTACCAGTTCTCAAGCGTCATTTGTTGGCAAAGGAACGACAGAAGCTTAAAGTGTGTCTATGAAATTCTTTATGAATTCCTCAAGTAGTGTTTTGAACACTGATATACTTAGCTGCCAGGAAAGAAGCAACCACAGAGACACCGTGCTAAAGCTGCTCTATGTGCTGACATGGAACTTCTATGGTTATCTAGTCAGTGCCATTCTGTTTCCATCCACCAAAGGAAGCCTGTGGGACATGAAGTACCAAAAGAACTCTGATGCATAACAGTGATGAATTGTAGGAAACGGAGTCCATCGGAGGGACTTGGCTATTGTAGCAGATGGCGGAAGGACTTCAATACCCAAGAGTGGGGATTATAAGGGAGGAACCTGAGGTCGTTTTCCCAGGTAAAATAAGAAAGGAGAGTCTCTTTCTGCAGGAGGACCGAGCCAATGCATACCTCAGCCTAGCGGTGTTCAATAAAGCAGAGGGCCACCTTCCTTGGGCTTAAAACCACAACCTAGCCTGGTGGGAGCTGGTTCTACAGAGAGGAGACCCATGCTATGGATATGGCCAGAAGAGTCCCTGGCTACGTAGTTAATCTGTTTGAAAAAAGACACTAGTCCAACCATGTCAAACAACAACTGTCTGTTGCTGTCTGTTGCCAAGCATCTGGACCTAAGTTTGCCATGCATATAGGACTGGTGAGCGGCTGCTTGTTGGATTTACACTACCTCTGCTAGCAGAGTGGGACTAACTGTCATTTAGGAACACTGTACCGCTGCATTAAAAATTCTTAAAGGGACTGTATTTTAAGTGCACCAACACAACATTTGGGCCCCACCAAATAGCCAGCAGAAGGTAGAGAGCAAGGAACCTATGGACTACTGACTGAGGTCACGGTGATCACTCATAGGTCTTTCCCAAGCCAAGGACACTCTTTGCTGGTTAAATACAAAAGTACACTTTTGGAACATTTACTGATTGCGGTCAAATGTCTGTTCATTGTCTTATCATCAATTGATGCGGTTTATTGCTGTTGTCCTTCTTTATTGAATGTACTTTAGTGGTATAACTGCCATTTGTGAGGTACTATGCCTTGATGCTTTCTAACTGTTAATCATTATTGAAATAACTTTTCCACTGATTGATTCATCATTACACAGTTGCTCACCCCTTGTGACAAAATACTCTACTTCCAGTCAACCAGTTTGGTGTCAACTTCTGGTGCCTTTGCATAATTGTGTGTGTGTGTGTGTGTGTATAGGTGTGTGCATAGGTGTCTGCGGCTATCTTCTAACCAGCCCGGTGTGTCAGAGTGTGCAGAGCTGTTCGCAGAGTCCTGGCACAAGAACAGCAAACCTAATACATCAAGCGGCTCCTCTGGGAGTAAGTGCTACATACAGTAGGTATATATTTGTATATGTAAATTTAGGGATTACTAAATAAATATTTTCTATTTTAGTGACCACTGAGGCATGGATGCCATTAGACCTCTGAAGGTATGCTGTGATATCTGGCACCAAGCTGCCAGGTGTAGATTCTTTAAGTCCTGTAAGTTACGAGGTCGGGCCTCCATGGATCAGACTTGTTTTTCCAGCACATCCCACAGATGCTCAATTGTATTTAGAGCTAGAGAATTTGGAGGCTAAGTCAACACCTAAAATTCACTGTTGTGCTCCTCGAACCATCCTTGAACCATTTTTGCAGTGTGGCAGGGTGCATTATTCTGCTGAAAGAGGCCACTGCCATCATAGAATATGGTTTCCATGAAGGGGTTTACTTTGTTACCAACCATGTTTAAGTAGGTGGTACGTGTCAAAGTAACATGCATGTGAGTGGCAGGATCCAAGGTTTCCCAGCAGAACATTGTCCGAAGAATCACACTGCCTTCGCTGGCTTGTCTTCTTCCCATGCTGCACCTTGGTGATATCTTTCCCCAGGTAAGTGACACACATGCCCCCAGCCATCCTCAAGATGTAAAATAAGACGTGATTCATCAGACCAGGCCACATTCTTCCACTGCTTGGTGGTCCAGTTCTGATGCTTACATGCTCATTGTAGGGCCTCAAGAAGGATGTGCTGGAACTGGAAAGAGTCCAGACAAAGCTAATAAGGGGACTAAAGGATCTCAGCTATGGGGAAAGACTACAAGCATTGAACTTATTCTCTCTGGAGAGGAGACGCTTGAGAGGGGATATGATAGCAATGTACAAATATCTTACTTGTGACCCTAGGGAAAAAAACTTTTCAGGGAAAGGGAATTCAAAAAGACACGTGGCCATTCACTGAAATTGAAAGAGAAGCGGTTTAACCTCAAACTGCGTAGAGGGTTCTTTACTGTCAGAGCGGTAAGGATGTGGAATTCTCTTCCACAAGCAGTGGTATCAGCAGGGAGAGTCAATAGTTTCAAAAAACTATTAGATGGGCATATACAATGTACTATTGACATAAACACAAATAGAAAAATTAAAACCACAGAGGAAACCATAGGTTGTTGTCAACATCCCTAATAATGTAAAAGTAGGCAAATAGGTACCCCCTGGTACAATGGGACTTTAAAGGAAACTCATAGAATAAGCCAGAATTATATAAAATATACCATTTTATTGATACATGCATAAAAAGGGTTTATACATCACCGCTCAAAAACATAACAGAACATGATGAAATGGTCCCTGACAAAACAGTAACAATATATTTTCTTTGTGCCCAACGCGTTTCAGGAAAAATTGAATCCCTTCTTTAGGGGCATTTGCATAGAGAAGGCCACATGGATTATAGCACTCAGCAGAGCAATCAGCAAAAAGGCCATCTACAGTCTAAAAACAGAATAACACTGTGCCGTAGCTGGAGAGGTCCCCAACGTTCCCAGAGGGGAAATCCCAAGGCCCCAGATATTCCACACAAGGATCCAAGTAGGAACCATGGACCGCAGTGATGTATGGTTAAAGGTAAAAGAAAGAAACCATGGTCAATAGGAAAGGAGGCACTTGTTAATCAGAAGTCTCATCCACAAATGGAACAGGAGTAACATCAATCCCCAGGCAAAGGCAGTAGGTTGACATAAACATAAGCAAACTCACACACACATCACAGGTGGAAATGGATGGACTGGTGTCTTTTCTCAACCTTACCAACCATGTGACAGAGCTGCACGATTAATCGTGAAGAATCGACATCACAATCTTTTTACCTTCCTGATCTTCAAAACAGCATGTCACAATCTTTCTAACAAGTGCAGAGAGTTCTCACAGCTGGAAAAACAAAATCCAGGCAGCCTGACAAGTTTTATTACAACATAAGTAGAAACAAAGTATATTTTCGTTCTTTATCAAAGGAAAGAACTCCGGCTTGTAGATGAAGGAAGTTTAACCATTTAAAGACCAAACCTTTTCTGACATTTGTTGCTTACAACTAAAAATTTTATTTTTTTCTGCTAGAAAATTTCTTGGAACAGCCAAACATGATATATTTTTTTTTATCAGAGGCCCTCGAGAATAAAATGGTGTTTGCTGCAATATTTTATGTCACACCGTATTTGCGCAGTGGTTTTTCCAACGCAATTTTTTGGGGAAAAAATACACTTTAATTCATTTAAAAAATAAATAAACAGCAAAGTTAGCCCAATTTTTTTGTATAATGTGAAAGAAGATGTTACACCGCGAGAATCGTGATCTTTATTCTAAGCAAAAAAATTGTGATTCTCATTTTTAGCCAGAATCGTGCAGCTCTAAAGCCTCATACACACGGTCGGACTTCCATTGGACTTTTCCGTGGTTTTTTGTCCGAATGGAGTTGGTTGGGAACACCCATAGCATACACACCACAGGACTTTTCTGCAAACTTTCTTAAAACTTCTTACAACATTGCGTGTTTTTTCTGCTCTTTTCTGCTCTTTACTGCCACCCTTTGGTCAACTTCTGCTATTGTTGGTTGATTTTAACATTAGTTGTTTTGTCCATTCGACAAAAGTCCGATGGTTTTCTGTACACACGTTCGGACTTTGCTCCATCTGACTTTTGTTGGGCAAAAGTTTGTCCGTTTGCAGACCCAACTTTTGTCCGATGAAATCCGAAACCAAACGAAAAAAGTTTGTCCGATGGAGCGTACACACGGTCGGATTGTTGGTCCAACTTGCTTAAAACGAAGTTTGTTGGGCAAAAGTCCGACCGTGTGTACGGGGCTTAAGTATGTAACTATGTAGGTGCTTTTGGCTGTGGACACAGGCCAGCATGGGCACTCTGACCGGTCTGCGACTACACAGCCCCATACACAACATACTGTGATGCCAATTTTTTTCTGCTTTCAACACAGCAACTTCAGGGAAAACATGTTTACTTGTTGTCTAATATATCCCTCTGACCTTCAGGTGATATTTTAGCAGGATATGCAAAGATATTCACTTAACCAGTCAGTGGTCATAAAGTTGTGTCTGATCGGCAGGGCCGCCATCAGGAATTTTGGGGCCCCTTACACAGCTTCAGACATGGGGCCCCCCCTGGAGCAGAGGAGAACCGGGGGGGGGTGCTGCCGCCGCAAATTGAGAAGTGGGGGGTGCCACGAATTGAGAAGCAGGGGGTTTGGGTGCTGACGAACACAAAAATATCAAAAAAACAAAAAAAAGGGGGGTTGCCATCCAGGGCCCTGGGGACCTCCAGGCCTCTGGGGACCTCTGGGCCCCTTACAAAAAAAATAAAAATAAAATAAATAAATAAAAAAAAAAAAAAAAAAAGAATAATAAAAAAAATTATAAAAAAAATACAAAAAAGGGGGTTGACATTCAGGGCCCTGGGGAACTCCGGGCCCCTGGGGACCTCTGGGCCCCTTACGGAAAAAAAAGGGGGGTCATCCGGGCCCCTGGGGACCTCCGGGCCCCTTACAGGTGTACTACCTGTACCCCCCTGATGGCGGCCCTGCTGATCGGTGTATATTATATACTATAGATATTTTTTCTTGGCTGAACTTGATGGACTTGTTTCTTTTTTCAACCCGACTAACTATGTAACTATGTAAAACATCATACACACACACATAACATGAAATAAAAAATCTGATACTGGTTTTACTTTACCGGGGCTCCTATAGGAACAGATTTCCGGGAGCAATTACACCCACTGTTCATTTTCCAGTTACTCCGCAGCGCAGATGAAAATGATGTGTGCATTGTCCATAGAGACACCATGTTTTCACAGGAGAAGTTACTCCTAAATATAGGCATGATACTGACAAATGCTGGAATTTTGTGTTCATTAGTCACAGTCATTTCCATTACTTACATGACCGGTTTTATTTCATGAAAAGAGCAATAAGAAAGTGTAAAATCCACTAACCCATAGATTGACCCATATATAATAGAAATGGTTAACACTGAAACTGGGACACACAAGAAAAACCTTACTGCCTGAATTGCTTTAAATGTCATACAAATATATTCTCTGTTCTTGTAATATTCTTATACCGGCTTATGCAAGCAGGCAAATGTTACCGTATCAATTGCTCCAGTTTGCACATTATTGTAGTATACCCAATGGTCCCTATATAAAAGATTTGTTAATAGAATATATATAAAAAAAAAAACTGCAATCATTTAAAAAGGATGTATTCACACCCATTTTCCACCCCAAATGCAGCATACAGAAAGAATTAAAGGAGGACTCCACTGTATCTGAATACCGCAAACTGAAAATACTCTTTAATTCATTCTTAAAGCAGAACTTCGGTGAGAAAATTAGGTGTTGATAGATCACTGCAGGCTGCCCCCTTTTGCATGTATAGCTATGTAAAACATTAAAAATAAGTACCTATACTATTTAAAATACAGTAATGTACTGTATGTACAGTATGCCTAAAATCAGAGCCACTAGAGCAGGGCTCTTTCGAAACAAAGGGCCAGTTTACGGTCCTTCAGACTTTTAGGGGGGGGGGGGGCAGACTAGGGCCATTGGGAGTAGAAAATGTCCAGTGGGAGTAAATAATACCATATCTTTGGTGTCAGTGGGAGGCCCCATCGTTGGTTTCAATGGAAAGAGTTGATGGTGTCAGTTGGAGGAATAGTGCCTCAATGGTGTCAGCAACAAGAATTATGCCCCATTGGAGTTGGATGGAATAGTGCCCCAAGGGCCGCATTAAGGCAAGCAAAGGGGCCGCATCTGGCCCCAGGGCCGCAGTTTGGAGACCCCTGCACTAGAGGCTGATCTGCTGACAGCTTAAACCACTTCCCACCCAGCCTATAGCAGAATGACGGCTGGGCGGTGGTTCTATTATCCTGATTGGATGTCATATGATGCCCAGCAGGATAACATGCAGGTGCGCACCCACGGGGGCACGCAGTGCGGTGATCGTTGGTGCTATGTGTCACTCTGTCACACTGCATATCCAATTGTGGTAAGGAGCCTCTGATGGAGGCTTCTTCACATGTGATCAGCTGTGACCAATCACAGCGTGAACCAGGAAGTGCCAGTAAACAGCATTCCTCGGTTCCTGCTGACAGTGAGAGACGATCGGCTGTTCTCATGTCAGAGGGGGGGGGGTCTGCGCTAAAAATCAGCACATTGATTATCAGCGCAGCCCCCATGAGAGGTGCTCATCAGCTGCCAATCAGTGCCTATCAGATGCCAGTTTGTACCCCATCAGTAACGTCTCAGTGCCCATAAACATAAATAGTGCCCACAAGTGTGTCAATCAGTGCCCCATCAGTAATGCCTGTCAGTGCCCTTCAGATGCCAATCAGTAATGCCCGTCAGTAGCTCCTCATCAGTGCTGCCTATCCAGTGCCACCTATCAGTGCCCATCAGTGCCGCCTATCAGTGCCCATCAGTGCCACCTATCAGTGCCCATCAGTGCAGCCTATCAGTGCCCATCAGTGCTGCATATCAGTGAAGCCTGTCGGTGCCTATCAGTGTTGCATATCATTGCTGCCTATTAGTGCCCAATCAATTCTATTTACAGCATCAGTGCCACCTTATCAGTGCCCATTAGTGCCCCCTCATCAGTGCCCATTAGTGCAGCCTCATCAGTGCCCACCAGTGAAGGAGAAAACAACATTTTGTAACAGAAACAAAGAGAAAAAAAATGTTGGTCTTTTTAAGTTTGTTTAGCAAAAAATAAAAACCGCAGAAATTATCAAATACCACCAAAAAAAAGCTCTATTTGTGAGAAGAAAATTATAAAAATTTCATTTGGGTGCAGTGTTGTATGACTGCGCAATTGTCATTCAAAGTGCGACAGCGCCGACAGCTGAAAATTATCCTGGACAGGTAGGGGGGAAAGTACCCAGTATTGAAGTGGTTTAAGTGATACCAAATTCTCTTTTTTTTTTTTTTTTTTTTTTTTAAATAACAAACATGTTATACTTACCTGCTCTGTGTAATGGTTTTGCACAGAGCAGCCGAGATCCTCTTCTTCTCGGGTGCCTCTTTGGTGCTCCTGGTCCCTCCCTCCTGCCGAGTGCCCCTATAGCAAGCAGCTTGCTATGGGGGCACCCGCGCTGAGCCACAGCTTCGTGTGTACATTCAAACACAGAGCTGCGGTTCAGCCCTGCCCCCTCTCTCTCCTGATTGGCTAATTGACTTTGAAATGGCTCCACTGCTGTGTCTCAGCCAATAAGGAGGGAGACAAAACCAGAGAAAATTCCCAGCTCAACTCACCAACCAGTCTGCTTACCAACAGATATAACTTGTCCAACAGTATGCATTAAAAACAGGGGTTTAGTTAGCACACATTTGCAAACACATGCGTATGTTCTGAGTGTCCAATGTGCTCCCTGTGCCTTTAAGGAGGATTGGGCTACCTCCAGGCCCGCCTGCCCCTTATCTGTTCATTAGAATGCATGTGCTTCCATTGTGGAGAAAATTTAGAAGGTTAGGACTGCAAGTGATGCAGGGTGCTGTGAAGAGATCTTGCAGCTTACGCATGCGTTTGCAAATGTGTGCTAACTAAACACCTGTTTTAACGCAAACTGTTGGAATACTAGCATTGCTAGCCTCGGCCATCTTGAGTAGATCATTCATGTAGTATTTACTTCTTGGAATACATCTGACCTTAGCTCAGGCAGGAGGGTATGCTTAACTGAAAAAGCCCCTCCTCCAGATAAAAGAAAAAAATGCCCATGAAGACTCCTGGGATATATGACATCATTTTGTCCTAGGCCAGAAACCAGAAAGCAACTGAAGAAATGTAAGAAAAAAAAAAGTTTAAAACCAATAAATATAATATACCTTTCCTATCTATTTACTGATTTTAGCAGCATAAGGATTAAACATAGTTAAAGTGTTACTAAACCCAGGACTCTGCATTCACTATATCTGGCCCCCCACAGTACACAGAACATGGAAATGCAATTATTTTAGTAAATATAAACTGCTAAATACCTTTTCTCATCAGCAGTTAATAGCAGTCGTGTGACTTCTACCAGTGTCTGGTTAAAGCTTGTAGGTGCAGATTTATTTTTACTCTTACTGTCCTAATGAGGCTGCAGGACCCCTGACCCTCTGTCTGGACAGTGCTGATTGGCCCTGTGCTGATCACATGCACCCTCCCAAGGAAAAAAAAAAAAACTCTCTAGCAATACACACCAAACTGAGCATGTGCAAAGTGACTCCAAAGGCCCTGTCTTATTAGGATATGGATTGGGCACAGTGGAAGAAGGGAAGTATCAGAGAAGACAGGAGGATCGAACAGCCTTTTTACACAATGCAAAGGATTAACCCCTTAGGTTCCACAGTGAGCATAAGAAGCATTTTTTACTTTAAATACAGACTGATTTTACTGTTGTGGGTTTATTAACTCTTTAACCACTTGAGCCCCGGACCATTTTGCAGCTAAAGGACCGGGCCACTTTTTGCGATTCGGCACTGCGTCGCTTTAACTGAGAATTGCGCGGTCGTGCGACGTGGCTCCCAAACAAAATTGACGTCCTTTTTTTCCCACAAATAGAACTTTCTTTTGGTGGTATTTGATCACCTCTGCGGTTTTTATTTTTTGCGCTATAAAGAAAAATAGAGAGATGCAATATTTTTTACTTTTTTCTATAATAAATGTAGCGGGGTCCTCAATTTAGTGGGGTACACTTGGGGAGTAGTGTGACCCAAGTGTGTAATTATGTTAGGGTTCAGACCCCTTTTTCTTATTTGTGGAGGATTGGGTGGTGTAATATTCTCTTCGACCAGTAGGTGTCAGTGTACCTACTGGCTCGGGGTAGAATCACTACCGCAGTGCTACCCTTCTTTGTCGCTTCCTGGAGATGGTACGGCCGGGGCGGGGAACCCGCCGTGGTGTCGACGGGAGGAGATAAAAGGGGGAGACGCCCTCGCCACGAGGTCTTCTTCGGGGATCATCTCTTCACGCACCCAGGCACCTTCAGCCTGGGTGCGGGTGGTTCAAGGTTCCGGCTCAGGCGCCCTAGGCCTGGCCGGGACGAAGATGGAGTCCATCCCAGGCACCTTCAGCCTGGGGTGAGGTACTATTGAGGTGGCCTGGGACCCGGTGACTGCGACTGGGTCCCGCGAGGGTGGAGTTGCTCCAGGGCGCCCCTTGCGAGGGGACCCGCATCTGAGGTGAGGAGGCTGGGGAGATCACTCGTTCGAAGACCCGGTGTAGTGTCAACCCGGTGACGGATGGGCCTACAGTAACTCCCTTGGAGGACATCTTCCCCTGATAGAGGCCCGCAGCGCAACGGAGGTATTCATGTCGAGACTCCTACAACCCTTGGTCATAGCATAGGGGGTGTAGGGACCCAGATCAGTATAGTGCCTCGACCTGCTCATTCCACCGTATCATGCCATCGCATTGCTCTGTAACTGAAGATACGAAATAAATCTAACCGTTGGACTGTGATCGGTGTATAGACTCTGTTAATGGGAGCAAAGGGTGGTTTGGTGGTTTCTGCACGACAGACTCGGTACATGTTCAGGACACCGGCCCGAGGAAACATTAGGTATTGGCCTTCACCTCGCCCGCAAGTAGTGGGGAGGACATGGGCCGTAGCGCACCTCACCCCTGTCGCGTGACATACCCCTAGGCTAAAGAAGACGGGGTGTGGGGGTGGCCTCTACATAAATATCCCCCAGAACATTTCTTTTTTTCCTCTGTTTAGGCCGATACGTATTCTTCTACATATTTTTGGTAAAAAAAATCCCAATAAGCGTTTATTGATTGGTTTGCGCAAAAGTTATAGCGTCTACAGAATAGGGGATAGTTTTATGGCATTTTTATTTTTTTTACTAGTAATGGCGGCGATCAGTGATTTTTTTCGTGACTGCGACATTATGGCAGACACATCGGACACTTTTGACACATTTTTGGGACCATTGCCATTTTTTCAGCGATCAGTGCTATAAAAATGTACTGATTACTGTGAAATTGACACTGGCAGTGAAGGGTTTAACCACTAGGTGGCGCTGTAGGGGTTAAGTTTTCCCTGCATAGTGTTTCTTACTGTAGGGGGGATGGGCTGTGTGTCACATGATACCAATCTCCGCTCCGAGTACACGGAGCCGAGATCAGTGTCATTGTCACTAGTCAGAGCGGGGAGATGCTTGTTTACACAAGCATCACACAAGCATCCCCCTGCTCTATACTTCCGTGAAACGATCGCGGGGATTCCCGCGCCGATCGAGTCCGCGGGACCCGCGGTCCGACTCACAGGGATGGCGGCAGGGTTGCGAGCGCGCCGCCGGCGTTGCGAGCGCGACCACATTGACAGGCATTTAAAGGGGACGTACAGGTACGTTGATATGCCTGTCCCTGCCATTCTGCCGACGTATAAGTACAGGAGGCGGTTGGCAAGTGGTTAAAGTGGTTGTAAACCCTTTACAACCACTTTATTCTACAAGTAAGCCTGTAATAAGGCTTACCTGTAGCTACTCAGGATATCTCCTAAACCTGCACGGTTTAGGAGATATCCCCTGTCCCCTGCATGTGCCGATGTCATCGGCACATGCGCACTAAAGCAAACTGAAGCAATGGCACCTATGTGCCGTTGCTTCAGTCAGTGTGCCGTTACCGGCGGCTCTCGCACGCATGCACGGGAGTGACGTCATCGCAGCCCTGGCCAATCACGGAAGCCACAATACCCAGAAGTAACCCCCAGGAGAGATGTCGCTGGCCGAAGGGGGGTACAAGGACCGCTGTGGGGGCTTCGATGTGAGGTAAGCAATTCATAATGAGCTAGTATGCTATGCATACTAGCTCATTATGCCTTTGTCTTGCTTTTTTTTTTTTTTTCAGGGTTTACAACCACTTTAATGTTGATTGAGAGAGTTTAGTTCTGCTTTACTGGCTGGTAATGAAGTCTAGTAAACCAGAGCAAGAAGGGTTTCTGTAAGTAGCAAACTGTGCTGTTAATTGCCAAAATTTGCAAAGTCTTTATGCCTGATTAGCGCCTGAATTTTTTTTTTAAGACAAAATATGGCAGCTCACTTTTGGCGTATTCGCCAATTCTTACCGTGAAACTTTCCACGTTCGGTAATAGAACTATAGCTAATTACACATAATTCTTAAATTGCAAATTTCTGTAAATAGTGGATCATGGCTAAGAATATCTAAACAATATTGGATTCCCGGTATTGTGTCCCAGGCTTTATGAATTGCAGGCTTATAGCTAAGTCCTATTGCTTGCTGCTGATATGCATAATTCTAATGCATGATTCAGTCCAGCCTGCAGGGGTTTAGTTTTTCTATTGCATCTATAATCATGTAAAAGCAGAACAGAACAATTTGTAGCATTCATAAATATTATTATGTATCATTTTCTTTTCTTCCCCGTGACATCAGAAATATATATAGAACACATCTATTCCTTGTGATGCAAAAATATCTACAGTTTTTAAGTGGGATACATTTTCCTATGCAAGTGTAATTAATGAAGCAATAGCAAAAGCCTATGTCTATAGAGTTTACAGGTTTATATAAAAAATAAATAAAAGGAAATTGCAGCTTAAAAAAGCCATAGTAAGACTTAATCAATTCTTCAGGCTTATCGAGGCTTCCTACACAACCACACATGAAATTGTTGAACAAACAGCTATAATCTGAGACAAGAGAAGTGATTTTTCTAACCTCTTCAGCCCCCGGGGTCTTTTTTCCCTTAACCTCTTCCCGTCCACCCCATAGCAGATTTGCTGCTACAGGCCGGCTCTCCTAGGCAGAATTGCGTATATATACACGCGATTCTGCACTTCACATAACAGGAGTTTAAGCCGATCTGCGGGTGCCGGGCACTGGATGTCCTCGGGCACCCGCCGATCGTCGATAAAACACACAGAACTGAGATCTGCCTATGTAGACAGATCTCCGTTCTTATGGGGGGGAGGGGGGGAGCGATAGACTTTGTGTTCCCGCAAAGTAGGGACAAAAAAAACTGGAGGTTAACCCCTTCCCAGACAGTGTCATTAGTACAGTCAGGCTGGGTTCACACTTGTGCGGTGGGAATTCCAGCTCTGTTATCTCTGCAAGGAGATAAGAGAGCTGTTCAGCGTTTGTGTGCCGTGGAACATGCAAACTTGTTGACCTGGGAGAGGGGGGGGAAGTGTAGTGAGCATTGAAAAAAGTCCTGTTCAGAACGGAAAACATCTGCGAATCAGGTGCGTGCCCATAGAAGATAATGGACCTGAATTCGCACCTGAGCCGCACCACAAGAAGACGCACGCGTTTTTTTGGTAATGCGCAGTGCGAATGCATCGCACATATGTGAACCAGCCTCATTGAAAATAATGTATTTTTTTATGTTATGCGAATTGGATGCGGTGTAAGCCGCAACCAATTTGCATAGGTGTGAACCCGGCCTGACAGTGCAGATTTTAGCACCTATCACTGTATTAGTGACACAGGTGTAAAGGAAAATCTATTTTGTATGTATTGCACACGACACCTAATAAAGTTTTCATTACATGTTTGCATTCTTTTGAGTCCTGATTAGAATGAGCCTGCCTATGTTACGCCCCTTGTTACCATAAAAGTAGGATTGTAATATTAATGTGATACCTACGTAATTATGTGTATAACAACCTTCAATTGCGTCATAATAAAGCAGAACAGTTATATGAAAAGATGCGGAGTGTATCTTTTTGTCTGTTCCCTACTGCAGTAGTTATTATTCATTTGGAACCACTAATCAATATTGTGTAGCGAACCCCCAAAATTGTGGTCGCTATGCCTTAAAGGCTCAGGTTTTCTGTATTCTTAGCATTGGACTCTGCTCTGCTGTGGTGTTGCCTGGGTGTATAGTTCCCCTTGACCTACGGGTGGCGCTGTCTCTCAGGTCTCGGGTTGAACCACAGGTGGCATTGTGGCGTGATTGGGTGTCTTCTCTCGGCAGTCGTACAGTGGGCGTGGTCTACCTGCTGTGCATGCCGGGAGAGGGTACATAAGGGGCAGACGCCATGATCCGGGGAGATTGGCCGGGGGATTCCAAGGTGGAACCCATGGTGGCGAGAGTTGCGCCCATTGGCCCTGCTGGCCAGGGGTGCATGAATTGGTCGAGGAGTCTCGGGCACCTTCAGCCCGAGGCTGTAGTGTTCCAGGTAGGCCCAGTACCTTCAACTGGGTCTACAGCTAAACCACTGGAGTCCCAGGGAACCCGAGGGAGGATGGCCCGCTCTGAAAGAGAGGAAAACAGGGGAGGACCTGTCCGGAGGATCGGTGAAGGAAGTCACTGTCTCAGGAGAGGCCTGGTTGCCTATCAGAGGAAAGGATTCCGTGAGTTGCACAGTAGCGCCTGTGATGTGCCCCATTGGCACCTATGGTCTCTAAAGGTTGCAGGCATTAAAGAGTTCTAGATTCAGGAACTAAAGGATGCTGTGGCAGAGGATCTCTTACACTTGTCTTTGAAGGGGACTAAATATGAAGTAACTGTTCGTGCTCCACTCCGGCTGCTAGAACTGTGAGAGGGATCTATCCGGGTGAGCAATACCCACTCAGGCTTGAGTGGAGAATAGGGTAACTGGGTGCCGCATGCCTGAACCTGTCTCCCTACCCAACCCAACTCTGTCTCTGTTTTCAACCTTTTCCCAATCTGTTCCAAGCAAGAAAAAATAAACTCGTCTGTTGAAGTTTAAACAGTCTGGACATTGGCCTTCTTTGGGAGAAAGAATAGACTTTTCCCTACACTCTAGGGACGAGAACCAATGGAGGGAGGTAACTCGCTGCAGGACCCAAAAATAGTATGAACACCGCTCAACCTCTTATACCAGGAGGATACGGGCATGTGGCATGGTGTGCCCTACTCTGCAAGTGAAGGTAAGCAGGAGAAAGGGTCCGTGTGCTACAATAAGGATAGGAGTTGCCTATCTATAAAATTCCATGTCACTGGTTCCCGCAAAGCGTCAAAAGTCCACCGCAATATCGCAGTCCCACTATTAGTTGCTGATTGCTGTAATTACTGTAATAAATAAAAATCCATAAATATAGCCCATAGTTTGTAGATGCTATAATGTTAGTGTAAACCAATCAATATACACTTATTGGGATGTTTTTTTACTTAAAATATGTAGCAGAATACAAATTAGCCTAAACTTATCAAGAAATTCGATTTTTTTTCTTCCCTTTTTTTATTGGGATATCTATTATAGCAGAAGGCAAAAAATATTGTTTTTTTTTCTCCAACATTGTCTTTTTTTGTTTATGGTGAAACACAGGCGTGATCAAATGCCACCAAAATAAAGCTCTATTTATGGGGAAAAAATGACATAAATTTGATTTGGGTACAGTGTCGCATGACGGCTCAATTGACAGTAACGCAGTGCCATATTGCAAAAAATGGCCTGGTCATGAAGAGGGGGTAAATCTTTCAGAGGTCAAGTGGTTAAAGCAGCATTAAATCCAAAAGCAAACATTTGTTTTATATTGCAACTTATCATTTCTTAGATGTGATGACTGCATTAATTTTTCACACGCTCAAGCTCTACAGGAAAATGTATCAGTTTGCATAGGATGAGACAAACCATTTAAAGGTGTTGTAAAGATTTGTTTTTTATTTTCTAAATAGGTTCCTTTAACCCTTTCCATACCGGGCTTTTTATACCACTTCCATACCGGGCCTATTCTGGCACTTCTCTCCTACATGTACAAATCATCATTCTTTTGCTAGAAAATTACTCAGGACCCCCAAACATTATATATGTTTTTTTTAGCAGACACGCTAGGGAATAAAATGACGGTTGTTGCAACTTTTTATCTTGCACGGTATTTGCGCAATAATTTTTCAAACGCCTTTTTTTGGGGAAAAAAATGGTTTCATGAATTAAAAAATAACAAAACAGTAAAATTATCCCAATTTTTTTGTAAAATATGAAAGCTTATGTTACGCCGAGTAAAAAGATACCTAACATGTCACGCTTTAAAATTGCGCACACTCATGGAATGGTGCCAAACTTCGGTACTTAAAAATCTCCATAGGTGACGCTTTGAAATTTTTTACAGGTTACCAGGTTAGCGTTACAGAGGAGGTCTAGTGCTAGAATTGTTGCACGCGCTCTAACGCACGCGGTGATACCTCACATATGTGGTTTGAACGGCGTTTACATATGCGGGCGGGACTTGCGTGTGTGTTCGCTTCTAAGCGCGAGCTATTGGGGACGGGCGTTTTAAAAAAAATATATTTTTTTATTTATTTTTTTTACTTATTTTTTTTTTATTTTTACTTTTCTTTTACACTTTTTTTTTTTGATCACTTTTATTCCTATTACAAGGAATGTAAACATCCCTTGTAATAGGAATGTGTGTGACAGGTCCTCTTTATGGAGAGATGCGGGGTCAATAAGACCCCACATCTCTCCTCCAGGCTGGAAAGCATGAGATCGGTGAAAAAAAATTCACTGATCTCATACTTACAGCCGCAATGGCGGCTTTGTTTACATTTGAGGACCCGGGCATGACGTCATCACATCGCGCCCGGGCCTCCGACGATCATAGAGATGACTGGTGACCATCTGGTCACCAGTCCTCTCTATGCTCATCACATGACCCACCACCAGCGCCGGACGATTCTCTCCGGGTCCCCAATCGCACGGGAGAGCCCGGAGAAGCACCGGATGGTGGCGGGAGGGGGGGGATGTCCCCTCCCGCCGCCTATAAGAATGATCAAGCGCCGCTATGATTGTTCTTATGGTGCGCAGGATCGCCGGCACTACAAAAGGATATCTGAATGATGCCTCTAGCTGCAGGCATCATTCAGATATCCCCCCTCAAACCCAGGACGTCATATGACGTCCACCCGGAGGGAGAGAGGGTTCCTGCCGGCGTCATTTGACAATGGCCCGGTATGGAAGGGGTTAAGCTAGTGCATTGTTGGTTCACTTACCTTTTCCTTCGATGTCCCTTCTAAATGTTTTTTTTCTTTGTCTGAATTTCTCACGTCCTGTTCCTCCTCAGTAAGTTTGCCCCCATCATCCGAGCCCCTCTGGCTGGGGGTCAGTCAGTGTGCTCGCCCCCTCCCTTGGGACTACATCCCTGCGGGGAGACTCTGAACGTCAAGCTTACTGAGGAGGAACAGGAAGTGAGAAATTCAGACAAAGAAAAAAAACATTTAGAAAGGAAATCGAAGGAAAAGGTAAGTGAACCAACAATGCACGAGCTTAAAGGAACCTATTTAGAAAATAAAAAACAAACCTTTACAACCCCTTTAACACTGACAGGGGTCATTAAAATGATCAGCTTTTATTCATTCAAAATCGTTATCCCAAAATGAAAACTGTTTGCTGTAACTGATTATAAAGTGTGAGCTGAAGTTTGGCTTTTGTTAGATTTACTAGCAGATTTATAGACACTAACACTACCCATCCCCTGATTAACAATGCTGTTGTCTGCTGTGCCTCCTGTGCCTATACCTCCCGAGTTGTGCCTTACTAATACAGGAGGTGTGTTGCTGGCTAGATCACCAGGTAAAAACATTGGAGTTGATTTACTAAAGGCAAATCCACTGAGCACTACAAGTGCACTTGGAAGTGCAGTCACTGTAAATCTGAGGGGAGGATCTGAAATGAGGGGAAGCTCTGCTGATTTTATTATCCAATCATGTGCAAGCAAAAATGCTGTTTTTTTATTTTCCTTGCATGTCCCCTTTGAATCTACAGCGACTGCACTTCCATGTGCATTTGCAGTGCAGTTGTGGTGCAAAGTGAATTTGCCTTTAGTAAATAAACCCCGGAGGGGTTACATCTAATGATTGGTAAGCTGCAAAAAATAAATTTTTGGTTTTGGGTTTAATTCCGCTTTAAACTTCCTTGAGTCCCAAAACTATGTTTCATTCTGGCAGTATCTCAATTCCACTCGCTAAGCTTTTTAGTGTTTGTAGTCCACCCCAGTCTTTTTCAACCAGGGTGCTGTGGTACCATGGGATGCCTTTTGGGTTCTTCAGGGGTGGCTTGGTAAAGCCACAAAGCCACAAGTTTTTATTGTGTACCATTAAAACCTTGGGCACCGTGTAGCTTCCTAACAACTGATGACATTATAGGTTGATAGGGTGGATGACACCGGGCACCTAAGGACATCTTTGTTTGCCCCTCACCTGCCACTCTCTGTCAGCACTGGGGTCACGCTACAGTAGTTGAATGAGGGAGAGAAACTGATAGACATGTGCACTGCCGAAAAAAACTGTTTGTTTTCGTTTCATTGGTTTCATTTATTTATTTATTTTCATTTTTCAGTTTATTTGTTATGATCGCAATTCGTAAATTTGTAAATTCGTAAATTTGAAAAAAAGAAAATCTAAAAATTTGAAAGAAAATCCGAAAGAATGAAAATTCTAAATAATAACTAACTAATAATAAATATTAAATTATAGGTATTGGAATTTCCTTTCAAATTTGGCTGTTAGTGAACGTAATGAATACAAATTTATCTAAAGTTACGAATTGTCCGAAATAACAAATGTCACATCTAAACAAATAGAATGGAATGAATTATTAATAAATATAATAATAATAATAATAAAAACATTTTTTTTATTATTACTATTGTTATTTATTATTATTAATTTGTTACGTTCCTCTCATTTAGATACAGCATTTGTTATTTCTGGTAATTCGTAACTTCAGATAAATTCGTTACGTTCTCTAACAGCCAAATTTGAAAGGAAATTCCAATACCTATAATTTAATAGTTAGTAATAGTTAAGTTATTTTTAGTTATAATTTCAGATTTTCAGGTTTTCGAAAATTTCGAATTTATGAATATTCAGAAAAGTTTATTTCGGATATTTCCGAATTAACGAATTTGTCTAAATTCGTTAAACAAATTTGGAACGAATCGAAGTGCACATGTCTAGAAACTGAAATAAATCACTTCTAATGTTGAGTGTCCTATGTGTGTAGGTGTTGCTGAGATATGTAAAACAGTAGGATTGATTTACTAAAGGAAAAAAGACTGTGCACTTTGCTAAGTGCAGCTGCTCCAGAGCTTAGTAAATGGGGAAATGCTTTACTTTGCAAAGAATACCCAATCATGTGCAAGGAAAATAAAAAAACTATTTGGATGATGGAAGTCAGCATTTACCAAGATCTGGAGCAATTTGCCTTTAGTAAATCAATCCCTATAAGTTTAGTTTTTTACACTTTAGAACTGTGCATCATATTAAAGGGTACCACGACTGAAAAAAGGTTGACAGACACTGGTCTACTGTAACGAATTATAAAACTTTTTGTTTGGGATAGGGCTTTAATGTGGTAGAAAATTTGAATACATGCTGTATGTTTTTATTAACTTGGCTTTTATTGGGAATAAACATAAAAAAATTGGAAAATAAAGCATTTTCCTGTAATTTTTTTCCAAAGCAAAGTTTACTTAATTTGCGTAAACTCGTACATTTACGGTAAAATAAAATCAACAAAGTCTCTTTTTGTGTTCTGGCGATGTCTCAGTTCCACTTGCTAGGCCTTTCTGTTCGTAGTCTACCTTAATGTGTTATACAACTTTTTTTGGGGGGCAAGGATTTCATTTGGTAGCAACTTTGGATACATACTGTATATTTATTTTTATGAACTTGGCTTTTATTGGGAATAAATAATAAAAATTGGAAAATAAAACATTTTCCTGTAATTCTTTTCCAATGCAAAGTTTACGTAATTTGCGCAACCATGTATATTTTACAGCGCAATAAAATCAACAGTCTCTTTTTGCATTCTGGCAATGTCTTAGTTCCACTTGCTATGCTTTTTAGCAGTGGCAGCCCATCCATTAGGGGTGCAGGGGCGCCGACCCCGCCTAATCCATGCTCCGGGCCCCTAAGCTCCATGCACGGCGCCTTATACCTGGATTTTAATGTGAGGTGTTTTTTTTTTTTTTTTAAGCATGTGAATAAAGCTGGAGGCTCTACCTGGCTTCATAAAGTGTGGGCTCGGGGCGCAGAGCATTGCGTCCCAAATCCACCCACTTGTGTGACATTAGCAAATTAATATTTGTTAATGTCTTCCTGCTTCTCCTCCCAGCCAATCAGGAAGCAGGTACTGAGACCTGATTGACAGGAGTCTTAGCCAAACGGGTCTCAGGACCCGCCTCCTGTTCAGCCAGGAGGAGAAACAGGAAGACATTAGTGAAGTGAGGGGGCCAGGTCTGTTCGCCACCCCCCCCCCCCCAATAAGGATTTAATTTGGTAGCAATTTTGGATACATGCTGTATATTTTTATGAACTTGGCTTTTATTGGGAATAAATAATAAAAATTGGAAAATAAGGCATTTTCCTGTAATTTTTTCCAATGCCTCGTTTATGGAATTTGCACAACCCCGTATATTTATGGCAAAAAAAAATCAACAATTTAAAATGATATAACACTAGTGTGACATTTATGAAATGTAGTGGAATGGTAATGCTCAAAGTGAATGTAACTGTTTCACTTTAGGAGAGCTTTAAACCCCTTTTGATGATCGATTGCGACACACGCTGAGGAAAGAACCGTTTTGCATAATTTGTTAGCGTAGCATTTAAGAGGAACTTTACCCTTATCTTATAACAAAGGCACTTTTACAAATGTTAGGTAATGGCAATCTACAAACAGATACTTGTAGATAAGTGGAGACTTTTTATTCTTTGCATGTTTTTTTTTTCCTCCCCATCATCACATGGTTGCCATTTTTACTAAGGAGAGATGGTGGGTCTGCCCCCTGAAACATGTGCCAGTGTACATTATCTGGGGGGGGGGAGGGCACTGGTGATGTAGCCTTCCCAGGATGCAGCTGTGAGATATCACCAGTACCTCACTCAACCAGGAAGTGAAAAAACTATAATTGTAAGTAAAAGCAAAAAGTTTTTTTTTTTAATAATGATTGTAAGATGTTTTCATATCAGCATGCAGCGCTTAGTGAAGTTGGGATTTTTAGTGAAAGAAGGGAAAAGTCCACTTTAAGACAATATTAAGTTGGGTTGAGGAAGACACAAAGTAGTATGACTCACGCGAGTTCAAAACACATACTCTCCCACACAGCGAATCCAGCGTTGGGCCCACCATGATCTGTTATTAGGCCGATTTCACACTGGGGCGGTGGCGGTATAGCGCCGCTATTTTTAGCGGCGCTATACCGTTGGGATTGCAGAGGTATTCGGCCGCTAGCGGTGCGGTTTTAACCCCCGCTAGGGGTCGAAAAAGGGTTAATACCACCCGCAAACCGCAGCTACAGCCGCAGTTTGCGGGCGGTATTACCGTGGTATCCCATTCATTTCAATGGTAAGGAGCGGTGTAGGAGCGCTAAACACACCGCTCCTCTCACCGCTCCAAAGATGCGGCTAGCAGGACTTTTTTTTAAGTCCTGTTAGCGCACCGCTCCAGTGTGAAAGCCCTCGGGGCTTTCACATTGGAGACACAGGAGCCGCTGTTTAGGCTTGGTTTGCAGGCGCTATTTTTAGCAAAATAGCGCCTGCAAACCGCCCCAGTGTGAAAGGGGCCTTATGGTGGCATACACCAGATCCCATGCCGCCATCTTGGTCTTTAGGCCCCTTTCAGATGGAGCAGAATCTGTGCAAGCGGATCCACCTGCTCATCCTGATCCCTGCTGAGCAGGCGGATGACAGGTCTGTGTTCGATCTGTCTGTTTTCAGCGGACCGGATCAAATAAGTTTCCAGTGAGTGACAGCAGACATATGTCCGCTTATATCTGCTGCCCCATATAGAACAATAGGTGGTCCGATTGGGTCTGCCTTAAAAACGAACAAGCATACCCGGTCGGTCCGCTAGTGTGAAAGGGGCCTTATTTGGCTGCTCTTTCGGGTGCAGATGGCCAGCTACTGATAACACCCTGAGCCGTATTCCAGTCCGTCCTGAGACGGCTCTGTGTGCCCAATCACGCAGCCTTCTGGTAGATGTGTCATAGAAGTATGGAAGGAGGAGGCAGAATAAGATACACAGAAAAAGGAACTTTGATTGAAGCCAATTGCACAATTAAAGTGAATACAACTCCACCCTATACATTAAAATGGACCTTCACTCCCAAAAGGAAGTTTGATAAATTGCAATTGTACCCCCCACCCCTTTCCTCTACAACCAAAAACTATGGGTTTTGTTTTTTCTAATTGTTTCTTTGGCTCCACCCCCCACTCCCATTCTTGCCTAGTTAAGAATGACATATCCTCCACCAAATGATTTGGATCAGTGCACAAAATAAGGTCCATAAAAACATGGATAAGAGTGTTTGGGGTGGAGGAACTTGACTGGCCAGCACAGAGTCCTCACCTCAACCTGACAGAACACCTTTGGGATGAATTAGAGCGGAGACTGCGAGCCAGGCTTTTTCATCCACCATCAGTGCCTGACCTCATAAATGCGCTTCTGGAAGAATGGTCAAACATTCCCATAGACACACTCCTAAACCTTGTGGACAGCCTTCCCAGAAGAGTTGAAGCTGTTATAGCTGCAAAGGGTGGGCCAACTCAATATTGAACCCTATGGACTAAGACTGGGATGCCATTAAAGTTCATGTGCGTGTAAAGGCAGGCGTCACAATACTTTTGACAATATAGTGTACATGGTATGCAAAGATAGCCATACCTAAACTTCAGCTTTAAATTACTAGAAAGTTCAAGGTACATCTCAAATAAAAGTTATTTATGGGCAGGAAAACGTATTGAATTCAGTTGCTTTTTCTGTGTTCTTTTAAGATCACAATTGTGAATTTCCATGTTCCCAAGACATTCTTACCCTGCGTCATCATCTATGAAGAGTAGTGTACCCAGCATGCTCTGATTATCATGTGTAATAAAGGGGTTTTCCGAGGATCCGATGGCTCTGACATAATTGATCGCATCTTGTCATATCATTGGACGGGTTTATAAAGGTTTCTCCGAATTTATACTTGTGCAAACAAGCAGCTAATAATGGTCCACATTTGCATAATGCCTAATGGATGTGTATGTGGGTTGTATTTAAATGTAGTGACTACACATCTGTCTTCTGAACAGCGTTCTGTTTTGATCAGTGTCATTCGATTAAGCTAATTGAAGAATACTATCATCGCATAAATGGCTGGTGGAAAATAGCCTGCTAATTAAAGCACAGAACGTTAACAGAAGAAGAAAAGATGTGTTTGTTGACAGATCATAGCGTTATTTGATGTGCGAATGGCACTAAATGGCTTCACTATGGATGATATGTGTAACCTATACTATGTCAGGTATTACACATATTGTATATTTGTTGCATTCGCTATGCCGGACGCACCTATTTGTCTCATCGAGCAAGCTGTTTATTGCTCATTTGGTTTATTTTCTGCAGACCAGGAATTTGGGGTTGTGGATCATTGTGCGTTAAATAAAAGTAACTGCAAAGGCCACTCAGCATTATACCACCGTCTTCATTTTTTTCTACATTCACACCTGAGCAATTTGTAGCTTGTTTCCCAGAAGCACTTTAACGCTCAGCATCAAGATTCCCATTATATTTAAAAGAGAAGTATGGCCAAAGCTCATCACAGAGCCTCTCCAGATTTCAGATGTATCCCGACAATGTTGGGATCCACCCATATGCCTTACAGGCAGCTGGCTTATCCTGTCAGCATAGCACTGAGAGTCTGAGCCAATCTCTTCCCCTGGCTCTCCAGTGAGCATTGACCGATAGCCACCACTCTGTGTTTAGAGAGGACCTGTGGCTGCTCAGTTCTTGGGCTTAGAGCCATCAGGGGGCAGCTTGTAGCATCGGATCAATGCAGCAGCACATAGGTAACTATGTATGTTGATTTACTTATATTCCCACACTTCTCTTTTAAAGTGGTAAACCCCTACAGACCACTTTTTACTACAGGTAAGCCTATAATAAGGCTTACTTGTAGCTAATCTGGATATCTCCTAAACCTGCATCGTTTAGGAGATATCCCCTGTATCAGCATGTTCCGACGTCATCGGCACATGCGCACTGAAGCAATGGCGCATTCGTGGCGTTTGCTTCAGCTAGTGTGCTAGTGTGCCGTTGCACAGGAATGACGTCATCGCGGCTCTGGCCAATCACAGCGCCGGAGCCCGCGATACCAGGAAGTAACTCCGGGATCGATGTGGCCGGCCGGAGCGGTGTACGGGGACTGCTACGGGGGCTTTGATCTAAGGTGAGTATTTCATAATATAGAATGGAAATTCCCTAAAGTGTTTTTTAAGCAGCAAAAAGTAGTATTTAAGTAGTAGTCAATTTGAGGTAAAAAAAAAAATTATTATATCAAAAAGTACTTGGTAATTACATGAAAGTTGTAAAAAACAATCCTGGCTTTGACATAAAAAAATACAACCCATCAATGGTAAGAGAAACAACACATACACATTACATGAAACCCATTATATTAGCGTGGTATTTCACATGATACCCCTACGCGTTTCGACCCTTCTAATTATTGGTCTTCTTTAAGGGATTGTTGTCTATGCGAAAAAGAGAAATACAGATTATATTTTGAATGAGCCATCTTTTTCAATTGTGCCACAAATGTGCCACAAATGTACCACAACCAGACATATTCTAAAATCAAGCCTCAATGATCCCAGAGCCTCCGTGCACAATCTTCATACCTCTCGGCGCAATCCCTACCTCCACGGAACTTGCAAGAGACCACCCTTATTTTGGACTATCCAGAGGGACAGGGTGGGGAAACAATGAGCGAGTGCCTGCGATATATCATGACAGCCTTAGCCTCCCTGGCGGTATTCCCGAGTCTGGCTCGGGGTGTAATTTCAGTACCATAAGCCAGTGTTTCTCAACTCCAGTCCTCAAGGCGCCCCAACAGGTCGTGTTTTCAGGCTCTCCATTATTTTGCACAGGTGATTTGATCAGTTTCACTGCCTTAGTAATTACCACAGCCATTTTATCTGAGGGAAATCCTGAAAACAAGACCTGTTGGGGTGCCTTGAGGACTGGAGTTAAAAAACCCTGCCATAAGCGATAACCCCGAGCCAGACTCGGCTGCATCGCAGGATACAGGGAGAGTTACTTACCTTGTCCCCTGGATCCTGCGATGTTTCCCCGCAGTGTGTATGAGCTGTCTCCTCGCTCAATTCACACACAGTGCTGCCGAGCTCTGTTCCCTGCGACGTTGCGGCACACGGGGCGGAAATCGGCGCCAAATTCAAAAAAGTAAAAACACAATACACATACAGTATACGGTAAGCTTACAGATAAACAGTACTGTCTAAAAAAATTACACATCCCCTTTGTCCTTAGTGGTCTGTCCAGTGCCCTGCATGCACTTTTATATTATAAATACAGTTTTTTCTGCCTGGAAACTGGAGATTGTCCATGGCAACCAAAAAGTGTCCCTTTATGTCAAAAGTGGTTTTAGACCAGCTAGAAAACAGTGATAATAAATTAGAATCACTTGCAGAATTGAGCGATAGCGATTTGTGGGGAAATTCGTCATCAAACACTGAAAGTAATGACAGCGACAATTCTGCAATTATTATTTGTTATAATTATTTATAGTTATTTATCATAATATAATTAATGATTTTGTGTTTCAAACTTTATCATACCCGGGATGTCTACTAGACTCTGGTTTGGACAGATTTAAGTGAGTTATTCCTAAGAATTGCAGGCCTACAAAATAAAACGCCAAATTTCCATGCAAAATAATTGTACCGCTTTCAGCACCTAAAATCAGACAGAATCATACCGCCAGGGAGGTTAATAGTAGTTATTATAAGGAATTCAAAAAGAGTATTTAAACTAAGATACTCTGTCAAGCTAAAGTGCCACCAACAGACAGTAATATAACTTGATAGCTATATGGTTGTATTAATTTATATAATTATTATACGTAATGGCTTTCATATGCACTTCTATTGGTTTATATAATTGTTATGCATAATATGTATCAATGAAATAAATCTCATAAAAAAAAGACTATGATAGAAAAATAATTGCATTAAAAATTAATAAATGTGTTAATGAACGTGAGGAACAAGTATTTTGTTTTCATAAATATATGAGTGTAATGCCTTTGCAGTTCTAAAACAAACATCTGCATCAGATTACATCCTGAAAAATGATGTCATCATCACCAAACGTTCTTTCAATTGATGGAATAAGAAACGTGTCCAAAATCTGAATATAAACTTGTGCATTTATTGAAGATTTAATGACTGTCATCTCCCCCGTACCTTTACTTGACATGCAACATTTCATTGGAACGGCACCAAACAAGAGTTCCAGCATCATCACCCTGCCCAATGCAGATATGGGATTCATTATTCAATATCACTTTCATCCAGTCATCCACAGTCCACGATTGCTTTTCTTTAGCCTACTTTAACCTTGTTTTTTTTCTGTTTAGGTGTTAATGATGATTTTCCTTGGCTTTTCTGTATGTAAATCCCATAGGTGTGCGCACAGGGTGTGCCGGGGGTGCCCGGGCACACCCTAATCACCCCATTCACATTAGTGTTATCACCCTGTATAGCAGCAGGAACATGGGGAAGATCTCCCTCTTACCGGCTCTGCCATAAGAGAAGTGATTATGCTCTTCTCTTTCACTATGCCGGAAGGGTGATCAATGTGCCAGGGTCATATATATGTAGACATATACACATGCATGTGTGTTTGAGCTTAAGGGTGCACACCCTAATCCAATAGGCTGCGCACACCTATGGTAAATCCCATTTCCTTTAGCCAATGTCTTAAGCCCCGTACACACGATCGGTTTAACTGATGAAAACCGTCCGATGGATGGTTTTCATCAGACCAACCGATCGTGTATGGTACCCATCGGTCTTTTTTCCATCGGATGGAAAAAATAGAACTTGTTTTAAAATTTTCCGATGGATAAAAAACCGATGGGAATTTCCAATCGTCTATGGGCAAGTCCATCGGTTTAAAAACCCACGCATGCTCAGACTGAATTAGGAGACGGGAGCGCTCGTTCTTGTAAAACTAGCGTTCCTAATGGAGAGAGTCATTCTGCAAGTTATTGCTTCGTTTAATGCAGCGCATGTTTTTTTGCTTTCGAACGGTCTTTAAAATGTCATTTTGGCAGCAGAACTTTCTCCTGAGTTCTGACAAATGTATGTCTTTCTTTTTTCTAGTGATCTTAGGAATAATTAGTAAAATTCTGCAAGGCCAACCTCCCAAATTACACCTTTATGTTTTTTGACTCTTAAAATTTGTTGTGCATTTTTTGGTGTGTCAATTTCTCAGAACAACATAATATTTAATTTTAGAAAAATCATGGAGGTTGGTGTCCCTTGTTCTTAATTACACATTGTATTTATGCAATCTTATTGCTACTTCTCAAAAAAACACATCAGGCATGTAGGTTGGCTGAAATCAAATTTCCCTTTATTTTGGAAAAAACAAATCAAAAACCGAAGGGCAACTATTCCCAAATTAGCAGAGAATATAAAGTTATTAGATCCCAAATGCAGACCTGACTATGATCAATAATAAAATCAACAACAGCATGAAATCAGGAGCAGCAGCCAAAGACATACATCATCCCAAGCTGTGGTACTCCATCAACCTTCAATTTCTGGATGAGCAGCTCGAGGCCAGGGAATCACCTCCTGCTCTTCTTTGTAGCCTTCCTTCCACGCCTCTCTGCAGCGTTCTCTCCACGGCCCCGTCCACGCACCCTTGCAGGCTGGGCCACTGTGGGTGGTGATGTGGCAGGAGGAGGAGGAGAAGGAGGAGAGGGATTGGGCTGCTGCGAGATATGGGTGGCCTCAGTCAGCAGCCCCCTCGCCCCCATGTGTATGGCCATATAGATGAGATGCTCACAGAGGGCCCGTTGTCCCGCCTCCATTCTGAGCAGCTTATCCGCCAGATAGGTGCTACACCCCTCCGTAGGGTTGAGGGGGGCCCTCATAATGGCAACAGCCTCCTGAATCATCTTTAGTGACTCCTCCTCCACTTGTGTCATCCGCCGTTGTTTTGGCGGTCTGACGTGGAGGGGAGCCACTTGGGAGACGGTGCTGCCACTAGGCCTGGGGACCTGCTGAGTCCCTCTGGGCCCTGCCTCCTCCTGCCTGTCACACTCCTGACCCTCTTCCTCCTGGCTTGCCTCATCCTGTTTATAAAATAAAATGTAGATTTCTATTATTTGAGGAATCAATCACACACAATTTTGATCTCATTACTGGTTTATTTTGGGGGGGGGGGTGGGATCATTTATGGCTAATAAAACCAGTTCAACTCCATATTACTTAGTGGACAATAATTAGCATCAAAAATATTATACCGGGCTGAAGATGTGAAGATCTGGCTCTTCTAGCTCGGGAGGCTCCTCCTCCGCCTCTGCAGGGGTGGAGTGAAGGGTGGAAGGAACGCTGGAGGGAAGGGTGGAAGGAAGGGTTGAGGGAAGGCTGGAAATAGATTCCCTGGCCTCGATCTGGTCATCCAGGAATTGAAGATGTCTGTAGTACCACAGCTTGGGCTTTACTACATTGTCGGCTGCTGCTCCTGATCTCTTGGACTGGCGCACTTCCTTGAATTTTTTTTTATAAGAATTGCGCAGGTTGTTGATTTTATTATTGATCATAGTGTAGTCTGCATCTGGGATCCATGGCTTCATATCCTCGGCTAATTTGGTAATAGTTGCCCGTCGTACATCACTTTTGTGATACGCAGGGTGTTTGAGCTCCCAAAGGTTGCGCTGTTCCTTATACTTTTCAATAAAAACAAGCATCACCTCCGGCTCTCTTAGTTTATGCATCTATTAGAATCAGCAAGTACAAAAAAAAAAGGATCATAATTGATTCTCCTCAACTTATCACAATATTGCCCTTTACAATCATGACCCATTAATATGCCACTGCAGGCCCGAGTTCCCTTCTTACCTTAGTTCACTTCGTGGGTTCACTTCCGGTCGTCCTTACTCCGCGCATCCCTAATAACTTCTTTCCCCTTTTTATACCCTGCGCATGCGTGTAACTCCGCCCTTGTCGCCCGCCCATGACAGACTTTTTCTGCATTTCCCCGCCCCTTAACGATCGGCGCACAGTGTGAGACGGCGACATGTCGCAGACACAGGTGGCTTCTTTACTTGAAATTACCGACGAGGAAAGCCCGGAGGCGGAAACGTCCCGATCCTGTAAAAGAAGATACAAGGCGACTAATATGTCTTTTTCTGAGATCGCGGAGATGGTGGACATTCTGCGGAGGAAGGATTACGACGGCAAACATGGCCCATACGACACCCCTAATCTCCGGAAGTCACAAATTATGGATAAAGTGGCGAAGACTCTCTATAAAAAATATGGGGTCAGGAGATCCAAGGAACAACTCCGTAAAAGGTGGTCAGACCTGAAGATCAGGGAGCCGGAGCAGTATAGGAAGCTTATAAAAAGCATAGAAAAAAGTAAGTATATTTTACTGTGTTCTTTCACATTGTAATATGTATTCTTCCATGTTTTGCACCATGTGCTTGGCTTGACTGGGTTCACATTTTGAAATTTCATCTTTTAGGTTAAGTGGAGAGTCCACTTATTTGCCCAATGTTTTGACCAATAACTTGCTGCTCTTCCCCCAAACATGTTTGGCACATATGCATGTAAACTACATGTGGGCATGCCTCATTTTACTTCAACAATGTTTATCTACACATTGTTGGCTAGATGATGTGTTGTAAGGAAATTTAGAATGTGACTGAAAGAATAAACTGTATTCTGGGTAAAGGAGATGACACTCCAGCAGTTGTGTACTCTTTTTTGTTCTTCAGCAAGATACTATACTCTGGGCCACATGACCAAATTTCTTAACGGTGTCACACACAGGTGCTCCAGTGGATACCTTGGTGGTTATCCAAGTGTATTTGTGAATGTCCTCAAAAATAACAGGTTGCTTTGTTGAGTTTGCAAGATCACATATGTTCATGTTGGAACTCAGGGCCAAATATCAATTGTACCCCACTTCAAAACATTGAGGCTCCCTTTTCAGGCCTTAAAAAAGTCTGTGTGCTAAAGTATACATTTTTGTTGTAAATTCCCATAGGGGAGAGGAGAGTGGGAGGACACCATGCTCATGAGACGAGGAACCCAACACCACAGAAAATCCCCGAAGCTCCCAAAGCAGACCAAGATCAGCAGGTGGAGGAAGGAGAGGTGGAGGAAGGAGAGGTGGAGGAAGGAGAGGTGGAGGAAGGAGAGGTGGAGGAAGGAGAGGTGGAGCTTATCAGCACAACAGGTCAGTGTCTGTCACCACAACTTCAAGGTAAATACAGATGTAGGACTGCCTAGTGTAAAACCTTTTTTTTTGTTTTAGGGACTGAACGTGGGGGTGTGTCAGGAAGTCCAAATCCGCCATTCTCGAGTGCCAGCGCCAAAATAATCATTCAGGAAATCATGGAATGCAGTAGCGAAATGGACATTATGAGAAAGAGAATGATTGAGCAAAAATATAAAAACATGATAGATATTTTGGGGAGAATAGTGTGAACCCCCCCCTTTTTGTTATGCGTCTGAAATTATCTCAGGGATTTCCAACATCCCAAATGTGAAGATGCAGACACTGAAGACTCAACATGTGCTATCTGCCGTCACAGGATATCTATGTCCCTGTTTTGGGGGTGCAACCTCTTCCTCCCTCCTCAAGTAGGGGAGAGGAAGGGTTTACATCCCCAAAGCACGACCATTGATCCCCCATGATGGCAGATAGCACATGTTTACCCTAGCCATGGGATCTTGTTGAAGATACCCATTTGAGCCCCAAAAGAAAGTGTGTTTGTTAACATTTGGGATGGATCAGGGGTACCATCACCCCATCTCCAGTTAGTATTTTTCACAGTGTTATTTTATTACTTTTTCAGACTTAAAAAAATGGCTTACGACCCATGCATGTTTCTGCAAAAAAAGCCGCACATAAAAAAAAAAAAAAAGCATTTCTAAAAACCGAAAAAAAATGCGGTGCAAACAATAAAAACATTTGGGAAGTCTAAAAAAGGTGTGCCTTGTTCTTTCTATGCCCAAGAGCAGTTCTGAAGATGCAAAAACCGTGGTTTTTGCTCTGAGTTTTGAGGCTATTTACTAAGGACAATTACACTTGGCACTACTAGAACCTGGGAGACACATAAACCCAAAATACAAGAATGACAACACAAGTTTGTATGAATTCCATGTTTTTTTTTATTTTTAAAAGGTTTAATACTTGCTCAGATGTGGTCTGGCATTGCGATGGCCCCCCTACCCGTGAAGTACTCTACGTATTTCTGGCGTACTTCACGGGCACTTTGGGGGGCCAAGCCAGTACGGGCAGTGCTGAGGCCGGTCAGATTAATCAGTTCAGATGGACCGGCCTCAGGCCCAAACGATGAAACATAATTGTTTGCAAATTTGCGGAGAAAATTGTGCAATATGCAGCAGCAGTAGACGATGTGGTTCAGTTTATAATCCGCCAAATGTATCGCTGTCTGGAACAGGCGGAACCGGCTGGCCATTATCCCGAAGGCATTCTCCACAACTCTCCGGGCTCTGGCCAGCCGGTAATTAAAAACCCTCCTCTCCGGGGTGAGGGTGCGTTGGGGAAACGGCCGCATCAGGTGTGGTCCTAGTCCAAAAGCCTCATCCGCAATGAAAACGAACGGGAGCCCTTCAACGTTCTCTGCATCTGGAGGCAGTGCAAGACCCCCAGCCTGCAGACGGTGAGCGAACTCCATCTCCGCGAATGATCCGCCATCGGACATCCGGCCGTTCTTCCCCACGTCCACATACAGGAACTCGCACCGTGCCGACACCACCGCCATTAACACTATGCTATTAAAACCTTTATAGTTGAAATAGTATGACCCCGAACGGGGGTGGCGGCACTATGTGGACGTGCTTCCCATCAATTGCCCCTCCACAGTTGGGGAAATCCCACCGCTGGGCAAATTGGGAGGCCACAGTCAGCCATTCCTGTGGTGTGCTAGGGAACTGTGGAGTCAAACAAAAAGAAGACATTAGTACGGTTTATGGTTACAGTGCAAGCAGATTACACACAAAAAAACATTGTTAAGTAACATTATTATTTAAGGGAGTTTTTCCGAACAATAAACAAAGGCCCACTTAGCCGATGCCTCACCCCCGCTGAGTGGACATTCTAAAATAATCTAAGGGGGGGGGGGCTAAGGTGATTGTGGGGGATCCCAAAAAAGGCTCTACCACTTTGCTGAGCTTGATTGAGAACTACAAATTTTTTAACATCTTTAGGGGGGTAGGGAAGGTTGTCAAACTACGAGGGCAATGACCCCCCAAAAATGAAAAGGAAAATAGAAGGCTAGCTGGGTTTGCGCCCACGATAGCATGCTGGAGAGGTTAGTGAAGGGAAATAGGCATGTAGGGCCCAAAAAGGGATTTACAGGTAAAAAAAGGCATGTGGAAAATGGGGACATTACCAGGATATTACAAACAGGCATATTTGTGTTAGGAGGAAAAAAAAATAATAAAAAACGAGAATAAAAAAAAGATAATGTGAGGTTAAAGGAGCATAAATTACCTTCATATAGTCCTTCTGCAGGACCTGAATGATGGCCGAACACGTCTCAGGGATAATGATCCCGAGAGCCTGGGGGGAGATGCCTGTTGAGAACGTGAGGTCCTGCAAGCTTCTCCCAGTCGCCAGGTATCTCAACGTGGCAATAAGCCTCTGCTCAGCAGTGATGGCCTGGCGCATCACAGTGTCCTGCCTCGTGATATAGGGGGACAGCAAATCCAACAGACGGTGAAATACGGGGTCCGTCATCCTGAGATAATTCCTGAAATCATCAGGGTTATTCTCATGGATTTCCCGCAGCAGAGGCATATAAGAGAATTGGTCCCGCTGGAGCAACCAATTCTTAGTCCATGAACTCCTCCTCACCCTGTTCACAGACTGAACTCGGGTTACAGTGTTAACTGCAACACCAAGCCCAAAGCCAGCACGAGCTCGAGAACGCACTTCAAACATGGTTTTAAACCGGTCGGCTGGTCAGAACGCACTCAAACAGAACGCACCGTGGAACAGCAAGGCCTGAAAAGAACGATCTGAAAAACAGTAAACGAACGGCCAAGTCGGCACTGCAAGGCAGTAACGACCTGACTGCACGCACTGAATCACAAATACAAACCCACAAGCACAAACTGAACAACAGGAAACGATCTGCAAAGCACGGAGACTGAAAAGCGCGAATCGGCTCTCACCAAACTTTTACTAACACGCGGTAACACAAAATCAGCAAAAGCAGCCCAAGGGGTGGCGCCATTAGATTTGTTCGGCCCTTTTATAGCGCGTCGTACGTGCCGTCGTTTTGTTGCCGTCGGTTTTTAAACTGATGGTGTGTGGCCAAGACTGATGAAAAACAGTTTCATCGGATTTCCGATGGTCAAATCCATCGGACGAAAATCCATAGGTTATCCGATCGTGTGTACAGGGCTTGACAGTCCGGTCACAGACATTGACTTCAGTTTCTGACCATTTGTTCCTCATTTGTATTGTTGTGCGTTTTCAAGGCATAATGCTTTAAGTTTTGTATCTTGACACTTTGATGTCTCCCTTGGTCTACCATTACGCTTCCATTTAACAACCTTCCCATTTGATTTGTACTAACGAAAACCATCATTAACACCTATTCAGTGATAAATTCCCATATCTGCATTGGGCAGGGTGATGCTGAAACTTTTGTTTGGTGCCATTCCAATGGAATGTATGAAGATGACTGCCTGAAGAAAATATGCAAATTTCCACAATCATTGATGATATGAGACTGCATGTCAGGTAAAGGTACGGGGGAAATGAAAGTCATTAAATCTTCAATAAATGCACAAGTTTATATTGAGATTTTGGACACTTTTCTTATTTCATCAATTGAAGTTTCAGCATCATCACCCTGTCCAATGCAGATTCAGAATTCATTATTGAATATCACTTTCATCCAAAGTCCATGATTGCTTTTCTTTAGCCCACTGGAACCTTGTTTTTTCTGTTTAGGTGTTAATGATGGTTTTCATTAGTACAAATCAAATAGGAAGGTTGTTAACCTCCCTGGCGGTATGATTATGTCAGAGTTTTGCGTCTCAAAGCCGTACAATTGTTTTGCATAGAAATTGGGCGTTTTATATTTTAGGCCTGTAATTCTTAGTAATAACACACTTAAATCTGTCCAAACTAGAGTCTAGTAGACATCCCGGGTATGATAAAGTTTGAAACACAAAATCATAAATTATAATATAACTATAAATAATTATAAAAAATAATAATTTAATAATTATAATAAAATTAATTTCCCCACTATTCACTATCGCTCAATTCTGCAAGTGTTCTAATTTACTATCGCTGTTTTCTAGCTGGTCTCAAACCACTTTTGACGTAAAGGGACACTTTTTGGTTGCTATGGACAATCTCAAGTTTCCAGGCAGAAAGAACGGTGTATATAATAAAAAAAACTGCATGCAGGGCACTGGACAAAACACTAGGGACAAATGGGATATGAAATAATTTCATACAGTAATGTAATCTATAAGATTACAGTGTACTGTATGTATTAAAAAAAAAAATCATATTTGAATTTGCCGCCAGGCTCCGCCCCGTGCATCGCGACGGTCGCATGGAACAGAGCCTGGCACACAGAGGCATCGGGCGGAGGACACAGCCCACAGACACAGTGGGGGGACATCGCAGGATCCTGGGGACAAGGTAAGTAACCTGCACCAGGATCCTGCAATGCAATCCCGAGTGTGGTTCGGGGTTTCCGCTAATGGTACTGGAATTTAACCCCAAGCCACACTCGGGAATACCGCCAGGGAGGTTAAAGGGAAGCGTACTGGTAGACTAAGGAAGACATAAAAAGCGGCAAGATACAAAACTTAAAGCAATATGCCTTGAAAACAGAAAACACAACAAAACAAATGAGGAACAAATGGTCAGAAAGTTTTTTTTTTTTTTTCCCCCCTTTCTTTTTTTTTTCTCTCCTTGTCTATCTTTCTGCCTATAAAGGCAAAACCAGGACTTGTTTTTGGAAAGGAAAAATAAATGGTGCTTATTTTGTTAAGAGATTGAGCATGTAATATGATAATTAATAATAATTAGGACTAAGATAAGAAGAAAAAAAAACATAAGAAAAAACATATACATATATATATATATATATATATATATATATATATATATATATATATATATATATATATATATATATATATATATATATATATAACTGTGGTGTGTACTGTGAATTTCTTTTTTGATATGATTGTATAATGTTTTGATATATGAAAAAAATAAAAATAAAGAATTTATTAAAAAAAATAAACTGGTCAATGTCTGTGACCGGACTGTAAGACATTGGCTAAAGGAAATGGGATTTGCATACAGAAAAGCCAAACAAAAACCACCATTAAAGCGGGGGTTTAAAGCGGAGCTCCACCCTAGAGTGGAACTTCCGCTCATCGGAACCCCCCCCCTCCGGTGTCACAATTGACATCTTTCAGGGGGGAGGGGGTGCAGATACCTGTCTAAGACAGGCATTTGCACCCACTTCCGGGAGTCCTCTCTGCGGGAAATCTGCGGGAGGTACGTCACTTCCCGCAGAATACCCAATGTGTTCTGGGAGACACTCGGCTCCCAGAACACACGGGGACCAGTAAGAACGGCGCTTTGCGACTCGCGCATGCGCCGTAGGGAACCAGGCAGTGAAGCCGCAAGGCTTCACTGCCTGGTTCCCTCACCGAGTATGGAAGAGTTGCTTAAACGTGCATCCTCACAGGGTGACACTGTGGATGCACAGGTATGAATGTGCCAACGTCCCGGTATAACAGGAAGAATGTAAATAGACTAAAAAATGGACTTTAACCGGTTGGATGGGCCCCTTGTTCTTACAAATTTTGAATTATCTTGCCAAACAAAGGGCATTTTACGGGGTAGGATATCTACAATTTACACTATCCTTACCGACCCGAATGCTAAGCTCCCTTACATGAATCAATGGGAACGGGACTTGAATACCACGTTGGAATTATCGGACTGGCAGGATATTGCCTATGTTTTATCCAAAATATCGATCAATACAACATTAATTGAGGCAAATTATAAAACACTTCTACGATGGTATTTGGTCCCGACCAGAGTCGCAAAGATGCACCAGTCTGCGTCGCCCACATGCTTTAGACGTTGTGGCCAGATGGGTACAATGTTTCATGTTTGGTGGCAGTGCCCCAGGGTCACTAGATTTTGGATTCATATATTTAATTTGATATATTCTGTAACGGGGGTTAATATACGTAGATCCCCGGAAGTAGCGCTTTTTCAAAAGCTACCTGATGAGGTCCCCCAAAAAAAAAAAAAAAACGACAAAACTAATCACATATATACTTTTGGCAGCTAGAATAACTATTGCTAAATACTGGAAGCAGTCGGTGGTTCCCCTTGCTTATGTGAAGAATAAACTTGGCTGGATCATGGTTAATGACAGACTTACCTGTATCCTCCGAAATTCTACTAAGAAATTCGATGTTACATGGGATCCATGGATACATTATCTACCTACACCTTAAAGTGCTTCTGGCTGACCCTCTCCTTAACTTTCCTATCTATTCTTTCCTCTCTCCCCCCCCTTTTTTTTTTTCTTTTTTTTCTCTTTTTCTTCTTTCCTTTTTTCTCTTCCCTTTTGTTTTTCCTTTCTAAAAAAAAAAAAAGATGTCGATTTGGTTATTGTAGTATATGATGCTCTGACAGAATTTATATTTCTATGCTGATACGATATTAATAGAAATGTACACAGGGGTTCCCCTTTTCCCTCCCCTACCCTCTCCAATCCCCCCCTTTCTTTTTTTTTTCTCTCTCCCTTCTCTGCTCTTTACAACATGCATCTTTCTC
Organism: Rana muscosa; assembly: GCA_029206835.1. Classification (NCBI taxonomy): domain Eukaryota; kingdom Metazoa; phylum Chordata; class Amphibia; order Anura; family Ranidae; genus Rana; species Rana muscosa. Next base: position 456,535,429 of record CM055118.1, read on the forward strand.
CCTGTGCAAGTCATTCCAAATGCTCTACGTTAACGTAGCTTGATGGGACAACCTACACCCGGTCCCTAGTCGATCAGGGATGTATTTGTTTATTTATTTTTGTCTATACAATGAATGATTTAACATCCGGTAAAATAGGAATTTTTTTGTTCTCATGTCATGTTAGTGGGCACTCCCACCAAATGCACTTTATGTTGAATTTGCTCTGTTTATTATTCAAAAGTTCTATATTTGTGACTATTTGAATGATTTGTACTACTTGAAGGTGCTTGATTTTCATTTCCGTTTTTGTCACTTGTGCCTTATATGTCATTGTTACTTCAATAAACATATTGAAATATAAAAAAAAATGGACTTTAGGCGGCACATGAATAGATAATGTAAAAAACTAGGGTTTTTATTATAAGCAAATAATAAGAAAGTACATATAAACATTCAAAAATGACAATTTGTTCTTGATACAAGGCTCAGGCTAATGCTCTAACAACGCTTCAAAATTATATAGAAACATAGATGCACTCAATCATAAATGAGATACATAACCAGCAAGCAAAGGCTAGTAGAACAGTAAGCGTATGAAGCAGGGGGCGTTAGCCATGGGTCCAATGTATCAGATGTAGTCTTGAATTGCTCTACCAGTTTCGCAAATTAACACTTCTTCAGGAGCATAATAATAGGCTGAATGTGTTGCAAGGTGTAACACAAACCTGGGTAAAATTAAATTGGCTACTTGTCTGTGGCAACTAGCCAATAATGGTAAAAATCACAATAATCGACAGCTAGATGAACTGCTAGGTAGAGGCTGCCGGTAAGCAGCAACAGATAGTATCCTCCAGGACTTTGAGGCTATAAATGCCAAAATGGAGGAAAGAGGCTGGGTATACACCAGTATAAATCCTGGTGTAGGCTGGGCAGAGAGTTTCTAACCACAGGGGGCCTACGGTAATGTAAATGGCCAGGCTGTAAACCTGAGCATTGACTAAAAGTTGACCAGTCTGTAGCGATCCTAGCAGTAAGCTAACAGCCCCCTGTGGTTAGAAACTCTCTGCCCAGCCTACACCAGGATTTATACTGGTGTATACCCAGCCTCTTTCCTCCATTTTGGCATTTATAGCCTCAAAGTCCTGGAGGATACCATCTGTTGCTGCTTACCGGCAGCCTCTACCTAGCAGTTCATCTAGCTGTCGATTATTGTGATTTTTACCATTATTGGCTAGTTGCCACAGACAAATAGCCAATTTAATTTTACCCAGGTTTGTGTTACACCTTGCAACACATTCGGCCTATTATGCTTCTGAAGAAGCGTTAATTTGCGAAACTGGTAGAGCAATTCAAGACTATATCTGATACATTGGACCCATGGCTAACGCCACCTGCTTCATACGCTTACTGTTCTACTAGCCTTTGCTTGCTGGTTATGTATCTCATTTATGGTTGAGTGCATCTACTGTATGTTTCTTTATAATTTTCAAGCGTTGTTAGAGCATTAGCCTGAGCCTTGTATCAAGAACAAATAGATTGTCATTTTTGAATGTTTTGTGACAGCAGGAAGGTAAAGTCACCTGGTTGCATCCAGGGGGGGTAGATATATTTCTCCCAGATTCAGGCTTTATGCCGACTTATACAACTAGGGAGTTGATGAAGCCCAGCTGAGGCTAGTGGGCTCATGGATGACTCATACCTCTAGGGAGAGGGCTGGGCGTCGTGCAGGCAGGGAGTTGATGAGACCAGCTGAAGCTTGTCAGCTCGTTTAAGGCCTCTATAAAAACTCCCAGATTCATTAGGTGTTTGCTCATGCCTGGAACCAGACCTGTGTGGACTGTCTAGGGAGAGTGAACCCCTGTGCGGTGAGGCAAAGCCTGTGTGGCTATTTGTTTGGACATTTACTAAACCAGGGACTTAGGGACTAGGACAGCACCAGGCTGATCCCAGTTGTTAGTTTAGGAAACCTGCATGTTTAGTCAGAGGTCAAACTGACCAGGATTTATTTTGTTTATGTTTCTTTTTGGCTTTGCTGTGTTTTTGTCACTGTACATAGAGAAATAAACCGCACCTTTTGATTTTGAAAACCACAACCTCCGTCTGCTGGCCCTGTTTTTGTGTGGGGAGCCCAACCAGGGGGTCACACACACCCGCTACCGAGTTAACCCCCTCACAGTTTATATGTTTTTTCTTATTATTTGCTTATAATAAAAAACCCTAGTTTTTTTACATTATCTATCCATGTCCTGCCCGCCTAAAATCCATTTTTTTTGTCTATTTACATTCTCCCTCACAGAGGATGGCGGTGGGGGCAGCAGAGTGACGAGCGATTGCTCGTTCTCTGCTGCGGACGTCGCTGGACTCAAGGACAAGTAAGTGTCCTAATATTAAAAGTCAGCAGCTGCTGTAGCTGTAGCTGCTTGCTGGCTTTTAATATTTATTTTTTCGGCGGAGATCCGCTTTAATACTCACTTTTTTGGTGACTTCAAACCTCCCCTGTCCATTTTTATTGAAAAGATTATCTTATAAAAATCGATATAGGGAGTTTCCATTTTGCTTGTGGGCATTGTGAAGCCCACAAGCACTGACTTCCTGGAAGCGGTGAATGCTCACCTCCCGGCATTCACCGCTCTTTCCCGTGCATGACCAGCGCTGTAAACTTCCTGGTTGCCATCACAACGGGTGGCGTCATTGAAAGTTCATGCCCCGTTGTGATGGCATTCACAGCAATAGAAACAACGCGGCGTCACTTCTTGCTAGAAAATCTTGCGGGATTTCAAAGGACGGCGTTTCGCATTGTAGCTTGGGAAGCACGACACTGTGCTCCCAGTATACATTGCGGAGAGCTCCCAGAGAACACTGTGCCGCTGGGGAGACACCTACTCCCGCGGTAGGGAAAACCCGGAAGTCTGCAATATTAAGGTATTTAAAAGAGAAAAAAAAAAATTCCTAGGGCAATTGTATCTCTATGTTGTGCAATGATGCGGATAGGATAGTCTTGTTATTTGCGTGGACCTCCGGTTTAAAACCTAAACAGAAAAAAACAAGGTTACAGCGGGCTAAAGAAAAGCAATCATGGACTGTGGATGACTGAAGGAAAGTGATATTCAATAATAAATCCCGTATCTGCATTGGGCAGGGTGATGATGCTAAAACTTTTGTTTGGTGCCGTTCCAATGAAATGTATGAAGATGACTGCCTGAAGAAAATAAGCAAATTGCCACAATCATTGACGATATGAGGCTGCATGTCAGGTAAATCTTCAATAAATTCACAAGTTTATATTTGCTGTCTGACACGGGGTCTTTTATGGAGAACCAATAAATTCGGAAGATTTTAACCACTTCCGGACCACCCACCGTGGATATATGTCGCTACTTTCACGTTAAATACCGTCGTTATGGCAGTAGATAGCTGCCATAATCCTGGTATTTTTCTCCACTACCGGCAATCTTCCTTCACATAAAAGTGGTCTCAGCGGCGGATTCGCCATAAGATCACTTTTATGGGTGGCGGGGGAGGTGCACCCCCCTCTCCCGCCGCATCCCGGTGGTGCTAAAACGTTTGTTTGGTGCCGTTCCAATGACATGTATGAAAACAATGATATGGGATTGCATGTCAGGTAAAGGTACGGGGGAGATGACAGTCATTAAATCTTCAATAAATGCACAAGTTTATATTCAGATTTCTTATTCCATCAATTGAAAGGATGTTTGGTGATGACATAATTTTTCAGAATGTAATCTGATGCAGATGTTTGTTTTAGAACTGCAAAGTACATGGTGATTACATAATATACTCCTCAAAATTCCTCAGAATTGAGCGATTCCATATTTTTTTCCTCTGCTTGATCTGCAAAAACAGTTGCTACTGACTACAGTTTTTTCATTTTTTTTTTTTTTTTTTTTTTAAGCGTTTCTTAAAGTCAGAAGGTTGGAATAGTAAGGCATGTCTGTAATTAGTTTTTTTAAATTTTGAATTATAGGAGTCTTTTTTAATTGTAGCTGAATGCATCTTACAGATTTACATTGCATACCATAATCATGTGGTAAGATGAAACAACTGATGTTCATCAGAAATACAACATCTCCATTTACTGACACACTCAGATGTGAAAAGAGATTGCCCGCAACTTTAACAACATGCCGACCGCAAAATGGCTCCACTGCACGAATCGCCCCAGCTGTACGGCGGCCTCTTTAAGGTGTAAAGGGGGTGCGCACGCCCGCCCCGTCACTGAGGAGCCGATGTACGTGCCCGGTGGCCTGATGATCACCGGGCACCCGCGATCGCTCGTGACAGAGCAGGAACGTGGATCTGTGTGTGTAGAAAAAGGAGGAGTTCAACTCTAGTGGGAAAGGGTGGGAACTGCCAACATCCCAGTGGTAAGTCAAAAATACAAAGAAAAACCCTCCGTTGGGACTTTAAAGGCAATCACTCCACCCAAATAAATGTACAAATATGAATTAATCAAAAAATTTAATTTATTACAAAATATTAAAACATCAATATGGAATGGTCCTTCAAAAGAAACTCACATTTCCAATTGACTTAACCAGATAAAAAAACAACCATAAAACAACCACTATTTATGACACTCTTGTATGAATATACATAGTGCAGCTCTACGCGTTTCAAGGTTTGGAAGGTATATCCTCTTCGTCAGGAGCATGTGGTGTTCAATTGTTTATGATCTATAATTTATAAGGGTGAATATAAATATAGGATAAACATACATAAATGAAAACAGACAGAATGAATTCATAGACAAGCAGTATAACATAAAATATGTACTTTATCTGCCAGCTGACACAGCAAAAGACAGATATTTAGAATATCTAACATCAAAATTACAAAAAGACCAAAAACAGCAGAAACAAAAAAAAAAAAAAAAAAAAAAAAAAAAGGAGGAAAAAACTGTACCAGTGGGGAAGAGCGAGGAAGAAGAGAGCTGTGTCTGTGATGGAGCAACACCAGGGTGGGTTGATGCACCGAACAGTCAGGACGCAAACAGAGACCAAGAGGGGGAGCTGGGGATGGAGCACACAGTAGACACACAAATTCACATCCTGTCAGGGGAGAGAAGACAGATCGTGTGTTCCTAGTATATAGAAACACTGATGGGTCTCCTCCCCCAGTCAGTCCCATCCCCCCACAGTTAGAAGACACAGTGAGGGAACACATTTAACCCCTTGATCACCCCCTAGTGTTAACCCCTTCCCTACCAGTGACATTTATACAGTAGACAGTGACTATAGAACTGATCGCTGTATAAATGTCAATGGTTTAAAAAAAGCATCAAAAGTGTCCCATCTGTCCGCCGCAATGTCGCAGTCCCGATAAAAATCGCAGATCACCGCCATTACTAGCAAAAAAATTAAAATTGCATAAATCTATCCCCTATTTTGTAGGCGCTATAACTTTTGCGCAAATCAATCCATAAACGCTTATTGCGATTTTTTTTACCAAAACGATGTAGAAGAATACATATTGGTCTAAACTAAGGAACATTTTTATTTATTTTTTTTAAATTGGGGATATTTAATATAGCAAAAAATAGTGTTTTTTCAAAATTTACGATTTTTGTTTATAGCGCAAAAAATAAAAACTGCAGAGGTGATCAAATACCACCAAAAGAAAGCTTTATTTGTGAAAAAAAAGGACGTAAATTTTGTTTGGGTACAACGTCGCAGGACCGCACAATTTTCAGTTAAAGCGATGCAGTGCCGTATCGAAAATAATGACCCGGTCAGGAAGGGGGTAAATTCTTCTGGGGCTGAAGTGGTTAAATAAGGACCAAGTCTATTTCTGATATTTGTTGTTTACCAGTTATAATCTTTTTTTTTTGCTAGAAAATTACTTAGAACCTCCAAATATTATATATATATTTTTTTTTTAGCAGACACCCTAGAGAATAAAGTGGAGATCGTTACAATACTTTGTCACACCGTATTTGCGCAGCGGTCTTACAAACACAATTTTTGGGGAAAAAATAAAAAAATGTCATTGAAAAAATAAGAAAACAGTAACGTTAGCCCAATTTTTTTCTATAATGTAAAAGATAATGTTATGCCAAGTAAATTGATACCTAACATGCCATGCTTCAAAATTGCGCCCAATCGTGGAATGGCGACAAACATTGGCACGTTAAAATCTCCATAGGCATTGTTTAAAATGTTCTACAGGTTACCAGTTTTGAGTTACAGAGGAGGTCTTGGGCTAGAATTATTGCTCTCATTCTACCAATCACGGCGATGCCTCACATGTTTGGTTTGAACGCTGTTTACATATGTGGGCGCGACTTGCGTATGCATTCGCTTCTGCATGCGAGCTTGGAAGGACGGGATGCTTTAAATTTCAATAACATTTTAAAAAGTCTGTTTAAGGCCGGAGGGCAGAAGTAACGTTTGACGTCGCTCCGGTCCTCCAAGACGTCAAGAGGGGGCCATCTTGCCCTCACTCAACTTCCTGCCCATCCATCCCCGGGGTTGGATTGTTTCCGCCGCTGTCAAGGGGTCTGGTAAGGGGCAGAGATCACCAGGACGCAGCGGGAGAGGGGGGTACACCTTCCCCGCCACCCATAAAAGTGATCTTGTGGCGAATTCACCGCTGAGACCACTTTTATGTGAAAGAGGATTGCCGGTGTTCTAACATTCTGGGTCCCCTATCAGATAGTGCCCGGGCTGGAATGCGCATGCGCAATCAGAGATCACGGAGATCTCTAAGACTGAACAGCTGTTCCATCAGCTGTAGTTGGAGCATGCGCAGTTAACACGGCGCTCGCTCCCGCCGCTCGTTATATCAGATGGGGGATCCATCTCGATAGAACAGCGCTGGCCGCGCTCACTGAAATACAGCAAGGGGATGCTTTTATGAAAGGGGCGGGTATGATTATAAGAGGCCGCGCTCAGTTAATACAAGACATTTATGCTGCCCAGTGCTCAATAACAGACCCGCCCCTTTTCTAAAAACATCTGTCCCTTGCTGTATTGAGTGAGCCCTACAGTTCTGTAAACACGCCCCGCAGACGTGTAGTTTTTTTTTTTTTTTTTTTAAATCTTTTTTATTGAGTTTTTATAAAACATACACACAATTTGCCCACATCTAGGCACAACAGCTGCCCACGCAGGGGCCATTACCCTGTTTCGGCATCAGACCGTCACAGGGCGACAAATAACAAAAAACTTAACTTATTCTATACTACAACCCCAAGCTTGGGGAGAGGGTTCATTCAATATACATCATGCTTCAAAATGTTATTGTTAGAGGAAGGTAGCCTGAAGACATTTTTTGGGTTAATAAATCGATATTTCGAAGATACAATATAAATCTAGACCGTGGTCACTGTATCACTTGCCGTGCTTCTGTCATCTAACCAACAGTTCCATACCTTTTCAAATTTGTGCGAACAACCTCTAGACAAGTACGTGGCTCTATATAGGGGCAAACTGGCATTAATTAAGTTTTTCCAAAATTTAACAGAGGGGGGAGACGATTTTTTCCAATTCATTGTAATGGCTTTGCGCGCATAATACAACAACAGGGATATGAGTGTTTTTCTGGCTCTGAGTATTGGCAGTTGGTCAACCAGTCCTAGCAAACAGTGTATGGGCTCGCATGGGACGCAAGTCCCGGTGGCTTTATTGATCACCCGTATCACTTCACTCCAATACTGTACAATTGCTGGGCAAGCCCAGAAAATATGGAAGAAACCCCCTGGCCGGTAGGAGCAGCGCCAGCACTCCGGAGAATGCTCCGGTGACATCTGGTGCAGCCTGTGAGGTGTAGTGAGCCCTGTGGACAATTTTATATTGAACTAATTTGTCCCTTGCTGAGATCAGAGGGGAGAAGGGATAATCCCAAACCTCCCCCCAGTCGTCCGAGTCCAGCCCCGGTATATCCTCCACCCATTTCCTGCGGAGGGAAGACAGCTCGGGGATAGCAGCAACCAGCAGGGATCCATAAAACTGAGACGCGGGTTTTTCCAGGTCTTTCACCTGGATAGTAGATTCCAACTCTGAGTACGCCAGTTCGACCGGCCTGCCCAGAAATTGGCACCTGAAGGCATGTGCAATTTGGAGATATCTAAAGCGGGCTCGGTCAGGTACGTTGAATTTAGCACATAAAGTGTGAAAGGGAGTGAGATCTCCGTTGGTGATGATATGTTTGAGGGTCAGTATTTTGTACTTGGCCCAGGCCTGCGGATCGGGGATAGTGTGGAATTGTGACAGGTTGGGATTCAGCCACAGGGGGGTGTGAGGAGACCAAGAGTTCGGCTGGGGTGCCCTTAGTGCCTCACCCGCCCTCCATGCCCGCATAGTGGTACGCATGGAAGGGGTGAGATTGTGGGGCGTTTTTTGCCCCCTGAATAGCAGTCCCTCCAGTGCCTCCAGGGACCCCACTACGGCTGCCTCCAGTACCGTCACAGAATTGGTCAGGTCCGGTCTCAGCCACCAGTGGGCGGTCACAAGCTGAGTGGCCAAATAGTACTTGTAACAATCAGGGAGAGCCAAGCCGCCACTGTCCACAGGCCTGGTCAAGGTGGAATATTTGAATCTAGGTGGCCTGCCCCCCCAAATAAAGGAGAGGAAGAGTTGCCTGAGGGAATTAAAGACGACTTTAGTCAGCCAGTGAGGGGAATTCCGAAAAATATACGTGAGTTTAGGAAGGACTTTCATTTTAATCAGGTTAATACGCCCAATGAGAGAAAGGGGGAGGTTACTCCACGCCTTAAGTTTGGCTTTAATGGTCACCAGGACAGGGTCGAGATTTAGCCACACAAAATCCCCAGTCTCCCCTTTGAGATAACAATTCCTAAGTAGGTGAACTGCTCAACCCACTGAAGCGGGAGAGAGGAGGGCGAGGAGGACCGGGCCCCCGCATCCACTGGGAACAATTGCGACTTGTGCCAGTTCACCCTCAGCCCCGTGAAGGCGGCGAAGGTATCCATGATACCAAGTGCGCCCCGCAGAGAGTCACCAGCGTCATTCAGGAACAGGAGCATATCGTCCGCGTATAAAGCCACTCTCTCCTCCAGCCAGCCCACCCGAAGACCACGGACCTCGGCCGAGGTCCTAAGGGCCTCAGCAATAGGCTCCACGGCCAGGTCGAACAGAGCCGGGGAGAGAGGGCATCCCTGTCTGGTGCCCCTCTGCAGGGAGAACGGAGGAGACAAAGAGCCATTCAGCTTAATGCGGGCCGTAGGACCAGTGTAAAGTGTGCGTATCCAGCCTATAAATTTTAACGGGAACCCCATTCGTCTAAGCACCTCCCACAGATAGACCCATTCCACCGTGTCGAATGCCTTCTCTATATCCAAGGTGGCAATGGTTCTAGTACCCTGGTTAGTATGGGGGGCATGAATATTAGTGAATAGTCTGCGTATATTAATGTCCGTAGATCTACCGGGCATGAAGCCCGTTTGGTCGGGGTCAATCAGGGACTTTATCACTACGTTGAGTCTAATGGCCAGTAACTTGGTCAAAATTTTAAGGTCACAGTTGAGAAGTGCAATTGGCCTGTATGAGGCGCATAACTTAGGGTCTCTATTAGGCTTAGGAATAAGTACCACATGGGCTTCTCTCATAGAGGGTGGCAAGGAGTCTTGATTCAAGCAAGCCTGAAACATCTGAGCTAGTTTAGGGGCGAGCAATTCTGCGTGGGCCCTATAGTACTCAATGGGCAGGCCGTCCGGTCCTGGGGTTTTACCTGCCGGAAAAGATTTAATGGCCAGTGTGACTTCTTCCGGGGTGATCTCCGAGACAAGGAGTTGCCTCTCCGTGTCAGAGAGCCACCCCAGGGCCAATGTGTCCAGCATGGAGGTCATAGGCGCAGGATCAAACCCGTCAGGAAGTGAAGAGACATAAAGAGAAGTGTAGAAGGTATTGAATGTAGACAGAATATCCTCCTGAGAGGTGGCTAAAGCGCCATCTGCCGTGAGGATCTCCGATATAACCGCTGAGGGCCTGTCCTGCTGCGCTAGCAGCTTGCTATTTTTGTCACCATGTTCAAAGTATGCCTGTCTGCTACCTTGTATACCAAGACTAGTGGCATCTGTAACAGAGATGTAGTTCTCGCCTAAGCGATGACAGGTGTTCAAAATTGGACACCGTCGGCGAGGCTGAATACTGATTCATCGCCTCATCCACCCTACGCTGCAGGTCAGATACCCCATCTCCCAGTTCCGCCTTTACCGCCGCCACAGCCGAGATATACTGACCCCTGCTGTGAGCCTTGGAGGCGTCCCAGGTCGTCTCCAGAGAAGCCGACCCCGCATTGTGCACCCAATATTCCCCCAGGGGGGAAAGAACTCTGTCATGGACAGCCTCGTTATTGATCCAATGGGGTTGCAACCTCCAAAGGGCATTGTTCCGCGACCTGGTGGTCCTAATGGTCAATTTAAGGGGGTGATGATCAGAGAGGCCAGAGGGGAGATAACATGCCTCCTGAACGTTAGCCAGCATGGTGGAATTAGCAAAAGCTAGATCAATGCGAGAGGAGGTTCTAAATGTGGCCGAAAAACAAGAATACGTTCTATCTTGGGGGTGAAGCCACCTCCATGCCTCCTGGAACTCCGTGGCCTGAGCCCACGTTCCGAGATCAGAGTTAAAATTGGATTGGGGGGGAAGGCCTGTCCAGGTCACGGGACAGCGTAGCATTAAAGTCTCCCATGAACAGAACCTGCGCTGGGCAATGCGGAGCCAACCTCTCGTAGAGAGTGTACAGAGCCTGTACCTGACCAGGGGGAGGCAAATAAACATTCACTATGACATACTTTTGGGTATATACACTCAGAACAACCATAACGAACTTTCCCTGGGGGTCCAGATGAACATCGTGTATCACACACGGTACACGTTTGCTAATCAGGATAGATACCCCACGAGAATATGAAGAGTAGGTCGCATGAAACGCCTTCTGTACCCAGGGCTTCTTCAGAGCCATAACCTTGCTGCCGGTTAAATGTGTCTCCTGCAGTAGCACTATGTGGGGATTATGTATTTTCAAATATTGAAATAAGAGTGACCTCTTAAACTTCGAGTTGAGCCCCCGAACATTCCACGACAGAACGGTCAGGAGCTCAGCATCCGGAGGAGCCATCAAGGAACACCAGGGGGAAATAGAAGCAGGATGAGACCATCAACCCAGCACATATAAGTAAACACAGTAGTGGCACACTCATTCAATAGGGTCAGAGACCCATAAGGTATTTGAGCAATACAGTAATTATCTGGACCTTCATAAAAATTGAACTCCTCTCCCCATAACATAAAACACCCTACCCAAACACCATACAAACCTAGCGTCAAGGGCCAAAAAAAAAAAGGGACCCAAGAGCCATAAAAACTGATGCAGGGTTTTGTCCCTTAACTGAGAAAAACATGTAATCTTTAGGTCACTGCGACCCTAAGAAGTCGGCCCGTAGGACTGCAGGTGAGGGATACGTTTCCGGGGAAGTCCGCCTCAACTCTGGGTGGAAGTCCAAGGTGTGGAAAGGGGGAACAACTTGAGTCACCTTGGTTCATGAGCGAGGCAGTTCGTTAGTTGCCATTGGAGCTCCTTAGACAGGAGTGAGTGGAAGTTCAATCAGCCGAAGTGAACATTTGTGTATAAGGAACAAAGGTGAAAGCCAGCAGGGATAAGCAGGATTAGGGACATAGAAGGGGGCAGTGCTGGGGTTCTTCAAAAGACAGGAAAGATGTTCATTGATGTGATAGTTGAAGCATATCTGTTCCCTGCCGGGTGAAATCCACCGTTGGTCCTCGGCTGCCTAAGGTTAACGGGCGTCTAGCCACGCCGCTGCCGCCTCCGGGGTATCAAAGAAATGTGTCGCTACCGTCAGTGACTCGCAGTCTGCTGGGATACAACAGGCCAAAGCGCAGACCCCTCTCCCGGAGCCGGCGTCTCACATCAGTGAAGGACTTGCGACGTTGCTGTACCTCCTGGGAGAAGTCCGGGAAGAAAAGTAGTCTGGTGTTTTCATACTTAATGTCTGGCATGGCTCGTGCCGCCGCAAGGATGCGGTCCCGTGGGCTCTTTCAACCACAAAGGTAGATGCCGGAGCACCCAGGTCAAACAGGGTGGTCAGTAATTGCTCAGTAAATTCAGCAGGCCTAGGGCCCTCTCGGGCAGTCAAATTATACGGATGTTGTTCCGCCTGAGGCGGTTCTCGGTGTATCGCGCGCTCCTGCAGCGCTTTCACTTGAATTTGGAGGGCCTGTATCTCCCTGGAGTCTGACCAAACCGTATCCTCCACCACAGAGACCCTGTCCTCCACCTCTGTGATGCGAGAGCGAAATTTATCCATATCTTGACGGAGAAGACCGACATCCACTGTCAAAAAATCAATCTTAGATGTCAGAGTTTCTTTACAGGATGTGATGGCTGCCAGGATCTCCACTCCCGTGGGTGGCGCCGCCACCCCCGACTCCGCAGCCATCCGCGCAACGGCCGCTATCCCAGCCGAGGATCTCCGGGTAGACGGAACAACTGCTGACAGAGGTATGTGAGGAGCCTTCGGGCCCTTATTTGTATAGCTGCGGGTCCTAGGGCGGCCCATCCAATCCTAACCCCAAAATTAGGGAAAGTTCAGGGGGGGGGGGAATGGGGAGCTCGCGGGCAGAGGGGCCCAGTCCAAATGGGAGGACGGGGGGGGCACAACAAAGACAGGATGGAGAGGTGCTGGAGTGGGGGAGTCCCCTCCTCAGTATTGTGGGGCAGTCGATCACCCAAAGGAACCCAGGAGGAGTGGAGGCGTACCTGCGTCCGATGGATGGGGCCGGTCAGGAGGCCGAGAGATGGCTGCGGGCTGCAGACGTGGATGCGTAGAAGCAGCTCCCCGAAAGTCGTCAGGCGCAGTGCCGACCCCCCCCCCCCCCGGCACGGATGGTAGCTCCGGAGGACGTGCCCGTCCGCCGCGTGTCCGGCGGCACTCAGAAATTGAGGACGGAGGCTCCCGGAATCGCGGTAGGCCGCAAGATGTGTGTAGGCCGCAGGCCTGGGCAATCAATTTCCCGAGGCCCCCAGGCGGTCACAGCGCCGGTCCGGAACACTCTCCCCACCACTGGTGCCCTCGGCGTGCGTGGATGAGGCACCTCCAGCCCCGCGAACCATGGCAATCGAGCCCAGAGGCTCCGAGAAGGACAGCAGGCCGCAAGATGGCGGCGGGACCCGGGAGCACAGAGCCAGCTGCAAGTCCCAGTAACGGCTCGATCGGGCGACCAGGGCCAAAAATTCAGGATGTGGCCGAGGCAGAGGACCTTCAGTGACCCGCAGGGTAAGTTTGAGGGCTCACCCGGGCAGAGGGAAGGCAGGATGGCAGCAGATTTTGTCAGGATGTATGGAGCTCCTCAGCAACACGTCTTCCCTGCTCTACATCCGGACACGCCCCCCCCGCAGACGTGTAGTTTATTGTGAAAACCATCCTCTCAAAAATTACTGCTCAATAATACACCCGCCCCTTTTATTTTAGTGAGCGCGGTCAGCGCTGTTCTATCGAGATGGGTCCCCCATCTGATAGAACGGGCCGCCGCTCGTTCTAACTGCGCATGCTCCAACAACAGCAGATTGAACAGATGTTTCATTTCGGAGATTTCCGTGACATCGGACTGCGCATGCGCAGTCCAACCCGGGCACTATCTGATAGGGGACCCAGAATGATAGGACGCCGGCAGTGGAGAAAAATACCAGGGTTATGGCTATCTACTGCCAAAACGACGGAATTTAACGTGAAAGTAGCGACGTATATCCACGGTGGTTGGTCTGGAAGTGGTTAAAATCTTCAGAATTTATTGTTTCTCCATAAAAGACCCCGTGTCAGACAGCAAATGTAAATGTGTTCCGGTCTTGTGGGCCTTGTTGACACTCAGATGTACCTATGCAGTACATCGTTTTATTTTTTGGCCCATCCAACATTCCGGTAATAAGTCACACTTACTTGAAAAGCGGCCATCAGGCAGGCAGTAAAGATCTACCTGGATCTGTGTTCCTGATAACATATTACAATAATGCCGGAGAGAGAAGTCTGAGAAGAATGAGGCTAGAGCTACACAGGCAATATTAAGTAGCAAATAAAGCAATAAATCACCAAGATTGATGGTTAAATGGATAAACAAAGGACTCCCTATGGTGTAAGCTACATAAGTAGAATGTAGTGGAGATTTATCACATATGATCAGCATTCCAATTTTGGGTGATGAATTACTATTACGTGTTGGTTGAGTATCTTCCACTCCTAGGTACAAGCTTGGGTTTGAGCTTGGGTTCGGTCCAAACCCAAGATCATCCAAACCAAAAGTTACCTGTCATTGCTAGGCCAATGAGCTGTGGGCAAGATATTCTCCACCCTCCTCCATTCCCAGGGGATGTACACAAAGGGTTGGGATGCTTGTGACATTATTGACTTAATATGAGTCACAATAGGTAGAAAAGGTCAGATAAGTATAAGTGCAGCTGTGGGATAGAGAATCTTTCACCCTCAGCTCACGGGCCAAGCAATGATGACTAATGCCGCGTACACACGATCGGAAATTCCAACAACAAAACCGTGGGGTTTTTTTTCGACGGAACGTCGGCTCAAACCTGTTTTGCATACACACAAATGTTGTCGGAAATTCCGAACGTCAAAAACGCGGTGACGTACAAGACATATGATGAGCCGAGATCAATGAAGTTCAATAGGCAGTTCTGCTCTTCTGCTTGATTCTGAGCATGCATGTTTTTTTGTGCATACAGACGATCGGAATTTCGGAGAAGAACTTTTTTTGTCGGAAAATTCGAGAACCAGCTCTGAAATTGTTGTTGTCGGAAATTCAGCAAATGTCCGATGGAGCCTACACGCGGTCGGAATTTCCGACAAAAAGCTCACATCGAACATTTGTTGTCAGAATTTCCGATCGTGTGTACGCGGCATAACTTCTGGATTTAGACCAAAACTCCCAACTAGGCATTATTTGTTTTATCTGCTTGCCTACTGGCCACTTTTACCCCGTTTCTGCCCAGGCCAATTTTCAGCTTTCAGCGCTGTCGCACTTTGAATGACAATTGCACGGTCATGAAACACTGTACCCATGTGACATTTTTTTTTTTTTCACAAAATAGAGCTTTCTTTTGGTGATATTTAATCATTACTGAGTTTTTTTATTTATTGCTAAACAAACGAAAACAAAACAAAAATTTTGAAAAAAAAAAATCTTCATACTTTGTTATAAAATTTTAGTAAAATTTTTTTTTTCTCCTTCATTGATGTGCGCTGTTGAGGCAGCACTGATGGGCACTAATAGGCCACACTGATAGGGGGCACTGATGAGGCACTTATAGGCAAACTGACTGTAAGGCACTGATAGGTGGCACTAATGGGCACTGATAGACACTGTTGGAACTGCACTGATAATCAGGACCCTGATAAATAGTGCCCTGATTATCAGTATACATGTCCCTTTAACACAAGACAGTTCTCGGTTCTCTTCTCCTCACGCTGTCAGCATGAGGAAAGGAAAGATGATAACCGGCTTGTGTTTACAACCGTGATCAGCTGTCATTGGACACAGCTGATCATGTGGTAAAGGGCCGCTGTAATTTGTCCTTTACCCCGATCTGTGATCAGTTGAGTCAAAGGACTCAGCATCACAGAGCGCCACCTGCGTCCATGGACCCCCCCCCCCCCCCTCCGGAAAAGTAAGACCACGCTGTAGCAGTCTTTTGGCTATAGCGTGGGCGGAAAGTGGAAAAGCAGCCCATAGATTATGCTATTTTCCTTCCTTCCAACATAAGTGGAATCCCTCCCCCCCCCCTATTGTGTTCTGCTGGCGGGGAACCTTCCCTCCTAGCAGAACACAATGATCACTGTTGGTGGCTATAGCCACCGGCAGTGATCGTATAATACAAATTTGACAAGCTGGTTGTCTGGAAGTGAATTGATTAATCTAATTCAGTACAACCAGCCTGCCCATAGATGGATCGAATCTCGGGCAGTCCCTGCTGAACCAGCTGAGATACAATCCATCTATGGTTGGCTTTAGTGTTCACTTTCTTAGTAAATAAAAGCTAGAGATTTTAGTAGAGTGATTGAGCTAATAACACTTATCTCTGTATTCTTACTTTAAAACCAAATTAAAATTTCAGTTTTAAATCAGCTAAATCCATTCCCGGTCCCTAAAAGCAAAGTAAAAAACAAAGTGTGCAAAGTCTTAAGCCCCGTACACACGGTCGGACTTTTGCCCAACAAACTTCGTTTTGAGCAAGTTGGACCAACAATCCGACCGTGTGTACGCTCCATCGGACAAACTTGTTTTGTTTTGGATTTCATCGGACAAAAGTTGGGTCTGCAAACGGACAAACTTTTGCCCAACAAAAGTCCGATGGAGCAAAGTCCTACCGTGTGTACAGAAAACCATAGGACTTTTGTCCGATGGACAAAACAACTAATGTTAAAATCAACCAACAATAGCAGAAGTTGACCAAAGGGTGGCAGTAAAGATCAGAAAAGAGCAGAAAAACACGTGATGTTGTAAGAAGTTTTAAGAAAGTTTGCAGAAAAGTCCGAGCGTGAGTATGCTATGGGTGTTCCCAACCAACTCGGTTCGGACAAAAAACCACGGAAAAGTCCGATGGAAGTCCGACCGTGTGTACGAGGCTTTACAGTACGTTTTCTTTAAAATTGGTCACATCCTGAGTAGGAAAGCATGTTCCTTGCTAACATCTGGAGAGTGGGACCTTTGCTCTCTGTGGGAAGCAGGGATCCCTTCGTAGAGGACGGCTACACCCCCTGCTGAGTCAGAGCCAAAGTTCTTCAATTAGTGGTGAGCATGAGCTTTACTGATTGCAGAGCTATAGATTTGACTCAGTAAGTGGTGTGTCAGACTTGTGCAATCAGACCACTGCTTACCCACAGACAGCAAGTGTTCCACTCTGAAGCTGCTTGCAGGGAACAGACTTTTCTACTCAGGAGTGGCTGCTTTTGAAAAAAAAAAAACTGATGCATCTGGAATCTATTTGGCTGATTTTAACTGATGGTTCAGTAACAGGAGGTGCCTAAGCTGCAGGACTGTAGGCACAGTGCCGGGACAAGAGCATCCAAGGCAAAGATGCCAACTTGCGTCCCCCGCCTTCATTATGTCCAAGCTGATGAGAAGGGGGAGAGAGTGCACAGCCCACACCTCCTCCCGGCTTTCTCCATCTCTCCTTGCCGCTTCCAGCGCTGGCCAAAAAGTTAAAATTTGGTCTCCTCTGACCAGAGCACCTTCTTCCACATGTTTGCTGTGTCCCCCACATGGCTTCTCGCAAACAGCAAATGGGACTTCTTATGGCTTTCTTTCAACAATGGCTTGCCACTCTTCCATAAAGGTCAGATTTGTGGAGTGCGCGACTAAAGCCCCGTACACACGATCGGTTTGACTGATGAAAACCGTCCGATGGATGGTTTTTATCAGACCAACCGATCGTGTATGGTACCCATCTGTCTTTTTTCCATCGGTTGTAAAAAATAGAACTTGTTTTTAAATTTTCCGATGGATAAAAAACCGATGGGAATTTCCGATCGTTTATGGGCAAGTCCATCGGTTAAAAAACCCACGCATGCTCAGAATCAAGTAGACACATGCTCAGAAGCATTAAACTTCATTTTTCTCGGCTCATCTGAGTGTTTTACGTCACCGCGTTTGGAACGGTCGGTTTTTTGACTGATGGTGTGTGGCAAAGACTGATGAAAAACAGTTTCATCGGATTTCCGATGGACAAATCCATAGGTTATCCGATCGTGTGTAAGGGGCTTAATAGTTGTCCTGTGGGCAGATTCTCCCACCTGAGCTGTGGATCTCTGCAGCTCCTCCAGAGTTACCATGAGCTGCTTCTCTGATTAATTCTCTCCTTGCCTGGCCTGTCAGTTTAGGTGGACGGCCATGTTTTGGTAGGTTTGCAGTTGTGCCATACTCTTTCCATTTTTGGATGATGGAGAAGACTCTGTGAGATGTTCAAAGCTTGAGATATTTTTTTTATAACCTACCCCTGCTTTAAACTTCTCCACAACTTTATCTCTGACCTGTCTGGTGTGTTCCTTGGCCTTCATGATGCTGTTTGTTAACTAAGGTTCCCTAACAAACCTCTGAGGGCTTCACAGAACAGCTGTATTTATATTGAGATTAAATTACACACAGGTGGACTCTATTTAATTGTGAAGTGAAAGGAAAATGATAAACGGTTTTCAATTTTTTTTATAAATAAATATCTGAAAAGTGTAGCGTGCATTTGTATTTAGCCCCATTTACTCTGATATCCCTAACTAAAATCTAATTAAACCAATTACCTTCAGAAGTCACCTAATTAGTAAATAGAGTCTGTGTGTAAAATGGAAAGAGTATGGCACAGCTGCAAACCTACCAATACATAGCTGTCCACCTAAACAGACAGGCCGGGCAAGGAGAACATTAATCAGAGAAGCAGCCAAGTGGCCCATGGTAACTCTGGAGGAGCTGCAGAGATCCACAGCTCAGGTGGGAGAATCCACAGGGGAACTATTAGTCGTGCTCTCCACAAATCTGGCCTTTATGGAAGAGTGACAAGAAGAAAGACATTGTGGAAAGAAAGCCATAAAGTCCCATTTGCAGTTTGTGAGAAGCCATGTGGGGGACACAGCAAACATGTGGAAGAAGGTGCTCTGGTTAGATGAGACCAAAATTTTACTTTTTGGTCTAAAAGCAAAACGCTATGTGTGGTGGAAAACTAACACTGCTCATCACCCTGAACACGCCATCCCCACCGTGAAACATGGTGGTGGCAGCATCATGTTGTGGGGATGCTTTTCTTCAGCAGGGACAGGGAAGCTGGTCAGAGTTGATGGGAAGGAGGAAGGAGCCAAATACAGGGCAATCTTAGAAGAAAACCTGTTAGAATCTGCAAAAGACTTGAGACTGGGCGGAGGTTCACCTTCCAGCAGGATAATGATCCTAAACATACAAAAAGTCCAGACTTAAAGCCGATCTGAGAATCTGTGGCAAGACGTGAAAATTGCTGTTCACAGACGCTCTCCATCCAATCTGACTGAGCTTGAGATATTTTGCAAAGAAGAATGGGCAACAATTTCACTCTAGATGTGCAAAGCTGGTAGAGACATCCCCAAAAATACTTGCAGCTGCAATTGCAGCGAAAGGCGGTTCCACAAAGTATTGACTCCGGGGGGCGCTATACAAATGCACCCCACACTTTTCACATATTTATTTGTAAAACAATTTGAAAACCATTTATCATTTTCCTTCCACTTCACAATTATGTGCCACTTTGTGTTGGCCTATCAAATAAAATCCCTATAAAATACATTTACATTTTTGGTTGTAAAATTACAAAATGTGGAAAATTTAAAGGGGGTATGAATACTTTTTCAAAGCAATGTGTATATATACAGTTTATAGTATATACATTATATATATATATATATATATATATATATATATATATAATGTTGTGTATACTGTATATTTTACCTTTTATTCTCCTGTAATTTAATCTTGTGAAACATGCCCAGTTAATGAACTCTACCCTAATCATCCTGGAATGTAAAGTTCTATTTGTGAACATTATACCAACCAATATTTAATCTACTACTGCAATATGATCAGATGAGCTGGCTATAAACTATTTAAATATTTCAAAAATCCACAGCTGCTAAACAGCACAAAAACCTATAAAACTATCTAGCCTTAGAACACTAATGTATTTTCTTTAGATAAAGCTGTAATTGTGTCACGTTGCGTTTCCTTCCTGGAAAAAACAGAACTTCATAAAATGGATATTAATTTTGTAAATTGTCCATTATTGCTGTCCCTTGAAGACTCAATAAAAGTTCTCATAACTCTGAACTAATATTATTTATAGGTATTTTTACAGCACCAACAAATAGTGCTTTTGCATATTGTACATTCCTATTAAACATAAATACACTATATTACCAAAAGTATTGGTACGCCTGCCTTTACACGCACATGAACTTTAATGGCATCCCAGTCTTAGTCCGTAGGGTTCAATAATGAGTTGGCCCACCCTTTGCAGCTATAACAGCTTCAACTCTTTAGGGAAGGCTGTCCACAAGGTTTAGGAATGTGTCTATGGGAATGTTTGACCATTCTTCCAGAAGCGCATTTGTGAGGTCAGGCACTGATATTGGACGATCCTGACCTCCCTGGGGCCCTAAGCAAAATTCTGCTAAGGGGCCCTCTACCTGACCCGTGAATAATGGGCGTGGTTTAAGCGCAATATTGGGCGTGGCTTAACTCAAAGGGGTGTGGAGAAAGAAAGAAAGAAAGAAAGAAAGAAAGAAAGGGACAGCAGGCTCAGATCCTACACCACAATAGAAATGTGTATTCCAGAAAGTTTAACAATCAGCAGATAAAGATACTCCAAACACCTGGTGTTAGCAATTTAATCATCCGGCACCATGGTTGTTATGGTGTCAGGATGATTGAAGCACATTATTTCTATTATTACATTGTAATATAAAATGAAATCATTCAACTCACCATAATGCAGAATCAGTGGGAGCTCTGATGTCACTGTCCCCAGCCAGCGGAGTGCTTCCTTACATCTCAGGTGTCCCCAGCGGAGTGCCTCCTTACATCTCAGGTGTACCCAGCGGAGTGCCTCCTTACATCTCAGGTGTCCCCAGCGGAGTGCCTCCTTACATTTCAGGCGTCCCCAGCGGAGTGCCTCCTTACATTTCAGGCGTCCCCAGCGGAGTGCTTCCTTACATTTCAGGCGTCCCCAGCGGAGTGCTTCCTTACATTTCAGGTGTCCCCAGCAGAGTGCTTCCTTACATCTCAGGTGTCCCCAGCAGAGTGCTTCCTTACATCTCAGGCGTCCCCAGCAGAGTGCTTCCTTACATCTCAGGCGTCCCCAGCGGAGTGCTTCCTTACATCTCAGGTGTCCCCAGTGGTCAGAGGCTGCAGACATGGTACAGGAGATGGTCAGAGGCTGGCAGACATGGTACAGGAGATGGTCCGAGGCTGGCAGACATGGTACAGGAGATGGTCCGAGGCTGGCGGACATGGTACAGGAGATGGTCAGATGCTGGCGGACATGGTACAGGAGATGGTCAGAGGCTGGCGGACATGGTACAGGAGATGGTCAGAGGCTGGCGGACATGGTACAGGAGATGGTCAGAGGCTGGCGGACATGGTACAGGAGATGTCAGAGGCTGGCGGACATGGTGCAGGAGATGTCAGAGGCTGACAAACGTCGTGCAGGAGATGTCAGAGGCTGGCGGACATGGTACAGGAGATGTCAGAGGCTGGCGGACATGGTACAGGAGATGTCAGAGGCTGGCGGTCATGGTACAGGAGATGTCAGAGGCTGGCGGTCATGGTACAGGAGATGTCAGAGGCTGACAAACGTCGTGCAGGAGATGTCAGAGGCTGGCGGTCATGGTACAGGAGATGTCAGAGGCTGGCGGACATGGTAGTTTCCTCCTCTGTTCCCCTTGATATTAAATTTACCACCATACTTCAGTCACTTTCATATACTGCCCCTGGCCTCTTCTCCCTGACACTGACTGGGTCACTGTCTATCTCTCCCCCACTCGAGTGAGCACAGCAAACTGAGCAGCAGACCACCACTGCCCCCCACCCCTCGATCTCTTTGTGCAAGTTGCAGTCAGCCAGACAGCCACTCACCGTACGACACCGACCAGGGTACTCTGTGTCTGTACTGGCTGGTGGCTGGGCAGGTTACAGGCTCACAAAAACCGGCACTGCCGACAGGGGTCCGACTCCGCTGCACTCTGTTTCAAACCTGCTTTGCTCTCTGCTCCGTTCATCTACCCTCAGCTCCTCCTGCTTTTTTTTTTAAGTCTGGCGGGCTGCGGGCGGCGCTGGTGGTGTGACTGACGTCACCATCGGCGGACAGACAGAGGCAGCACTCGTGGAGGATTGGATCTTCTCTGCGATTTCCGCAAACTGCGCATGCGCAGTTCTGACCCGCCGCTCTTCACCATTTTTTACCGGGGTCTGGTCTTCAGGAAAATGGCAGCCGGCGGAGACATTATCTCCGCCGGCCGCGGACCTCTAGCGGCGGCGGGGCCCCGAGTAATACTCGGGGCCCTACGCAGCTTGCTTAGTCCACGTATAGGGCGGATCGGCCCTGAGGTCAGGACTGTGTGCAGGCCAGTCAAGTTCCTCCACCCCAAACTCGCTCATCCATGTCTTTATGGACCTTGCTATGTGCACTGGTCCAAATCATTTGGTGGAGGGGGGATTATGGTGTGGGGTTGTTTTTCAGGGGTTGGGCTTGGCCCCTTGGTTCTAGTGAAGGGAACATAGGGAACGTCAGCATACCAACAGATTTTGGACAATTTCATGCTCCAAACTTTGTGGGAACAGTTTGGGGATGGTCCCTTCCCGTTCCAACATGACTGCACAGCTCTGTGTGAGCTTTGGGTTGCTGTTGGGGGTCCACTTACAGGCCGCCCACTGTGAATGTACATGGCAAATTTGACGTTGGGATCACTTTTATGGGCAGTGGGAGAGGTGCCCCCTGCCCTCCCGAAGCTTCCAGGTTGTTTCTGCCGCTTACCTAAGAGATCAGCAGCGGCGGAAACGATCCGATCCAATGTACTGATGGGCAGTAAGTCGAGTGAGGGCAAGATGGCCCCTACTCGACTCTATGTCCTTGGAGGACCGGAGCAATGTCAAACGTGACTTTCGCCACCGGCCTTAAAGGGCCCAATTTTTTTATATAGAAAAATAAAATGTCATTTTTATTTTATTTTTTATTGCTTTGAAGTGTAAATGTGAGGTCTGATGTCTTTTTGACCCCAGATCTCAGATTAAAGAGGCCCTGTCCTGCTTACTTCTATTACAAGGGATGTTTACATTCCTTGTAATAGGAATAAAAGTGATAAAAAAAATATTATTAAGTAAAATAAATAAGAAAAAAAAAAAAAAAAAAAAAAAAAATGTAAAGCTCATGCACAGAAGTGAACGCTTACGCAAGTCGTGCCCACATATCTAAACAGTGTTTAGACCACACACGTATTGTTTGAGCGAGAGCAGTAATTCTAGCACTAGATCCCCTCTGTAACTCTAAACAGGTAACCTGTAAAAAAATTAAAGCGTTGCCTATGGAGATTTTTTAATAACCGTAGTTTGTCACCATTTCACGAGCGTGCGCAGTTTTAAAAGCATGACATGTTAGGTATCAATTTACTCGATATTACATCATCTTTCACATTATATAAAAAAATTGGGTTACTTTACTGTTTTCTTATTTTTTAATTCCCAAAAATGTATTCCCCCCCCCCCCCAAAAAATGCATTTGTAAGACCGCTGCGCAAATATGGTGTGACATAAAGTAGCAAACAGGCCACCCAACCAAGCCAACATCCCCCCCCCCCCCCCCGGTGGGTGGTACTTATGCAGTCGAGCTCTTAGCGGTGATGCAGAGCAGATGATGGATGCAGAGCCGATGGCGATGGCCATCTTACGGATCTCCCTGTACACACCCCCCCCTGGTACCGGCCAATACAATTACTTCTCCTCTCAGCCAATTTTGGTCCTCCCACTTCCTGATTGGCCGGGAGGAGATGCAGGAAGACAATAGCGAATATTAATTAGCTATTGTCACACAAGTGGGTGGGCTTGGGGTGCAGAGCACTGCGCCCCAAGCCCACCCTTTTTTTTTAAGCCAATTAGAGCCTCTAATCACGTTCTTCAGAAAAAAAAAAACATTGGAATCCATGCGTCCAGCGCCCCGCATTTAGATTAGGGGCCGAGCGCATGGACTAGGGGGGCAGCGCCCCTGCGCCCCGTATAGAGCGGCCACAACTGGTAAAACGTGTCCCCTAATTTAAAGGAGATCTATGGTCACAGCATATACTTTCATGTCATCGGCATTGTAATAGCAATACAAACAATAGTTATATTTTATAATCCAGCATATGTGTACAAAAGCGGTCTGTCTGCTGGCTATCTCTATCCACAACTTCCCGGATTTGCTGCATGCTGTTTCCTTTAAGGACTACATATCCCATGGTACCTTGTTGCCTGCAAGCTGTGGTTTCTATTCTTACTCAGCCTTCTGAAACCCCCTTTCCCAGCACCTCTGTAGTTTTAGAAGGCAGGTTCTGTGAAATGTGTGACAGATCAGTGTCTATCAACAGGACGGAGAATTCAAGGGAGTAAATGTGTGGGGATCTTCACAAAGTAAGTTTATGAACTTCAAGCTCCTACAGTTTAGTAGGATTAGGCTAGAAAAAAATTGAAATATAATGTTGAAATGAATATATTATTTTTCATTTTGACCTTAGATACACTTTAAAGGTTTACAGTCACATTTACAGACAAAAAAAAAACAACTATATGGCTTTCCGTATTATTATGAAAAGAATAAAGGAAATCATCTCAGGTCTTTATGCATTTTCTTTGTTATGTATTGAAAACCAAAAAAAATATCTATTTTAACACGTAGGAAAATAAAACTGCGGAACACTGCTGGAATCCAGGATCCTGTGTAAGAATAAGCTGGATCCTGAGGGTCTGGTTTATTAGGAGCCTGTTCATACGTTCCCCATTTATCTCTGGCAATCCTGCAGGGGAAACTTATGTACATTCACTAAACGTTCCTGCTATTCCCGGCGGGGGACTACACAATGTCAATTTACTAAAGTCACGCGCACTTCCCTATGAGCATATTGGCCTACTTCCAAATAAAGAACTTACGGTTCACTTTATAATGCTTAAGAAATGTGATCTTTTCTTCCAAGAAGGAATATTTTCTATGGTTATAAATGTCATTACAAGTTAGAAAACAATCTGCCTATCCTTTTCCTTTATTCATTTTGCTTTTTTTGAATTTGTCTAATCTTCTCGTATCTCTCCACATGATGTAGAACAGCCTTCCTCAACCTTCTGACCCAGGAGGAACCCCTAAAACAACCCTCAGGTCCCAGGGAACCTCTACTGAAAACACTTTGTTTAGGGGCAATTGGAAAAATGCCTTATACATCATTGGTAGTCAGTATGAAGAATAAAACCCTTATGCCGCGTACACACGATCGGAATTTGCAACAACAAAACCGTGATTTTTTTTTCCGACGGATGTTGGCTCAAAACTTGTGTTGGATACACACGGTCGCACAAATGTTGTTGGAAATTCCGATGGTCAAGAATGCGGAGACATACAACACTACGACGAGCCGAGAAAAATGAAGTACAATGATTCCGAGCATGCGTCAAATTGGTTCCCGAGCATGCGCAGCACTTTTGTGCGTTTGAAATGGCTACACGAGGTCGGAATTTCCGACAAGAACTTTTATTGTCAGAAAAATTGAGAACATGCTCTCAAACATTTGTTGTCGGAAATTCCGACAGCAAATGTCCGATGGAGCCTACACACGGTCGGAATATCCGACCAAAAGCTCACATCGAAATTCCGTGTGTACGCGGCATAACAATGGTGGTCAGAATGCCAACCTTACAGATAGCAAAAAAATATAATTTGTTTCATAATGCTGGCTTTGCCAATTGGCATTGATCCTTGAACAATGAAGGCGCCATCAAATTAGAGGTCAATGAGCTAGAGCTCAAGAAAACAATTCCATGGAACCCTGGTGGAGACTGGCTTATGAAGAATGTACAGCGCTGTCCTCACTTGGGCTTTTTCTTTGCCAGTCTTTCAGTCACTGGTGCCACCATGTTGACTTTGGTAAGCTGGTTATGACTCCCTGCAGCTTCACAGCCCGCTCCCCAATGCACATGCATGACCTGAGCATCACTTTGTTTAATCTCCCGGTGACTCCAGTGGTAGTAGGTACCTGCTAATAATAGGTACAAACTATCCAAAAAAAAAAGAAGCCAAATGTGTTATAGAAGGGGGGGGGGGGGGGGAATCAACTGAACTTACCATTTAAGGTGACATTTTGCTTTAATCACCAATGTCTAGCCTATCTTGTTTGCTACCAACCTAGCCTCTTTGGTCTCATTTACACAGGAGGCCAAAGGGCAATAAAAAAAAAGAAGTTGAGCTATAGTTTTATTGGCCCCACAACCACTGAGCCACAAGTTAACATGGTGGGTAGCCATTATAGAACATATGGCCACCATTGTGGTGTGGAAAGAATTATACCACCTGTTGCCTTTGAAAGGTGGAACCGCCACCCAGGTCTACTTTATCTAGTTTAATACCACCCTATTCACCTTGGCCTGAGCCAAAGCTGATAAAAACAGGAGGTTTAATCGTTGTTGTACCACGCCCCCAACGACCAAACCACAAGATAAGATGGCCAGTGGCCATGTTAGTACACATTGCCACAGTTGAAGAGCGGTAAGAATTATGCCACCTGTTGTGTCTGGAAGGTGGAACTGCCACCCATGCCTATCCTATCTTGTTTACTAGGGGGACTGCCACCAAATGTGACACATTCAAGTTAATAGAACTACTGTATGCCACAACCATTGTCCAAAAACTATCAAATGTTCTCTGTATTTTAATTACATCCCTCCCGAACGCCCAGGAATCTCTTTAAAAAGTTCTAAACTCCCGGCGGGAGAGGGGCAGAAAAGATCGGAGATCATGTGAACACTGTGGCTGGCTGCGGGCAGTGAGCACTCAGCACAGAAGCATTGGCCACCCGGTGATACTTATGTGCGGCATGTGCGCATTAAAGACCATCCTTTTGTTGCACACATAGGCGGCAACAGGTTAAAGGTATAGTAAAGGCTGATTCTTATCCAGCAGCACAGCTTGTTCAAAAACACAAAAAAAATAAAAAATCCCATGAGTGGTCAATAAAGTAGCAAACTGATGAGGGCTTGCTTTTCTTCATTTTTTATGTTAGCTTGTCTGATTGGCTCAGAGTGCTGGTTTTCCTCTCCCAGTCAGAGTCTTTTGTGCAAGTAATTACAGGAGGCTGATTTCAAGCCAAATTCAGGTACTCACACTAATTACAGTAAAATTACTTTTGTTAACTGTTTATTGCCTACTTGTGTGTTTTTATATGTGCTTGGAATTCAGCTTGAATTACAGATGGACAAGTACTGGTAAATACCATTCTGAATTACCCTCAGAAGATAATGACCTTATTTGTTTGGGAGATTTCCATCTGTATCTCCAGCAAACACAAAGGGGTGTTCAAAAAAACAAAAAAAATAATTGTAATTTTCGCAATTTACCAGTTAAGCCCTGTACACACGATCGGTTATACAGATGAAAACAGTCCGATGGACTGTTTTCATTGGACGAACCGATCGTGTGTGGGCCCCATCAGACTTTTTTCCATCAGTGAAAAAAAATAGAACATGTTTTAAATTTTTAAAAAAAACTATAGCAAATTCCGATCGTCTTTGTGGAACTCCATCGGAGAAAAAACCCACGCATGCTCAGACTGAATTAGAAGACGGGAGCGCTCGTTCTGGTAAAACTAGCATTCGTAATGGAGATAGCACATTTGTCATGCTCTAACGGACTGAAAAGCACGGAGACTGAAAAGCACAAATCGGCTAACACCAAACTTTTACTAACACGCAATCAGCAAAAGCAGCCCAAAGGGTGGCGCAATTGGATTTGAACTTCCCATTTATACTGCCGTCGTGCGTGTTGTACATCACGGCGTTTGGGACGGTCGGAAATTTGTCTGATGGTGTGTAGGCAAGACTGATGGAAGTCAGCTTCATCAGAATTCCGATGGAAAAATCCATCGGTATGTGATTCCATCGGAAATCCGATCGGAAGAGTACACCTACATTCATTTAGTGCGAACAAGGCAAAAAACAAATGTTATTAGGCTATTTCCGGTGCTGGTCACTAAATGTCTTAGGAAATTCCTATGATACTTAGCTCCATCTAGTGACCAAATGTTGTAATCCTTTAAAATCAATTACACCAGAGGTCTCCAATCTTTATAAACACAGAGCTAGATTAATGTCCTTCAGACATTATGGAGGCCAGACTGTGGTCAGTGAGGGTAGACAATGACTCAGAATTGGAGATCAATAGGAGGAGGAATAGTGTCCCATCATTGGTATTAGTTGGAGGAATAGTGCCCCATCATTGGTGTCGGTGGGAGGAATAATGTCCCATCACTAGTATCAGTGGGAAGAATAGTGCCCCATCACTGGTATCAGTGGGAGGAATAGTGTCCCATCATTGGTATTAGTTGGAGGAATAGTGCCCCATCATTGGTATTCGTGGGAGGAATAGTGCCCCCTCATTGGTATTCGTGGGAGGAATAGTGCCCCCTCATTGGTATTCGTGGGAGGAATAGTGCCCCCTCATTGGTATTAGTTGGAGGAATAGTGCCCCATCATTGGTATTAGTTGGAGGAATAGTGCCCCATCGTAGGTATTAGTGGGAAGAATAGTGCCTCATCTTTAGAAAGTGACGCTTTACCACACTAAAGATCCTTTCACACTGCCAGCGCCCGGGCGTTAAAGCACGGCTAGTTTTAGCGGCACTTTACCGTAATTTTTGCAGCGCTTTTCAGGCGCTTTTAACCTGATCACCGCCATACCAGATGTATGATGACGCTGTACCGCTCTGGTGACAGTATGTAAAAAATTGTGAACAAATTTTTTTTTTACATTTCTTCATTTTCCAAAAATTGTGACAACAAATTAGAGACAATTAAGTACTGTCCGTGATACTTTTTTTATTTGCACTAACATCCAATATTTCAGGACAAGCTTTCGGGGTATGTCCCCTTCATCAAGATCCAAGCAGAACTGATTCACAAAAGTCTTAGTAGAATGTTAAAAAAAAAACTCAATCTGAGACAGTTTTTTTTTTTTTTAAACCTTCTACTAAAACTTTTGTGAATCAGTACTGCTTGGACCTTGATGAAGGGGACATACCCCGAAATCTTGTCCTGAAAAATTGGATGTTAGTGCAAATAAAAAAAGTATCACGGACTGTACTCAATCGTCTCTGTCGCAAGTGCACTAATACGGCTACAATCACCTCTGACAAAAAATGACAACTTCAAAAAACTCTCCATGCCTCTTACTAAATACCTTGGACTGTCTACTTTCCAAAAATGGGTAATTTGTGGGCAGTGGCGGCTGGTGCTCAAAATTTTTGGGGGGGCGCAAACAAACTGAAAAAAAAAAAATTGCCGCCACTGTGCCCATTAAACACAGCCACTGTGCCCAAACGCCATGAGTTTGCCCCCTCAAATACAGCCAGTTTGTCCCCATATTATATATATATATATATATATATAACCAGTGTGCCCCCATATATACAGCCAGTGTGCCCCCATATACAGCCAGTGTGCTCCCATATACAACCAGTTTGTCCCCATATATAGCCAGTTTGTCCCCATATATAGCCAGTTTGTCCCCATATACAGCCAGTGTGCCCCCATATACAGCCAGTGTGCCCCCATATACAGCCAGTGTGCCCCCATATTCAGCCAGTTTGTCCCCCATATACAGCCAGTTCCCCCCAAATGCAGCCAGTTTGTCCCCCATATACAGCCAGTTCCCCCCATATTCAGCCAGTGTGTCCCCCATATACAGCCAGTTCCCCCCAAATGCAGCCTGTCCCCCCCCCCCCCCCAGCCCTGCACTTACCTTCCTCGGTCCGCGCCGTCCTCGATGTGTTCTCCCGCCCTTGATGTCGCTTCAGCCAACCAGGTTACCGGTAACCAGATCCGGTGAACCTGATTGGCTGAAACCTCCACAGTCTTCTCCAAGGAACGCACCCCCGTGCGTACCTGGGAGGAGTTTTTGGAAGCCCAATATAGCGTGAGAGCTGTATTCGGAAAGCCTATCAGAGCCGCTGGCTCTGATAGACACTTCCAGAACACACCCACTGCCGGCCGCCACTCTAATTCATATGGACGGCGCTCACCAGGAGGCCGGCTATATGAATAGTGGGCAGCGCAATGCATGAATCTGTGTATTGTCTTTCAGTGGCGGTGCGGGAACGAGAGGGGGCGGCGCCCTCTATTGGCGCACCGCCACTGTTTGTGGGACATGTGTACAGTTCTGGCATTTTAGAGCCTCAAGAAATGAGATAGTACATCAGGATTGATCAATTTTCATATATACAGTATATACATATACCATACTTTCCTACAGACTAAATAATATACACTGATTTAGGTTACAGTATTTTCACTAAAGAAATGCAGCAGAGATGATTTTGATCTAAATTTATGAAGAAAGATTATTTATTTACAGAAACAAAGGAGAAAGCATGTTTTCTTTCAGAATTTTCTGTATTTTTTTTTATTTAGCAAAAAAAAAAAAAAAAAAAACAGTGCTGATTAACCGCTTGCTGACCACCGCACAACGATGTACGTCGGCAGAATGGTATGGCTGCGCAAAGGGACATACGTCCCCTTTAAATCGCGGCATCGTGGGTGCTCCGTGAGCGTGCCCGCGGGTCCCACGGACTCGATGTCTGTCACAGAGCGGCAGAACGGGGAGATGCCTATGTGAACAAGGTATTTCCCTGTTCTGCCTAGCAACATGACAGAGATCTACTGCTCCCTGTCATCGGAAGCAGTGATCTCTGTCATGTTCTAGTGAGACCACCCCCCACAGTTAGAATCACTCCCTAGGATCCCACTTAACCCCTTGACCCCCCCTAATAGGGAACGATGATCAGTGACGTCACGCCCCCCCCACAGTAAGAAACACAAATCAGGGCACACTTAACCCCTACAGCACCCCCTCCTATTTAACCCCTTCACTGCCAGTGTCAATTACACAGTAATCAGTGCACTTTTATAGCACTGATTTCTGTATAAATGACAATGGTCCCAAAATAGTGTCAAAAGTGTCCGATGTGTCCGCCATAATGTTGCAGTCATGATAAAAATCGCAGACCACCACCATTACTAATAAAAAAGAAATTATAATAAAAATGCCATAAAACTATCCCCTATTTTGTAGACGCTATAACTTTTGCGCAAACCAATCAATATACACTTATTGCAATTTTTTTTTTTTTTACCAAAAATATGTAGAATACGTATCGGCCTAAACTGAGAAAGAAATTTGTTTTTTTATATATTTTTTGCGGATATTTATTTTAGCAAAAACAAAAAAAAACATTACTTTTTTTTTTTCAAAATTGTCACTCTTTTTGTTTAAAAAAAAAACAAAAAAAAAAAAAACGCAGCACTGATCAAATACAACCAAAAGAAAGCCCTATTTTTGGGGAAAAAAAAAGGAACGTCAATTTTGTTTAGGTGCCACGTCGCATGACCGCGAAATTGTCAGTTAAAGCGACGCAGTGCCGAATCGCAAAAAGTGCTCTGGTCAGGAAGGGGGTAAATTATTCCGGGGCTGAAGTGGTTAAATACCACCGGAAGAAAGATCTATTTGTGTGAAAAAAAATGATAAAAATTCCATATGTGTACAGTGTTGCGTAACCGCGCAATTGTCATTCAAAGTGTGACAGTGCTGAAAGCTGAAATTTGGCCTGGGCAGGAAGGGGGTGAAAGTGTCCGCCGGTATTGAAGCGGTTAATAGGGACATCTGAAATTCCCGTCTATGTTGAAGCGCCTTTCATAATCTCGGTAACAGTTGGGCTCGTGTGCTTTGTGATTGCAGTAACAGTTATTCAGATTAGTGTTCTGCTTCACACGCCTCAGTAGCAATGTCTAAACTCGTGTCTGAGTCTGCTGCTGCATCCTTTCCCTCTGGGCGCTCTTTTCCTGACTTCAAGAACAGGAACTTAGACAGCAAATGCCTGAAAATAGTCATGCCATAAATTGGGTATAACATACAAAGTTATTCGTAGTCATGAAATACTTCACACCTTCTGCAAATCCTCCTTCACATGGTTATGACTAAACTTGGCATGTTATGATTTATATGTCATTGTACTGGCAATAGTCTGGACTAATAAAGGCTAAATGGATAAGAAGAAAATACATTTTCTATAATATACTATTGAAGGCTGAGTTCACCTTTTCAATAAAACACTATGCATGCACAGAATGCATGAAGGTAAAAAAAATGTCAGCCTTTTTACAACCACTTTACTAAACTTTTGTTGAGGAAAAAAAAAAAAAAAAAAAAAAAAAAACACATCCCCCTCTGGGTGATCTATGTACATTGCAAAGACTTGAACAAACTTTTTTGCAGATTCCTACCTTTTATTATTCTAAAAAAGTAGCTGTTTGTTTGTCTGTGTCCATATGCAAAGTAAATGTGAATGGGAGTGATTATATCATTATCAATCACCTGCTGCACTTGCAGGGTTCTTTTCAGGAAAGTGTCAGGGTCTGCATCCTTTTAGACGGGACTTCCCTTTTGGTAAGGGTCTCACTAAAAATGAAATTTTTGTTGCAGGGGATGCCCAAAATCTGACTTGTATCTTAGTGCAAACTTCTGGGAAAAATTGTGAGCCAATCTCACAAGCAGAAAATAATATTTCTGGGGGGGGGGGGGCGTTCTGTACATCATCTGTGTATAGAACACCCCCTGGTAGCCATACTGTATTTTACAGAAAATTACAGCACAGCAGATTGAAAAGGAAAGGTCATTGTTAATAACATTCAATTAGGTAATCTATACACTGGGGGGAGAACCTCTGGGGGAATCAAGGATGGAAAAGGACATGGGGGTCCTAGTAGATAGGACCAGCAATGGCATGCACTGCCAAGCTGCTGCTAACAAAGCAAACAGAATATTGGCATGAATTAAAAAGGGGATTAACTCCAGAGAAAAAAACATAAATTCTTCTGCTCTGTAAGACTCTGGTCCGGCCGCACCTAGAGTATGCTGTCCAGTTCTGGGCACCAGTCCTCAGGAAGGATGTACTGGAAATGGAGTGTGTACAAAGAAGGGCAACAAAGCTAATAAAGGGTCCGGAGGATATTAGTTATGAGGAAAGGTTGCGAGCTCTGAACTTATTCTCTCTGGAGAAGAGACGCTTGAGAGGGGATATGATTTAAATTTACAAATACCGTACTGGTGACCCCACAATAGTGATAAAATGTTTTCGCGGAAGGGAGTCAATAAAACAATAAAAACATAGAATTTATTTGTTGCGCTTCCGTGGTGTTAAAAATCCTGCTTGCTGCATTTTTCGTCAGTTAAAAAAAGCGCACCAAAAAATGCACCTCGCCATTGAAAATGCAGCAAGAATGCATCAATAACGCACTTGTGTTACATTTTTAATGCAGGTTTTGAGTCACATGACCTATGAAAAACTCACCATAGGCACAGTAAAATTGTGGCACAACTGCGGTAAAATAGCTTGCATTTTCCCCTTTTCTCTATCGGCAAAATGCCAAAAACACCATTTTAGGCCAACATGTTTCGACAGCTGAAATTTTGGTGCATCTCTACTATTTTTTTTCCACGAAAACTAAGTTACCCTTTAAAATATTCTGCTTTGTTTAAATTAGGGTGACCAGACTATTTTATCACGGCTACGTGATAGTTTACGTTTTTGGGGTTGTATTCAATATGTGCTAAGAGAGATCACACAAATACTTATAAGTATAACATTTAATTAAGTAATGACAGCTACAGATAACAAATGTAATAATATTATATAATATACCAAGAATACTTAACTAAAGATTCTGTCTTGCCACGGAGTCCTGCCCGCTTTCACGGCCTGGCACAGATGATCAGAATCAGACGCATGCATGATGGCAGCTATGAGGTGAGTAGTGATGAGCCGAACACCCCCGGGTTCGGTTCGCACCAGAACCCGCGAACGGACCGAAAGTTCGTACGAACATTAGAACCCTATTAAATACAATGGATGCGAACGTTCGAATTCTAAAGTGCTAATTATAACGACTATTATGCATGTTATTGTCCTAAAAAGGGTTTGGGAACCCGGGTTCTGCACCAGGGGACATGTATCAATGCAAAAATAAGTTTTAAAAACGGTCGTTTTTCGGGAGCAGTCATTTTAATGATGCATAAAGTGAAAAAAAAATGTCAAATATTCCTTTAAATATCGTACCTGGGGGGTGTCTAAAGTATGCCTGTGAAGTGCCACGTGTTTAGAACTGTCCCTGCACAAAATGACACTTCTAAAGGAAAAAAAAGCCATTTAAAACTGCTTGCGGCTTTAATGTAATGTCTGGTCCCGGTAATATGCATGAAAATCTTTAAGAAAAATGGCATAGCTACCCCATGACCCCCCCCCCCCCCCTACCCCAGCCCATTACCAGCCCCTTTGGGTCTTGTATGGATATTAAGGGGAACCCCGCACATAAAATAAAAAAGGCCCTATATACTCTGAACAGCCGTATACAGGCGGTGCATACAAGACAGGGACTGTAGGTTTGTTCTTATGT
Organism: Rana muscosa; assembly: GCA_029206835.1. Classification (NCBI taxonomy): domain Eukaryota; kingdom Metazoa; phylum Chordata; class Amphibia; order Anura; family Ranidae; genus Rana; species Rana muscosa. Next base: position 456,569,663 of record CM055118.1, read on the forward strand.
AGAATCTGTTTGTAATTTTGAACAGGTACATTGTTTAAGTGTAGCTCCAGCCCAAAAATCTATTTTTAAACTTTTTGGAAAACATAGGTAAGGGTTATCACCCCTGTAACATTTGTTTTGCTGTCTGTGCCCCTGTTCAGAACATTTCACCTCACTTTCCGTCCCAATGACAACTGTTTTTGAAATGGTGTTTTTCTTGAAACAAGGATTGCTGATAAAGCATCAGTACAGAGGAGACACCTTTCTCCCATATTAATTCTTACAGGAGAGAATTTTCCTTCCTAGGGGTAGATTTCCTCTCACTTCCTGTTGTCTTCTTGCGTTTGCAAGTAGGAGTCGTTTGTAAGTTGGATGTTTGAAAGTAGGGACCTGCCGTAGATACTCTGCAGAAATAGGCCCCTTAGTTGTTGGTGTTGGCACAACACTGTAAGCACTCACAGTTACTCTTGGTTGGTGCTGGAACGCCCTGCTGTCAACTATTATATCAGGAATTGTAATTACATATAATTGTTGAACAGTGGTAGTAAAAATTGGGCCTTTGATGGTGGTGGTGGTGGTGTTGACACAACACTGTAAGCCCTCAGAGTTACTCTTGGTGGGTGCAGGAATGGGCCCTGCTGTGAATTATTAGATCAAGAATTGTAATTACATGCCCCTGTTGAACAGGGGCTGAAAAATTGGGCCTTAGGCACTGGTGCCACAACACTCCAACCCCTCACAGATACTGTACTTGGAGCACAGCAATGAGCCCTATGGCAAATTATTGCTAAAAAAAAAATTGTAATTACACGCCCCTGTAAAACAGGGGCTGAAAAATTGGGCCTTAGCCACTGGTGGCGGCACCCATAAACAAAAATGATCTTCCAAGCTATCATCATCATCAATCGTATCATTGAGGACTCGGAGGAGGAGGATAGCCAGTCAACATAACAGCACAGACACTCAGCATCAGCATCAGTCTTGAAGGGATGTGACATGTTAAAATCAATTAGTCTGTTATATCAGCATCAGGTGTGTGGTAGCTGGTGGTGATCCAAGACTGGTTCATCTTGATGAAAGTCAGTCGATCAACCGAGTCGGTGGACAGGCGCACCCTGTGATCCGTGACAAATCCTCCAGCAGCACTGAATGTGCATTCCGAAAGAATGCTGGATGCAGGACAGGCCAGTAGCTCAATTGCATACTGTGCAAGCTCTGGCCAGTGATCCATCCTCAAGACCCAGTAAGCCAGAGGATTTTCGGTGGGGAAGGTGTCCAAGTCTGACCTTGCCCCTAGATATTCCTGCACCATGTTTATCAGACGCTGGCGATGGTTGCTGGAACCAATCATACTTTGGGGCTGCGGACTAAAGAATTGTCTGAACGCATCGGTCAGACGGCCACCTTCCCCACCGCTCCTTCTTTGACTGGCCGAAGCCTCAGCAACTCGTTGTCCTGGACCAGGAGTTTGTAACCTCCCAGTCTCTGGGAACGCGTTGCACAGACCTTTCTGCAAGGCCTCCCGGAGTTGTCTCATCCTCTGCTCCCTCTGCGACGGTAACATAAGGTCCGCAACCTTACCCTTGTACCGTGGATCAAGGAGAGTGGCCAGCCAGTAATGGTCCCTCTCCTTGATCCGAAGAATACGAGGATCCTTCCGCAGACTTTGCAGGATCAGGGAGGCCATGCAGCGTAGGTTTGCTGAGGCATTCGCTCCGGAGTCCTCTGGGTCACTAAGGACGACATGATCCGCAGTCACCTCCTCCCAGCCACGTACAAGTCCACTGGTTTCTTGGGACTGTAAATCATCCCTAAAAGACTGCTGCTGATGATGCTGAGTGCCAGCCTCCACCTCCATGCTGACACAATCCTCCTCCTCCTCCTCCTCCTCTTCCTCTTCCTGTGCGATGGGTGGGACAGAAGGAACACTGTCTGGGTAAAGGGGGCCTTGAGAGGCAAGGAAGTCCTCCTCTTCCTGCCTCTGTTCTGCCTCAAGTGCCCTGTCCATTATTCCACGCAGCGTGTGCTCCAACAGGTGGACAAGAGGTAGTGTCACTGATGCATGCACTGTCACTGCTCACCATCCTCGTGGCCTCCTCAAATGGTGCCAGGACAGTGCATGCATCCCTGATCATGCCCCACTGGCGTGGAGAAAAAAAACCAAGCTCCCCTGACCCTGTCCTGGTGCCGTAGTCGCACAGGTACTCATTGATGGCCCTCTGCTGCGTGTGCAGCCGCTGCAGCATGGCCAACGTTGAGTTCCACCTGGTGGGCATGTCACATATAAGGCGGTTCTTGGGCAGGTTCAACTCCTTTTGCAGCTCAGCCAGGCGAGCACTGGCATTATAAGATCTGCGGAAATGCACACAGACTTTCCTGGCCTGCCTCAGGACATCCTGTAAGCCCGGGTACCTGCCCAAGAAGCGCTGCACCACCAGGTTAAGGACGTGAGCCACACAGGGCACATGGGTCAGTTGTCCCTGTCGGAGGGCGGAGAGGAGGTTGGTGCCATTGTCGCAAACCACCATTCCTGGCTTAAGCTGGCGTGGCGTCAACCACCTCTCGGCCTGGCCCTGCAGAGCAGACAGGACCTCTGCCCCAGTGTGGCTTCTGTCCCCCAAACACACCAGCGCAAGCACGGCATGGCATCTTTTTGCCTGCGTACTTGCGTAGCCCCGTGAACGGCTACGGAGCACCGCTGGTTCATAGGACAAACCACAGGAAGAGGCCATGGAGGAAGAAGAAGAGGAGGGGGTGGAGGAGAGAGGTGTGTCACAACCAGTAGTAGCATTTTGGAGGCGTGGCGGTGGGACAACCTCCAACACTACTGCACCTTGTCCTGAATCCTTCCCAGCTGCCAAAAGAGTGACCCAATGGGCCGTGAAAGAAAGGTAACGTCCCTGTCCATGCCTGCTGGACCATGAGTCAGCGGTAATATGCACCTTACCGCTGACCGCCCTGTCCAGCGAGGCCAAGACATTGCCTTCCACTAGGGATGAGCTTCGTGTTCGAGTCGAACATACGTTCGACTCGAACATCGGCTGTTCGATCGTTCGACGAAGATCGAACGATTTGGGCCGTTCGCGCCAAATTCGAGTGACGCGAACGGCCCACAATGCACTACGCCATCGCAGTGTCATCCAGGCGCTGTGATTGGCCAAGCATGCACTGTGACCCCGCATGCTTGGCCAATCACAGCGCCGGCAGCGAGGAGAGCAATGATTGGCCACAGGCAGGATGCCTGTGGCCAATTATTGCTGAGGGTGTTTAGTACACGCCCCACACTATAAAAGGCCGCCAGCACGGCGGCCTAGTGTAGTGTGTTCCGGAGCAGGGATAGAGCAGCATAGGCAGGGACAGTGACTGTTATTTCTTTCTTGCTTAACCTGGATTCCTTTAGTTTAGGGAAAGAGAAGGATAGGTAGGGAGAGTGTCAGTGTGTTTTGTGCTTGTGCTATAGTGTGCTTAAAAAAAACATTTATTCTAGGGACAGAAAACTGTAGGTAGGGACAGTGTCAGTTTCTTTCACTCTGCAAGTCCTTGTTTCCAGGGACCTGTAAGGACAGTGAGTGAATTGTCCTTGTGCTATATTGTGCTTAAAAAAAACATTTATTCTAGGGACAGAAAACTGTAGGTAGGGAGAGTGTTTTTTTTCTTTCACTCTGCAAGTCCTTGTTTCCAGGGACCTGTAAGGACAGTGAGTGAATTGTCCTTGTGCTATATTGTGCTTAAAAAAAACATTTATTCTAGGGACAGAAAACTGTAGGTAGGGAGAGTGTCAGTTTATTTCACTCTGCAAGTCCTTGTTTCCAGGGACCTGGAAGGACAGTGACTGAATTGTCCTTGTGCTATATTGTGATTAAAAAAAACATTTATTCTAGGGACAGAAAACTGTAGGTAGGGAGAGTGTCAGTTTATTTCACTCTGCAAGTCCTTGTTTCCAGGGACCTGGAAGGACAGTGAGTGAATTGTCCTTGTGTTATATTGTGATTAAAAAAAACATTTTTTCTAGGGACAGAAAACTGTAGGTAGGGAGAGTGTTTTTTTTCTTTCACTCTGCAAGTCCTTGTTTCCAGGGACCTGTAAGGACAGTGAGTGAATTGTCCTTGTGCTATATTGTGATTAAAAAAAACATTTTTTCTAGGGACAGAAAACTGTAGGTAGGGACAGTGTCAGTTTATTTCACTCTGCAAGTCCTTGTTTCCAGGGACCTGGAAGGACAGTGACTGAATTGTCCTTGTGCTATATTGTGATTAAAAAAAACATTTATTCTAGGGACAGAAAACTGTAGGTAGGGAGAGTGTCAGTTTCTTTCACTGTGAAAGTCCTTGTTTCAAGGGACAGAGAAGGACACCTGAAGGTAGCCCTTATTGCTTTTTTCCCATCTCCCTGCAGGCCATCTATTAGAATGTCTGGAAGGCAAACAAGGAGAGGCAGACAGTCAGGAGGCAATAAAAGAGGGCAAGCAGGCTCTGTGTCTGGGGGCAACAGTGCTGGTCGTGGACGCGGTGCATTGTCATCAGCACATGGCCATGGGACACGCTTGTCCTTTTCGGCAGCTGGACATGTTGAGCCACATCATGCCGAAGACTTGGTAGAGTGGATGACCAAGCCCTCCTCCTCCTCCTCATCCTCTCTCACCCAGGCTCAGGGTACTGGAAAAGCAGCTGCCAAAGCGTCGTCTTCCCTGGTATCAATGTCAGACAAATCATCAGTCACTCCTTCCCTAGACCCACCATGTCCTCCTCCTGAGGAGTCCCCCGAACTGTTTCAGCACAGTGTTGGGTACATGCTCCAGGAGGATGCCCAGCGTTTCGAAGGGTCTGATGATGAAACCCAGCTAGAGGAAGGCAGTAGCGTGAGAGCAGACAGAGGGGATGCTCAAGAAGGACACCAATCTGGCAGTCATGTTCCAGCAGCTGCAGCATACTGCCAGATTGGCTCCAGTGATGAGGAGGGAGGGGATGATGAGGTCACTGACTCCACGTGGGTGCCTAATAGGAGAGAGGAGGAGGAGGAGGATGAGGAGGAGGCACATCTCCAACGAGGCAGGATGCCCTTTGGTGGCCAGCGTAAGGGCAGTACACCGACGGAATCACACCGCAGAGCTCCGCCTGTGCAGGGCGCTGCCTCTGCCCGTCATTCAAAAAGTTCTTTGGTGTGGGCCTTTTTTGAGGCTAGTGCATCAGATCGCACAGCTGCTGTTTGCAACATATGTCTCAAGCGTATATCGCGTGGCCAAAACATCAGCCGCTTGGGTACCACATGCCTGACCAGACATATGTTGACCTGCCATGCAGCTCGTTGGCAAGCCTACCTCAAAGACCCACACCAAAGAACAAAGCGGACCTCTCCTTGCACCGCATCAGATGGGATCTCCAACCCCACTATAACTTCAGTCCTCTCTGAAACATGCACTGAGAGGAATGAAGGTGTAGAATTAGGTGTGTCACAGCCAAGTACTTGCGCCCACTCTGCTAGCAGTACACCGACGTCCGATTCTAGCAGGCAAATTTCCCTGCCCCAGCTGCTGGACCGTCGAAAGAAGTTCACTCCCAGCCATCCACATGCCCAGCGGTTGAATGCTAGCTTGGCTAAATTGCTAGCGCTTCAACTGCTGCCTTTTCAGTTGGTAGACTCGGCCCCCTTCCGTGAGTTTGTGCAATTCCTCAGTGGCAGGTTCCCAAACGCCACTTTTTCTCACGGAAGGCTATTCCGGCTCTCTACCGGCATGTGGAAGGCAATGTCTTGGCCTCGCTGGACAGGGCGGTCAGCGGTAAGGTGCATATTACCGCTGACTCATGGTCCAGCAGGCATGGACAGGGACGTTACCTTTCTTTCACGGCCCATTGGGTCACTCTTTTGGCAGCTGGGAAGGATTCAGGACAAGGTGCAGTAGTGTTGGAGGTTGTCCCACCGCCACGCCTCCAAAATGCTACTACTGGTTGTGACACACCTCTCTCCTCCACCCCCTCCTCTTCTTCTTCCTCCATGGCCTCTTCCTGTGGTTTGTCCTATGAACCAGCGGTGCTCCGTAGCCGTTCACGGGGCTACGCAAGTACGCAGGCAAAAAGATGCCATGCCGTGCTTGCGCTGGTGTGTTTGGGGGACAGAAGCCACACTGGGGCAGAGGTCCTGTCTGCTCTGCAGGGCCAGGCCGAGAGGTGGTTGACGCCACGCCAGCTTAAGCCAGGAATGGTGGTTTGCGACAATGGCACCAACCTCCTCTCCGCCCTCCGACAGGGACAACTGACCCATGTGCCCTGTGTGGCTCACGTCCTTAACCTGGTGGTGCAGCGCTTCTTGGGCAGGTACCCGGGCTTACAGGATGTCCTGAGGCAGGCCAGGAAAGTCTGTGTGCATTTCCGCAGATCTTATAATGCCAGTGCTCGCCTGGCTGAGCTGCAAAAGGAGTTGAACCTGCCCAAGAACCGCCTTATATGTGACATGCCCACCAGGTGGAACTCAACGTTGGCCATGCTGCAGCGGCTGCACACGCAGCAGAGGGCCATCAATGAGTACCTGTGCGACTACGGCACCAGGACAGGGTCAGGGGAGCTTGGTTTTTTTTCTCCACGCCAGTGGGGCATGATCAGGGATGCATGCACTGTCCTGGCACCATTTGAGGAGGCCACGAGGATGGTGAGCAGTGACAGTGCATGCATCAGTGACACTACCTCTTGTCCACCTGTTGGAGCACACGCTGCGTGGAATAATGGACAGGGCACTTGAGGCAGAACAGAGGCAGGAAGAGGAGGACTTCCTTGCCTCTCAAGGCCCCCTTTACCCAGACAGTGTTCCTTCTGTCCCACCCATCGCACAGGAAGAGGAGGAGGAGGAGGAGGAGGAGGATTGTGTCAGCATGGAGGTGGAGGCTGGCACTCAGCATCATCAGCAGCAGTCTTTTAGGGATGATTTACAGTCCCAAGAAACCAGTGGACTTGTACGTGGCTGGGAGGAGGTGGCTGCGGATCATGTCGTCCTTAGTGACCCAGAGGACTCCGGAGCGAATGCCTCAGCAAACCTACGCTGCATGGCCTCCCTGATCCTGCAAAGTCTGCGGAAGGATCCTCGTATTCTTCGGATCAAGGAGAGGGACCATTACTGGCTGGCCACTCTCCTTGATCCACGGTACAAGGGTAAGGTTGCGGACCTTATGTTACCGTCGCAGAGGATGAGACAACTCCGGGAGGCCTTGCAGAAAGGTCTGTGCAACGCGTTCCCAGAGACTGGGAGGTTGCAAACTCCTGGTCCTGGACAACGAGTTGCTGAGGCTTCGGCCAGTCAAAGAAGGAGCGGTGGGGAAGGTGGCCGTCTGACCGATGCGTTCAGACAATTCTTTAGTCCGCAGCCCCAAAGTATGATCGGTTCCAGCAACCATCGCCAGCGTCTGATAAACATGGTGCAGGAATATCTAGGGGCAAGGTCAGACTTGGACACCTTCCCCACCGAAAATCCTCTGGCTTACTGGGTCTTGAGGATGGATCACTGGCCAGAGCTTGCACAGTATGCAATTGAGCTACTGGCCTGTCCTGCATCCAGCGTTCTTTCGGAACGCACATTCAGTGCTGCTGGAGGATTTGTCACGGATCACAGGGTGCGCCTGTCCACCGACTCGGTTGATCGACTGACTTTCATCAAGATGAACCAGTCTTGGATCACCACCAGCTACCACACACCTGATGCTGATATAACAGACTAATTGATTTTAAAATGTCACATCCCTTCAAGACTGATGCTGATGCTGAGTGCCTGTGCTGTTATGTTGACTGGCTATCCTCCTCCTCCGAGTCCTCAATGATACGATTGATGATGATAGCTTGTAAGATCATTTTTGTTTATGGGTGCCGCCACCAGTGCCTAACGCCCAATTTTTCAGCCCCTGTTTAACAGGGGCGTGTAATTACAATTTTTGAAGCAATACTTTGCAACAGGGCTCATTGCTGTGCTCCAAGTACAGTATCTGTGAGGGGTTGCAGTGTTGTGCCACCAGTGCCTAAGGCCCAATTTTTCAGCCCCTGTTCAACAGGGGCATGTAATTACAATTCTTGATCTAATAATTCACAGCAGGGCCCATTGCTGCACCCACCAAGAGTAACTGTCAGGGCTTACAGTGTTGTGGCACCAGCACCACCATCAAAGCCCCAATTTTTACTACCACTGTTCAACAATTATATGTAATTAAAATTCCTGATATAATAGTTGACAGCAGGGCGTTCCAGCACCAACCAAGAGTAACTGTGAGTGCTTACAGTGTTGTGCCAACACCAACAACTAAGGGGCCTATTTCTGCAGAGTATATACGGCAGGTCCCTACTTTCAAACATCCAACTTACAAACGACTCCTACTTGCAAACGCAAGAAGACAACAGGAAGTGAGAGGAAATCTACCACTAGGAAGGAAAATTCTCTCCTGTAAGAATAAATATGGGAGAAAGGTGTCTCCTCTGTACTGATGCTTTATCAGCAATCCTTGTTTCAAGAAAAACACCACATTTCAAAAACAGTTGTCATTGGGACGGAAAGTGAGGTGAAATGTTCTGAACAGGGGCACAGACAGCAAAACAAATGTTACAGGGGTGATAACCCTTACCTATGTTTTCCAAAAAGTTTAAAAATAGATTTTTGGTCTGGAGCTACACTTCAACAATGTACCTGTTCAAAATTACAAACAGACTCTACATAAGAACAAACCTACAGTCCCTGTCTTGTATGCACCGCCTGTATAGGGCTGTTCAGAGTATATAGGGCCTTTTTTATTTTATGTGCGGGGTTCCCCTTAATATCCATACAAGACCCAAAGGGGCTGGTAATGGGCTGGGGTAGGGGGGGGGTCATGGGGTAGCTATGCCATTTTTCTTAAAGAATTTCATCCATATTACCGGGACCAGACATTACATTAAAGCCGCAAGCAGTTTTAAATGGCTTTTTTTTCCTTTAGAAGTGTCATTTTGTGCAGGGACAGTTCTAAACACGGGAAACACGTGGCACTTCACAGGCATACTTTAGACACCCCCCAGGTACGATATTTAAAGGAATATTTGACTTTTTTTTTTTCACTTTATGCATCATTAAAATGACTGCTCCCGAAAAACGACCGTTTTTAAAACTTCTTTTTGCATTGATACATGTCCCCTGGTGCAGAACCCGGGTTCCCAAACCCTTTTTAGGACAATAACATGCATAATAGTTGTTATAATTAGCACTTTAGAATTCGAACGTTCGCATCCATTGTATTTAATAGGGTTCTAATGTTCGTTCGAACTTTCGGTCCGTTCGCGGGTTCTGGTGCGAACCGAACCCGGGGGTGTTCGGCTCATCACTACCTTCCACATGCCGGTAGAGAGCCGGAATAGCCTTCCGTGAGAAAAAGTGGCGTTTGGGAACCTGCCACTGAGGAACCGCACATTGCACAAACTCACGGAAGGGGGCCGAGTCTACCAACTGAAAAGGCAGCAGTTGAAGCGCTAGCAATTTAGCCAAGCTAGCATTCAACCGCTGGGCATGTGGATGGCTGGGAGTGAACTTCTTTCGACGGTCCAGCAGCTGGGGCAGGGAAATTTGCCTGCTAGAATCGGACGTCGGTGTACTGCTAGCAGAGTGGCCGCAAGTACTTGGCTGTGACACACCTAATTCTACACCTTCATTCCTCTCAGTGCATGTTTCAGAGAGGACTGAAGTTATAGTGGGGTTGGAAATCCCAGCTGATGCGGTGCAAGGAGAGGTCCGCTTTGTTCTTTGGTGTGGGTCTTTGAGGTAGGCTTGCCAACGAGCTGCATGGCAGGTCAACATATGTCTGGTCAGGCATGTGGTACCCAAGCGGCTGATGTTTTGGCCACGCGATATACGCTTGAGACTTATGTTGCAAACAGCAGCTGTGCGATCTGATGCACTAGCCTCAAAAAAGGCCCACACCAAGGAACTTTTTGAATGACGGGCAGAGGCAGCGCCCTGCACAGGCGGAGCTCTGCGGTGTGATTCCGTCGGTGTACTGCCCTTACGCTGGCCACCAAAGGGCATCCTGTCTCGTTGGAGATGTGCCTCCTCCTCATCCTCCTCCTCCTCTCTCCTATTAGGCACCCACGTGGAGTCAGTGACCTCATCATCCCCTCCCTCCTCATCACTGGAGCCAATCTGGCAGTATGCTGCAGCTGCTGGAACATGACTGCCAGATTGGTGTCCTTCTTGAGCATCCCCTCTGTCTGCTCTCACCCTACTGCCTTCCTGTAGCTGGGTTTCATCATCAGACCCTTCGAAACGCTGGGCATCCTCCTGGAGCATGTACCCAACACTGTGCTCAAACAGTTCGGGGGACTCCTCAGGAGGAGGACATGGTGGGTCTAGGGAAGGAGTGACTGATGATGAGTCTGACATTGATACCAGGGAAGAGGACGCTTTGGCAGCTGCTTTGCCAGTACCCTGAGCCTGGGTGAGAAAGGATGAGGAGGAGGAGGAGGGCTTGGTCATCCACTCTACCAAGTCTTCGGCATGATGTGGCTCAACATGTCCAGCTGCGGAAAAGAAGGACAAGCGTGTCCCATGGCCATGTGCTGATGACAATGCACCGCGTCCACGACCAGCACTGTTGCCCCCAGACACAGAGCCTGCTTGCCCTCTTTTATTGCCTCCTGACTGTCTGCCTCTCCTTGTTTGCCTTCCAGACATTCTAATAGATGGCCTGCAGGGAGATGGGAAAAAAGCAATAAGGGCTACCTTCAGGTGTCCTTCTCTGTCCCTTGAAACAAGGACTTGCACAGTGAAAGAAACTGACACTCTCCCTACCTACAGTTTTCTGTCCCTAGAAAAAATGTTTTTTTTAAGCACACTATAGCACAAGCACAAAACACACTGACACTCTCCCTACCTATCCTTCTCTTTCCCTAAACTAAAGGAATCCAGGTTAAGCAAGAAAGAAATAAAAGTCACTGTCCCTGCCTATGCTGCTCTATCCCTGCTCCGGAACACACTACACTAGGCCGCCGTGCTGGTGGCCTTTTATAGTGTGGGGCGTGTACTAAACACCCTCAGCAATAATTGGCCACAGGCATTCTGCCTGTGGCCAATCATTGCTCTCCTCGCTGCCGGCGCTGTGATTGGCCAAGCATGCGGGGTCACAGTGCATGCTTGGCCAATCACAGCGCCTGGATGACACTGCGATGGCGTAGTGCATTGTGGGCCATTCGCGTCACTCGAATTTGGCGCGAACGGCCCAAATCGTTCGATCTTCGTCGAACGATCGAACAGCCGATGTTCGAGTCGAACGTATGTTCGATTCGAACACGAAGCTCATCCCTAGAGGTGAGACTGAATTTTCCAAGTTATAACTGTAGTATATACGACTTGTGTGGAAGGAAAGGCCAACCTCTGGCCAACTCCCCTTACAAGCAAAATGACCTTTTAAGGACTTGGTCAGTTTGTAATGACATTCCTTTGGTATGAAGTTAGCTAAGGTAATCAAGATAGAGGTTTTCTTCGCTATTGTGAGACAACTTTAACCAGTTCTGGACCGCCCACCGCACATATATTGTGGCAGGGCAGCCCAGCTACGCAAAACAACGTACCTATACAGTGTCCGCGCAACTTGGTCTGGGGCCACCGGCGACCCTCTCCCGCTGTGATTGGACACAGCGCTCGCTCTGGGGAATGACAGAACGGCGGTCTGCTGATGTAAACAAAGCAGACCGTCATTCTGTCAGACAGGAACAGAGAGATCTGTGCTTCCTGCTAATCAGGAAAACAGATCTCTGTTCCTACAGTGAGTCCATCCCCCACACAGTAAGTAAGCACAGTGAGGGAACACATTTAACCCCTTGATCCCCCTTGATGTTAACCCCTTCCCTGCCAGTGACATTTATACAGTGTTATGCCCCGTACACACGGTCGGGATTCCCGACAGAAAAAGTCAGATGGGAGCTTTTGGTTGGGAATTCCGACCGTGTGTATGCTCCATCTGACTTTTTCTGTCGGGAATTCCGACGGACTTAGATAGAGAGCAGGTTCTCTATTTTTCCGACGGAATTTCCGACTGACCTTTTCCTGTTGGCAATTCCGACCGTGTGTACGCGGCATTAGTGCATTTTTTTTAGCTCTGATCATTGTATTAGTGTCACTGGTTCCCAAAAAGTGTCACTTAGCGTCCAATTTGTCCGCCGCAATGTCACAGTCCTGCTAAAAATCGCTGATCGCCGCCATTACTAGTAAAAAAAATCCCATAAATCCATCCTATAGTTTGTAGACATGATAACTGTAGCGCAAATCAACTAATATACGCTAATTGGCATTTTTTTTTACCAAAAATATGTAGCAGAATACACATTGGCCTAAATTGATGAAGAAATTAGATTTTTTACTTTTTTTATGCTTTATAGCAGAAAGTAAAAAATATAGTTTTTTTTCTCAAAATTGTCTGTCTTTTTTTGTTTATAGCGCAAAAAATATAAAAGGTAGAGGTGATCAAATATTAGCAAAAGAAAGCTCTATTTGGGAAAAAATTCATTTTGTTTGGGTACAGCGTCACACGCCGCACAATTGTCAGTTAAAATAACGCAGTGCCACATTGCAAAAAATGGCCTGGTCATTAAGGGGGTAAAACCTTCCGGGGCTGAAGTGGTTGATAAGGAAATATGAAATATGCAATTTCCCCATCAGATGTCCAGGGCACAATCCCTGATTTTAGATTCACCAGCAAAGCCATGCCAAGGTCCATTGACTACAATTCGGGTAGCAGAAAATTTGCGCTGGAGGGGGTTTTGTCATAGTGGGATTTTATTGAGAGAGGGAGAAATTTTTATTTCAGGGGCACCTTGTGCTTTACTTATGTTTAGCCATCTGAATGTTATGCACTCCTGACCTAAGGTGGGCTTAGGTGTTATTAAACCATACCCTGGACCATTTTGGCTGGTTAAAGACCAGGCCACTTTTTGTGATTCGGCACTGCGTCGCTTTAACTTACAATTACGCTATAGTGCGACGTGGCTCCCAAACAAAAGTGACCTTTTTTTTCCCCACAAATAGAGCTTTCTTTTTGTGGTATTTGATCACCTCTGCGGTTTTTATTTTTTGCGCTATAAACAAAAATAGAGCGACAATTTTGAAAAATATTCAATATTTTTTACTTTTTGCTATAATAAATATCCCCAAAAAATATATTAAAAAAACATTGCAGCTGAAAAACACCCCACAGCATGATGCTGCCACCACCATGCTTCACTGTTGGGACTGTATTGGACAGGTGATGAGCAGTGCCTGGTTTTCTCCACACATACCGCTTAGAATTAAGGCAAAAAAGTTCTATCTTGGGCTCAGACCAGAGAATCTTATTTCTCACCATCTTGGAGTCCTTCAGGTGTTTTTTTAGCAAACTCCATGCGGGCTTTCATGTGTCTTGCACTGAGGAGAGGCTTCCGTCGGGCCACTCTGCCATAAAGCCCCGACTGCTGGAGGGCTGCAGTGATGGTTGACTTTCTACAACTTTCTCCCATTTCCCGACTGCATCTCTGGAGCTCAGCCACAGTGATCTTTGGGTTCTTCTTTACCTCTCTCACCAAGGCTCTTCTCCCCCGATAGCTCAGTTTGGCCAGACGGCCAGCTCTAGGAAGGGTTCTGGTCGTCCCAAATGTACCAAATGTCTTCCATTTAAGGATTATGGAGGCCACTGTGCTCTTAGGAACCTTAAGTGCAGCAGACATTTTTTTGTAACATTGGCCAGATCTGTGTAAGGTACCTGTGATAGGTAGTGTCCGAAGTGGAACTTGTGTGCTGAGGATTCAGGCGAAAACGTAGTCAGGCAGATTAGGTTGGCAACAGATCAGGCAAAATGGTACACGATCGAAATCCAGAGAGTGGTCAGGCAGGCAAAGGTCATACACGAGCTGGCAATGAAGTACAAAATCAGCAGGCTGGAGAGTAGTCAGGAATTCAGGCAGAAGTTCAACACGAAAATCAGGCTCAAAAAGCAGTCACAATACCCAGGGAGCTATTCCACACAAACGGGCACTGAGAGATAGCATCACTTCCTTTTTAAGGGCTGCTTTGATTGAAAATTGTCCACAGCTGGCAGTAGGTGGGGCTGGTGAGTCCAAGGTAATGTTTAATACTGAGAGGACATTTCCAAAAGTCTAGATCTGCTCAGTAGCGCAACAGGTAAGGCTGCAGCTTTGCGACCAGGAAGATCCCGGTTCAAATACAACCAGGTACATGACAATCTGTGCCTTGCCACAATTCTGTCTCTGAGCTCTTCAGGCAGTTCCTTTGACCTCATGATTCTCATTTGCTCTGACATGCACTGTGAGCTGTAAGGTCTTATATAGACAGGTGTGTGGCTTTCCTAATCAAGTCCAATCAGTATAATCAAACACAGCTGGACTCAAATGAAGGTGTAGAACCATCTCAAGGATGATCAGAAGAAATGGACAGCACCCGAGTTAAATATATGAGTGTCACAGCAAAGGGTCTGAATACTTAGGACCATGTGATATTTCAGTTTTTCTTTTTTAATAAATCTGCAAAAATGTCAACAATTCTGTGTTTTTCTGTCAATATGGGGTGCTGTGTGTACATTAATGAGGAAAAAAAATGAACTTAAATGATTTTAGCAAATGGCTGCAATATAACAAAGCGTGAAAAATGTAAGGGGGTCTGAATACTTTCCGTACCCACTGTATATACATGCTTATGCCCAGCCATGCCATTCTGCTGACGTATATGTACAGGCGGTGGTCCTTAAGTGGTTAAACTACTGCCACTGTTAGCACGATTTGACCACACCCAACATTTGGCGTACCGTGCTTCATGTGCTGCTATTATCCCCTCCTCCTGTAAAAGTGGGTATGGTATGTAGGGTTTCCCTGGATTTCAGATTGAAAATCAGCTTCATTTAAATGGCTCTAATGTAGGTCGTGAGTGGCATCTTTGAGCCCTGTCCAAAAGACTAGCCCAGTCCATGGGCGTCCGCTGAACTTTTTTCAGGGGGGGGGGGCATCATTTTAAGGTCATCCATGCTCGGTCCCTTTTTGACAATGTCATGAAGGGGAGGGGCTTAGTCATTATGACATAAAGCACAGGCATGAAAAGGTTTGAGAAACCTGATGCAAAAGCTTAATAGAAGGATCAAGCTGCCATTGTCTGATTAGCAATTTCACATTTTTTTAAAATCCCCCCCTCTAGCGGCCGAATAGCGCCACTAAAACGATGGTAAAGCGCCGCTAAAACTAGCGGCGCTTTACCGATAATGTGGCCAGCTGGCAGTGTGAAATAGCTCTTGAGGATAATTCCGCTTCACTCCATGTCCATATAAATATAGTGTGTCTCCAGGGGGGGGGGGGGGCAATTGACCCCCCTTGCCCTATGGAGCGGACGCCCATGGCCCTGTCCTTTTGAGATGTATCACGTGTAGGGATGAGCTCGGTGTTCGAGTCGAACATAGGTTTGACTCGAACATCGGCTGTTCGCGCGTTCGGCGAACAACGAACGATTTGGGCCGTTCGCGCCAAATTCGAGTGACGCGAATGGCCCACAATACACTGCGCCATCGCAGTGTACTCCCGGCGCTGTGATTGGCCAAGCATGCACTGTGACCCTGCATGCTTGGCCAATCACAGCGCCAGCAGCGAGGAGAGCAATGATTGGCCACAGGCAGGATGCCTGTGGCCAATTACAGCTGAGGGGGTTTAGTACACGCCCCACACTATAAAAGGCCGCCAGCGCGGCGGCCTTGTGTAGTGTGTTCCGGAGCAGGGAAAGTGAAGGATAGGCAGGGACAGTGTCAAATCTTGTCAAATCTATTCTTTGCTAAAACTTGTGTGTAGGGACAGAGAAGGATAGGCAGGGAGAGTGTCAGTGTCATATTCTTTGCTAAACCTTGTGTGTAGGGACAGAGAAGGATAGGCAGGGAGAGTGTCAGTGTCATATTCTTTGCTAAACCTTGTGTGTAGGGAGAGAGAAGGATAGGCAGGGAGAGTGTCAGTGTCATATTCTTTGCTAAACCTTGTGTGCAGGGAGAGAGAAGGATAGGCAGGGAGAGTGTCAGTGTCATATACTTTGATAAACCTTGTGTGCAGGGAGAGAGAAGGATAGGCAGGGGACAGTGTCAGTGTCATTGTTGCTAAGCCTCCTGCACATTATACACCTGAAGTTAGCCCGTATTGCTGCTTTTTCCTGGTGTGTTACACCAACAGGATTTTGCGGCACTTACAGCGGGCGGAGTGTACCTCCTGACCATATTACACCTTAACTTAGCCTGTATTGCTGCTTTTTCCTGGTGTGTTACACCAACAGGATTTTGCAGCACTTACAGCGGGCGGAGTGTACCTCCTGACCATATTACACCTTAACTTAGCCTGTATTGCTGCTTTTTCCTGGTGTGTTACACCAACAGGATTTTGCGGCACTTACAGCGGGCGGAGTGTGCCTCCTGACCATATTACACCTTAACTTAGCCTGTATTGCTGCTTTTTCCTGGTGTGTTACACCAACAGGATTTTGCGGCACTTACAGCGGGCGGAGTGTGCCTCCTGACCATATTACACCTTAACTTAGCCTGTATTGCTGCTTTTTCCTGGTGTGTTACACCAACAGGATTTTGCGGCACTTACAGCGGGCGGAGTGTACCTCCTGACCATATTACACCTTAACTTAGCCTGTATTGCTGCTTTTTCCTGGTGTGTTACACCAACAGGATTTTGCGGCACTTACAGCGGGCGGAGTGTGCCTCCTGACCATATTACACCTTAACTTAGCCTGTATTGCTGCTTTTCCCATTTCCCTACAGGCCATTAGAATGTCTGGAAGGCAAACAAGGAGAGGAGACAGTCAGGAGCCAAAAAAAGAGGGCAAGCAGGCTCTGTGTCTAGAGACAACAGTGCTGGTCGTGGACGCGGTGCATCGCTATCAGCACGTGGCCATGGGACACGCTTGTCCTTCTTTTCAGCAGCTGGACGTGTTGAGCCGCATCATGCCGAAGACTTGGTAGAGTGGATGACCAAGCCCTCCTCATCCTCCTCATCCTCTCTCACCCAGGCTCAGGGTACTGGCAAAGGCAGCTGCCAAAGCGTCCTCTTCCCTGGTATCAATGTCATCATCAGTCACTCCTTCCCTAGACCAACCATGTCCTCCTGAGGAGTCCCCCGAACTGTTTGAGCACAGTGTTGGGTACATGCTCCAGGAAGATGCCGAGCGTTTCGAAGGGTCTGATGATGATACCCAGCTAGAGGAAGGCAGTAGCGTGAGAGCAGAGAGAGGGGATGCTCAAGAAGGACACCAATCTGGCAGTCATGTTCCAGCAGCTGCAGCATACTGCCAGATTGGCTCCAGTGATGAGGAGGGAGGGGATGATGAGGTCACTGACTCCACGTGGGTGCCTAATAGGAGAGAGGAGGAGGAGGAGGATGAGGAGGAGGCACATCTTCAACGAGGCAGGATGCCCTCGGGGGGCCAGCGTAAGGGCAGCACACCGACGGAATCACACCGCAGAGCTCCGCCTGTGCAGGGCGCTGCCTCTGCCCGTTATTCAAAAAGTTCTTTGGTGTGGGCCTTTTTTGAGTCGAGTGCATCAGATCGCACAGCTGCTGTTTGCAACATATGTCTCAAGCGTATATCGCGTGGCCAAAACATCACCCGCTTGGGCACCACATGCTTGACCAGACATATGTTGACCTGCCATGCAGCTCGTTGGCAAGCCTACCTTAAAGACCCACACCAAAGAACAAAGCTGACCTCTTCTTGCACCGCATCAGCTGGGATCTCGAACCCCACTATACCTTTAGTCCTCTCTGAAACCTGCTCTGAGAGGAATGAAGGTGTAGAATTAGGTGTGTCACAGCCAAGTACTTGCGGGCACTCTGCTAGCAGTACACCAACGTCCGATTCTAGCAGGCAAATTTCCCTGCCCCAGCTGCTGGACCGTCGAAAGAAGTTCACTCCCAGCCATCCACATGCCCAGCGGTTGAATGCTAGCTTGGCTAAATTGCTAGCGCTTCAACTGCTGCCTTTTCAGTTGGTAGACTCGGCCCCCTTCCGTGAGTTTGTGCAATGTGCGGTTCCTCAGTGGCAGGTTCCCAAACGCCACTTTTTCTCACGGAAGGCGATTCCGGCTCTCTACCGGCATGTGGAAGGCAATGTCTTGGCCTCGCTGGACAGGGCGGTCAGCGGTAAGGTGCATATTACCGCTGACTCATGGTCCAGCAGGCATGGACAGGGACGTTACCTTTCTTTCATGGCCCATTGGGTCACTCTTTTGGCAGCTGGGAATGATGCAGGACAAGGTGCAGTAGTGTTGGAGGTTGTTCCACCGCCACGCCTCCAAAATGCTACTACTGGTTGTGACACACCTCTGTCCTCCACCCCCTCCTCTTCTTCTTCCTCCGTGGCCTCTTCCTGTGCTTTGTCCTCGGAACCAGCGGTGCTCCGTAGGCGTTCAAGGGGCTACGCAAGTACGCAGGCAAAAAGATGCCATGCCGTGCTTGCGCTGGTGTGTTTGGGGGACAGGAGCCACACTGGGGCAGAGGTTCTGTCTGCTCTGCAGGAGCAGGCCGAGAGGTGGTTGACGCCATGCCAGCTTAAGCCAGGAATGGTAGTTTGTGACAATGGCACCAACCTCCTCTCCGCTCTCCGACAGGGACAACTGACCCATGTGCCCTGTGTGGCTCACGTCCTTAACCTGGTGGTGCAGCGGTTCTTGGGCAGGTACCTGGGCTTACAGGATGTCCTGAGGCAGGCCAGGAAAGTCTGTGTGCATTTCCGCAGATCTTATAATGCCAGTGCTCGCCTGGCTGAGCTGCAAAAGGAGTTGAACCTGCCCAAGAACCGCCTTATATGTGACATGCCCACCAGGTGGAACTCAACGTTGGCCATGCTGCAGCGGCTGCACACGCAGCAGAGGGCCATCAATGAGTACCTGTGCGACTACGGCACCAGGACAGGGTCAGGGGAGCTCGGTTTTTTTCACCACGCCAGTGGGGCATGATCAGGGATGCATGCACTGTCCTGGCACCATTTGAGGAGGCCACGAGGATGGTGAGCAGTGACAGTGCATGCATCAGTGACACTGTACCTCTTGTCCACCTGTTGGAACATACGCTGCATGGAATAATGGACAGGGCACTTGAGGCAGAACAGAGGCAGGAAGAGGAGGACTTCCTTGCCTCTCAAGGCCCCCTTTACCCAGACAGTGTTCCTTCTGTCCCACCCATCGCACAGGAAGAAGAGGAGGAGGAGGATGAGGAGGAGGATTGTGTCAGCATGGAGGTGGAGCCTGGCACTCAGCATCATCAGCAGCAGTCTTTTAGGGATGATTTACAGTCCCAAGAAACCAGTGGACTTGTACGTGGCTGGGAGGAGGTGGCTGCGGATCATGTCGTCCTTAGTGACCCAGAGGACTCCGGACTGAATGCCTCAGCTAACCTACGCTGCATGGCCTCCCTGATCCTGCAAAGTCTGCGGAAGGATCCTCGTATTCTTCGGATCAAGGAGAGGGACCATTACTGGCTGGCCACTCTCCTTGATCCACGGTACAAGGGTAAGGTTGCGGACCTTATCTTACCGTCGCAGAGGGAGCAGAGGATGAGACAACTCCGGGAGGCCTTGCAGAAAGGTCTGTGCAACGCGTTCCCAGAGACTGGGAGGTTACAAACTCCTGGTCCTGGACAACGAGTTGCTGAGGCTTCGGTCAGTCAAAGAAGGAGCGGTGGGGAAGGTGGCCGTCTGACCGAAGCGTTCAGACAATTCTTTAGTCCGCAGCCCCAAGGTATGATCGGTTCCAGCAACCATCGTCAGCGTCTGATATACATGGTGCAGGAATACCTAGGGGCAAGGTCAGACTTGGACACCTTCCCCACCGAAAATCCTCTGGCTTACTGGGTCTTGAGGATGGATCACTGGCCAGAGCTTGCACAGTATGCAATTGAGCTACTGGCCTGTCCTGCATCCAGCGTTCTTTCAGAACGCACATTCAGTGCTGCTGGAGGATTTGTCACGGATCACAGGGTGCGCCTGTCCACCGACTCTGTTGATCGACTGACCTTCATAAAGATGAACCAGTCTTGGATCACCACCAGCTACCAAACACTTGAAGCTGATATAACAGACTAATTTATTTTCAAATGTCACATCCCTTCAAGACTGATGCTGAGAGACTGTCCTGTTATGTTGACTGACTATCCTCCTCCTCCTCAATGATCCGATTGACGATGATAGCTTGGAAGAACATTTTTGTTTCTGGGTGCCGCCACCAGTGGCTAAGGCCCAATTTTTCAGCCCCTGTTTAACAGGGGTGTGTTATTACAATTTTTTATGCAATGCTTTGCAGCAGGGCTCATTCCTGCACTCCAACTAGAGTATCTGGGAGTGGTTGCAGTGTCGTGGCACCAGCACCAGTGGCTAAGGCCCAATTTTTCAGCCCCTGTTTAACAGGGGCGTGTAATTACAATTTTTGATGCAATACTTTGCAACAGGGCTCATTGCTGTGCTCCAAGTACAGTATCTGTGAGGGGTTGCAGTGTTGTGGCACCAGTGCCTAAGGCTCAATTTTTCTGCCCCTGTTTAACAGGGGCATGTAATTACAATTCTTGATCTAATAATTCACAGCAGGGCCCATTCATGCGCCCACCAAGAGTAACTGTGAGGGCTCACAGTGTTGTGGCAACACCAACATGTAAGGGGCAAATTTCAGCTGAGTATATACGGCAGGCCCCTACTTTCAAACATCCAACTTACAAACGACTCCTCCTTGCAAACGGAAGGATACAACAGGAAGTGAGAGGAAATCTACCCCTAGGAAGGCAAATTCTCTCCTGTAAGAGTTAATATGGGAAAAAAAGTGTCTCCTCTCCACTGATGCTTTATCACCAATTCTTGTTTCAATAAAAACCCCAAATTTTCAAAAAACATTTGTCATTAGGACGGAAAGTGAGGTGAACTGTAGGGATGAGCTTCGAGTTCGAGTCGAACTCATGTTCGACTCGAACATTGCCTGTTCGCCCGTTCGCCGAACAGCGAACAAATTGGGGTGTTCGCGGCAAATTCGAAAAATCTATGGGAGAAATCTAAAGTGCTAATTATAAAGGCTTATATGCAAGTTATTGTCCTAAAAAGTGTTTGGGGACCGGGGTCTTGCCCCAGGGGACATGTATCAATGCAAAAAGAAGTTTTAAAAACGGCCGTTTTTTCGGGAGCAGTGATTTTAATAATGCTTAAAATGAAAAAATAAAAGTGAAATATTCCTTTAAATTTCGTACCTGTGGGGTGTGTATGATATGCATGTGAAGTGGCGCATGTTTCCCGTGCTTAGAACTGTCCCTGCAAAAAATTTCATTTTTGAAAGAAAAAAATGCATTTAAAACTGACTTGCGGCTATTAATAAATTGTCGGCTCCCGGCAATACATACAAAAGTCATTGATGAAAAAAAAAAAAAAGCGTGGGGGTTCCCCAGAATTCAATTACCAGGCCCTTCAGGTCTGGAATGGATATTAAGGGGAACCCCGCCGCAAATTAAAAAAAAAATTGACGTGGGGTTCCCCCAAATATCCATTCCAGGCCCTTCAGATCTGGCATGGATTTTAAGGGGAACTCCACCCCAAATTTTAAAAAAAATGGCGTGGAGTCCCCCTAAAAACCCCTTATCCGAGCACGCAACCTGGCCGGCCGCAGGGGAAAAGGGGGGGACGAGAGAGCGCCCCCCCTCCCTCCTGAACCGTACCAGGCCACATGCCCTCAACATGGGGAGGATGTCCCCATGTTGATGGGGACAAGGGCCTCATCCCCACAACCCTTGCCCGGTGGTTGTGGGGGTCTGCGGGCGGGGGGCTTATCGGAATCTGGAAGACCCCTTTAACAAAGGGGACCCCCAGATCCCGGCCCCCCCTATGTGAATTGGTAAGGGGTACATTGTACCCCTACCATTTCACAAAGAAAGCGTAAAAAAATGTTTAAAAAACACACAAACACCTTGAAAAAGTCCTTTATTTAAAAAAAAAAACATTCCAGCGGTGAAATCCAGTGTCCCGCGGTGATCCCGATGTCCAGCGCTGTCCTTCATTGGTTGTGCCTGAGCGGACCTGATGGGGAACTCCCTCTCAGTATTTTAAATGTATAGACCCGCCCCTTCTAAAGTTCCCTATTAGAATGTAAGCTCCCAGGAACAGCTCCTGCCTAACCCTCTTGTATTTGTATTTAATTGTAATTTGTATTGTTGCAGTACTGTCTCCCTTATATTGTAATGTGCTGCGCAAACTGTTGGTGCTATATAAATCCTGTATAATAATGATAATTTGGGGTGGAGCAGAGCAGAAAAAAACCATATCCTTACTTCCCGCTAAAAAGGCTAGACAAGCCGAGAGGGAAGGCACTGGGTAGACCACGTGATATCATCAATAACCCCCGGACATAGCTGGAAGCAGCCACACGCCTCCATTCCCTCCTCCTGCTCCAGACCAATCACAGAAATGTTGCTAAGACAGATTACCTGCAGCCACTCGGGCCGGGGACACTATTATTAAGGCTGAACAGAAATCAGGGTCATGATCTTCTAACTGGGAACCAAATCGGGACACTTTTTTCCCAAGGACAGCTGCCTAAAATCGGGGACTGTCCCCTGAAACCAGTAACATCTTGTCACCCTAATTTAAACTATGTACAATAATATTTGAAAGCTCCACAGTGATTTAACACATTTAAAATGTTTTTTAACTCACTGGAGCCCCTTGACCTTCTCATAGAGTATTGTATTGCAAAGGTGAGCTAAAATCTAATTTTAAAAAACTGTGAGCAGGCGGGCTATTTATTGAAAAAATATGGAATTAAAAAAACTAAAAAAACCTTGCTTGCTGTTGTCTTTAGAATGTACATCGAGCTGTGCAAGGGCAACTCAGTTTACATTTCGGCATAGATCCTGTGTGCAGGGATGACTGAACTTCTTTGCAAGCTCAGGAGTGACATAATCCTGTGCCGGCCAATAAGGATGATCACAACCCGGCACCTGGAAGAAGCCAGGTAGAAGATGTCAGCGCCAGCAAGGGACGTTGGACCGTTGAAAGAGAGGTATCATGGACTTTAGTTCTGCTTTAAACTGTTACTAAACCCAGGAGCCTGCATTCACTATGTCTCCCACAGTACACAGAACATGGAAATACAATTATTTTAGTAAATATAAATGCTAAATACCTTTTCTCATCAGCAGTATATAGCTGTCTTGTGACTTCTATCAATGTCTGGTTAAAGCTAATCTACTCTGACTGTCCTATGAGGCTGCTAGACCCCAGACCCTCTGTCTGGACAGTGCTGATTGGCTCTGTGCTGATCACATGCATCCTCCCAAGAAAAAAAAACCTCTCTAGCAATACACACCAAACTGCGCATGTACAGTGACTCTGTCTTATCAGGAGATACATTGGGGACAGTGGAAGAAGGGGAGGATCAGAGAAGACAGGATCAGACAGCCTTTTTATGCAATGCAAATGATTAACCCCTTAGGTTCCACATTGATATACAGACTGATTTTACTGTTGTGGGTTTAGTAACACTTTAAAGAGGAACTTCACCCAAAAGAGAAAGCTCTGCTCTTACCCCTAGTACCTACTCCCACTTTTGCTCAGTTCGCCTAGGCAATCCAAGCAGAAGTTCAGCCCCCTCCCTGTTCACAACCTTCTGGGATAAGTCACAGGTCCTAGAAGGCTGCGGGACCTTTCACAGAGAGCAGTGCAGCTCGCCCATGCATAGTGGGAAGCCAGCTATGAAGCCGCAACGAGTCACAGCTGGCTTCCCTCAGTTATCATGCCAGCACCGGGGACTCAAAGATCGGCAAAGAACCAACCCGGGTAAGGACAGCGCTGGATCCCTGGACAGATCAGTGTCTGTTTATTAAAAATCAGCAGCTACAGTTATGGATCGTTAGGCCTTAAGGAACGAGTTTCTGTTACAAGATTGGGATCATATTCGGAGAAATACTAAAAGAGGTTGTATACCTTCCTTTAGGATTTGTACCTATAGGTAATCCTAGAATAAGGCTTACCTATAGGTACTGTAAATATCTCCTAAACGTGCACCGTTTAAGAGATATTTACTGTATACTGCACCGATAAGGTCATTGGCGCATGCGATCTGAAGGAACGGCCACCCGTGGCATTTTTTCAGGAGCGTGTGCTGTGACCGGCGGCTCCCGCGCGCTTGCGCAGGAGTGACGTCACACGTTGCCAGGCCACTCACACAGCCAGAGTCTGCGGCCCCGGAAGGAAGACGGCGAAGATGGATGCAGCCTCCCGCGGGGACGACATGGGCTTCGATTGCAGGTAAGTGTTACATAATATGCTAGTAGGCGATGCTTACTAGCACATTATGCCTTTACTTTGCAGGGAAGTAAAAAATGGGAAAAAACAAACAAACAGGGTTTACTTCTTCTTTAATGCTGTAGGTTTCCTAGGTGATAACAAATATATCTAAGTAAAAAAAAAAAAAAAAAAAGAAGGTTTAATGCCTCCTTAATGAAATCTCTCCAATCTTAATTTGTTTTACTTCAGGTTCAGAAATCATGCTCTCTCTTAAATGCTGACAACATAACCTTTTCTATCAGCCTTGCCTCTTCTAATCGAGGTATGGGGTCAGAGGAAATGGCATTCTTGCAGAGAAAGATTTAACAATTGTCAGACGAGCAAATCACCAAGCTAAAGTGTATTAATTATGAGTGCCATTCCAAAAAGTTGACCTATTTACTTTTCTTCCATTGATTCCAACTTCCTACATTTCCATTTCAAAAGGAAAGATCATTAAGCCAAAGAGACATGCATTGATTTTCAAATGCTCCCTGAAGTTACTGAGCTGACTGAGCTTTATATTCCATTTAACCCTTCTTCTGTTCCTCAGAGCCTCTACGGCTCCAAGTCCTACCGGGTGTATTAGGCTTGTCTAGCGTCACAGGTTGGTTGACTTCTGCCAAAATCTCTCAATAACCCTGATGTCAGATTCCTGCCAAAGGAAGCCGGCAAAGTCACTTGAGCTTTTTAACAAATTAACCTGACTGACAGGCATGATCTCCTTAAGCCACTGATTTATTAGTGGGCCGTGTTACAATATGCAGGCACTCAACATAGATCTACTTGTCTCATTGCTTCCATCAGCCTCCCACTTGTAGATGCATCATTCATAGGCTTTTTCTGACAAGTTACAAATACGTTTTGCACATGGACTCAGAAATCTTATAGACATTCCCTTTCCCAGCATTGTACTATAAATAAGGTATACAAGAGGTTTTCTTATCATAAGATACTTATAGGCCAGACTTAAAGGCAGCATGGTCCAAGAGCTGAAATTACCAAACACAGCAAATGCAATTTAGTGACCTTTTTGATTTATATCTGCTTTGTTAAACTTTAAGTCAAAAAGAGAACAGACCACCTAAGGTGGACACAATTAGTAAGACAGTATTTTGAGGTATTAACAAAAATATTAGACATTTTAAAGTAAGAGAATATTTATTAATTCATAATATTACATAAAAAGTCAACATATGGGGGCGCATGCGCGGCGCGGACCTGGACGGAAGCAAGGGCTAAGAGCTCCGCAAGGACCGGAGACAAAAGCTGATTCCCCGGGGCCATCAGATCGCAATCCGAGCACCATATCACTCCACACCCCCGGCGGAACACCCAGCGCATGACGGGCCCTAGGAATCGCCGTGGAAAACCGGCCCAAAGGTCCCTGACAAACTATTTACTTTGCGTGCGGGAACAGAACAAGATGTCCCAAGATGGCGCCCAGGCAGAGCCGGCTCCGACGTGCTCACAGGCCTCAACCTCATCGCCGCAACAAGCACTGGGAGACTGTGAGTACCCTACCCAGCTTACTAAAGCGGACTTGGAGGACAGCCTCTCTATAATGTATGATAAGTTGGCCAGGAAGTTTCAGTCTGAATTACATAAAGCCACCAGCACGCTGTCCACAGAGATCGCGGCCCTGGGTGACAGAACAGACATGCTCGAGGCGAAACATGACGAGCTGTGCGTGTCTCACTCCGACCTGAGGACAGACCATGAGACCCTTGTAGAGACTGTCCAGACCCTGCAAGCCCACCTCGAGGACCTCGAAAACAGAAAGAGGAGGAACAACCTGAGGGTGAGAGGTGTCCCAGAATCGGTCACAGACCTGCCGCAGGCAATGCAGAAGCTCTTCCACTCACTGCTCCCAGAGGCTCCAGAGACGGCCTTCACCTGCGATAGGCTGCACAGGGCTCTGCGCCCTAAACCCCCGGATGATAAACCCTCAAGGGACATCATATTATGCCTAAAAGACTACCTTATTAAAGAGGACATACTCAGGGGCTCGCGCAACACTCCCAACATCCAACTAGATGGTGTAACGGTGCAGATCTACCCTGACATTTCTCCCACTACTCTAGATAAGCGCAGGAGAATGAAAGAAGTCACCTCCGTCCTTCAGTCTGCCAGAATCAGATATCGTTGGGGCTTCCCCTTTAAGCTGCAAGTCCCACATAATGGTACCACGTATACAGTCACCACAATCTCCGAGGGAAAAGATCTGCTAGTAAAATTGGGCCTCCTGAGCGCAGCGGAACACCCCAGGATGCCATCTACCCCCCGTTCGCCAGCCATCTGGGCGACCCCTCCACCCAGAAGAGACCGCCGCACTGCTCACTGATCTCCACGATTCCCGACTTTTCAGAGGGGCATATTTAGGGCCCGCAAGCAAATAAGCTGATGTTTTGTCTCACCCTTGAACTGACGTCCGTTCGCGTCCATTTGTACAACCCCCCACTCCGGGCAGGTTAGATGGAGACCATGATGTCCCTGGACAGTGCACTTGGAGCACCAGCTATGATTGACAGGATGGATCGGTCTCCCCCCCTTGCTTGGAGGTTTGGACCATCTGGTCCGAGTTCACTATTGCTGTTTTGGCAGAGGAGGGGGGGGAGGGCATCTTTTTCCTTTTGGCCCTTTCCTGCCTCCTTCTCTGGCCTTATGCTTTTTTTGGTTGGGGTGTCTGTTTTACCCCCGACCCCCTCGATAAAGCTGCTACTTAAAGTAGAACCAAGCCTGCTACAGTTGAAATTGCAGCGCTTACAAATGTTTTTTGATTATCTGTTTATATGTTTTTTCACTTTTTTTATCCTTTGTTATTTTACAAGTTCTGTACTGCATCTATCTCACTGTTATTTCTCCACTCATTGGTTGGCACTCCGGGCTCAGCCTGCTCCGGGCTCCTCCGGGGGCGGGAGGGGTCCTGGGGTTTCAGCCTCTGACATGGGTCTGGTTAAGCACAAATCTTTGCATAGGACACTGTGCGGGTGCTGGAGTTTGACTCTCCCTTTAAGTGAGGTTCTAGAGGGTTCTGGACTCACTGTGCAATTTTTAGCATATAAGCTGCAGTTTAACTCAGCCTAATGGGTACCACAGTAATTTCACATAACCTGAAAGGTTTTAACTCTCCGATAAAAAGGAGGAAGGCCTTTAAAACTTATAAGAGAATGGGTGCGGACATCCTGCTTCTCCAGGAGACGCATTTATCTACCCAAAACCACCCACACTATTTTGATAAGGCCTACAGCCAAGGATATTTCACCACATTTGAGTCCAGGACCCGCGGAGCTGCTATTTTTTTCAAGAATACGGTAAAATTTGATCTGCAGCAAATATATAAGGACCCTGACAGCCGCTTTGTGATTGTTAAAGGCACTATTCAGGGGAAAACTTTCACCATAGCATCTGTGTATGCCCCGAACGACGCCCAAGCCAGGTTTTTTAAGCGATTTTTTCTCGCCCTAGATGAATTCCACTCCTCACATATGATTGTGGGGGGAGACTTTAATTTGGTGGCACATGCAGCTCTAGACAGAAGTAGGACAGGACATGCCTCTAACGCTTTCCCTGGATCCCTCAGACACCTTATCAAATCCAACCAGCTGATTGACACCTGGAGGGCTCATAATGTGGGAGCTAGGGAATATACCTTTTATTCCCACCCGCATGACAGCTACTCGAGGCTAGATTACATTCTTTCCACGACAGTCATGACGGCTAACTCTACCTCAGCTAGAATTCACTCCTGCCCATGGTCAGATCACCAGATAGTGTCATGCTCCTTTTCACATATAGGCCTCCCAAGGGCAGTGGGGTCATGGAGAATCAATGATTCTATTCTCACAGATCCCATAGCTTTGTCTCAGATAGGTGGCTACATCTCTGAATACTTCGCACACAATGAGGTCGGGGAGATTTCCCCGGCGTCGTTGTGGGGAGCGCATAAAGCGGTTCTGAGAGGTAGACTTATGCATTTGGCCTCTGACCGAAAAAAACAGAGACTTCAGGCAATTACTTCCCTTACTGAGGACTTGGATCGACTGTATCGCAGACATGGTCTAACCCAGGAGCCTGACTTGTTGGAGCAGATTGATCAAAAGAAGAGAGCACTGGATGCTATCCTCACTGAACAAACAGAAAAGTCTTTGAGATGTTCTAAGGCCAAATTTCTCTTGTACAGTAACTCCTCGTCGACCATGTTTGCGAGAAAGTTGAAACAATCTCTTCAACCCACGCACACCTACAGATTAAGGAATAGTAAAGGTAACCTCACAACTCACCCCAAAGAAACACTACACTTGTTTAAGTCTTACTATCAATCTCTACTAGAGGCCCCCCAACCCTTTGATCCTCCACACCCCACAATGTGGCTGGACTCAATTCTATTGCCCCAACTGTCTGCGGACCAACTAGAGTCACTGAATGCCCCATGTACGGTGGAGGAAGTGACGGCTGTCATGTCCTCCCTGAAAACTGCGAAGACCCCGGGCCCCGACGGCTTCTCGGCCTTGTACTATAAGAAGTTTTCTGATTTACTGGCCCCTAGGCTAACAAAACTATACAATTCAGTACTATCTGGTGGAGCCTTCCCGAATGAAATGCTAATGGCAAATATGTCTCTGATCCCTAAACCAGGAAAAGACCATTCGCTTCCCCAAAATTTCAGGCCCATTTCGGTTATTAACAATGACCTGAAAATATTTAGTCGCATACTAGCGGACAGATTGGCAGCCTCGATCAAGACCTTAATCTCCCCTGATCAGACCGGATTCATCCCGACCAGACAGATTACAGATAATATTCGCCTAGCCACCAACATTATTCAAGATGCCAACCTCCACTCCCGTAAAGTCCTCATGCTTAGCTTAGACATCAATAAAGCTTTTGATAGTGTGCTCTGGCCATACTTAGACAAGATCCTACATAGGTTTGGGATCCTGGGTAGGTTTGTGAATGGCTTCCATGCCCTCTACAGACAACCCCAAACATGCATCAAAATCCCCGGTTGCTCCTCAGAGTTCTTCACCCTAGGTAGGGGAACTAGACAAGGCTGCCCTTTGTCCCCTTTATTATTCGCACTGGCGATCGAACCCCTGTCAAGATATATAGCGGATAACCCGAACATAAAAGGATATGACAGTCACGACAACACATATAAAATAAGTCTTTACGCAGACGATGTCCTACTATTTTTGTCTGACCCTCTGACCTCCCTACCAAACCTTTTAGACACGTTAGATGCATTCCGGACTGAAACTGGCTTGGGAGTCAATCCCTCCAAATGCGTAGCTATGCCCATCAATTTCCCGCACTCTCTGGTGGAATCCCTTCAAAATAGCTTCAAATTCTCCTGGTCAACCTCATCTTTGCAATACCTGGGGGTGAAACTAGCTCCCTCTCTTAAACAGATGTACGCCTTGAACTACCCACGGGTTTTCGCGGCCATTAAAGGGCTACTGTCCCAATGGGCCCCCTACCACATCTCGTTTCTTGGCCGCATACAGGCGGTCAAGATGTCTATTCTTCCCAAATTGTTGTTTTACTTTAGGGCCCTCCCTCTGTATGTGTCCTGTTCTGCTATTAGGAACATACAATCGGAACTGCTAAGATTCATTTGGAAAGACAAGAGACCCCGATTCAGTAGACTCTTGATGTATAGGGCTAGTAACAGAGGAGGACTGAGTTGCCCAGATTTATGGAAGTACTTTCTGGCTGCCAGGCTACTCCAGATTGCACAATGGCATATCCCCAGTCCTGGGACTCCCTGGCTGCGATTTGAACGCAACTCCATAAGGCCTTACTATCTCCCAGGGATCTTGTGGACTGGTTCGATTCACCATAGGGACATTACAGCTCTCAATCGGGTAGTGGGGCAGTCTCTCTACCTCTGGACCCTATACAGAGTCAAGTTCGGCCTAGCCTCCAAACCGGCCCCCCTGTCCTCGTTCTTGGGGGACCCCGACTTCCCGGAGGCCTTTGGAGCAGAACTAAACTTTATGCACTGGTCTTCTCAGGGCCTGGTGACTTTACGCTCACTGACTCTAGGGACTGGATTGAGGTCCTTTGAGGACCTGAACCAGAACTGGGGTATTCCCCGTTCTGATTTCTACAAGTACCTGCAGATACGCCACTTTTACCAGAATGCCATCGCAAATTGGAGAGCGAACCCCAAAACTACTTTTGAAGCGCTTTGTCTTGAGGGGTCCAGGGATGGAGGGGTGATTTCCTTGATTTATAGTCATTTGAATAACTTCAACTCAGAATCGAAATCCCAGGCTGTGTTAGCATGGGAAGCTGATTTGGGAGAGGCAGTTTCCGAGGAAGACTGGAGCGACATGATAGATAATATGCATAAGTGCACGCGTTCAGTAGCAATCAAAGAGACAGTGGTAAAATTACACACTAGATGGTATTACACCCCGGTTAGAATACACACAATGTTCCCCCTGGTCTCGGATGCCTGCTTCAGGGGTTGTGGGGAGAAGGGTTCTCTCCTCCACACCTTCTGGAACTGTGGAGCATTGGATCTGTCAGGGACATACTGGGCTTGAACCTGGGACCTCGTCTGTGTCTGGCATTGACTCTTCCCACTGAGCTATCTGGGATGCTGGACAGCTCCCTGCCTGATCTGCTGGATAACCTATCTAATGGATTAGACTACTCTGCTTGGTGTCTTGATTGATGTTGAACCCTGAACCCCTTGCTCCTCCCATGAACTTCCTATAAAAGACGTTCCAGAGATGTTGCCCCTTGCGGTTTGATCTGCTTCTGTTCCTGACTCTGTGCCTGTATCGTGTTCCTGTGTATGACCCGGCTTCCTGACCTCCCTCCTATCTCCAGTCCTGACTCTGGCTTGTTTGACCCTGCTAAGTTACCTGTCTGATCATCTGTTGCCAAGACCCAGCCTGGACTCTGACTACTCTCTGCCTGCCGTTTATGCTGTTTACCCTGATGTGAAAGACCTGGCTTGTCTGACTGCGCTGCTCTGCATACCTACACCTGCTGACCTGCATCCGCGGTCCTGCACACCTACACCTGCTGACCTGCATCCGCGGTCCTGCACACCTGCACCTGCTGACCTGCATCTGCTGCTCTGCATACCTGCACCTGCTGACCTGCATCCGCTGCTCTGCATACCTGCACCTGCTGACCTGCATCCGCTGCTCTGCATACCTGCACCTGCTGACCTGCATCCGCTGCTCCTAGTTCCAGCTGTTCCAGCTTTCGCTTGGCTTTACTACACCCAGCCAAGAGGACCAAGCAGGCACCCTTACCTCACCGCGCTCTTACCACCACTGTCCCCACTCCAGTGGTCTCCGAGCCGGGGTTGTACGGGAGGTCTCCCTCTGCACGTCAGGCTCACACCAAAGGTACGTGACAGTATCAAACCGCCATGTCTGAGCCTGCAAGAGGGACCTCGCCTATGGATGACGTCAGTCAGCACCTCGCAGCCCTCAACCGGGTCGTGAAGTCTCTACAAGGCAGTTACGTTCAAGTGGATAGGCAGACGCAAACCCAGACCATCACTGCAGATGCACCTTCAGTCCCAACTTCCTCCTCTGGAACGCCACCACCTCCTGAGCCTAGGGTCCCCGTTCCCGATAAGTTTTCTGGGGATCGAAGCAAATTCCGGGCGTTTCGCAACGCATGTGAACTATACTTTTCCTTACTACCTCTGACTTTTTCATTAGAGGTCACCAAAGTAGGGTTTGTTATCGCTCTACTACAGGGGGAACCTCAGGCTTGGGCCCACCATCTGCTGGAAGTCCGCCATGAAGCTCTGGACTCTCTCTCATCTTTTCTTGATGCCATGGCTCGACTCTATGATGACCCTCAACGGACTTCCACCGCCGAGGCTGCCCTCCACACGCTCCAGCAAGGCCGCAGAGCGGTCGAGGACTATGTGACTGATTTCAGACGCTGGAGCGCGGATGCCCAGTGGAATGATGCAGCCCTACGGCACCAGTTCCGTCTCGGTCTCTCTGAGGGACTGAAAGACGAGTTAGCCCGGGTCGGTGTTCCTGATGCCCTAGAGACTTTAATCACCCTGTCTATTCAGATAGACCGACGACTCCGGGAGCGCAGAACAGAGAGGGCTACCCAGCATCTCCGTCCAGCCTGGATGCTACCCCGGGTATCTCCTGCTGTTGCCAGTTCAGTTCCAGTTAACTCCTTACCTGCCAATCAGACTTCTGTTACCATAAAGCCGAGACAGCTTGGACTGATGAGACCTTCCCTGTCGGCCGAAGAACGACTTCGCCGGCGACAGAATGATCTTTGTTTATATTGTGGAGGAGCCGGCCATTACGTTTCCTCATGTCCTGCTAAGCTGCGCAAGGTCCCAGCTACCCCTTCTCCAAGTGGTCCACCTCCCTCTGCCAACACCACCCACCTGGCCCTACCTATCTCGTTCCAATTGCCAGGAAGGACAATACCAGTCACCGCGATAATTGACTCAGGAGCATGTAATTGTTTCATCGATCTTAACTTTGCAGCACAACAGCACATCCCACTCCAGCCAAAGACTCAGGGACTTTCCATCTTTTTAGCAGACGGGTCCCGTATTAAGTCAGGAGTAGTGACTCAAGAAACCCCTCCTTTGCTTGTAACCACCTCTACAGATCATAAGGAACTATTAAGCCTGAATGCCATTGCATCCCCTCTGTTTCCAGTCATCTTGGGTCTACCCTGGCTTCAGGCCCATAACCCACAGATCGATTGGGGGTCCGGGAGTATTAGGTTCCAGTCGCCTTATTGCCAACACCACTGCATGCCTCCATGTCTCAGCACTTCTGGTCCTCTGTTATGCCTGGAGCCGGATTCAGAGGTACGCGCAGCTGTGCCCAAACAATACCATGGATTCCTGGACGTTTTCAGCAAACGGGGAGCTGAGACCCTTCCGCCTCATCGTCCATACGATTGTCCAATCAAGCTTCTCCCTGGGGCTGAAATTCCCTTTGGACGGATCTTCCCCTTATCTGAACGGGAGCTAGAGGTTCTGAAAGAGTATGTTGACGAAAACCTAAAGAGGGGGTTCATCCGTCCTTCCACTTCTCAAGCAGGGGCGGGAATCTTTTTTGTGGAGAAAAAGGACCATTCTCTCCGGCCCTGTGTGGACTACCGGGAATTAAATAAAATTACGGTCAAGAATCGGTACCCTCTGCCCCTGGTACCCGAACTCTTTCAGAGGCTCAGGACCTCTTCTGTGTTTACCAAGCTAGACCTGCGGGGGGCGTACAACCTGGTCCGCATCCGCGCAGGGGATGAATGGAAGACTGCTTTTCGGACCAGGTTCGGCCATTACGAATACCTAGTAATGCCCTTTGGCCTATGTAACGCCCCTGCTACTTTTCAGCATCTAGTCAATGACATTTTTAGGGACTGCCTGGACATTTACGTAATTGTCTATCTAGACGATATTTTGATTTTTTCCACTTCAATTGAGCAGCACCGGGAACATGTCAAGATCGTACTCTGTCGACTCCGTTAATATGGACTGTACGCAAAACCAGAAAAATGCGAATTCGAGCGACAGAGTATTCAGTTCCTCGGCTTGGTAATTTCAACAGAGGGATTCAAGATGGATCCGCAAAAAGTTTTAGCTATTCTGGATTGGCCTGCACTTTCAGACAAGAAGGGGGTGCAGCGCTTCGTTGGCTTCGCCAACTTCTACCGGAGGTTCATCAAGGGATTCTCCGCTATTATTTCCCCGATTACGCAGCTGACCAAGCAGAGTGTCCGGTTTTGTTGGAATCCCGAGGCACAGGCTGCCTTCACAAATTTAAAAGGACTGTTCACGTCAGCTCCTATTCTGAGTCACCCTGACCCTGCTCTACCTTATCTACTCGAGGTAGATGCCTCAGAGACAGCGTTAGGAGCCGTTATCTCTCAACGCCAGGGTCTCAAGGACTTGATGCACCCAATAGCCTTCTTCTCTCGTAAGCTTACTCCGGCCGAGAAGAACTATGACGTGGGGGATCGGGAGCTCCTGGCCATCAAGTCCGCCCTTGAAGAATGGAGGTATCTGTTGGAAGGAGCGGCGCATCCCATACTCATTTATACAGACCACAAAAACCTGGAGTATTTGAGAGCTGCCAAGCGTCTGAGACCACGCCAGGCACGATGGGCCTTATTCTTCTCTAGGTTTTCATTTCACATAACTTACCGGCCCGGCTCAAAGAACACCAAACCAGACGCCCTTTCTCGCATGTTCGATGATCCGAAAGAAGTGTCAGCTCCTGATACCATCCTATCGGAAGGTAACTTTCTACTCTTGCAAACAAATCTAATGTCCGGCTTGAAACAAGCTTCAGCAAATATGTCAGGGCCTCCTGGGTAGTGATGAGCCGAACACCCCCGGGTTCGGTTCGCACCAGAACCCGCGAACGGACCGAAAGTTCGAACGAACATTAGAACCCTATTAAATACAATGGATGCGAACGTTCGAATTCTAAAGTGCTAATTATAACAACTATTATGCATGTTATTGTCCTAAAAAGGGTTTGGGAACCCGGGTTCTGCACCAGGGGACATGTATCAATGCAAAAAGAAGTTTTAAAAACGGTCGTTTTTCGGGAGCAGTCATTTTAATGATGCATAAAGTGAAAAAAAAAAAGTCAAATATTCCTTTAAATATCGTACCTGGGGGGTGTCTAAAGTATGCCTGTGAAGTGCCACGTGTTTCCCGTGTTTAGAACTGTCCCTGCACAAAATGACACTTCTAAAGGAAAAAAAAGCCATTTAAAACTGCTTGCGGCTTTAATGTAATGTCTGGTCCCGGTAATATGGATGAAATTCTTTAAGAAAAATGGCATAGCTACCCCATGACCCCCCCCCTACCCCAGCCCATTACCAGCCCCTTTGGGTCTTGTATGGATATTAAGATGAACCCCGCACATAAAATAAAAAAGGCCCTATATACTCTGAACAGCCCTATACAGGCGGTGCATACAAGACAGGGACTGTAGGTTTGTTCTTATGTAGAGTCTGTTTGTAATTTTGAACAGGTACATTGTTGAAGTGTAGCTCCAGACCAAAAATCTATTTTTAAACTTTTTGGAAAACATAGGTAAGGGTTATCACCCCTGTAACATTTGTTTTGCTGTCTGTGCCCCTGTTCAGAACATTTCACCTCACTTTCCGTCCCAATGACAACTGTTTTTGAAATGTGGTGTTTTTCTTGAAACAAGGATTGCTGATAAAGCATCAGTACAGAGGAGACACCTTTCTCCCATATTTATTCTTACAGGAGAGAATTTTCCTTCCTAGTGGTAGATTTCCTCTCACTTCCTGTTGTCTTCTTGCGTTTGCAAGTAGGAGTCGTTTGTAAGTTGGATGTTTGAAAGTAGGGACCTGCCGTATATACTCTGCAGAAATAGGCCCCTTAGTTGTTGGTGTTGGCACAACACTGTAAGCACTCACAGTTACTCTTGGTTGGTGCTGGAACGCCCTGCTGTCAACTATTATATCAGGAATTTTAATTACATATAATTGTTGAACAGTGGTAGTAAAAATTGGGCCTTTGATGGTGGTGCTGGTGCCACAACACTGTAAGCCCTGACAGTTACTCTTGGTGGGTGCAGCAATGGGCCCTGCTGTGAATTATTAGATCAAGAATTGTAATTACATGCCCCTGTTGAACAGGGGCTGAAAAATTGGGCCTTAGGCACTGGTGGCACAACACTGCAACCCCTCACAGCAACTGTACTTGGAGCACAGCAATGAGCCCTGTTGCAAAGTATTGCTTCAAAAATTGTAATGACACGCCCCTGTTAAACAGGGGCTGAAAAATTGGGCCTTAGGCTACTGGTGGCACAACACTGCAACTCCTCACAGATACTGTACTTGGAGCACAGCAATGAGCCCTGTTGCAAAGTATTGCTTCAAAAATTGTAATGACACGCCCCTGTTAAACAGGGGCTGAAAAATTGGGCCTTAGGCACTGGTGGCACAACACTGCAACTCCTCACAGATACTGTACTTGGAGCACAGCAATGAGCCCTGTTGCAAAGTATTGCTTCAAAAATTGTAATTACACGCCCCTGTTAAACAGGGGCTGAAAAATTGGGCGTTAGGCACTGGTGGCGGCACCCATAAACAAAAATGATCTTACAAGCTATCATCATCAATCGTATCATTGAGGACTCGGAGGAGGAGGATAGCCAGTCAACATAACAGCACAGGCACTCAGCATCAGCATCAGTCTTGAAGGGATGTGACATGTTAAAATCAATTAGTCTGTTATATCAGCATCAGGTGTGTGGTAGCTGGTGGTGATCCAAGACTGGTTCATCTTGATGAAAGTCAGTCGATCAACCGAGTCGGTGGACAGGCGCACCCTGTGATCCGTGACAAATCCTCCAGCAGCACTGAATGTGCGTTCCGAAAGAACGCTGGATGCAGGACAGGCCAGTAGCTCAATTGCATACTGTGCAAGCTCTGGCCAGTGATCCATCCTCAAGACCCAGTAAGCCAGAGGATTTTCGGTGGGGAAGGTGTCCAAGTCTGACCTTGCCCCTAGATATTCCTGCACCATGTTTATCAGACGCTGGCGATGGTTGCTGGAACCGATCATACTTTGGGGCTGCGGACTAAAGAATTGTCTGAACGCATCGGTCAGACGGCCACCTTCCCCACCGCTCCTTCTTTGACTGGCCGAAGCCTCAGCAACTCGTTGTCCAGGACCAGGAGTTTGCAACCTCCCAGTCTCTGGGAACGCGTTGCACAGACCTTTCTGCAAGGCCTCCCGGAGTTGTCTCATCCTCTGCTCCCTCTGCGACGGTAACATAAGGTCCGCAACCTTACCCTTGTACCGTGGATCAAGGAGAGTGGCCAGCCAGTAATGGTCCCTCTCCTTGATCCGAAGAATACGAGGATCCTTCCGCAGACTTTGCAGGATCAGGGAGGCCATGCAGCGTAGGTTTGCTGAGGCATTCGCTCCGGAGTCCTCTGGGTCACTAAGGACGACATGATCCGCAGCCACCTCCTCCCAGCCACGTACAAGTCCACTGGTTTCTTGGGACTGTAAATCATCCCTAAAAGACTGCTGCTGATGATGCTGAGTGCCAGCCTCCACCTCCATGCTGACACAATCCTCCTCCTCCTCCTCCTCCTCCTCCTCCTCCTCTTCCTGTGCGATGGGTGGGACAGAAGGAACACTGTCTGGGTAAAGGGGGCCTTGAGAGGCAAGGAAGTCCTCCTCTTCCTGCCTCTGTTCTGCCTCAAGTGCCCTGTCCATTATTCCACGCAGCGTGTGCTCCAACAGGTGGACAAGAGGTACAGTGTCACTGATGCATGCACTGTCACTGCTCACCATCCTCGTGGCCTCCTCAAATGGTGCCAGGACAGTGCATGCATCCCTGATCATGCCCCACTGGCGTGGAGAAAAAAAACCAAGCTCCCCTGACCCTGTCCTGGTGCCGTAGTCGCACAGGTACTCATTGATGGCCCTCTGCTGCGTGTGCAGCCGCTGCAGCATGGCCAACGTTGAGTTCCACCTGGTGGGCATGTCACATATAAGGCGGTTCTTGGGCAGGTTCAACTCCTTTTGCAGCTCAGCCAGGCGAGCACTGGCATTATAAGATCTGCGGAAATGCACACAGACTTTCCTGGCCTGCCTCAGGACATCCTGTAAGCCCGGGTACCTGCCCAAGAAGCGCTGCACCACCAGGTTAAGGACGTGAGCCACACAGGGCACATGGGTCAGTTGTCCCTGTCGGAGGGCGGAGAGGAGGTTGGTGCCATTGTCGCAAACCACCATTCCTGGCTTAAGCTGGCGTGGCGTCAACCACCTCTCGGCCTGGCCCTGCAGAGCAGACAGGACCTCTGCCCCAGTGTGGCTTCTGTCCCCCAAACACACCAGCGCAAGCACGGCATGGCATCTTTTTGCCTGCGTACTTGCGTAGCCCCGTGAACGGCTACGGAGCACCGCTGGTTCATAGGACAAACCACAGGAAGAGGCCATGGAGGAAGAAGAAGAGGAGGGGGTGGAGGAGAGAGGTGTGTCACAACCAGTAGTAGCATTTTGGAGGCGTGGCGGTGGGACAACCTCCAACACTACTGCACCTTGTCCTGAATCCTTCCCAGCTGCCAAAAGAGTGACCCAATGGGCCGTGAAAGAAAGGTAACGTCCCTGTCCATGCCTGCTGGACCATGAGTCAGCGGTAATATGCACCTTACCGCTGACCGCCCTGTCCAGCGAGGCCAAGACATTGCCTTCCACATGCCGGTAGAGAGCCGGAATAGCCTTCCGTGAGAAAAAGTGGCGTTTGGGAACCTGCCACTGAGGAACTGCACATTGCACAAACTCACGGAAGGGGGCCGAGTCTACCAACTGAAAAGGCAGCAGTTGAAGCGCTAGCAATTTAGCCAAGCTAGCATTCAACCGCTGGGCATGTGGATGGCTGGGAGTGAACTTCTTTCGACGGTCCAGCAGCTGGGGCAGGGAAATTTGCCTGCTAGAATCGGACGTCGGTGTACTGCTAGCAGAGTGGGCGCAAGTACTTGGCTGTGACACACCTAATTCTACACCTTCATTCCTCTCAGTGCATGTTTCAGAGAGGACTGAAGTTATAGTGGGGTTGGAGATCCCAGCTGATGCGGTGCAAGGAGAGGTCCGCTTTGTTCTTTGGTGTGGGTCTTTCAGGTAGGCTTGCCAACGAGCTGCATGGCAGGTCAACATATGTCTGGTCAGGCATGTGGTACCCAAGCGGCTGATGTTTTGGCCACGCGATATACGCTTGAGACATATGTTGCAAACAGCAGCTGTGCGATCTGATGCACTAGCCTCAAAAAAGGCCCACACCAAAGAACTTTTTGAATGACGGGCAGAGGCAGCGCCCTGCACAGGCGGAGCTCTGCGGTGTGATTCCGTCGGTGTACTGCCCTTACGCTGGCCACCAAAGGGCATCCTGCCTCGTTGGAGATGTGCCTCCTCCTCATCCTCCTCCTCCTCCTCTCTCCTATTAGGCACCCACGTGGAGTCAGTGACCTCATCATCCCCTCCCTCCTCATCACTGGAGCCAATCTGGCAGTATGCTGCAGCTGCTGGAACATGACTGCCAGATTGGTGTCCTTCTTGAGCATCCCCTCTGTCTGCTCTCACGCTACTGCCTTCCTCTAGCTGGGTTTCATCATCAGACCCTTCAAAACGCTGGGCATCCTCCTGGAGCATGTACCCAACACTGTGCTGAAACAGTTCGGGGGACTCCTCAGGAGGAGGACATGGTGGGTCTAGGGAAGGAGTGACTGATGATTTGTCTGACATTGATACCAGGGAAGACGACGCTTTGGCAGCTGCTTTTCCAGTACCCTGAGCCTGGGTGAGAGAGGATGAGGAGGAGGAGGAGGGCTTGGTCATCCACTCTACCAAGTCTTCGGCATGATGTGGCTCAACATGTCCAGCTGCCGAAAAGAAGGACAAGCGTGTCCCATGGCCATGTGCTGATGACAATGCACCGCGTCCACGACCAGCACTGTTGCCCCCAGACACAGAGCCTGCTTGCCCTCTTTTATTGCCTCCTGACTGTCTGCCTCTCCTTGTTTGCCTTCCAGACATTCTAATAGATGGCCTGCAGGGAGATGGGAAAAAAGCAATAAGGGCTACCTTCAGGTGTCCTTCTCTGTCCCTTGAAACAAGGACTTGCAGAGTGAAATAAACTGACACTCTCCCTACCTACAGTTTTCTGTCCCTAGAATAAATGTTTTTTTTAATCACAATATAGCACAAGGACAATTCAGTCACTGTCCTTCCAGGTCCCTGGAAACAAGGACTTGCAGAGTGAAATAAACTGACACTCTCCCTACCTACAGTTTTCTGTCCCTAGAATAAATGTTTTTTTTAATCACAATATAGCACAAGGACAATTCAGTCACTGTCCTTCCAGGTCCCTGGAAACAAGGACTTGCAGAGTGAAATAAACTGACACTCTCCCTACCTACAGTTTTCTGTCCCTAGAATAAATGTTTTTTTTAAGCACAATATAGCACAAGGACAA
The DNA here is from genome assembly GCA_029206835.1 of Rana muscosa. Lineage (NCBI taxonomy): Eukaryota > Metazoa > Chordata > Amphibia > Anura > Ranidae > Rana > Rana muscosa. Next base: position 456,609,937 of record CM055118.1, read on the forward strand.
TTCACTCACTGTCCTTACAGGTCCCTGGAAACAAGGACTTGCAGAGTGAAAGAAAAAAAACACTCTCCCTACCTACAGTTTTCTGTCCATAGAAAAAATGTTTTTTTTAATCACAATATAACACAAGGACAATTCACTCACTGTCCTTCCAGGTCCCTGGAAACAAGGACTTGCAGAGTGAAATAAACTGACACTCTCCCTACCTACAGTTTTCTGTCCCTAGAATAAATGTTTTTTTTAATCACAATATAGCACAAGGACAATTCAGTCACTGTCCTTCCAGGTCCCTGGAAACAAGGACTTGCAGAGTGAAATAAACTGGCACTCTCCCTACCTACAGTTTTCTGTCCCTAGAATAAATGTTTTTTTTAATCACAATATAGCACAAGGACAATTCAGTCACTGTCCTTCCAGGTCCCTGGAAACAAGGACTTGCAGAGTGAAATAAACTGACACTCTCCCTACCTACAGTTTTCTGTCCCTAGAATAAATGTTTTTTTTAATCACAATATAGCACAAGGACAATTCAGTCACTGTCCTTCCAGGTCCCTGGAAACAAGGACTTGCAGAGTGAAATAAACTGACACTCTCCCTACCTACAGTTTTCTGTCCCTAGAATAAATGTTTTTTTTAATCACAATATAGCACAAGGACAATTCAGTCACTGTCCTTCCAGGTCCCTGGAAACAAGGACTTGCAGAGTGAAATAAACTGACACTCTCCCTACCTACAGTTTTCTGTCCCTAGAATAAATGTTTTTTTTAATCACAATATAGCACAAGGACAATTCAGTCACTGTCCTTCCAGGTCCCTGGAAACAAGGACTTGCAGAGTGAAATAAACTGACACTCTCCCTACCTACAGTTTTCTGTCCCTAGAATAAATGTTTTTTTTAATCACAATATAGCACAAGGACAATTCAGTCACTGTCCTTCCAGGTCCCTGGAAACAAGGACTTGCAGAGTGAAATAAACTGACACTCTCCCTACCTACAGTTTTCTGTCCCTAGAATAAATGTTTTTTTTAATCACAATATAGCACAAGGACAATTCAGTCACTGTCCTTCCAGGTCCCTGGAAACAAGGACTTGCAGAGTGAAATAAACTGACACTCTCCCTACCTACAGTTTTCTGTCCCTAGAATAAATGTTTTTTTTAATCACAATATAGCACAAGGACAATTCAGTCACTGTCCTTCCAGGTCCCTGGAAACAAGGACTTGCAGAGTGAAATAAACTGACACTCTCCCTACCTACAGTTTTCTGTCCCTAGAATAAATGTTTTTTTTAATCACAATATAGCACAAGGACAATTCAGTCACTGTCCTTCCAGGTCCCTGGAAACAAGGACTTGCAGAGTGAAATAAACTGACACTCTCCCTACCTACAGTTTTCTGTCCCTAGAATAAATGTTTTTTTTAAGCACAATATAGCACAAGGACAATTCACTCACTGTCCTTACAGGTCCCTGGAAACAAGGACTTGCAGAGTGAAAGAAAAAAAACACTCTCCCTACCTACAGTTTTCTGTCCCTAGAAAAAATGTTTTTTTTAATCACAATATAACACAAGGACAATTCACTCACTGTCCTTCCAGGTCCCTGGAAACAAGGACTTGCAGAGTGAAATAAACTGACACTCTCCCTACCTACAGTTTTCTGTCCCTAGAATAAATGTTTTTTTTAAGCACAATATAGCACAAGGACAATTCACTCACTGTCCTTACAGGTCCCTGGAAACAAGGACTTGCAGAGTGAAATAAACTGACACTCTCCCTACCTACAGTTTTCTGTCCCTAGAATAAATGTTTTTTTTAATCACAATATAGCACAAGGACAATTCAGTCACTGTCCTTCCAGGTCCCTGGAAACAAGGACTTGCAGAGTGAAATAAACTGACACTCTCCCTACCTACAGTTTTCTGTCCCTAGAATAAATGTTTTTTTTAATCACAATATAGCACAAGGACAATTCAGTCACTGTCCTTCCAGGTCCCTGGAAACAAGGACTTGCAGAGTGAAATAAACTGACACTCTCCCTACCTACAGTTTTCTGTCCCTAGAATAAATGTTTTTTTTAATCACAATATAGCACAAGGACAATTCAGTCACTGTCCTTCCAGGTCCCTGGAAACAAGGACTTGCAGAGTGAAATAAACTGACACTCTCCCTACCTACAGTTTTCTGTCCCTAGAATAAATGTTTTTTTTAATCACAATATAGCACAAGGACAATTCAGTCACTGTCCTTCCAGGTCCCTGGAAACAAGGACTTGCAGAGTGAAATAAACTGACACTCTCCCTACCTACAGTTTTCTGTCCCTAGAATAAATGTTTTTTTTAATCACAATATAGCACAAGGACAATTCAGTCACTGTCCTTCCAGGTCCCTGGAAACAAGGACTTGCAGAGTGAAATAAACTGACACTCTCCCTACCTACAGTTTTCTGTCCCTAGAATAAATGTTTTTTTTAATCACAATATAGCACAAGGACAATTCAGTCACTGTCCTTCCAGGTCCCTGGAAACAAGGACTTGCAGAGTGAAATAAACTGACACTCTCCCTACCTACAGTTTTCTGTCCCTAGAATAAATGTTTTTTTTAATCACAATATAGCACAAGGACAATTCAGTCACTGTCCTTCCAGGTCCCTGGAAACAAGGACTTGCAGAGTGAAATAAACTGACACTCTCCCTACCTACAGTTTTCTGTCCCTAGAATAAATGTTTTTTTTAATCACAATATAGCACAAGGACAATTCAGTCACTGTCCTTCCAGGTCCCTGGAAACAAGGACTTGCAGAGTGAAATAAACTGACACTCTCCCTACCTACAGTTTTCTGTCCCTAGAATAAATGTTTTTTTTAATCACAATATAGCACAAGGACAATTCAGTCACTGTCCTTCCAGGTCCCTGGAAACAAGGACTTGCAGAGTGAAATAAACTGACACTCTCCCTACCTACAGTTTTCTGTCCCTAGAATAAATGTTTTTTTTAATCACAATATAGCACAAGGACAATTCAGTCACTGTCCTTCCAGGTCCCTGGAAACAAGGACTTGCAGAGTGAAATAAACTGACACTCTCCCTACCTACAGTTTTCTGTCCCTAGAATAAATGTTTTTTTTAAGCACAATATAGCACAAGGACAATTCACTCACTGTCCTTACAGGTCCCTGGAAACAAGGACTTGCAGAGTGAAAGAAAAAAAACACTCTCCCTACCTACAGTTTTCTGTCCCTAGAAAAAATGTTTTTTTTAATCACAATATAACACAAGGACAATTCACTCACTGTCCTTCCAGGTCCCTGGAAACAAGGACTTGCAGAGTGAAATAAACTGACACTCTCCCTACCTACAGTTTTCTGTCCCTAGAATAAATGTTTTTTTTAATCACAATATAGCACAAGGACAATTCAGTCACTGTCCTTCCAGGTCCCTGGAAACAAGGACTTGCAGAGTGAAATAAACTGACACTCTCCCTACCTACAGTTTTCTGTCCCTAGAATAAATGTTTTTTTTAATCACAATATAGCACAAGGACAATTCAGTCACTGTCCTTCCAGGTCCCTGGAAACAAGGACTTGCAGAGTGAAATAAACTGACACTCTCCCTACCTACAGTTTTCTGTCCCTAGAATAAATGTTTTTTTTAATCACAATATAGCACAAGGACAATTCAGTCACTGTCCTTCCAGGTCCCTGGAAACAAGGACTTGCAGAGTGAAATAAACTGACACTCTCCCTACCTACAGTTTTCTGTCCCTAGAATAAATGTTTTTTTTAAGCACAATATAGCACAAGGACAATTCACTCACTGTCCTTCCAGGTCCCTGGAAACAAGGACTTGCAGAGTGAAAGAAACTGACACTCTCCCTACCTACAGTTTTCTGTCCCTAGAATAAATGTTTTTTTAAGCACAATATAGCACAAGGACAATTCACTCACTGTCCTTCCAGGTCCCTGGAAACAAGGACTTGCAGAGTGAAAGAAACTGACACTGTCCCTACCTACAGTTTTCTGTCCCTAGAATAAATGTTTTTTTTAAGCACACTATAGCACAAGCACAAAACACACTGACACTCTCCCTACCTATCCTTCTCTTTCCCTAAACTAAAGGAATCCAGGTTAAGCAAGAAAGAAATAACAGTCACTGTCCCTGCCTATGCTGCTCTATCCCTGCTCCGGAACACACTACACTAGGCCGCCGTGCTGGCGGCCTTTTATAGTGTGGGGCGTGTACTAAACACCCTCAGCAATAATTGGCCACAGGCATCCTGCCTGTGGCCAATCATTGCTCTCCTCGCTGCCGGCGCTGTGATTGGCCAAGCATGCGGGGTCACAGTGCATGCTTGGCCAATCACAGCGCCTGGATGACACTGCGATGGCGTAGTGCATTGTGGGCCGTTCGCGTCACTCGAATTTGGCGCGAACGGCCCAAATCGTTCGATCTTCGTCGAACGATCGAACAGCCGATGTTCGAGTCGAACGTATGTTCGACTCGAACACGAAGCTCATCCCTACTCCTGGGATTACCCTGTTACCCAAGGATGGGTTACTATGGAAAGACAACAAGATCTTTGTACCAGAAGATGTCAGAGTAACCGTATTAAATCTGTGCCATGATCATCCCCTGGCCGGCCACTTCGGAATGCATAAAATCCAGGAACTAATTCAACGCACATTTTGGTGGCCGGATCTTGAAAGGAACTGCAGGGAGTATGTAAATTCATGTGCCACCTGTACCCGTAGTAAGACCGCTAGAAGCAAGGCCTGGGGTCTTCTCAGACCCTTACCAGTTCCTGATCGACCCTGGCAAAGGATTGCTATGGACTTCATAGTGGAACTTCCCCCGTCAGAAGGTTGCTCAGCCATTTTTGTAGTGGTCGACCGTCTATCTAAAATGGCCCACTTCGTGCCACTGAAGAGCACGCCATCTGCCATGGAAACTGCCCAGGTCTTCATAAAAGAGATAGTAAGGTTACATGGGGTTCCAACAGACATTGTTTCAGACAGAAGGGTGCAGTTCACCTCTCGCTTCTGGAAGGCTTTGTGCAAGGTCCTGAAGATCGAGCTGTCCATGTCCTCTGCCTATCACCCTCAGACCAATGGGCAAACCGAGAGGACGAACCAAACGCTCGAGCAATATCTCCGATGCTTTACCACCTTTGTTCAAGATGACTGGGTAACACTACTACCCCTGGTGGAGTTTGCCTTTAATAATGCCAGTCACTCGGCTACAGGTCAGTCTCCGTTTTTCTCCAACTATGGGTTCCACCCGACCTTCCTACCTGATCTCATTTCTGATTCAACAGTCCCAGCAGTCCAGAGTACCGTTGATTTCCTGACCCGTAACAACAAAATATTACAGGAAGCCTTGACCAAGGCGCAGGCAACCAATAAAAGGATGTTTGACAGAAAGAGGAGAGGGGAGTTATGCCTTCAACAAGGCGATCAAGTATGGCTGTCTACCGCCAACCTTAGGATGACCTGCCCCGCAAGGAAACTGGCACCCAAGTTCATCGGCCCCTTCCCAGTAAAACGGAGATTAAATGAAGTCTCCTATGAACTTTCTTTACCAGATTCATTGAAAGTTCACCCAGTGTTTCACGTGTCACTACTGAAACCTACAGTGCCGGATCCCTTCCCAAACAGGGGATCAGGACCGCCTGAACCTGTAATGGTTGACGGGGATGAGGAGTTTGAGGTGGAGGCCGTCTTGGACTGTAGAAGAAGGGGGAACCAACTTCAATTCCTGATTAAGTGGAAGGGGTATGGTCTGGAGGAGAACTCCTGGGAACCCCAACGGAACATTCATGCCCGAGAGTTAATCCAGGCATTTTTTTGCAGTCACCCCCAGAAAAGAGCTCTCTTGGGCACCCGGAGGTTGCCCTTAAGGGGGGGCACTGTCAGGGACATACTGGGCTTGAACCTGGGACCTCGTCTGTGTCTGGCATTGACTCTTCCCACTGAGCTATCTGGGATGCTGGACAGCTCCCTGCCTGATCTGCTGGATAACCTATCTAATGGATTAGACTACTCTGCTTGGTGTCTTGATTGATGTTGAACCCTGAACCCCTTGCTCCTCCCATGAACTTCCTATAAAAGACGTTCCAGAGATGTTGCCCCTTGCGGTTTGATCTGCTTCTGTTCCTGACTCTGTGCCTGTATCGTGTTCCTGTGTATGACCCGGCTTCCTGACCTCCCTCCTATCTCCAGTCCTGACTCTGGCTTGTTTGACCCTGCTAAGTTACCTGTCTGATCATCTGTTGCCAAGACCCAGCCTGGACTCTGACTACTCTCTGCCTGCCGTTTATGCTGTTTACCCTGATGTGAAAGACCTGGCTTGTCTGACTGCGCTGCTCTGCATACCTACACCTGCTGACCTGCATCCGCGGTCCTGCACACCTACACCTGCTGACCTGCATCCGCGGCCCTGCACACCTGCACCTGCTGACCTGCATCCGCTGCTCTGCATACCTGCACCTGCTGACCTGCATCCGCTGCTCTGCATACCTGCACCTGCTGACCTGCATCCGCTGCTCTGCATACCTGCACCTGCTGACCTGCATCCGCTGCTCCCAGTTCCAGCTGTTCCAGCTTTCGCTTGGCTTTACTACACCCAGCCAAGAGGACCAAGCAGGCACCCTTACCTCACCGCGCTCTTACCACCACTGTCCCCACTCCAGTGGTCTCCGAGCCGGGGTTGTACGGGAGGTCTCCCTCTGCACGTCAGGCTCACACCAAAGGTACGTGACAGTATCCTTTGTGGCAACGGGTGTCTGCTAAGATACATCAGATCACTGGGAACAATGTTGTCCTAACGGCACGGTTATGCCTCCTATTTGCGAATATCCCAGGGACCATGCTCGCAGAACAAAGATTAATACATACTCTATTTAGTGCGGTTCATTGGGCAATTGCCCTGAATTGGCGTAAAACCATCTGTCCCTTGGCCGCAGGTTCTTTATCGCATGGAGTCGATAAAATTGATGGAACGCATTCACCACACACTTGTGGACTCCATGGCGATTTTCGAGAAGAAATGGGACTCCTGGCCCTCACCTGGATAGGCTGGTGCCCATATCCGGCAGATTGGGTCGCTCTAACAGCACCTCCGAACACCAGTTTTTGACAAACCTTTGACAGTGACTAGACTTTGATCTATGTATACACAATATCTGTGATAGCAGTACGCTTTATTTCTTCTTATTTCTTTTGGTTTCGTTTTTGTTCGGTTGTATATTTTCCTTCAGTTTAACATGATGGGATTCGCACAAAACAAACATCAATGGAGATGCATATCCCAGTAAGAGACTAGTATTCGTACTATTTCACCGATGAACCACGGACTATTTTCATCACTGTTAAACATTATAGTTTACTTATCAGAGATAAAAGTATGTAACTTCACAGCCATGATGATCACTGGTATATGTAATTTCTATTGCACTTATCCCTTGTAAATCCTTTGTATGATTCTTCAATAAAAACTTATGTAAACAAAAAAAAAAAGTCAACATATAAAACATGGAATGAATTGTATGTAGTGTCACCATGTATTTTTTTTTATCAATTACAATACTCTGGCCCCCTTGGGGACAGACACCAATATACACTATCTTCAAAATAAAATTAAAATTTAAGTTTGAGCTATTGGAGCAAAGAGTCAAAAAACACAGCCTCTCGAAAACTTTCCTTTGTTTTTAATTAATGGAATGTAAATTCGCCCTACTATTTTTCTATGTGTAAGTGTATTCTTATAAACTCCTTATACAAAGTTCATTATATAAATGTATATATATATGTGATCGCATATTCAATCCTTTTTCAAATTATTTTGTAGATTATAAATAAATCCTCCTCTGCCAAATTCACATCCCTGAAGAAGGAAAATTCCGTACGCCGAAACACGTTGGGTGCAAGAGCAATCGACCGGAAATGTACGATTGTGGCGTTGTACATCTTGCGAAAATCAAAATGTATATTTAATATTCAATAGCTCAACGATATGATATGGGTAAATAAGAGTTCTTTTGACTAGAAGTGAAAGCTTCAATATAATAAGCATTTATTAAAGAATTTTTATTAGTCTATCTAATACACCGCAAACATTTACATCTTAGGCAAGGGAGTAAATATTAGTTTCAAACACAAAGTATGTAAATATTAGTATTAGGTTACAATACAGAGTATATACATTACATTACAAATAGACAGACAAACATATGACAAGCAAGTATACTGTAAGTGCTGGGAGATGGTCTGATAATTACCTATAATAATGATTCCTGGGCCCAGGTCATCTCATCTCTCCCTCACTATTGATTGGGGTGGTCCTTTTATGGAGCCCTCTCCCATTGACTAAAACAGGGAGGCTACGATTGGTTACTGTTATCTCTCTCCTCCTTCCTGCCATTATATTAATTTCCCACACTAGCCCACTCTTTACTGGAATTTTGTGATAATTGGATTTGAAGATAAATTAATTAAACTGGAGGTCGTTAACTTCCCTTAAATGGGGCACTTAGCTATGCATGGAACTAGCCAGGCAAAATTACCCCTTAAATGGATATTGGTTTGATAACATGGGAGAATACACACGCCTTTATTTAGCGAATAAAGGCGGTGTCGCATAGATTAGAAGCTTCAGATGTGGTTTCTTCCTGGCTTGCGTGAATACGAAGTTACCTCGTCAGACAGGAGGTCTCCGTAGCCCCTTGTGACCCAGCCTTCATGCATATTCAACAGAGGACTAGTAATTAGATTTCCCTCACTCCCAGCCAAGTTTATCAGCCCTTACAGATACACACATTTCATACTCTAACTTATATATATATATATATATATATATATATGTACAGATATTCCCAGTTTACAATAGAAATTATTCATAAACATTCCTCATAAGGCAACATACAGTTTAGCTGCATCGTCGAATCTTCTTAGAACATTCGACAGACACCATAAGCCTTCAATGACAGATTCGACCTTAATTAATTTGGATTTTCGGACAAATGCATTTTTTAACAAATCGAAATAAATAAAAACAAATTTCGGAAGTAACTAAATAATTGTATTTTTCGGGCGAAACCGAAATTCCGAAACAAAATATTTCAGTGTGCACATGTCTAATACTGAATACCCAATGTTGAGTAAGAAAATTAAAAAAAAGATTTTCCCTTGCACATAATCAGATAATTGAAGTAAAAATAGAGTCACTTTATTCACTAAGCTAAGTGAACATTCAATTTGCTATGTGGCCAGTCTATTCTCTAAGTAAATCACCCCTACTGCCTTCTAATGCAGCAGGGTTGTAACCCCTTTGTGCTGGCGTGTGCTGACTGTAGAACTACAGACAGCCGCCATCAGTTATACTCCATTCTCGACCTACAGCACTGGGCAATTGCAGAATGGGCTCTTGGGACAGAAGTCAAGGTATGCTATAGATCACATGTGTCTATACCTATCAACTTTTGAACTTCAGAATGAGGGACAAATGGGGGAGTAAGTGAGCCGTGGCGCGTGTTATGGCAAACGGTGGGTGTTGCCAAAATCTTAATGCATGGAGGGTCTTAAGGGGGGTAGTTAAACAAAACCCAGCTCTCTCCCCTCTCACAAATGCCCCCGCCCCCCAGCTATCTCACCAATGCCCTCACCCTAGTTTTTTCAGCAATTCCCCCCTGGCTCTTACAAATCCCCCCCCCCCCCCGTTACTAATAACCAGTGTTGTTCATCTTACGTTAAAAAAGTAATTAGTTACAGTTACAAATTACTTCTTCCAAAAAGTAATGGAGTTACTCACTCAGTTACTACATTGAAAAAGTAATTATTTACTCAGCAAAGTAACTATATTGGTTATATTATATATACACGGGGGCGGGGCGGTAGAAGGATGATATATATGTAATTTTTTCAGTGTATAAAAATAATAGGAGGGACAACAATAAATAATATTGGTACTGTGCCCAATGCCTCACTGTGCCTCATGCCTCACTGTGCCTCACTGTGCCCCATGCCTCACTGTGCCTCACTGTGCCCCATGCCTCACTGTGCCTCACTGTGCCCCACTGTGCCCCATGCCTCACTGTGCCCTGTGCCCCATGCCTCACTGTACCCCATGCTTCACTGTGCCCATGCTTCACTGTACCTCACTGTGCCCCATGCCTCACTGTGCCCATCCCTCACTGTGCCCCACTGTGCCCCATGCCTCACTGTGCCCTGTGCCCCATGCCTCACTGTGCCCCATACCTCACTGTTCCCATGCTTCACTGTGCCTCACTGTGCCCCATGCCTCACTGTGCCTCACTGTGCCCCATGCCTCACTGTGCCTCACTGTGACCCACTGTGCCCCATGCCTCACTGTGCCCCATGCCTCACTGTGCCCTGTGCCCCATGCCTCACTGTTACCCATGCCTCACTGTGCCTCACTGTGCCCCATGCCTCACTGTGCCCCATGCCTCACTGTGCCTCACTGTGCCCCATGCCTCACTGTGCCCCATGCCTCACTGTGCCTCACTGTGCCACATGCCTCACTGTGCCCCATGCCTCACTGTGCCCATGCGTCACTGTGCCTCACTGTGCCCCATGCCTCACTGTGCCCAATGCCTCACTGTGCCCAAGTTTCACAGTCACTGTGCCCGTGTACAGTACCTCAGATCGGCGGCGTCCTGACTCCCGGCGGCCATTCCATTATTCAAAAGCCATGACACGCTGTTCAGGTAGGCAGACGGCAGCTTGCAGTTAGTTAAATGTTAAATTACATCTACTCGAGGCGGATGCGGCGGATGCGGCGAGTAGATGTAATTAGGGTAACGCCGCTTAAGTAATGGGAACGGCGGTGCCACGAGGGTAAGAGTAATCAGTTCGACTACTCGTTACCCCAAAAATAGTGATGAGCCGAACACCCCCGGGTTCGGTTCGCACCAGAACCCGCGAACGGACCGAAAGTTCGTACGAACATTAGAACCCTATTAAATACAATGGATGCGAACGTTCGAATTCTAAAGTGCTAATTATAACAACTATTATGCATGTTATTGTCCTAAAAAGGGTTTGGGAACCCGGGTTCTGCACCAGGGGACATGTATCAATGCAAAAAGAAGTTTTAAAAACGGTCGTTTTTCGGGAGCAGTCATTTTAATGATGCATAAAGTGAAAAAAAAAAAGTCAAATATTCCTTTAAATATCGTACCTGGGGGGTGTCTAAAGTATGCCTGTGAAGTGCCACGTGTTTCCCGTGTTTAGAACTGTCCCTGCACAAAATGACACTTCTAAAGGAAAAAAAAGCCATTTAAAACTGCTTGCGGCTTTAATGTAATGTCTGGTCCCGGTAATATGGATGAAAATCTTTAAGAAAAATGGCATAGCTACCCCATGACCCCCCCCCCTACCCCAGCCCATTACCAGCCCCTTTGGGTCTTGTATGGATATTAAGGGGAACCCCGCACATAAAATAAAAAAGGCCCTATATACTCTGAACAGCCGTATACAGGCGGTGCATACAAGACAGGGACTGTAGGTTTGTTCTTATGTAGAATCTGTTTGTAATTTTGAACAGGTACATTGTTGAAGTGTAGCTCCAGCCCAAAAATCTATTTTTAAACTTTTTGGAAAACATAGGTAAGGGTTATCACCCCTGTAACATTTGTTTTGCTGTCTGTGCCCCTGTTCAGAACATTTCACCTCACTTTCCGTCCCAATGACAACTGTTTTTGAAATGTGGTGTTTTTCTTGAAACAAGGATTGCTGATAAAGCATCAGTACAGAGGAGACACCTTTCTCCCATATTTATTCTTACAGGAAAGAATTTTCCTTCCTAGTGGTAGATTTCCTCTCACTTCCTGTTGTCTTCTTGCGTTTGCAAGTAGGAGTCGTTTGTAAGTTGGATGTTTGAAAGTAGGGACCTGCCGTATATACTCTGCAGAAATAGGCCCCTTAGTTGTTGGTGTTGGCACAACACTGTAAGCACTCACAGTTACTCTTGGTTGGTGCTGGAACGCCCTGCTGTCAACTATTATATCAGGAATTTTAATTACATATAATTGTTGAACAGTGGTAGTAAAAATTGGGCCTTTGATGGTGGTGCTGGTGCCACAACACTGTAAGCCCTGACAGTTACTCTTGGTGGGTGCAGCAATGGGCCCTGCTGTGAATTATTAGATCAAGAATTGTAATTGCATGCCCCTGTTGAACAGGGGCTGAAAAATTGGGCCTTTCGTGGTGGTGGTGGTGGTGGTGGTGTTGCCACAACACTGTAAGCCCTCAGAGTTACTCTTGGTGGGTGCAGGAATGGGCCCTGCTGTGAATTATTAGATCAAGAATTGTAATTACATGCCCCTTTTGAACAGGGGCTGAAAAATTGGGCCTTTCGTGGTGGTGGTGGTGGTGGTGGCGTTGCCACAACACTGTAAGCCTTCGGAGTTACTCTTGGTGGGTGCAGCAATGGGCCCTGCTGTGAATTATTAGATCAAGAATTGTAATTGCATGCCCCTGTTGAACAGGGGCTGAAAAATTGGGCCTTTCGTGGTGGTGGTGGTGGTGGTGGTGTTGCCACAACACTGTAAGCCCTCAGAGTTACTCTTGGTGGGTGCAGGAATGGGCCCTGCTGTGAATTATTAGATCAAGAATTGTAATTACATGCCCCTTTTGAACAGGGGCTGAAAAATTGGGCCTTTCGTGGTGGTGGTGGTGGTGGTGGCGTTGCCACAACACTGTAAGCCCTCAGAGTTACTCTTGGTGGGTGCAGCAATGGGCCCTGCTGTGAATTATTAGATAAAGAATTGAAATTGCATGCCCCTGTTGAACAGGGGCTGAAAAATTGGGCCTTAGGCACTGGTGGCACAACACTACAACCCCTCACAGATACTGTACTTGGAGCACAGCAATGAGCCCCGTTGCAAAGTATTGCTTCAAAAATTTTAATGACACGCCCCTGTTAAACAGGGGCTGAAAAATTGGGCCTTAGGCACTGGTGGCACAACACTACAACCCCTCACAGATACTGTACTTGGAGCACAGCAATGAGCCCTGTTGCAAAGTATTGCTTCAAAAATTGTAATGACACACCCCTGTTAAACAGGGGCTGAAAAATTGGGCCTTAGGCACTGGTGCCACAACACTCCAACCCCTCACAGATACTGTACTTGGAGCACAGCAATGAGCCCTATGGCAAATTATTGCTAAAAAAATTGTAATTACACGCCCCTGTAAAACAGGGGCTGAAAAATTGGGCCTTAGCCACTGGTGGCGGCACCCATAAACAAAAATGATCTTCCAAGCTATCATCATCAATCGTATCATTGAGGACTCGGAGGAGGAGGATAGCCAGTCAACATAACAGCACAGGCACTCAGCATCAGCATCAGTCTTGAAGGGATGTGACATGTTAAAATCAATTAGTCTGTTATATCAGCATCAGGTGTGTGGTAGCTGGTGGTGATCCAAGACTGGTTCATCTTGATGAAAGTCAGTCGATCAACCGAGTCGGTGGACAGGCGCACCCTGTGATCCGTGACAAATCCTCCAGCAGCACTGAATGTGCGTTCCGAAAGAACGCTGGATGCAGGACAGGCCAGTAGCTCAATTGCATACTGTGCAAGCTCTGGCCAGTGATCCATCCTCAAGACCCAGTAAGCCAGAGGATTTTCGGTGGGGAAGGTGTCCAAGTCTGACCTTGCCCCTAGATATTCCTGCACCATGTTTATCAGACGCTGGCGATGGTTGCTGGAACCGATCATACTTTGGGGCTGCGGACTAAAGAATTGTCTGAACGCATCGGTCAGACGGCCACCTTCCCCACCGCTCCTTCTTTGACTGGCCGAAGCCTCAGCAACTCGTTGTCCAGGACCAGGAGTTTGTAACCTCCCAGTCTCTGGGAACGCGTTGCACAGACCTTTCTGCAAGGCCTCCCGGAGTTGTCTCATCCTCTGCTCCCTCTGCGAAGGTAACATAAGGTCCGCAACCTTACCCTTGTACCGTGGATCAAGGAGAGTGGCCAGCCAGTAATGGTCCCTCTCCTTGATCCGAAGAATACGAGGATCCTTCCGCAGACTTTGCAGGATCAGGGAGGCCATGCAGCGTAGGTTTGCTGAGGCATTCGCTCCGGAGTCCTCTGGGTCACTAAGGACGACATGATCCGCAGCCACCTCCTCCCAGCCACGTACAAGTCCACTGGTTTCTTGGGACTGTAAATCATCCCTAAAAGACTGCTGCTGATGATGCTGAGTGCCAGCCTCCACCTCCATGCTGACACAATCCTCCTCCTCCTCCTCTTCCTCTTCCTGTGCGATGGGTGGGACAGAAGGAACACTGTCTGGGTAAAGGGGGCCTTGAGAGGCAAGGAAGTCCTCCTCTTCCTGCCTCTGTTCTGCCTCAAGTGCCCTTTCCATTATTCCACGCAGCGTGTGCTCCAACAGGTGGACAAGAGGTACAGTGTCACTGATGCATGCACTGTCACTGCTCACCATCCTCGTGGCCTCCTCAAATGGTGCCAGGACAGTGCATGCATCCCTGATCATGCCCCACTGGCGTGGAGAAAAAAACCCAAGCTCCCCTGACCCTGTCCTGGTGCCGTAGTCGCACAGGTACTCATTGATGGCCCTCTGCTGCGTGTGCAGCCGCTGCAGCATGGCCAACGTTGAGTTCCACCTGGTGGGCATGTCACATATAAGGCGGTTCTTGGGCAGGTTCAACTCCTTTTGCAGCTCAGCCAGGCGAGCACTGGCATTATAAGATCTGCGGAAATGCACACAGACTTTCCTGGCCTGCCTCAGGACATCCTGTAAGCCCGGGTACCTGCCCAAGAACCGCTGCACCACCAGGTTAAGGACGTGAGCCACACAGGGCACATGGGTCAGTTGTCCCTGTCGGAGGGCGGAGAGGAGGTTGGTGCCATTGTCGCAAACCACCATTCCTGGCTTAAGCTGGCGTGGCGTCAACCACCTCTCGGCCTGGCCCTGCAGAGCAGACAGGACCTCTGTCCCAGTGTGGCTTCTGTCCCCCAAACACACCAGCGCAAGCACGGCATGGCATCTTTTTGCCTGCGTACTTGCGTAGCCCCGTGAACGGCTACGGAGCACCGCTGGTTCATAGGACAAACCACAGGAAGAGGCCATGGAGGAAGAAGAAGAGGAGGGGGTGGAGGAGAGAGGTGTGTCACAACCAGTAGTAGCATTTTGGAGGCGTGGCGGTGGAACAACCTCCAACACTACTGCACCTTGTCCTGCATCCTTCCCAGCTGCCAAAAGAGTGACCCAATGGGCCGTGAAAGAAAGGTAACGTCCCTGTCCATGTCTGCTGGACCATGAGTCAGCGGTAATATGCACCTTACCGCTGACCGCCCTGTCCAGCGAGGCCAAGACATTGCCTTCCACATGCCGGTAGAGAGCCGGAATAGCCTTCCGTGAGAAAAAGTGGCGTTTGGGAACCTGCCACTGAGGAACCGCACATTGCACAAACTCACGGAAGGGGGCCGAGTCTACCAACTGAAAAGGCAGCAGTTGAAGCGCTAGCAATTTAGCCAAGCTAGCATTCAACCGCTGGGCATGTGGATGGCTGGGAGTGAACTTCTTTCGACGGTCCAGCAGCTGGGGCAGGGAAATTTGCCTGCTAGAATCGGACGTCGGTGTACTGCTAGCAGAGTGGCCGCAAGTACTTGGCTGTGACACACCTAATTCTACACCTTCATTCCTCTCAGTGCATGTTTCAGAGAGGACTGAAGTTATAGTGGGGTTGGAGATCCCAGCTGATGCGGTGCAAGGAGAGGTCCGCTTTGTTCTTTGGTAGGCTTGCCAACGAGCTGCATGGCAGGTCAACATATGTCTGGTCAGGCATGTGGTACCCAAGCGGCTGATGTTTTGGCCACGCGATATACGCTTGAGACATATGTTGCAAACAGCAGCTGTGCGATCTGATGCACTAGCCTCAAAAAAGGCCCACACCAAGGAACTTTTTGAATGACGGGCAGAGGCAGCGCCCTGCACAGGCGGAGCTCTGCGGTGTGATTCCGTCGGTGTACTGCCCTTACGCTGGCCACCAAAGGGCATCCTGCCTCGTTGGAGATGTGCCTCCTCCTCATCCTCCTCCTCCTCCTCTCTCCTATTAGGCACCCACGTGGAGTCAGTGACCTCATCATCCCCTCCCTCCTCATCACTGGAGCCAATCTGGCAGTATGCTGCAGCTGCTGGAACATGACTGCCAGATTGGTGTCCTTCTTGAGCATCCCCTCTGTCTGCTCTCACGCTACTGCCTTCCTGTAGCTGGGTTTCATCATCAGACCCTTCGAAACGCTGGGCATCCTCCTGGAGCATGTACCCAACACTGTGCTCAAACAGTTCGGGGGACTCCTCAGGAGGAGGACATGGTGGGTCTAGGGAAGGAGTGACTGATGATGAGTCTGACATTGATACCAGGGAAGAGGACGCTTTGGCAGCTGCTTTGCCAGTACCCTGAGCCTGGGTGAGAGAGGATGAGGAGGAGGAGGAGGGCTTGGTCATCCACTCTACCGAATCTTCGGCATGATGTGGCTCAACATGTCCAGCTGCCGAAAAGAAGGACAAGCGTGTCCCATGGCCATGTGCTGATGACAATGCACCGCGTCCACGACCAGCACTGTTGCCCCCAGACACAGAGCCTGCTTGCCCTCTTTTATTGCCTCCTGACTGTCTGCCTCTCCTTGTTTGCCTTCCAGACATTCTAATAGATGGCCTGCAGGGAGATGGGAAAAAAGCAATAAGGGCTACCTTCAGGTGTCCTTCTCTGTCCCTTTACTTAAGGATTTCTAAATATGGTTGAGGATGATTGCTTTTGCACAGAATAGCACAACGACAATTTCCCTGACTGTCCAAAAAACAAGGATTTCAAAGATGGTTGATGAGGAATGCTTCAGCACACTATAGCACAAGGAGAATTCCCCTCACTTTCCTTCTTTGTCCCTAGAAACAAGGACTGGCACAGTGAAAGAAACTGACACTCTCCCTACCTAGAGTTTTCTGTCCCTAGAAAAAATGTTTTTTTAAAGCACACTATAGCACAAGGAGAATTCCCCTCACTTTCCTTCTTTGTCCCTAGAAACAAGGACTCGCACAGTGAAAGAAACTGACACTCTCCCTACCTAGAGTTTTCTGTCCCTAGAAAAAATGTTTTTTTAAAGCACACTATAGCACAAGGAGAATTCCCGTCACTTTCCTTCTTTGTCCCTAGAAACAAGGACTGGCACAGTGAAAGAAACTGACACTCTCCCTACCTAGAGTTTTCTGTCCCTAGAAAAAATGTTTTTTTAAAGCACACTATAGCACAAGGAGAATTCCCCTCACTTTCCTTCTTTGTCCCTAGAAACAAGGACTCGCACAGTGAAAGAAACTGACACTCTCCCTACCTAGAGTTTTCTGTCCCTAGAAAAAATGTTTTTTTAAAGCACACTATAGCACAAGGAGAATTCCCCTCACTTTCCTTCTTTGTCCCTAGAAACAAGGACTGGCACAGTGAAAGAAACTGACACTCTCCCTACCTAGAGTTTTCTGTCCCTAGAAAAAATGTTTTTTTAAAGCACACTATAGCACAAGGAGAATTCCCCTCACTTTCCTTCTTTGTCCCTAGAAACAAGGACTGGCACAGTGAAAGAAACTGACACTCTCCCTACCTAGAGTTTTCTGTCCCTAGAAAAAATGTTTTTTTAAAGCACACTATAGCACAAGGAGAATTCCCCTCACTTTCCTTCTTTGTCCCTAGAAACAAGGACTGGCACAGTGAAAGAAACTGACACTCTCCCTACCTAGAGTTTTCTGTCCCTAGAAAAAATGTTTTTTTAAAGCACACTATAGCACAAGGAGAATTCCCCTCACTTTCCTTCTTTGTCCCTAGAAACAAGGACTGGCACAGTGAAAGAAACTGACACTCTCCCTACCTACAGTTTTCTGTCCCTAGAAAAAATGTTTTTTTAAAGCACACTATAGCACAAGGAGAATTCCCCTCACTTTCCTTCTTTGTCCCTAGAAACAAGGACTGGCACAGTGAAAGAAACTGACACTCTCCCTACCTAGAGTTTTCTGTCCCTAGAAAAAATGTTTTTTTAAAGCACACTATAGCACAAGGAGAATTCCCCTCACTTTCCTTCTTTGTCCCTAGAAACAAGGACTGGCACAGTGAAAGAAACTGACACTCTCCCTACCTAGAGTTTTCTGTCCCTAGAAAAAATGTTTTTTTAAAGCACGCTATAGCACAAGGAGAATTCCCCTCACTTTCCTTCTTTGTCCCTAGAAACAAGGACTGGCACAGTGAAAGAAACTGACACTCTCCCTACCTAGAGTTTTCTGTCCCTAGAAAAAATGTTTTTTTAAAGCACACTATAGCACAAGGAGAATTCCCCTCACTTTCCTTCTTTGTCCCTAGAAACAAGGACTGGCACAGTGAAAGAAACTGACACTCTCCCTACCTAGAGTTTTCTGTCCCTAGAAAAAATGTTTTTTTAAAGCACACTATAGCACAAGGAGAATTCCCCTCACTTTCCTTCTTTGTCCCTAGAAACAAGGACTCGCACAGTGAAAGAAACTGACACTCTCCCTACCTAGAGTTTTCTGTCCCTAGAAAAAATGTTTTTTTAAAGCACACTATAGCACAAGGAGAATTCCCCTCACTTTCCTTCTTTGTCCCTAGAAACAAGGACTGGCACAGTGAAAGAAACTGACACTCTCCCTACCTAGAGTTTTCTGTCCCTAGAAAAAATGTTTTTTTAAAGCACACTATAGCACAAGGAGAATTCCCCTCACTTTCCTTCTTTGTCCCTAGAAACAAGGACTGGCACAGTGAAAGAAACTGACACTCTCCCTACCTAGAGTTTTCTGTCCCTAGAAAAAATGTTTTTTTAAAGCACACTATAGCACAAGGAGAATTCCCCTCACTTTCCTTCTTTGTCCCTAGAAACAAGGACTCGCACAGTGAAAGAAACTGACACTCTCCCTACCTAGAGTTTTCTGTCCCTAGAAAAAATGTTTTTTTAAAGCACACTATAGCACAAGGAGAATTCCCCTCACTTTCCTTCTTTGTCCCTAGAAACAAGGACTGGCACAGTGAAAGAAACTGACACTCTCCCTACCTAGAGTTTTCTGTCCCTAGAAAAAATGTTTTTTTAAAGCACACTATAGCACAAGGAGAATTCCCCTCACTTTCCTTCTTTGTCCCTAGAAACAAGGACTGGCACAGTGAAAGAAACTGACACTCTCCCTACCTAGAGTTTTCTGTCCCTAGAAAAAATGTTTTTTTAAAGCACACTATAGCACAAGGAGAATTCCCCTCACTTTCCTTCTTTGTCCCTAGAAACAAGGACTGGCACAGTGAAAGAAACTGACACTCTCCCTACCTAGAGTTTTCTGTCCCTAGAAAAAATGTTTTTTTAAAGCACACTATAGCACAAGGAGAATTCCCCTCACTTTCCTTCTTTGTCCCTAGAAACAAGGACTGGCACAGTGAAAGAAACTGACACTCTCCCTACCTAGAGTTTTCTGTCCCTAGAAAAAATGTTTTTTTAAAGCACACTATAGCACAAGGAGAATTCCCCTCACTTTCCTTCTTTGTCCCTAGAAACAAGGACTGGCACAGTGAAAGAAACTGACACTCTCCCTACCTAGAGTTTTCTGTCCCTAGAAAAAATGTTTTTTTAAAGCACACTATAGCACAAGGAGAATTCCCCTCACTTTCCTTCTTTGTCCCTAGAAACAAGGACTCGCACAGTAAAACACACTGACACTCTCCCTACCTATCCTTCTCTTTCCCTAAACTAAAGGAATCCAGGTTAAGCAAGAAATAAATAAATGTCACTGTCCCTGCCTATGCTTGTCTTTCCCTGCTCCGGAACACACTACACTAGGCCGCCGTGCTGGCGGCCTTTTATAGTGTGGGGCGTGTACTAAACACCCTCAGCAATAATTGGCCACAGGCATCCTGCCTGTGGCCAATCATTGCTCTCCTCGCTGCCGGCGCTGTGATTGGCCAAGCATGCGGGGTCACAGTGCATGCTTGGCCAATCACAGCGCCTGGATGACACTGCGATGGCGTAGTGCATTGTGGGCCGTTCGCGTCACTCGAATTTGGCGCGAACGGCCCAAATCGTTCGATCTTCGTCGAACGATCGAACAGCCGATGTTCGAGTCGAACGTATGTTCGACTCGAACACGAAGCTCATCCCTACCCAAAAAGTGGCTACGTTACCTAACGCTGTTTATTTAAACAGCGTTAGTTACAACACTGCTAATAACCCCCCAGCTCTCTCACCAATTCCTCCCTTCTCTCTTACTAATGTGCCCCCCCTCCTATATTCCTGTTGCTCATAGCCCAACACCCCCACCAGCACAGTATGTAGCCTAACCAAGGTGACACAGATTTACAGCAAAACCTGAGCATGTTAAAGTTTGAAGTCACTGCTTAAAGAACAGACTGGCCTGGGAAGGGTTAAGATAACAGAAGTGGGTCATAAATAATTGAAGCTGCTGGAGAACCAAGAGACTATTGAAGCCCAGCTCTAGTGCCTTTACATAAAAGTTTTCTGAAGTAGTGGAGATCTGGGAAGAGACTGAGACGGTCTATTCGAAGCTCAGCCACTAAAACCCAAGGAAGAGAGACAGAAAGAAAAAAAATAGAGCCCAAGTCCACATGCTGACAACACACCCAGAAGCAAAGCCTTCTCTAATACCAAGCCCAATTTAAGAAAAGACAATGAGTCTAGCTTAGCTAAGGGTGGGGAGGGGGGATCTCCAGAATACTTGGCTGATCTGTGAAGCAGAACCCCCTTTTATTGTCACACTCCCCTCCTCCTAGGAACATGAAGGGGGTCTGGGGTCATTGTGACAACCGAGAAAGCAGCAACTAAAGCTAACTTTCAGGACTTGCTGAGCTTTGGATGGGTCACAGTGGGGGATGCAACTTGGCTTTCCAGAGTCTACAGAGGCTGAAGGAGGGGAAGAGGGGGGAGAAAGAGAAGCTCAGCCTCTGTGTTGTCACTCCTTGCCTGCAGCAATGTGAAGCTGCACAAAGTTTTGAACAAGCCCGCATAGGTATGGGGACTCCAGGAAAGCTGCAACCCTCCCCGACTCACCCATGGAGAGAGAGCAGAAGAGCTAGGGATCGATGTGTCTAGATAAGCATACACACTCCCAAACCCAATACACAGGAGATGATGACACAGCCATGACAGCACAGGAAGGAGGGAAGCCACTTACCTGCTATCACCCAGGTTTGTGCAGGATAATCACCTGTTGGTAGAAGGGATACACCCACCAGAAGATACCATGTACAGGGAGGGGTGTACTGTATCAGGGAACAATGAGAACTGCTCCCATCCTGACAAGTCCTACTAACACTCCTCAGCGACTGAGGACTACAGTCCTCTCACCCGCAGTCATTGTATACAGACAGGAGGACATAAGGCGCACGTGTTCCCAAGCCAAAAGTGTCTTACCGCTACACTAACTCTTCCACTGTCTTTGCCACACAGGACTTTCTGCGTCCCTCTGAAAGTTGCCCCAGCTGCCTCCCCCATGCTACACCAGTGACCACTGCACTTACCTTTCACAAGCCACTGAGAGGCGGCATGGAGGCTGTTGGCACACTGGATCGGGGCCGCTGAGAGCCTCCACAGGCACCGCTGATAGGTGGGATCAGGAGCCGAAGACGGGGGCAGAGCTGAGAGGCTTGCAAATGATGTCATCGGTTAGGACGCCGGCGGTCCTTACAACCAGTGACTGCATTGAGGAGGGTGGGGGGGGGAGCAAAAATTGCGGTCAGAATTTTCTCCCAGGAATACTCAATGGGTGCTGTGTGTGAGAGCACACATTGCACCCATTGAGGATATCACTACTGACTGGAGCCCAGGGCTGGAACAAGTTCCAGCCCTGGATTCCAGTACTTCAGCCCAGATCCGCGGGACCCCGGGACTTACTTCAAATCGTGGGATGGTCCCGCGGAGTCCGGGACGGTTGGGAGGTATGTGTGTCAAACACAAGGTCTGTTGGCTGAATACGGCCCACCAGGCTATTTTATGTGGCCCTCGCAACCAGGGCTTTTTTTTCACACGGGATGTGGCGGAACTTTGTTCCTCCACCACCGGCTCTCGTCCTGCACTCCCCACTCACGATTGTCACTTGGAAACACAGGAGCCTTCTGTGTTTGCAAGGACAGCTTTCCTCTCGGTGGCTCTCACGTGGGGACAAGAGAGATGCAGATGCGGGTGCAGAGTTCGATGGAGCATCTTATGGTAAGCTGCACTGTGATCCCTATCTGTGCCCTGGTGCACAGATGCCGACCAATGATCTCCCTGCAGATGAGAGAGAGAGAGAGGTGGAGCCATCTACATTGCTGGGAGGTACTAAAGCCAAAGTATAAAAAGAAAAGTCAGTGCTACTAACTATACAACACATAGATGCAGAGCTCCTGGGTGCTCGTTCCACAGTCGCTGGCTGAGTAAAGTAATGTAGGAAAAATGATCCATACTCCGGTTGTTGCTCCTTAAAAAATCTTTGTTTTTATTGACAAGCCACAGTGAACATAGATGCAGAGCTCCCAGGTGCTCGATCCACAGTCACTGGCTGAGTAATGTAATGTAGGAAAAATGATCTGCACTCGGGTTGTTGCTCTTTAAAAAAGCTTTGTTTTTATTGACAAGCCACAGTGAACAAACGCAGATGAAAACACGTTTCAGCCTATAAGGCCTTAGTCATAACCACCAGAGTACTAGAGCCAGGCTGGGTAGGTGTAATGTGAGGATGCGTTTTAGCTGAACCCTGCACACTGTACATAGCACACCCCTGAACACTGCACTCTGTACAAAGCGCACCCCTGAACCCTGCACTTGTTACGTAGTGCGCCCCTGAACTCTGCACTCTGAACATAGCACACCCCTGAACCCTGCACTCTGTACAAAGCGCACCCCTGAACCCTGCACTCGATACGTAGTGCACCCCTGAACTCTGGACTATGTATGTAGCGCACACCTCAACTCTGCACTCTGCATAGCGCATTCCTGAACTCCACATATAACGCACTCCTGGTTTTTAGTGCCCTTTTAGGACCCTCCCACTGTTGCACTTTGGCCACACCCACAGTGCAATTTGGATACACCCGTCGTTCAGTGCGGTTTTGTGGTGGTGTGTGGTTGAGTTCCTGCACCTATTCATTGAAGAAAAAAAGCCCTGGATACATTGATATAGTCTTACAGATACAAAAAGGGTTAAAACAAGTAAACATACTTTACCTTCCTATCTATTTATGAATGCTAGCAGCAGAAGGATTCAAAATAGTTAATGTTTATTGAGAGAGTTTAGTTCTGTTTTATCTAAAACAATATTGATTTATTGCTGTGCTTTGCACTTACAGAGGTAAAAACATGTTTTGCCATTTTATACTGTTACTTTTAATTTGCACTTACAATTTATTTTTCAGGACAGGGATTTGGCCCTTCCTCTAGTCTAGGTCCAATAGTACTGATACTCAGATCAAAATGCTAATAGAATAGAAAAAATATGAGAAACTGGAATTCAGAGTTTACTTGACCATGTCAGGTAATACTTTCACGATAGCTGCTTAATAGCAAAGCCAAATTCATTTTTCTAGTTCTATGTTTGGTATTGAGTAAAGATCAGGAATGAACAAACCTTCGGTTTCTCTAATACCCCATGATGCTCAGTCAACGAGTGGATGAGTCTCATGAGACTCGCAGTTCAGCAGCGGATGAGAAAATCGCTCTGCCTAATAGCAAAGTAAATCTACCATAGTTCATATGGAAATCCTCTTTGTTCTAAATTCAACACCCTTTTGACCTACAAATCTTAAAACAATGAATCTGTAATTTCAAACTTTTGCTGTACAAAATTAAACAGTTTTGCTTTTTGGCTAACCTGAGAGCTGAACTCTAGAGGACACAAATGAATGCAGCTCCGTGGTCATCAATACATAATTAAATTACATTTTTAAAAGCAAGCAGTGTAAGTAACTTAATCTGACCTTTTATCAGCCCCTTATAGCCCCTGGAGTGTAAAGCCGGCGCTTACATGGATCGAAGTTCGGCCGGTTCAGCATTGTCCCCTGAAGATGGTGTGACGTAACGCGTAGGGTGTTGCCGGAGAAGACGGCGGACTGGAAGTGACATGAGAGGCAGTATTGCCAATGTTCTTAATGTCTATATGCACTTTTAACAGTATATTGGTGTAAGCAGATTATTTTACTTTAATAAATGGATGTTTTTTAAATATATTACACTATGGGAGGCATTCTGTTTACTTAAAGGAGATAATACCCTCAAGTCAAGCACCCATCAGGGAGATAAGAGAGGAGGATATCCCACAAAGAATAACCAGACCATACAATTGGAACCCCACCTTATGTTAATTCGGAGTGAGGTGAGAGTTCTGTGAGCACGGAGGTGATTGGTGGAAGTACACAATCTTTGCCCACAACTATCACATTGAATGAAAGTAGACCACAGAAGTGAATTTCATGTTCAACTGCACTTGGACACTATTTTTACACTTCACAATATATATATATATATATATATATATATATATATATATATATTAGGGCTGTTACTGATTAAAATTTTCGTGTTCGATTAATCTTTTTTTTTTTTATCGTTTAATCGACTAATTTCGATTAATTATAACACACATAAATTTTTCGGATCACCACCATATATAGTCCCCACTGTAATATCCACAATCACCCCCACTGTAATATGGTCCACATCTCCCCCACTGTATAGGAAGATTAGTGCTTGCTTACCAGAGAAGCCGGCCGAACACGAGCAGTTGAGGCCGGGTCAGTGGCTTCACTAGGGTTGGTGTCACCTGGTGCGGCAAAACATGGTGTCACCCCACCCCTCCCCCCCATCGTCTAAAGAACTATGTGCAGAGTGCCCCTCACCCCCACATACCCCCTCCTAGCACAATTTCTCTTTCTTCTTCCCTCATCCCCCCCTGTCAGCACAACCCCCCCATATTCCCCCTCTTAACAAAAATCTTCACCCCCATATGCCCCCTTCCAGTACAAATACCCCCTCTCAGCACATTACTTCCCCTGCATTTCCCCCTACCAGCACAAGTCATCACCCTCATATCATAGCACAAATCCCCCTTCTCAGCATAAAATGCCCCCCATATCCCTCCTTCTTATACAAATTCTTTTACCCCCCGCAAATCCCCTCTCTCAGCACAAATCATCCCCCCATCTCCCCCCTGCCTGCACAGACCCCCCTCTCAGCACAAATCACCCCCCCATCTCCCCCTCCCTGCACAGACCCCCCCTCTCAGCACAAATCACCCCCCCATCTCCCCCCTCCCTGCACAGATCCACCCTCTCAGCACAAATCTCCCCCTCCCTGCACAGATCCCCCCTCTCAGCACAAATCATCACCCCATCTCCCCCTTTCAGTATTAAACCCCTCTTCTTGCCCAAATTCCCTTATTCCCCCAACCAAGCCACACTCAGCACAAATCCTCTTATTAAATCCCTCCCTGACAATTTCCCCCTACAAGCACAACCCCCACCCCAATATAAAGGCACTCATGCAACTAAAAACAGTTTGCTGGCACTCGCCTCCAGATTTTCCCATTAAAAACAAACAAAAAAAAATCTTAATCCCTCTCAGCATAAATCCTTTCTCTTATTGCACAAATCCTCAGATCCCTTCCTCCAGCCCAGACTTACCGGTTATCAGTTACCGGGTCCTCAGTGATTGATTGCTGTCCAGTCAGAAGACACGCCAAAGCAGAGGAGGAACCTGGGAAGGAGATCTCCCGGCGCTCTGACACTGCTAACATGCAGTCGGCTGGGACAGATAGGAGCTGCTAAAGTGTCAGCCATCACTGCGCTAGAGACCTGGGGACACCCCGCAGGAGATGTCGGGCCGGCGATGACGTCAGCGCGCCGCTCTAGGCTCACATAGGCCACTGCCGGGTGGACCAAGATGGCCGCCGCTCCGGGAGCTAGGCCGAAGCCACGGCCTTTCCTATGGAGCTCCGCGGATCACGTGGTGTGCCAATCGATCAAAAAAATGTACGATTAATCGAGGAATTAATTGTTAATTTCTGCAGCCCTAATATATATATATATTGATATACGGATTGCCCAATGCCATTTATATTTGCTCAATCCACATATGGGCAGGCTAATTGTACCCAAGTCGATCCATCGATGGAAAAGGATACAACCAGCCTGTTGGATTATTTACATATGATTACTGCCGGCGGATAAAACTAGCAGTAATCATTGTGTTCTGCTGGCCAGGAAGGCTCCCAGTACTCCCCACCAGCAGAACACAGTAGTGCAACGGGAGGCATTTCCCCATCAACACCGACTGGTGGAAGGCAAACAAAATGGAATCCTCGATGAGCTGCCTAAGAGGAAGAAGCAGTAGAAGGAGCCAATCAGTTCATGTGCTGAAAAAGAAGCATGCTGATAGGAGGAGAAAGCAGAATGTCAGAGAGATGAGATCATTAATGTACTGCTTCTTCTTTCACTGTCCAGGCACAAGCTAGTTTGGGTGCAGGACAACCTGGGCTCAGACCAAGTGGGTTAAAACAGTATTAAACTCAAAAACAAAAATGCTATATACCAATTACCAATTCTTAAATGGGATGGCTGCATTCATTTTCCTTTTTTAGACTTTTCCCTTTATTTTCACATGGTGATCCCATCTGTAAGTTTGAATGAAGTATGAAGTATGAACCCTCACCTTGTAAAACAACCCATTCCGTTTAAAATAGAAATGAAAGGCAAAACATTTATGTGTGTGTGTATATATACTGTATGCACACTAAATTACCAAACACCTGCCTTTACATGCAAATTAACTTTAATAGCCTCCCAGTCTTAGTCTGTAGGGTTCAATATTGAGTTGGCCCACCCTTTCCAGCTATAACAGCTTCAACTCTTCTGGGAAGGCTGTCCACAAGCTTTAGGAGTGTGTCTATGGGAATGTTTGACCATTCTTCCAGAAGTGCATTTGTGAGGTAATTTGTGAGCTGATCAGTGGGTCCTGCAGACTCAATATCTGCCGGCACCCGCTGGTCGTTCGGTACAGTGGCAGAACGGGGGTCTGCCTATGTAAACAAGTCATATCGCTATTCTATCAGTAAGGAAGGCATGGATCCTGTGTTCCTGCAAAGCAGGGACATGGATCCATGCCTTCCCCTAGTAAAAGCACCTGCAACACTTCACTAAAACACTGGCTAGGCACACAGTTAACACTTTGATAGCCCCTGATATTACCCCCTTCCCAGACAGTGTCATTAGTACAGTGACAGGGCATATTTTTTGCACTGATCACTGTATTAGTGTCACTGATCCCCAAAAAAAAGTGTCAAAAGTGACAGTTAGTGTCTGATTTGTCTGCTGCAATATCACAGTCCCGCTATAAGTCGCTGATCGGCGCTATTACTAGTAAAAAAATAAAAATAAATTCCATAGCTAAATCCCATAGTTTGTAGATGCTATAACTTTTGCGCAAACCAATCAATAAACGCTTATTGGGATTTTTTTTACCAAAAATATGTAGCAGATTACATATTGGCCTAAATTGATAAAGAATTTAGATTTTTGTACATTTTAGTTATTGGATATGTTTTATAGCAGAATGTAATAAATATTGTTTTTTTTACCACCAAATGTACAAATAAAAATATTTTTATAAAAATTGTGTGGTCCAAATCTACATTATAGTTACGGATGTGGCAATGGAGTGACTTCAGTATTTGTATCAAATGCCACCAAAAGAAAGCTCTATTTGTGGGAAAAAAAAGGACACACATTTTATTTGGGTAGAGTGTCGCACAATCACGCAATTGTGATTTAAATGGTCAAAGGGTAGTGGGCAGAGATCGGCAATATGTTATAGCACCGACATCCCTAAATTTGACAATTAATGAAGAACAGGATATGGGATTTTAAAGGTAGTGTGACAGCAGGAAGGTAAAGTCACCTGGTTGCATCCAGGGGGGTAGATATATTTCGCCCAGATTCAGGCTTTACGCCGACTTATACAACTAGGTGGAGAGTTGTATAAGCCCAGCTGAGGATAGTGGGCTCATGGATGACTCATACCTCTAGGGAGAGTGTGGGGCGTCGTGCAGACAGGGAGTTGATGAGACCAGCTGAAGCTTGTCAGCTCATTTAGGCCTCTATAAGAACTCCCAGCTTCATTAGGGGTTAGCTCATGCCTGGAAGCAGACCTGTGTGGACTTCCTGGAGAGAGTGAACCCTTGTGCGGTGAGACAAAGCCTGTGTGGCTATTTGCTTGGACATTTAAAACCAGGGACTTAGGGACTAGGACAGCACTAGGCTGATCCCAGTTGTTAGTTAGGAAACCTGTATGTTTAGTCAGAGGTCAAATTGACCAGGATTTATTTTGTTTATGTTTCTTTTGCTTTGCTGTGTTTTTGTCACTGTAAATAGAAAATAAACCGCACCTTTTTGATTTTGAAAACCACAACCTCCGTCTGCTGGGCCTGTTTTTGTGTGGGGAGCCCATCCCGGGGGTCACACACACCCGCTGCCGAGCTAACCCCCTCACAGTTGGTGGAGAACCAGTGGCAGTTTTTTTTAAGCCAGCATGGAGGAGATACTGAAACAGCTGGCTCTAGCAAATGCCAATCAACAGCAGACAAATGCAGGTTTGCAAAAGAGCCTTGCAGCTCATCAACAGAGCCTTGCAGCTCAACAACAGAACTTCGCAGCCCAGCAGCAAGCTCATCAACAGAGCCTTGCAGCCCAGCAGCAGACAAACGCAACTTTGCAACAGAGTCTGGAGGCTCAGCAACAAGCCCAGCAGCAATCTGAGGCCCGCTTCATAGACCTGTTGCAGAAGCAAGAGCAGAGACTACAACAACAGATGGAAGCAGTAATGCAGCAACGTCCGCAGACCAGTGAGGAAAGCCGTCCCACTAATACCGCGTCCTTTGGGGTGAGTCGTTTATTGACAAAAATGACTGGAGAGGATGATCCAGAGGTATTTTTGACCACATTTGAAAGGACCGCTGAAAGAGAAAAGTGGCCTGAGGAGCAGTGGGCTGGACTAGTGGCTCCTCTGTTAACTGGTGAATCGCAGAAAGCTTACTATGACCTAGAGCCTAACCAAGCAAAAGACTATGTGATGCTAAAAGCTGAAATATTGGCAAGGCTGGGTGTCACCCTGGCTGTCCGGGCTCAGCGTGTGCATAACTGGACTTTCCAGCTTGGAAAACCCCCCAGGTCTCAAATGTATGATCTCATTCACCTGAGCAGAAAGTGGCTACAGCCAGAGACTTTGTCCGCACCAAAGATTGTGGAACGTGTTGTAATGGATCGGTTTTTGAGAGCTCTTCCTACTGCCATCCAAAAGTGGGTAAGCCATGGAGACCCAGAGACGGCCGATGGTCTTGTGGATCGTGTGGAGAAATACTTGGCTACAGAGAACCTGACGGTCTCTTCCAGAGACACTCGGACTTTCCACCCTAAGACCAGACCATCCCCAGGGGCGGATAAGATGATTCCAAGGGGTAAGGGTGGAGAGAGTGAGAGGGTGGGAGCTCTACCCCAAGTTTGGCGAGAACAGCCTGGGAAATCAGCGGCTCAAGAGGCGGCAAGAAGGATCGTTTGCTACCGCTGCCGGCAAGCGGGACATATTGCAGCAAATTGCCCGGTTGTGGAGGAACCCATGCAGTGTGACTTTCTGACGGGCAGACGTCAGTCGCTGTGTGCGACAGTCGCATGCACTGCCATTCGAGGAACTGAGAAACATTTATGCAAAATGTGTGTTAATGGTAGAAATGTTGTGGTATTGCTGGATTCAGGTAGCCTTGTGACCCTGATAAAGGCTGAGTTAGTTAAAACAGAGGTCTCTGGGAATAGCAAGGTAGCTGTTATTTGTGTGCATGGGGACACCCGAGAGTATCCAGTGACTACAGTGTGTTTCGAGACCCCCAAAGGTACCCTTTCTCATCCAGTGGGCCTAGTATCTCAGTTACCGCATGACGCCATTGTGGGAAGGGATTTTCCGAAGTTCTGGGAACTGTGGGATGATCCTGAGCCCCCCACTGGTGCCCCTATGTACCAGGAATGTGATAGCCAGAACTCCCCTGAGAGTGGTGAGGACTCTCCGGAATTTCCCTTGTCAGTATTGGCAGGGGAGACTCAAGAAACTGGAGAGGAGCCCACCTCCTCAGACGAAAACCTACCGTCTGTGGAGTTTTCTGATCTTGAGGTTCACAGGGAAAACTTTGCCACAGAACAGTTGAAAGACCCCGCCCTAATAAAGGCACGGGAAAACGTAGTGAAAATAGATGGCGAGTTAGTGAACCCAGATAATACCTGCACTTACCCATACTTCAGCGTAGAGAAGGACCTACTGTATCGGGTGGCAAAAAGGGCAGAAGAAACCGTTGAGCAGCTTGTGGTGCCCAAACCGTACAGGAAGTTGGTGTTGGAGTTGGCCCATGGGCACATTCTTGGAGGTCATCTGGGGACAGAGAAAACCCGAGAGAGGGTATTACAGAGATTCTATTGGCCGGGGGTGATGAAGGACATAGAAAATTATTGTTCCTCCTGCCCTGTGTGTCAGAGGTCGGCCCCGATGCCACATTTCCATAGCCCGCTGGTCCCTCTACCCATCATTGAGGTCCCGTTTGAGAGGATCGCCATGGATTTGGTAGGTCCTATAATCAAGTCCGCTAGGGGGCACCAGCACATATTAGTTATAATGGACTATGCCACCCGTTATCCAGAAGCGATCCCTCTCCGAAATACCTCGGCCAAAACCATAGCCAAAGAGCTATCTCTTGTGTTTAGCCGGGTGGGTATTTGTAAAGAACTGCTTACGGACCAAGGTACACCCTTTATGTCCCGGGTTATGAAGGAGCTATGTAAATTGTTCAAAGTGACGCAATTACGTACATCTGTGTATCACCCCCAAACCGATGGGCTGGTTGAAAGATTCAACAAAACCCTAAAACAAATGTTGAAGAAAGTGGTGGATAGAGATGGAAAGGATTGGGACTGTCTACTTCCTTATCTGATGTTTGCTATTAGGGAGGTGCCCCAATCCTCTACGGGATTCTCCCCCTTTGAGTTACTGTATGGGAGACACCCAAGAGGGCTGTTGGATATTGCCAAGGAAACTTGGGAAAGTGAGAGTTCTCCCCACAGGAGTGTGATTGAGCATGTCGCCCTGATGCAAGACCGAATTGCACAGGTAATGCCCATCGTGAAGGAACATTTGGCCCAAGCGCAGTTAGCACAGCAGAGAGTGTACAACCGTGGAGCCAAGACCCGTACCTTTTCCCCGGGGGATAGGATACTGGTACTGGTCCCTACGGTTGAAAGTAAATTCCTTGCCAAATGGCAAGGCCCCTACGAGATAATGGAAAAAGTGAGCGAAGTGAATTACAAGGTCAGACAACCAGGAAGGCGAAAGCCCGAACAGATCTATCACGTTAATCTGTTGAAAGCCTGGAGGGATAGAGAGTCCCTAGTCGCAGACACTTGGTCACCAGCTCAAACTGGTTGCGTGATTCTTGAGGTTGGAATCGCAGCCACCTTGTCACAACCCCAACAACAGGAGGTTAAGGAGTTTGTGCTTCGCAACAAGGAGGTATTCTCTGAGCTGCCGGGACAAACATCTGGGGTAGAGCATGACATTATTACCCCGCCCGGTGAAAGGGTGAAGTTAAAACCCTATCGGATCCCAGAGGCCCGATGGGAGGCAATACGGGAGGAAGTACAGAAAATGCTGAACTTAGGGGTGATAGAGGAGTCCCAAAGTGATTGGTCTAGTCCCATTGTGTTGGTGCCTAAACCGGATGGGAGCTGGCGATTTTGTAACGATTTTCGTCAGTTGAACAAAGTTACAAAATTTGACACCTACCCCATGCCACGTATAGATGAGTTGATCGACCGGCTGGGAACAGCCCGATACATGACGACTCTTGACCTCACAAAAGGGTATTGGCAAATCCCCCTGGCCAAGTCGGCCAAAGAGAAAACCGCATTTGTAACCCCAGACGGGGCATTCCAATATAAAAGAATGCCGTTCGGGTTACAGAATGCGCCGGCCACATTCCAGCGGAAAATGGACCAGATGCTGAGGCCCCATCGGAAGTATGCTGCGGCTTACCTGGATGACGTAATTGTCCATAGCACAGATTGGGCCTCACATCTGCCAAAAGTGCAAGCAGTCCTGGACTCTGTTCGGGAAGCGGGGTTTACGGCTAACCCCAAGAAGTGTACCATTGGGCAGGAGGAGGCCAAATATCTTGGGTACACCATTGGGAGGGGAGTAATAAAACCCCAACTCAACAAAGTCGAGGCCATCCAGAGTTGGCCACGTCCCAACAGCAAGAAGCAGGTACGAGCCTTTCTGGGAATCGCTGGGTATTATCGGCGATTCATTCCCCACTTTGCTTCTAAGGCTGTGCCCCTAACCAACCTGACGAAGGGGAAAGGGTCGGTCATGATTAAATGGACCCCCGAGGCTGAGGCAGCATTCCAATTCTTGAAACAAGCCTTATGTAGCCAGCCAGTGTTGTACTCACCCGACTTCTCTAAAGACTTTGTCGTACAAAGTGATGCGTCAGATGTGGGGTTAGGAGCAGTATTGTCCCAGGTCTGGAACGGGGAAGAGCACCCAGTCATTTACCTCAGCAGGAAGTTGAAGTCCCATGAGGTAAATTACGCCACCGTTGAAAAGGAGTGTTTAGCGGTGAAGTGGGCTCTAGATTCCCTTCGGTACTACCTGCTAGGTAGGCACTTTGACATGGTTACGGATCACGCTCCGTTAAAGTGGATGGCTCAAAACAAGGAAACAAATAGAAGAGTGAATAGGTGGTTCCTGGCCCTCCAGGAATTCAACTTCACAGTAAAGCATCGCCCTGGCGTTCAAATGGGGAATGTGGATGCTTTGTCTCGAGTACATGAATGCCTGATTGCTGGTGTTCCAACCCCGAGGTTAAAACAAGAGGGGGGGGGGGTATGTGACAGCAGGAAGGTAAAGTCACCTGGTTGCATCCAGGGGGGTAGATATATTTCGCCCAGATTCAGGCTTTACGCCGACTTATACAACTAGGTGGAGAGTTGTATAAGCCCAGCTGAGGATAGTGGGCTCATGGATGACTCATACCTCTAGGGAGAGTGTGGGGCGTCGTGCAGACAGGGAGTTGATGAGACCAGCTGAAGCTTGTCAGCTCATTTAGGCCTCTATAAGAACTCCCAGCTTCATTAGGGGTTAGCTCATGCCTGGAAGCAGACCTGTGTGGACTTCCTGGAGAGAGTGAACCCTTGTGCGGTGAGACAAAGCCTGTGTGGCTATTTGCTTGGACATTTAAAACCAGGGACTTAGGGACTAGGACAGCACTAGGCTGATCCCAGTTGTTAGTTAGGAAACCTGTATGTTTAGTCAGAGGTCAAATTGACCAGGATTTATTTTGTTTATGTTTCTTTTGCTTTGCTGTGTTTTTGTCACTGTAAATAGAAAATAAACCGCACCTTTTTGATTTTGAAAACCACAACCTCCGTCTGCTGGGCCTGTTTTTGTGTGGGGAGCCCATCCCGGGGGTCACACACACCCGCTGCCGAGCTAACCCCCTCACAGTAGTAATATATCAGTGGATACGACAAAATATTTATAAAAAATAGAAAATTTATTGATCACATAAAAAACGAATATACCGTATATACTCGAGTATAAGCCGACCTGAATATAAGCTGAGGCACCTAATTTTACCACAAAAACTGGGAAAACTTATTGACTCGAGTATAAGCCTAGGGTGTGCCTCACTTTGCCTCACTGTGTCCATGACTAGACTGACATTTAACATGGGAGTCTATGGAAGGGGTGCCCGGATTTGAAAAATCGGTGCTCCTCGGCTGTAGGTTCCCCGGACAAGAAACTTTGCACACTTATAGAGGAAGAGTGGGGCTATATGTGTGGCAGGTTTGGAGTCCAGAGAACCTACGACCGGCCGGTACCGGGTCCCCAAAATCACCAGAGAAATTACCGTTTAACATGGGAGTCTATGGAAGGGGTGCCCGGTTTTGAAAAAATCGGTGCTCCCTGACCGTAGGTCCCCTGGACAAGAAACTTTGCACACTTGTAGAGGAGGAGTGGGGCTACATGTGTGCCAAGTTTGGGGTCCAGAGGACCTACGGCCGGCCAGTACCGGCTCCCAAAAGTCCGGGAGATCAGGCGCAAAAATGTGACTCGAGTATAAGCCGAGGGGGGCATTTTCAGCACAAAGAATTGTGCTTAAAAACTCGGCTTATACTCGAGTATATACGGTACACATTTCACTAACCGTTACAGGTATACATCTACTACCTAACATGTAACAGAAAAGAATTGTATATAGTTGACAATAACGTCCATTTGTGTTCAACAGTTTCGCCTGTAAGGCTTCATCAGGACTGGACGTTGAAGAATATTTTAATGAATGGTTGAAAATAGAAAATTCCCACTTAAGATGTAAAAGAAAAAAACATACATTAGCATTGATTTTATAACATATCAATATAAAGAGAAATAGGTCTTGGCAAAGCATACATAAGGGTTCTCCAAGCAAGAAGAACAAAAAAAAAAAAAGAGAGGAAAGGGGAAGAAAGGAGAAAAATTGTGATTTCAAGTAACGCAGGGATCAGTAAGCATCAACATATTGCTTTTAACAGCATACTTTAGCAGGCCTGGTCAACCCAGGTAGAGAGACCTGGACAAGAAAGGTACTTAAATGTATCTCCAAACGAATCTTCTATGTATTTAGCATCGAAATGTCCTTGGCATTGAAAGGTCTGTACTAAAGCAGGTTGTTAAGGTTTGAGGACATATCCAGAATAGGGATGAGCTTCGTGTTCGAGTCGAACATACGTTCGACTCGAACATCGGCTGTTCGATCGTTCGACGAAGATCGAACGATTTGGGCCGTTCGCGCCAAATTCGAGTGACGCAAACGGCCCACAATGCACTACGCCATCGCAGTGTCATCCAGGCGCTGTGATTGGCCAAGCATGCACTGTGACCCCGCATGCTTGGCCAATCACAGCGCCGGCAGCGAGGAGAGCAATGATTGGCCACAGGCAGGATGCCCGTGGCCAATTATTGCTGAGGGTGTTTAGTACACGCCCCACACTATAAAAGGCCGCCAGCACGGCGGCCTAGTGTAGTGTGTTCCGGAGCAGGGATAGAGCAGCATAGGCAGGGACAGTGACTTTTATTTCTTTCTTGCTTAACCTGGATTCCTTTAGTTTAGGGAAAGAGAAGGATAGGTAGGGAGAGTGTCAGTGTGTTTTGTGCTTGTGCTATAGTGTGCTTAAAAAAAACATTTTTTCTAGGGACAGAAAACTGTAGGTAGGGAGAGTGTCAGTTTCTTTCACTGTGCAAGTCCTTGTTTCTAGGGACCTGGAAGGACAGTGAGTGAATTCTCCTTGTGCTATATTGTGCTTAAAAAAAACATTTTTTCTAGGGACAGAAAACTGTAGGTAGGGAGAGTGTCAGTTTCTTTCACTGTGCAAGTCCTTCTTTCCAGGGACCTGGAAGGACAGTGAGTGAATTCTCCTTGTGCTATATTGTGCTTAAAAAAAACATTTTTTCTAGGGACAGAAAACTGTAGGTAGGGAGAGTGTCAGTTTCTTTCACTGTGCAAGTCCTTGTTTCTAGGGACCTGGAAGGACAGTGAGTGAATTCTCCTTGTGCTATATTGTGCTTAAAAAAAACATTTTTTCTAGGGACAGAAAACTGTAGGTAGGGAGAGTGTCAGTTTCTTTCACTGTGCAAGTCCTTGTTTCCAGGGACCTGGAAGGACAGTGAGTGAATTCTCCTTGTGCTATATTGTGCTTAAAAAAAAACATTTTTTCTAGGGACAGAAAGCTGTAGGTAGGGAGAGTGTCAGTTTCTTTCACTGTGCAAGTCCTTGTTTCCAGGGACCTGGAAGGACAGTGAGTGAATTCTCCTTGTGCTATATTGTGCTTAAAAAAAACATTTTTTCTAGGGACAGAAAACTGTAGGTAGGGAGAGTGTCAGTTTCTTTCACTGTGCAAGTCCTTGTTTCTAGGGACCTGGAAGGACAGTGAGTGAATTCTCCTTGTGCTATATTGTGCTTAAAAAAAACATTTTTTCTAGGGACAGAAAACTGTAGGTAGGGAGAGTGTCAGTTTCTTTCACTGTGCAAGTCCTTGTTTCTAGGGACCTGGAAGGACAGTGAGTGAATTCTCCTTGTGCTATATTGTGCTTAAAAAAAACATTTTTTCTAGGGACAGAAAACTGTAGGTAGGGAGAGTGTCAGTTTCTTTCACTGTGCAAGTCCTTGTTTCCAGGGACCTGGAAGGACAGTGAGTGAATGCTCCTTGTGCTATAGTGTGCTTAAAAAAAACATTTTTTCTAGGGACAGAAAACTCTAGGTAGGGAGAGTGTCAGTTTCTTTCACTGTGCAAGTCCTTGTTTCCAGGGACCTGGAAGGACAGTGAGTGAATTCTCCTTGTGCTATAGTGTGCTTAAAAAAAACATTTTTTCTAGGGACAGAAAACTGTAGGTAGGGAGAGTGTCAGTCTCTTTCACTGTGCAAGTCCTTGTTTCTAGGGACTGGGAAGGACAGTGAGTGAATTCTCCTTGTGCTATAGTGTGCTTAAAAAAAACATTTTTTCTAGGGACAGAAAACTGTAGGTAGGGAGAGTGTCAGTTTCTTTCACTGTGCAAGTCCTTGTTTCCAGGGACCTGGAAGGACAGTGAGTGAATTCTCCTTGTGCTATATTGTGCTTAAAAAAAAACATTTTTTCTAGGGACAGAAAACTGTAGGTAGGGAGAGTGTCAGTTTCTTTCACTGTGCAAGTCCTTGTTTCTAGGGACCTGGAAGGACAGTGAGTGAATTCTCCTTGTGCTATATTGTGCTTAAAAAAAACATTTTTTCTAGGGACAGAAAACTGTAGGTAGGGAGAGTGTCAGTTTCTTTCACTGTGCAAGTCCTTGTTTCCAGGGACCTGGAAGGACAGTGAGTGAATGCTCCTTGTGCTATAGTGTGCTTAAAAAAAACATTTTTTCTAGGGACAGAAAACTCTAGGTAGGGAGAGTGTCAGTTTCTTTCACTGTGCAAGTCCTTGTTTCCAGGGACCTGGAAGGACAGTGAGTGAATTCTCCTTGTGCTATAGTGTGCTTAAAAAAAACATTTTTTCTAGGGACAGAAAACTGTAGGTAGGGAGAGTGTCAGTTTCTTTCACTGTGCAAGTCCTTGTTTCCAGGGACCTGGAAGGACAGTGAGTGAATTCTCCTTGTGCTATATTGTGCTTAAAAAAAACATTTTTTCTAGGGACAGAAAACTGTAGGTAGGGAGAGTGTCAGTTTCTTTCACTGTGCAAGTCCTTGTTTCTAGGGACTGGGAAGGACAGTGAGTGAATTCTCCTTGTGCTATATTGTGCTTAAAAAAAACATTTTTTCTAGGGACAGAAAACTGTAGGTAGGGAGAGTGTCAGTTTCTTTCACTGTGCAAGTCCTTGTTTCAAGGGACAGAGAAGGACACCTGAAGGTAGCCCTTATTGCTTTTTTCCCATCTCCCTGCAGGCCATCTATTAGAATGTCTGGAAGGCAAACAAGGAGAGGCAGACAGTCAGGAGGCAATAAAAGAGGGCAAGCAGGCTCTGTGTCTGGGGGCAACAGTGCTGGTCGTGGACGTGGTGCATTGTCATCAGCACATGGCCATGGGACACGCTTGTCCTTCTTTTCCGCAGCTGGACATGTTGAGCCACATCATGCCGAAGACTTGGTAGAGTGGATGACCAAGCCCTCCTCCTCCTCCTCATCCTCTCTCACCCAGGCTCAGGGTACTGGCAAAGCAGCTGCCAAAGCGTCCTCTTCCCTGGTATCAATGTCAGACTCATCATCAGTCACTCCTTCCCTAGACCCACCATGTCCTCCTCCTGAGGAGTCCCCCGAACTGTTTGAGCACAGTGTTGGGTACATGCTCCAGGAGGATGCCCAGCGTTTCGAAGGGTCTGATGATGAAACCCAGCTACAGGAAGGCAGTAGGGTGAGAGCAGACAGAGGGGATGCTCAAGAAGGACACCAATCTGGCAGTCATGTTCCAGCAGCTGCAGCATACTGCCAGATTGGCTCCAGTGATGAGGAGGGAGGGGATGATGAGGTCACTGACTCCACGTGGGTGCCTAATAGGAGAGAGGAGGAGGAGGATGAGGAGGAGGCACATCTCCAACGAGACAGGATGCCCTTTGGTGGCCAGCGTAAGGGCAGTACACCGACGGAATCACACCGCAGAGCTCCGCCTGTGCAGGGCGCTGCCTCTGCCAGTCATTCAAAAAGTTCCTTGGTGTGGGCCTTTTTTGAGGCTAGTGCATCAGATCGCACAGCTGCTGTTTGCAACATATGTCTCAAGCGTATATCGCGTGGCCAAAACATCAGCCGCTTGGGTACCACATGCCTGACCAGACATATGTTGACCTGCCATGCAGCTCGTTGGCAAGCCTACCTCAAAGACCCACACCAAAGAACAAAGCGGACCTCTCCTTGCACCGCATCAGCTGGGATCTCCAACCCCACTATAACTTCAGTCCTCTCTGAAACATGCACTGAGAGGAATGAAGGTGTAGAATTAGGTGTGTCACAGCCAAGTACTTGCGGCCACTCTGCTAGCAGTACACCGACGTCCGATTGTAGCAGGCAAATTTCCCTGCCCCAGCTGCTGGACCGTCGAAAGAAGTTCACTCCCAGCCATCCACATGCCCTGCGGTTGAATGCTAGCTTGGCTAAATTGCTAGCGCTTCAACTGCTGCCTTTTCAGTTGGTAGACTCGGCCCCCTTCCGTGAGTTTGTGCAATGTGCGGTTCCTCAGTGGCAGGTTCCCAAACGCCACTTTTTCTCACGGAAGGCTATTCCGGCTCTCTACCGGCATGTGGAAGGCAATGTCTTGGCCTCGCTGGACAGGGCGGTCAGCGGTAAGGTGCATATTACCGCTGACTCATGGTCCAGCAGGCATGGACAGGGACGTTACCTTTCTTTCACGGCCCATTGGGTCACTCTTTTGGCAGCTGGGAAGGATGCAGGACAAGGTGCAGTAGTGTTGGAGGTTGTCCCACCGCCACGCCTCCAAAATGCTACTACTGGTTGTGACACACCTCTCTCCTCCACCCCCTCCTCTTCTTCTTCCTCCATGGCCTCTTCCTGTGGTTTGTCCTATGAACCAGCGGTGCTCCGTAGCCGTTCACGGGGCTACGCAAGTACGCAGGCAAAAAGATGCCATGCCGTGCTTGCGCTGGTGTGTTTGGGGGACAGAAGCCACACTGGGGCAGAGGTCCTGTCTGCTCTGCAGGGCCAGGCCGAGAGGTGGTTGACGCCACGCCAGCTTAAGCCAGGAATGGTGGTTTGCGACAATGGCACCAACCTCCTCTCCGCCCTCCGACAGGGACAACTGACCCATGTGCCCTGTGTGGCTCACGTCCTTAACCTGGTGGTGCAGCGCTTCTTGGGCAGGTACCCGGGCTTACAGGATGTCCTGAGGCAGGCCAGGAAAGTCTGTGTGCATTTCCGCAGATCTTATAATGCCAGTGCTCGCCTGGCTGAGCTGCAAAAGGAGTTGAACCTGCCCAAGAACCGCCTTATATGTGACATGCCCACCAGGTGGAACTCAACGTTGGCCATGCTGCAGCGGCTGCACACGCAGCAGAGGGCCATCAATGAGTACCTGTGCGACTACGGCACCAGGACAGGGTCAGGGGAGCTTGGTTTTTTTTCTCCACGCCAGTGGGGCATGATCAGGGATGCATGCACTGTCCTGGCACCATTTGAGGAGGCCACGAGGATGGTGAGCAGTGACAGTGCATGCATCAGTGACACTGTACCTCTTGTCCACCTGTTGGAGCACACGCTGCGTGGAATAATGGACAGGGCACTTGAGGCAGAACAGAGGCAGGAAGAGGAGGACTTCCTTGCCTCTCAAGGCCCCCTTTACCCAGACAGTGTTCCTTCTGTCCCACCCATCGCACAGGAAGAGGAAGAGGAGGAGGAGGAGGAGGAGGAGGAGGATTGTGTCAGCATGGAGGTGGAGGCTGGCACTCAGCATCATCAGCAGCAGTCTTTTAGGGATGATTTACAGTCCCAAGAAACCAGTGGACTTGTACGTGGCTGGGAGGAGGTGACTGCGGATCATGTCGTCCTTAGTGACCCAGAGGACTCCGGAGCGAATGCCTCAGCAAACCTACGCTGCATGGCCTCCCTGATCCTGCAAAGTCTGCGGAAGGATCCTCGTATTCTTCGGATCAAGGAGAGGGACCATTACTGGCTGGCCACTCTCCTTGATCCACGGTACAAGGGTAAGGTTGCGGACCTTATGTTACCGTCGCAGAGGGAGCAGAGGATGAGACAACTCCGGGAGGCCTTGCAGAAAGGTCTGTGCAACGCGTTCCCAGAGACTGGGAGGTTACAAACTCCTGGTCCAGGACAACGAGTTGCTGAGGCTTCGGCCAGTCAAAGAAGGAGCGGTGGGGAAGGTGGCCGTCTGACCGATGCGTTCAGACAATTCTTTAGTCCGCAGCCCCAAAGTATGATTGGTTCCAGCAACCATCGCCAGCGTCTGATAAACATGGTGCAGGAATATCTAGGGGCAAGGTCAGACTTGGACACCTTCCCCACCGAAAATCCTCTGGCTTACTGGGTCTTGAGGATGGATCACTGGCCAGAGCTTGCACAGTATGCAATTGAGCTACTGGCCTGTCCTGCATCCAGCGTTCTTTCGGAACGCACATTCAGTGCTGCTGGAGGATTTGTCACGGATCACAGGGTGCGCCTGTCCACCGACTCGGTTGATCGACTGACTTTCATCAAGATGAACCAGTCTTGGATCACCACCAGCTACCACACACCTGATGCTGATATAACAGACTAATTGATTTTAACATGTCACGTCCCTTCAAGACTGATGCTGATGCTGAGTGCCTGTGCTGTTATGTTGACTGGCTATCCTCCTCCTCCGAGTCCTCAATGATACGATTGATGATGATAGCTTGGAAGATCATTTTTGTTTATGGGTGCCGCCACCAGTGGCTAAGGCCCAATTTTTCAGCCCCTGTTTTACAGGGGCGTGTACTTACAATTTTTTTAGCAATAATTTGCCATAGGGCTCATTGCT
Source organism: Rana muscosa (assembly GCA_029206835.1). Classification (NCBI taxonomy): domain Eukaryota; kingdom Metazoa; phylum Chordata; class Amphibia; order Anura; family Ranidae; genus Rana; species Rana muscosa. Next base: position 456,651,059 of record CM055118.1, read on the forward strand.
GTGCTCCAAGTACAGTATCTGTGAGGGGTTGTAGTGTTGTGCCACCAGTGCCTAAGGCCCAATTTTTCAGCCCCTGTTTAACAGGGGCGTGTCATTACAATTTTTGAAGCAATACTTTGCAACAGGGCTCATTGCTGTGCTCCAAGTACAGTATCTGTGAGGGGTTGTAGTGTTGTGCCACCAGTGCCTAAGGCCCAATTTTTCAGCCCCTGTTCAACAGGGGCATGCAATTACAATTCTTGATGTAATAATTCACAGCAGGGCCCATTCCTGCACCCACCAAGAGTAAGTCTGAGGGCTTACAGTGTTGTGGCAACGCCACCACCACCACCACCACGAAAGGCCCAATTTTTCAGCCACTGTTCAAAAGGGGCATGTAATTACAATTCTTGATCTAATAATTCACAGCAGGGCCCATTCCTGCACCCACCAAGAGTAACTCTGAGGGCTTACAGTGTTGTGGCAACACCACCACCACCACCACCACCACGAAAAGCCCAATTTTTCAGCCCCTGTTCAACAGGGGCATGCAATTACAATTCTTGATCTAATAATTCACAGCAGGGCCCATTGCTGCACCCACCAAGAGTAACTGTCAGGGCTTACAGTGTTGTGGCACCAGCACCACCATCAAAGCCCCAATTTTTACTACCACTGTTCAACAATTATATGTAATTAAAATTCCTGATATAATAGTTGACAGCAGGGCGTTCCAGCACCAACCAAGAGTAACTGTGAGTGCTTACAGTGTTGTGCCAACACCAACAACTAAGGGGCCTATTTCTGCAGAGTATATACGGCAGGTCCCTACTTTCAAACATCCAACTTACAAACGACTCCTACTTGCAAACGAAAGAAGACAACAGGAAGTGAGAGGAAATCTACCCCTAGGAAGGAAAATTCTCTCCTGTAAGAATAAATATGGGAGAAAGGTGTCTCCTCTGTACTGATGCTTTATCAGCAATCCTTGTTTCAAGAAAAACACCACATTTCAAAAACAGTTGTCATTGGGACGGAAAGTGAGGTGAAATGTTCTGAACAGGGGCACAGACAGCAAAACAAATGTTACAGGGGTGATAACCCTTACCTATGTTTCCCAAAAAGTTTAAAAATAGATTTTTGGGCTGGAGCTACACTTCAACAATGTACCTGTTCAAAATTACAAACACATTCTACATAAGAACAAACCTACAGTCCCTGTCTTGTATGCACCGCCTGTATACGGCTGTTCAGAGTATATAGGGCCTTTTTTATTTTATGTGCGGGGTTCCCCTTAATATCCATACAAGACCCAAAGGGGCTGGTAATGGGCTGGGGTAGGGGGGGGGTCATGGGGTAGCTATGCCATTTTTCTTAAAGATTTTCATCCATATTACCGGGACCAGACATTACATTAAAGCCGCAAGAAGTTTTAAATGGCTTTTTTTTCCTTTAGAAGTGTCATTTTGTGCAGGGACAGTTCTAAACACGGGAAACACGTGGCACTTCACAGGCATACTTTAGACACCCCCCAGGTACGATATTTAAAGGAATATTTGACTTTTTTTTTTCACTTTATGCATCATTAAAATGACTGCTCCCGAAAAACGACCATTTTTAAAACTTCTTTTTGCATTGATACATGTCCCCTGGTGCAGAACCCGGGTTCCAAAACCCTTTTTAGGACAATAACATGCATAATAGTTGTTATAATTAGCACTTTAGAATTCGAACGTTCGCATCCATTGTATTTAATAGGGTTCTAATGTTCGTACAAACTTTCGGTCCGTTCGCGGGTTCTGGTGCGAACCGAACCCGGGGGTGTTCGGCTCATCACTAATCCAGAACCTTGACACTTCCATTAGAGGTAAGATCTGGCCAGACTTAAATGTTTTTATAATGAATTTTATTTCTACCATTTAATTCTCTTGCTTGAACAGCTTCTGAGCCGATACTCAAGGCTAATGCTCAGTTTGCCCACTTTCCATTTTTTTTATATTTGAAAAATACTACATTTTTCATCAAGTAATACTTTCACTATTTAGAGTATAGCACATCTCTGCCTTCAATTGATGATAGAAGTGGGCTGGTATAACCCTGCTGTCTGTATCAGTAGCAGTGCCAGGCAGGTCTAACTAACAAGTGAACTCACTGTACATGAAAGAGCACAAAGGAGTAACAGACTGCGCTTCATGCCCACCTCTTTCAAGAAGCGTACTGATGTCTGCCATGGCTGATCAAGTACATACAAGGCCAGAAGAATTGTTGAAGTTTTTATAGATTCCGATTCATCTAACTGCAACAAAAGAAATACACTGATTTTATTTCACGACTGCAGAACTCATATAGTGGAATGGTAATAGCGTCACAGGCAGGGCCGCCATCAGGGGGGTACAGGCAGTACACCTGTAAGGGGCCCGGCGGTCCCCAGGGGCCCGGATGGCAACCCCCCCTTTTTTTTAAGGGGCACGGAGGTCCCCAGGGCCCCAGATGGTAACCCCCCTTTTTATTTATTTTTTATTTATTTATTTATTTTATTTATTTTTATGTATTTTTGGAAGGGGCCCAAAGGTCCAGAGAGGCCCGGATGGCAACCCCCCCACCCCTTTTTTATTTTATTTAAAAAATATATATATATATATGTATATATATATTTTTTTATATATATATATTTTTTTTTTGTAAGGGGCCCAGATGGTAACCCCCCTTTTTTATGTGTTTTTTATATATAAAAAAATATATATATATATATATATATTTTATTTATTTTTTATTTATTTTTATTTATTTTTTGTAAGGGGCCCAGATGTCCCCAGAGGCCCGGAGGTCCCCAGGGCCCCGGATAACAACACCCCCTTTTTTTTGTTGTTATTTTTTTGTTTGTGGTGGCACCCCCCGCTTCTCAATTTGCGGCGGCAGCTCCCCCCCCCCCGGTTCTCCTCTGCTCAAGGGGGCCCATGCCTGAAGCTGTGTAAGGGGCCCCAAAATTCCTGATGGCGGCCCTGGTCACAGGTATGCCTACATATCGGGCCAGATCTCACCAATATGTCCCCATGCCAATGCCAACAACTTAGCCACTTCATCCCCGGAGGATTTGGCTGCCCAATGACTGGGTCAGTTTTTGCGATTCGGCACTGCGTCGCTTTAACTGACTATTGCGCGATCGTGCGATGTGGCTCCCAAACAAAATTGACGTCCTTTTTTTTTCCACAAATAGAGCTTTCTTTTGGTGGTATTTGATCACCTCTGCGGTTTTAATTTTTTGCGCTATAAACAAAAAAACAGTGCCAGTTTTGAAAAAAAAGCAATATTTTTTACTTTTTGCTATAATAAATATCCCCAAAAAATATATAAAAATAATTTCTTTCTCAGTTTAGGCTGATATATATTTTTCTACATATTTTTGGCAAAAAAAAAAAAAAGACAATAAGCGTATATTGATTGGTTTGCGCAAAAGTTATAGCTTCTACAAAATAGGGGATAGTTTTATGGCATTTGTATTAATAATTTTTTTTTTTACTAGTGTAGCACACAGATCCCTGGCCTTACCTCCTCAAGGCGGGACACACCGTACCACAATGCCCAGGTTCCTTCTTGAATAAGAGGGTGAGCGGTGTTCAGAAATTGTTGGGTCCCGCAGCGAGTTACCTTCCCTCGGTTGGTTCTCACCCTCAGAGTGTAGGGAAGAGTCTGTTGTAGGTGCACCAATAAGGCCAATGTCCAGACAGGTTAAACCTTAATGAGGGAAGGTTTATATTCTTTATGCTGAAAACTGGATAGGAAAGTTGGAGTTGAAGAATAAAAGAAACAGGGAGGGAGGTTCAGGCACTTGATATCACCACTCAATCCCGAGTGGGCTCTGCTCACCCGGATAGTCCCCTCTCACGGTACTAGCAGCCGGAGTGATGCACAAACTTTACTTCTCTTAAGTCCCTCTTTTGGGGATACAATCGGGAGATTCTCTGCCAGAGAATCTCTGAGCCCCGGACCTCTCAGCGCTTGTAATTAAAGAACAGGTGCAAGTTGCTGCACATTACAAGGCCTCAGATGATTAGTGGAATCCCTCCAGAAGTTCACTGGGCCTCTCCTTCACCGTGAAACCCTCACCGGTCCCTCAGAAAGGTCCTCCCCGGTCTCCCCTTCTTAGAGCGGGTCCCCTCTCAGGGGCACCCTGGGATTCCTCCTCTTAGAGCTGAGCCCCAGCTAAATGTGCTGGGCCCAATGGCGAAGTTGCAGCCCCAGGCTAAAGGTGCCTGGGACCGATGCATACGCGCACCCCTGGCCTGGAGGGCCAGGTCACACGACCCGAACTCCGGATCCCCGGAACTCTGGAACAACCCTCCAGGCGGCGCCTGCCCCCTATGCATCATCTCCCGCCATGCACAGCAGGTCGACCACGCCCACTGCACTACTGCCGAGAGAGGACACCCCAAGGCACAGCACTGTTACCAGTGGTTCAACCCTGACCTGTCATGGCAGTGCTACCTACAGGCCACAGGGAACTGCACACCAGTACAACACCTGAGGAACAAAACAACCGTACCTATCAATAAAAGCGGTCTGAGCCTGGCTACTAGCTCAGACCAACCCCTAAACCTAGGCACACAGCACCCCTCAAAGTATAGGGGCGCTACACTAGTAATGGCGGCGATCTGCGATTTTTATCGTGACTGCGACATTATGGCGGACACATCAGACATTTTTTACGCTATTTTGGGACCATTGTCATTTATACAGCGATCTACGCTATAAAAATGCACTGATTACTGTGTAAATGACACTGGCAGGGAAGGGGTTAACCACTAGGGGGCGAGGAAGGGGTTAAGTGTGTCCTAGGGAGTGATTCTTATGCCGCGTACACACGCTCGGAATTTCCGACAACAAATGTTCGATGGGAGCTTTTTGTCGGAAATTCCGACCGTGTGTAGGCTCCATCGGACATTTTCTGTCAGAATTTCCTAAAAAAAATTGGATAGCTGGTTCTCCAATTTTCCGACAACAAAATTCGTTCTTGTAAATTTTGAGCGTGCGTAGACTATTCCGACGCACAAAATTCCACGCATGCTCTGAATCAAGTACGAGACGGAAGCGCTCTGTCTGGTAAAACTAACGTTCGTAATGGAGATAGAACATTAATCACGCTGCAAAGAGCAGTAATGGACTGAAAAGCACGAATCATCTCTCACCAAACTTCTACTAACACGAGATTAGCAGAAGGAGCCCAAAGGGTGACGCACTTGGTATGGAACTTCCGTTTTATTCTGCCGTTGTACGTACTGTACGTGACCACGTTCTTGACGTTCGCAATTTCCGACAACATTTGTGTGACCGTGTGTATGCAAAACAAGTTTGAGCCAACATCCGTTGGAAAATTATCCACGGTTTTGTTGTCGAAATGTCCGATCGTTTGTACGTGACATAACTGTGGGGGGGCTGGGCTGCGAGTGACACGACAGTGATCACTACTCCCGATGACCGGGAGCAGTAGATCAGTGTCCTGTCACTAGGCAGAACAGGGAAATTCCTTGTTTACATAGGTATCTCCCCATTCTGCAGTTCCGTGACACTATTGCGGGACACGATTGCGGCAAGCGGTTAAATCATGACCATAGTTTAGGAAGTTCCATATACCTTGAATAAAATAACATGGTTAATTTAATGCAAAAATATTAATTGCAGATTGCTAAAGCGGAGCTCCACCCAAAAGGGTGCGGGTACCTGGTTTTGACAGTGGCATGGTGAACTAAGCCAGAACACTTTACAGGTCCCAGAAGACTTTGACCCATTCACAAAGCGCAGCGTGCTTCGCACATGCGCAGTAGGAAGCTAGCTTTGAAGCTGCAAGACTTGACTGCCAGTTTCCCTTAGTCAGGATGGCGGCGCCAGCACCCAATAGCCGATTGAAAAATCAGCCTGGGTGAGGACATGCTGGATGCCTGGACAGGTAAATGGCAAATTTTTGGAGGGGGGAACCTGGAGCTCTGCTTTAAAGTGTATATAAACCGTAAAAATAAATTTCTCTTATGTGCTCCATTTTGTTCTATTAACCACCTGCCGACCAATCACAGTAAATATACTGCAAGCGGGCGGCAGGTTCAGGCACTGGTTTGCAAGACCCCTGCCAACCTGCGCTGTGATTGGACACAGCACAAGTTTGGCAGCATATTTAAAGGGGTTGTAAAAGTTTGTTTTTTATTTTCTAAATAGGTTCCTTTAACCACTTCAGATCCGCGCTATAGCCGGAAGACGGCTGCAGCGCGGACCTGAACTGCCGGGTGGACGTCCCCAGGACGTCCTCTTGTTTACTTCCGCAATGCGCGCCTGCGGCGGCGCGCATCGCGGAAGAGCTGTGCCCGCTGTGTCACGCGGGTGCCGATGCGCGTGCCTGGCGGCCGCGATGTCCGCCAGGTACCCGCGATCGGCTGTCACAGAGCCAGGGACGTGGATCTCTGTGTGTAAACACAGAGATCCACGTCCTGCTAGGGAAAGGAGACTGATGATGTGTCCCTTGTACATAGGGACAACCATCGGTCACCTCCCCCAGTCAGTCCCCTCCCCCCACAGTAAGAATCACTCATGAGGGAACATATTTAACCCCTTCCCGCCCCCTAGTGGTTAACCCCTTCACTGCCAGTCACATTTACACAGTAATCAGTGCATTTTTATAGCACTGTTCGCTGTATAAATGTGAATGGTCCCAAAATAGTGTCAAAAGTGTCCGATGTGTCCGCCGCAATATCGCAGTCCTGACAAAAATTGCAGATCACCGATATTACTAGTGGAAAAAAATAAAAAATAAAAATGTCATAAATCTATCCCCTATTTTGTAGGCACTATAATTTTTGCGCAAACCAATCAATAAACGCTTATTGCGATTTTTTTTACCAAAAATATGTAGAAGAATACATATCGGACTAAACTAAAAGAAAAAAAAAAGGAAAAAAAATTGGGATATTTATTATAGCAAAAAGTAAAAAATATTGTGTTTTTTTTTCAAAATTGTCGCTCTTTTTTGGTTTATAGCGCAAAAAATAAAAACCGCAGAGGTGATCAAATACCACCAAAAGAAAGCTCTATTTGTGGGAAAAAAATGATAAAAATGTCATTTGGGTACAGTGTTGTATGACCACGCAATTGTCATTCAAAGTGCGTCAGCGCTGAAAGCTGAAAATTGGTCTGGGCAGGAGGGGGGTTTAAGTGCCCAGTAAGGAAGTGGTTAAGCTAGTGCAGGGGTCTCCAAACTTTTCAAGACAAGGGCCACATTGCAGATTTTACAAGTACTTGGGGGCCGAAAACGTCTGCACGTCTGTCTCCCCAATATATCAGTGTCCCCAATATATCAGTGTCCCCAGCATAGGTGTCCCCAGCATAGGTGTCCCCAGCATAATTTTCCCAGCATAGGTGTCCCCAGCATAATTTTCCCAGTATAATTTTCCCAGCATAGGTGTCCCCAGCATATTTTTCCCAGCATAGGTGTCCCCAGCAGTATTTTCCCAGCATAGGTGTCCCCACCATAGGTGTCCCCAGCATAGGTGTCCCCAGCATACTTTTCCCAGCATAGGTGTCTCCAGCATAATTTTTCCCAGCATAGGTGTCCCCAGCATAGGTGTCCCCAGCATGGTTTTCCCAGCATAGGTGTCTCCAGCATAATTTTTCCCAGCATAGGTGTCCCCAGCATAGGTGTCCCCAGCATAGGTGTCCCCAGCATAATTTTCCCAGCATAGGTGTCCCCAGCATAATTTTCCTAGCATTGGTGTCCCCAGCATAATTTTCCCAGCATTGGTGTCCCCAGCATAATTTTCCCAGCATAGGTGTCCCCAGCATAATTTTCCCAGCATAGGTGTCCCCAGCAGTATTTTCCCAGCATAGGTGTCCCCACCATAGGTGTCCCCAGCATAGGTGTCCCCAGCATACTTTTCCCAGCATAGGTGTCTCCAGCATAATTTTTCCCAGCATAGGTGTCTCCAGCATAATTTTTCCCAGCATAGGTGTCTCCAGCATAATTTTTCCCAGCATAGGTGTCCCCAGCATAGTTTTCCCAGCATAGGTGTCCCCAGCATAGTTTTCCCAGCATAGGTGTCCCCAGTATAATTTTCCCAGCATAGGTGTCTCCAGCATAATTTTCCCAGCATAGGTGTCACCAGCATAATTTTCCCAGCATAGGTGTCACCAGCATAATTTTCCCAGCATAGGTGTCCCCAGCATAATTTTCCCATAATTTTGGTTTATAGCGCAAAAAATAAAAACCGCAGAGGTGATCAAATACCACCAAAAGAAAGCTCTATTTGTGGGAAAAAAATGATAAAAATGTCATTTGGGTACAGTGTTGTATGACCACGCAATTGTCATTCAAAGTGCGTCAGCGCTGAAAGCTGAAAATTGGTCTGGGCAGGAGGGGGTTTAAGTGCCCAGTAAGGAAGTGGTTAAGCTAGTGCAGGGGTCTCCAAACTTTTCAAGACAAGGGCCACATTGTAGATTTTACAAGTACTTGGGGGCCGAAAACGTCTGCACGTCTGTCTCCCCAATATATCAGTGTCCCCAATATATCAGTGTCCCCAGCATAGGTGTCCCCAGCATAGGTGTCCCCAGCATAATTTTCCCAGCATAGGTGTCCCCAGCATAATTTTCCCAGCATAATTTTCCCAGCATAGGTGTCCCCAGCATATTTTTCCCAGCATAGGTGTCCCCAGCAGTATTTTCCCAGCATAGGTGTCCCCACCATAGGTGTCCCCAGCATAGGTGTCCCCAGCATACTTTTCCCAGCATAGGTGTCTCCAGCATAATTTTTCCCAGCATAGGTGTCCCCAGCATAGGTGTCCCCAGCATAGGTGTCCCCAGCATGGTTTTCCCAGCATAGGTGTCTCCAGCATAATTTTTCCCAGCATAGGTGTCCCCAGCATAGGTGTCCCCAGCATAGGTGTCCCCAGCATAATTTTCCCAGCATAGGTGTCCCCAGCATAATTTTCCCAGCATTGGTGTCCCCAGCATAATTTTCCCAGCATTGGTGTCCCCAGCATAATTTTCCCAGCATAGGTGTCCCCAGCATAATTTTCCCAGCATAGGTGTCCCCAGCAGTATTTTCCCAGCATAGGTGTCCCCACCATAGGTGTCTCCAGCATAATTTTTCCCAGCATAGGTGTCTCCAGCATAATTTTTCCCAGCATAGGTGTCTCCAGCATAATTTTTCCCAGCATAGGTGTCCCCAGCATAGGTGCCCCCAGCATAGTTTTCCCAGCATAGGTGTCCCCAGCATAGTTTTCCCAGCATAGGTGTCCCCAGTATAATTTTCCCAGCATAGGTGTCCCCAGCATAATTTTCCCAGCATAGGTGTCCCCAGCATAATTTTCCCAGCATAGGTGTCCCCAGCATAATTTTCCCAGCATAGGTGTCCCCAGCATAGGTGTCCCCAGCATACTTTTCCCAGCATAGGTGTCTCCAGCATAATTTTTCCCAGCATAGGTGTCCCCAGCATAATTTTCCCAGCATAGGTGTCCCCAGCATAATTTTCCCAGCATAGGTGTCCCCAGCATAGGTGTCCCCAGCATAGGTGTCCCCAGCATACTTTTCCCAGCATAGGTGTCTCCAGCATAATTTTTCCCAGCATAGGTGTCTCCAGCATAATTTTTCCCAGCATAGGTGTCTCCAGCATAATTTTTCCCAGCATAGGTGTCCCCAGCATAGTTTTCCCAGCATAGGTGTCCCCAGCATAGTTTTCCCAGCATAGGTGTCCCCAGCATAATTTTCCCAGCATAGGTGTCCCCAGCATAATTTTCCCAGCATAGGTGTCCCCAGCATAATTTTCCCAGCATAGGTGTCCCCAGCATAGTTTTCCCAGCATAGTTTTCCCAGCATAGGTGTCCCCAGCATAGTTTTCCCAGCATAGGTGTCCCCAGCATAGTTTTCCCAGCATAGGTGTCCCCAGCATAGTTTTCCCAGCATAGGTGTCCCCAGCATAATTTTTCCCAGCATAGTTTTCCCAGCATAGGTGTCCCCAGCATAGTTTTCCCAGCATAGGTGTCCCCAGCATAGGTGTCCCCAGCATAGTTTTCCCAGCATAGGTGTCCCCAGCATAAATTTCCCAGCATAGGTGTCCCCAGCATAATTTTCCCAGCATAGGTGTCCCCAGCATAATTTTCCCAGCATAGGTGTCCCCAGCATAGTTTTCCCAGCATAGGTGTCCCCAGCATAGGTGTCCCCAGCATAGGTGTCCCCAGCATAGGTGTCCCCAGCATAATTTTCCCAGCATAGGTTTCCCCAGCATAATTTTCCCAGCATAGGTGTCCCCAGCATAATTTTCCCAGCATAGGTGTCCCCAGCATAGGTGTCCCCAGCATAATTTTCCCAGCATAGGTGTCCCCAGCATAATTTTCCCAGCATAGGTGTCCCCAGCATAATTTTCCCAGCATAGGTGTCCCCAGCATAATTTTCCCAGCATAGGTGTCCCCAGCATAATTTTCCCAGCATAGGTGTCCCCAGCATAGGTGTCCCCAGCATAATTTTCCCAGCATAGGTGTCCCCAGCATAGTTTTCCCAGCATAGGTGTCCCCAGCATAATTTTCCCAGCATAGGTGTCCCCAGCATAATTTTCCCAGCATAGGTGTCCCCAGCATAGATGTCCCCATTATCAGTGTCCCCTGTACATGTACATGTTCAGATTTATGCCCATTTGACACTTTCCTGTACAAGCTGACTTCTTCACTGTAGGAGCCGACTTCAGCTCTCCTGCACCTCCCGACTCCCGCCCACTGCTACACACACAGGCTGTAAGGTGGAAGGATTCCTAATGAAAACAGCAGGCGGGAAGCCAGGAGGTGCCACGCTGACTACGTCACTGCAGCCAATCCTCAGCTCAGCACTGCAGCCAATCCTCTGGTAGCACGGGAGGGTGTGCGGGGAGCGGCTTTTTGTCCTGGACCTGCCAGACATAGACTGCCGATAACAGCAGCTGCTTTTAAAAGCCAGCAGATCGGCAGTGCTGTGTTGGCAGAGTCTGTGCAAGCTGGGGGCCGGACAAAACACACCCGCGGGCCGGATGTGGCCCGCGGGCCGGGGTTTGGAGACCCCTGAGCTAGTGCATTGTTTGTTCACTTACCTTTTCCTTCGATTTCCCTTCTAAATCTTTTTTTTTCTTTGTCTGAATTTCTCACTTCCTGTTCCTCCTCAGTAAGCTTGCCCCCATCATCCGAGCCGTTCTGGCTGGGGGTTAGTCAGCGTGCTCGCCCCCTCCCTTGGGACTACATCCCTGTGGGGAGACGCTGTGAATGTTCTCCCCACAGGGATGTAGTGCCAAGGGAGGGGGCGAGCACGCTGACTAACCCCCAGCCAGAATGGCTCGGATGATGGGGGCAAGCTTACTGAGAAGAACAGGAAGTGAGAAATTCAGACAAAGAAAAAAAACATTTAGAAGGGAAATCGAAGGAAAATAGAAGGACAAGGTAAGTGAACCAACAATGCACTAGCTTAAGAGAACCTATTTAGAAAATAAAAAACAAACCTTTACAACCCCTTTAAGCCAATAATTTTGTCTGAAACCTGCTGATCGGCTGTGTCCAATCACACACAGAGTTCTTTGTTTACAAAAAAACAAAGAACTTTGTATACAGGGAACAGTAATCTGGCTGTTTCTTCTGAAAAGCAGGGAGAAAAAACAGCCAGATCAGAAAGTAAAAGCTCCACCCATTACACATTGTTAGACACACAGTTAACCCCTTGATTGCCCCTAGATGTGATGTTAACCCCTTCCCAGCCAGTCATTAGTACTGTGTCAATGTACAGTATTATTATTGATAACTGTATTAGTGTCACCAGCGATGTCAGTGTCAGTTATTGACCCCCCTAGCCAGTGTCTGTTAGCACCAGATTGCCCGCCATACTATCACAGTACCACTATAAGTCGCTGATCACTGACATTACCGTTTTGGGGTTGATTTACTAAAGGCAAATAGACTGTGCACTTTGTAATGTGCAGTTGCACTCTGCAAGAGCAGTTGCTCCAGAGCTTAGTAAAAGAATAGAAGCTCTGTTGACCTCCATCATCCAATCATGTGCAAGCAAAAATTCATTTTTTTTATTTTCCTTGAACGTGATTGGGTACTCTTTGCAAAGTTAAGCTTTAACTGATTTACTAAGCTCTGGAGCCACTGCACTTGCAGAGGGCAACTGCTCTTACAAAGTGCACAGTCTACTTGCCTTTAGTAAGTCAAGCCCATAGGGGGTTGATTTACTAAAGGCAAACCCACTTTGCACTACAAGTGCACTGCAAGTGCAGTCGCTGTAGATCTGAGGGTAAGATCTGAAATGAGGGGAAGCTCTGCTGATTTTATCATCCAATCATGTGCAAGCTAAAATGCAGTGTACTTGTAGTGCAAAGTGGATTTACCTTTCGTAAATAACCCCCATAATGTCTATAGCTGCATTAATTCCAGTATATATGTAGCGGGGTCCCCAAATGTAACCTCGCTATACCCAAATTTAGGGGAAGGTTTGAGCTGTAGTTGGGCTCAGACCAACTTAATTGTTAGGACATTCTGTTTTACTGGTGTGTAGTTCCCTGTGGCCTGTGGGGAGTGCTGCCATAATGGGCTAGGGTTGAACCGCTGGTATAGTGCTGTGCCTTGGATGTCCTCTCTCGGCGGTTGTGTGGTGGGCGTGGTCAGCCAGCTGTGCATGTCGGGAGCGGATATAAAAGGGGCAGACGCTGCTTGCGGGGGGTCGGTCTTCGTTCCAGAGTTGGAGTCCTGGTACGTGATACCTGGCCCTCCTGGCCAGGGACCCACGAATGCATCGGTCCCAGGCACCCTTAGCCCTGGGGCTGCAGCAACAACCTTAAGCCCAGCACCTTTAGCTGGGGCTCGTGTCCCTGAAGGAGAAATCCCAGGATGCCTCTGGCATGGGGACCCGTTCTGAGATGAGGAGGCCAGGGGAGGACCCTTCTGAAGGACCGGTGAAAAGTTCACAGAGAAAGAAGGGCCTGGTAACTCCCTGGAGGGATTAGATCCATCCAACACTAGAGGATTGGGATTAACTGTTCTGTGGCAGAGAATCTCCTAGTCACATCTAAGAAGGGAAAATGAAAGAAACGTCCGAGCATCACTTCGGCTGCTGGGATCCGCTTTCATAGGGGACTATCCGGGAGAGCTAAGCCTACTTGAAGAACGAGTAGTGAATACATAATTTGTCTTGTGCCTGGACTCATATCCAAACTCTTACTGTCCTGTCTTCTATCCACCCTTTTCTATCCATTGACTTTGCATATGAATAAATCAACTCTACGTTGGAGTTTACTATTGGTGTGGACCTGAGAATTACTGGGGGATATAAAGACTTGTCCTTACATCCTAAGAGACGAGAACCAACTAAAGGGAGAACCTTGCTACAGGACCCTAGTTTGTGACATTGCTCAACCTCTTCACACAAGAGGGTACGGGCAGGTAGCAGGGTGAGTCTTTCCTGCAAGTGAGCCAAAGGCAGGTAAAAAAGGATTTACGGGTGCTACATATATATATATACCATAGTTTGTAGACACTATAACTTTCGTACAAACCAATCAATATACACTTATTGGGATTTTTTCAACCAAAGACATGTAGCAGAATACCCTTTGGCTAAATATATGAAGTAATTTGATTTTTAGATATTTTTATTGGATATGTTTTATAGCAGAAAGTAGAAAATATTGTTTTTTTTTTCCAAATGTTTATATAATAAAAAAGAAAAATCCCAGAGGTGATCAACTACCACCAAAAGCAAGATCTATTTGTGTGAATAAATTGAATATAAACTTATTTTGGGTACAGTGTTGCATGTCTGCGTAATTGCCAGTTAAAATAGGGCAGTGCTGAATAGCAAAAAATGCCCCGGTCATGAAGGAGGTCAAACCTTCTGGAGGTCAAGTGGTTAAAGCCCAACTCTGGGCAGCTATAAAAAATATCCTTAAGCAAATATCCTTAAGCAAAGGCAAAGTAACTCTGCCTTTACTGCAAGAGTTAATCACTCATTTTGGTCTAGAGCAGGGGTCTTCAACCTTTCTGAACAAAGGGCCACATTATTGTCCTTCAGACTTGGTGGTCAGTAGACATGTGCATTCGTTTTCGTCTGAATGCATTTTCGTCCGAATTTCAGCTATTTTCGTTATCGTTTTAACAAACGAAAACGAAAGCACAGAATCCGAAAACCGAAAGATCCGACATAAACAAATGCTTTATTTTCGTTTTCGTTGCTACAACAGTTCGATATAGATAGGAGATTCGACGTGACGCTGACAATAACAATCTGTGTCTATCGAACCTGTGGTCGAATGTGCCTAACCTTAACTCTATTAGTCCAAGATTATTCTACATAGGAGAGAAAAGATTCGACATTATAGAGAGAAAAGATTCGACATAGGAGAGAAAGATTCGACATAGGAGAGAAAAGATTCGACATAGGAGAGAAAAGATTCGACATAGGAGAGAAAAGATTCGACATAGGAGAGAAAAGATTCGACATAGGAGAGAAAAGATTTGTTATTATAGAGAGAAAAGATTCGACATAGAGAGAAAAGATCACTGCTGGAATTGGGTGGGGGAAGTAAAATAAAAATAAAGTTGATGATGAATGTTATTGGCTGATTGTAACCAAAGAGGAGGAGCAGTAAAATAGCTAGAATGACGAAGATTCGACAAAGCATCGAAAGTTAGAAGATTTGACGGTGCAGCAAAACTGTACGACGCTGCAATCGTACATTTCCGGTCAAATGCATCCGCCCATAGGCTATAGAAGAATTCTAATGTTGGTTGACTAGTAATAGTAATGAATAAATATAATTATTACTAGTCATACAACATTAGAATTCTTCTATAGCTTGTGGGCGGAACATTCGACCGGAAATGTATGATTGCAGCGTCGTACAGTTTCACTGCTCCGTCGAATCTTCTTTGAACATTCGACAGACACTATAAGCCTTCAATGACAGATTCGACCTTAATTAATTCAGATTTTCGGACGAATGCAATTTCTAACGAAAAACGAAATAAATAAAAACGAATTTCGGGAGTAACTAAATAAATTTATTTTTCGGACGAAAACGAAATTCCGAAACGAAATATTTCAGTGTGCACATGTCTAGTGGTCAGTGACAGAAAAAAAAAAAAAAATGACATATCGCCCGCGGTCAGTAAAAGGAGGAATAGTGCCCATAAATATTATTAGTTGAAAAATAATATTTTAAAAGAAACTAGTTAATGGCTGCTCCTGGTGGTTCCTGCCACATCCCAAATACATATTTGAAAAGAAGGAGATGCCCCAAGGGATAGTGTGGGCAGGGAACCAAAACAGGATAGGAAATGGATGGTACAAAAATTATATATAAAAGCATAAATTTTATTAATACAAAATTACATAAATTGTTTAAAAAGACAATCGTGGAAACAAAGTATGATAGCACAGTTGCTTACTGCTGCACTACAAAATGTGGCGATGGCCAAAATTGGCTGCACATGATGGTGACAACAACAATCCTACATGTTTCGGAAAGCATAAGGGGTTTGATTCCTCCTTATGATATATATTTCCTTCTTCAGGGATTGGAAAAAGGGTAAGCATATGTATTTCTTGTAAAGAGAAAATTACATTGTGTAAATAGACAAAAAAGTACAAAAAAAAAAAAATAGTATAGCATGTAACCATTATGTGCAGAAAACTGGCAGATATAAGTGTAAATACTCACAAATCATATGTTTTCAATAAATGTTATTAGTGAAAGGAATGGTGCCCCGTCATTGGTATCAATAGGAAAAATGGCGCCCTATTGTTGGTGTCATACCTCCCAACATTTTAAGATGGGAATGAGGGACACCTACATGCAAATGTATGTAGGCATAGGACACGCCCCCTGTTACACCCCATTAAAGGAGAATTAACCTAAAAAAGGTTGAATAAACCCACAAGTGCTTTTTTTACCACTACTATTCCTTTATATTGGCTTTTAGAATTTGCAAATGCAGCAATTTAGAAATTAGATAAAAGGTTTAGCACTGGGAAACACTTTTTGAAAGATAAAATGTGCACTTTTATTTACAACTATATAGATCAGACCAAAATGAGGGACAAATGAGGAGGAAAGCGGGACAGAGGAACATTGTTCCAAATCAGGGACAGTGCCTCAAAATCAGGGACAGTTGGGAGCTATTTTGGCGTCAGTGGGAGGAATAATGCCCTATTCTTGTTGTTAATGGGAGGAATATGCACCCCATCATTGGTGTCAGTGGGTATAATAGTGCCTCATATCAGTGGGAGGAAGAGTGACCCAAGGGCCAGATAAAGGCAAGCAAACAGCCAAATCTGGCCCACGGGCCACAGTTTCGAGACCACTGATCCAGGGAAGCAAAAAAAGAAAATTTACTTACCCCATCCTTCACTCCTCCCTGCAACTAGACTGGTCCTTGCAGCCTCTTCTCCCTCACGCTAGAGTGTGGAGGAGAAGGAAGAACAAAGCAAACGTCTTGTGTGTGAGGCCTACGTTTTAAAGTGGAACTGCTGTCCACCTTACTTGGTGGTCCTGGCGCCCTCAGGGATCACAATAATGGCACATGCCTTTGATTCTTGGCAGAGCCTGTTGGCACATATGCACACATGCAGGTGATTTTCCGCAAGCGTGCATAGACAGGAAAGGTTTGTGCATGATTGGGAAACCCTGCACGTGCACAGATGGCCTAGGAAACTGGCGTATATGCAGAAGTGTCATGGGGTTCTCTCAGGGCCGAGCCCTGTGGGACGTCTGTGCACATGCAGGGACCTGGAAGAACTTCTCATCTAGGCGAGAAAGCAGCACAAACAAAAGTACTTTGCTTAACTAAAGAAACGTCCATTTGGAAGGAGGCAGGGTGGGGGCTCTTCTCTCTGCAGAAAGCAACTAAGTCTCAGCATCAGCAGGCAGCCGCCGCTCTGCTTGCACATAGTGCCAGAGGTGCAGCGGAGTCACAGGCGCAATGTGTCCCGACTCCCGAATGAATGGAAGCAAGCAAACATTCATTAATGGGCACTGGTACGTTGCATTGATGGGCGCTGGTAGGCTGCATTGATGGGTGCTGGTGAGGCTGCATTGGATGGGCGCTGGTAGGCTGCATTAATGGGTGCTGGTGAGGCTGCATTTGATGGGCGCCGATGAGGCTGTATTTGATGGGCGCTGGTGGGCTGCATTTGATGGGCGCTGGTGGGCTGCATTTGATGGGCACTTCATTAAAAAGGTGGGGTATACATGGGCAGGGCAAAGGGGGTGGAGTCAGGGGTGGAGCAAGGGGGGCGGCAAAATGAGATTTCACCTAGGGTGTCAAAAATCCTTGCACCAGTCCTGGGTGGAACTTTTAGAGTGAAGGTTCACTTTAGAAAAAGTTTAACATTTTGCAAGATCTTATGCCGCTTACACACAACCGTTTTTCATTACGAGGAAAATGCAACTTTTTTATTTGGTCATTAAAAACGATCTTGTGTGGGCTCCAGAGCATTTTTCACGACATGAAAAATGGGCATTAAAAATTTGGAACATGCTCTAATTTTTCTCGCCTTTTTTCACGTCGTCGTTTTTCTCATCATGAAAAACGGCCGTGTGTAGGCTTTAACGACGTGAAAAAAACACGCATGCTCAGAAGCAAGTGATGAGACAGGAGCGCTCGTTCTGGTAAAATTAGCATTCATAATGGAGATAGCACATTCGTCACGCTGTAACAGACTGAAGAGCACAAGGCTGAAAAGCGCGAATCGTCTCTCACCAAACTTTACTAACACGAGGATCAGCAAAAGCAGCCCAAAGGGTGGCGCCATCCGAATGGAACTTCCCCTTTATAGTGCCGTCGTACATTTCGTACGTCACCGCGCTTTGCTCGAGCATTTTTTTTCATGATAGTGTGTAGGCAAGGCAGGCTTGAGAAGAATCACGTCGAGAAAAACTTTGTTTTTTTCAATGACATTAAAAACGGTCGTGTGTACGCGGCATTAGAAATAGACCAATGCTATCCTCCAATATTTTCTCCAATACCTCTGTTTCCCATAACTGTGCTAGGGAGGTTTGCCATAAAAATCTGCAAACTTGGCAAAATAGTCCTAAGGGGACATATTTCAAGTGTTAAAGTACTTCAACACTAATATAAGAAGAGCAAAGAACAATCAGTTGGATTAAAATTCTACAGCAGAATCATACACTTATGTTTTTTGAATTGATCAATTATTGATATATACTGACCTACTGTACAACAGTTCTAACATGCTGGAGAAAGATAAAACGAAAGTCATCTGTTAACCTATTAATATTTGTGAACTATAAATATTAAACATACATGAAAAATGGTTCTCATGAATACTTTAATATTTTATAATACAACAAATAATTGGGACTCCCTGTATAACTGATCTATGAACTGCAGGATGTTTATAGAGATAACACATTTGTTAGAATTTAAAGCTGAAATTAGGGTATGGATATTTTTGCATAGTTACATTGGCCCAGCTTGGACCAGTGTAAGTATTGTGACAGCAGGAAGGTAAAGTCACCTGGTTGCATCCAGGGGGGTAGGTATATTTCTCCCAGATTCAGGCTTTATGCCGACTTATACAACTAGGGAGAGAGTTGATGAAGCCCAGCTGAGGCTAGTGGGCTCATGGATGATTCATACCTCTAGGGAGAGTGCTGGGCGTCGTGCAGGCAGGGAGTTGATGAGACCATCTGAAGCTTGTCAGCTCGTTTAAGGCCTCTATAAAAACTCCCAGCTTCATTAGGTGTTTGCTCATGCCTGGACCCAGACCTGTGTGGGCTGTCTAGGGAGAGTGAACCCCTGTGCGGTGAGACAAAGCCTGTGTGGCTATTTGTTTGGACATTTACTAAACCAGGGACTTAGGGACTAGGACAGCACCAGGCTGATCCCAGTTGTTAGTTAGGGAAACCTGCATGTTTAGTCAGAGGTCAAGCTGACCAGGATTTATTTTGTTTATGTTTCTTTTTGCTTTGCTGTGTTTTTGTCACTGTAAATAGAGAAATAAACCGCACCTTTTGATCTTGAAAACCACAACCTCCGTCTGCTGGGCCTGTTTTTGTGTGGGGAGCCCATCCAGGGGGTCACACACACCCGCTACCGAGCTAACCCCCTCACAGTTGGTGGAGAACCAGTGGCAGTTTTTTTTAAGCCAGCATGGAGGAGATACTGAAACAGCTGGCTCTAGCAAATGCCAATCAACAGCAGACAAATGCAGGTTTGCAAAAGAGCCTTGCAGCTCAACAACAGAGCTTCGCAGCCCAGCAACAAGCCCAGCAGCAATCTGAGGCCCGCTTCATAGACCTGTTGCAGAAGCAAGAGCAGAGACTACAACAACAGATGGAAGCAGTAATGCAGCAACGTCCGCAGACCAGTGAGGAAAGCCGTCCCACTAATACCGCGTCCTTTGGGGTGAGTCGTTTATTGACAAAAATGACTGGAGAGGATGATCCAGAGGTATTTTTGACCACATTTGAAAGGACTGCTGAAAGAGAAAAGTGGCCTGAGGAGCAGTGGGCTGGACTGGTGGCTCCTCTGTTAACTGGTGAATCGCAGAAAGCTTACTATGACCTAGAGCCTGACCAAGCAAAAGACTATGTGATGCTAAAAGCTGAAATATTGGCAAGGCTGGGTGTCACCCTGGCTGTCCGGGCTCAGCGTGTGCATAACTGGACTTTCCAGCTTGGAAAACCCCCCAGGTCTCAAATGTATGATCTCATTCACCTGAGCAGGAAGTGGCTACAGCCAGAGACTTTGTCCGCACCGGAGATTGTGGAACGTGTTGTGATGGATCGTTTCTTGAGAGCTCTTCCTACCGCCATTCAAAAGTGGGTAAGCCATGGAGACCCAGAAACGGCCGGTAAACTTGTGGATTGTGTAGAGAGATACTTGGCTGCAGAGAACCTGACGGCCTCTTCCAGAGACTCTCGGACTTTCCACCCTAAGACCAGACCATCCCCAGGGGCGGATAAGATGATTCCAAGGGGTGAGGGTGGAGAGAGTGAGAGGGTGGGAGCTCTGCCCAGGGTTTGGCGAGAACAGCCTGGGAAGTCGGGGGCTCAAGAGGCAGCCAAAAGGATTGTTTGCTACCGCTGCCGGCAAGCGGGACATATTGCAGCAAATTGCCCGGTTGTGGAGGAACCCATGCAATGTGACTTTCTGACGGACAGACGTCAGTCGCTGTGTGCGACAGTCGCATGCACTGCCATTCGGGGAACTGAGAAACATTTATGCAAAATGTGTATTAATGGTAGAAATGTTGTGGTATTACTGGATTCAGGTAGCCTTGTGACCCTGATAAAGGCTGAATTAGTTAAAACAGAGGTCTCTGGGAATAGCAAGGTAGCTGTTATTTGTGTGCATGGGGACACCCGAGAGTATCCAGTGACTACAGTGTGTTTCAAGACCCCCAAAGGTACCCTCTCTCATCCAGTGGGGTTAGTATCTCAACTACCGCATGATGCCATTGTGGGAAGGGATTTTCCGAAGTTCTGGGAACTGTGGGATGATCCTGAGCCCCCCACTGGTGCCCCTATGTACCAGGAAGGTGATAGCCAGAACTCCTCTGAGAGTGGTGAGGACTCTCCAGAATTTCCCTTGTCAGTATTGGCAGGCGAGACTCAAGAAACTGGAGAGGAGCCCACCTCCTCAGACGAAAACCTACCGTCTGTGGAGTTTTCTGATCTTGAGGTTCACAGGGAAAATTTTGCCACAGAACAGTTAAAAGACCCCGCCCTAATAAAGGCACGGGAAAACGTAGTGGAAATAGATGGCGAGTTAGTGAACCCAGATAATACCTGCACTTACCCATACTTCAGCGTAGAGAAGGACCTACTGTATCGGGTGGCAAAAAGGGCAGAAGAAACCGTTGAGCAGCTTGTGGTGCCCAAACCTTACAGGAAGTTGGTGTTGGAGTTGGCCCATGGGCACATTCTTGGAGGTCATCTGGGGACAGAGAAAACCCGAGAGAGGGTATTGCAGAGATTCTATTGGCCTGGGGTGATGAAGGACATAGAAAATATTGTTCCTCCTGCCCTGTGTGTCAGAGGTCGGCCCCGATGCCACATTTTCGTAGCCCGCTGGTCCCTCTACCCATCATTGAGGTCCCGTTTGAGAGGATCGCAATGGATTTGGTAGGTCCTATAATCAAGTCCGCTAGGGGGCACCAGTACATATTAGTTATAATGGACTATGCCACCCGTTATCCAGAAGCGATCCCTCTCCGAAATACCTCGGCCAAAACCATAGCCAAAGAGCTATCTCTTGTTTTTAGCCGGGTGGGTATTTGTAAAGAACTGCTTACGGACCAAGGTACACCCTTTATGTCCCGGGTTATGAAAGAGCTGTGTAAATTGTTCAAAGTGACGCAATTGCGTACGTCTGTGTATCACCCCCAAACCGATGGGCTGGTTGAAAGATTCAACAAAACCCTAAAACAAATGTTGAAGAAAGTGGTAGATAGAGATGGAAAGGATTGGGACTGTCTACTTCCTTATTTGATGTTTGCTATTAGGGAGGTGCCCCAATCCTCTACGGGATTCTCCCCCTTTGAGTTACTGTATGGGAGACACCCAAGAGGGCTGTTGGATATTGCCAAGGAAACTTGGGAAAGTGAGAGTTCTCCCCACAGGAGTGTGATTGAGCATATCACCCTGATGCAAGATCGAATTGCACAGGTAATGCCCATCGTGAAGGAACATTTGGCCCAAGCGCAGTTGGCACAGCAGAGAGTGTACAACCGTGGAGCCAAGACCCGTACCTTTTCCCCGGGGGATAGGATATTGGTACTTGTCCCTACGGTTGAAAGTAAATTCCTTGCCAAATGGCAAGGCCCCTACGAGATAATGGAAAAAGTGAGCGAAGTGAATTACAAGGTCAGACAACCAGGAAGGCGAAAGCCCGAACAGATCTATCACGTTAATCTGTTGAAAGCCTGGAGGGATAGAGAGTCCCTAGTCGCAGAAACTTGGTCACCAGCTCAAACTGGTTGCGTGATTCCGGAGGTTGGAATAGCAGCCACCTTGTCACAACCCCAACAACAGGAGGTTAAGGAGTTTGTGCTTCGCAACAAGGAGGTGTTCTCTGAGCTGCCGGGACAAACATCTGGGGTAGAGCATGATATTATTACCCCGCCCGGTGAAAGGGTGAAGTTAAAACCCTATCGGATCCCAGAGGCCCGACGGGAGGCAATACGGGAGGAAGTACAGAAAATGCTGAACTTAGGGGTGATAGAGGAGTCCCAAAGTGATTGGTCTAGTCCCATTGTGTTGGTGCCTAAACCGGATGGGAGCTGGCGATTTTGTAACGATTTTCGTCAGTTGAACAAAGTTACAAAATTTGACACCTACCCCATGCCACGTATAGATGAGTTGATCGACCGGCTGGGAACAGCCCGATACATGACGACTCTTGACCTCACAAAAGGGTATTGGCAAATTCCCCTGGCCAAGTCGGCCAAAGAGAAAACCGCATTTGTAACCCCAGACGGGGCGTTCCAATATAAGAGAATGCCGTTCGGGTTACAGAATGCGCCAGCCACATTCCAGCGGAAAATGGACCAGATACTGAGGCCCCATCGGAAGTATGCTGCGGCTTACCTGGATGACGTAATTGTCCATAGCACAGATTGGGCCTCACATCTGCCAAAAGTGCAAGCAGTCCTAGACTCTATCCGGGAAGCGGGGTTTACGGGTAACCCCAAGAAGTGTACCATTGGGCAGGAGGAGGCCAAATATCTTGGGTACACCATTGGCAGGGGAGTAATAAAACCCCAACTCAACAAAGTCGAGGCCATCCAGAGTTGGCCACGTCCCAACAGCAAGAAGCAGGTACGAGCCTTTCTGGGAATCGCAGGTTATTATCGGCGCTTCATTCCCCACTTTGCTTCTAAGGCTGTGCCGCTAACCAACCTGACGAAAGGGAAAGGGTCGGTCATGATTAAATGGACCCCCGAGGCTGAGGCAGCATTCCAATTCTTGAAACAAGCCTTATGTAGCCAGCCAGTGTTGTACTCACCCGACTTCTCTAAAGACTTTGTCGTACAAAGTGATGCGTCAGATGTGGGGTTAGGAGCAGTATTGTCCCAGGTCTGGAACGGGGAAGAGCACCCAGTCATTTACCTCAGCAGGAAGTTGAAGTCCCATGAGGTAAATTACGCCACCGTTGAAAAGGAGTGTTTAGCGGTGAAGTGGGCTCTAGATTCCCTTCGGTACTATCTGCTAGGTAGGCACTTTGACATGGTTACGGATCACGCTCCGTTAAAGTGGATGGCTCAAAACAAGGAGACAAATAGAAGAGTAAATAGGTGGTTCCTGGCCCTACAGGAATTCAACTTCACAGTAAAGCATCGCCCTGGCGTTCAAATGGGGAATGTGGATGCTTTGTCTCGAGTACATGAATGCCTGATTGCTGGTGTTCCAACCCCAAGGTTAAAACAAGAGGGGGGGGGTATGTGACAGCAGGAAGGTAAAGTCACCTGGTTGCATCCAGGGGGGTAGGTATATTTCTCCCAGATTCAGGCTTTATGCCGACTTATACAACTAGGGAGAGAGTTGATGAAGCCCAGCTGAGGCTAGTGGGCTCATGGATGATTCATACCTCTAGGGAGAGTGCTGGGCGTCGTGCAGGCAGGGAGTTGATGAGACCAGCTGAAGCTTGTCAGCTCGTTTAAGGCCTCTATAAAAACTCCCAGCTTCATTAGGTGTTTGCTCATGCCTGGACCCAGACCTGTGTGGACTGTCTAGGGAGAGTGAACCCCTGTGCGGTGAGACAAAGCCTGTGTGGCTATTTGTTTGGACATTTACTAAACCAGGGACTTAGGGACTAGGACAGCACCAGGCTGATCCCAGTTGTTAGTTAGGGAAACCTGCATGTTTAGTCAGAGGTCAAGCTGACCAGGATTTATTTTGTTTATGTTTCTTTTTGCTTTGCTGTGTTTTTGTCACTGTAAATAGAGAAATAAACCGCACCTTTTGATCTTGAAAACCACAACCTCCGTCTGCTGGGCCTGTTTTTGTGTGGGGAGCCCATCCAGGGGGTCACACACACCCGCTACCGAGCTAACCCCCTCACAGTATGTATGTGTCTTATCTTGCTCTTTAAAATCTATTTTTAAGATTTAATATCTCAAAGCTATGATATGGGTTAAATAAGATTTATTTTGACCAGAAGTGAAAGCTTCAATATAATAAACATTTATTAGAAAATTGTTAAAGTCTAATCTAACACACAGAAACTATCTATAGTCTTAAACAAGCAGGAAATAGTAGGTTAAAATATACAAAGTATTTACATGGAGGGATACAGAGCATATTCTTCAAAAACATTAAAGTACAAGCATGTGTAGTTACAGGTCAGACAGACCTTTACCATAGTTAGCCTTTAAGAACCATCCTGCAGGCTACCTTTCCATCAAGAGAGCTCCCTTCTCCTCCCCTCTTAAGTATATCTCTCTATGCTGATGTCCCATTGGTTGGCCTAGCTGGTATCATGATTGGAGGGCATACTCCATAAGTCAGCCCCCTTTCATGCAAATCCTGGTGTCTCTATCTGGGCAGGAGATTTAATTGAATTTTCCCAGAATTACAGGTGAGGCTCTCTGTATTGCATATCCCAACATGGGATCCTTTGAGGTGAGTAGATGCAAACAATGGAATTGGCTCTCCATTGTCTGTATATACAAGCCTCGGACCCGCATAGTGTGCTCTTAACAAAAGGGCTTTCCTAGGTGCTAAATGAAATATATTCAGCAAGCTAAATGAAATATATTCATAATTACAATATTTTACAGCTATTTAATGGAGATTTCACATAACCCATAAGGCAACACTTACCTGGCCAATGCCCATTGAAGCTGGAAATCACTGTAATAAGCACCACTACCAGGGTGATTGCCACTAGCTTCCTTATGCGGCTGCCCTGCTGCTTAGTGAACACGAAAGGGTGATCTCTCGGCAAAGGGCGATGTTCAGAGTACACTTTGCATTCAAAGTGCTTTCTAATTGGATGAGATGAAGAGGAAGGTGGTGACATCACAATTTCCTCCTCTTCCAATCAGAGATTGCTTTGGCATTACTTCCTCCATTCATAGAATAGGAGAGGCACACAGGAAATACCAGATCTCACGTGGGTAGAGATATGGCGCCATGTCTGTTTAATAAGTGTTCTATGAATGGAGAATAGTAATGCCTCCTGGGATATGTGATATCAATAACCCAGGGGGCATTATGATCCTGTGACGTAGAGAAAGAAGATGGTGGCATGAAAACCTGTAGCAGGACATTGGGGCAAGAGAAGAGGATAACATTGGATCCAGTTGGCTGGCAAGTATCTTATTAGAGCACAAAAAGACCACCAAAGGTAAGGGGGGGGGGTATTTGTTTGGGAGGATCTTTAACCACTTCAATACCGGGCATTTTCACCCCTTTCCTGCCCAGGCCAATTTTCAGCTTTCAGCACTGTCACACTTTGAATGACAATTGCGCGATCGTGCGACGTGGCTCCCAAACAAAATGTACGTCCTTTTTTCCCCACAAATAGAGCTTTCTTTTGGTGGTATTTGATCATCTCTGTGGTTTTTATTTTTTGCGCTATAAACAAAAAAAAAACATAATTTTGAAAAAAAACACAATATTTTTTACTTTTTGCTATAATAAATATCCCATTTTTTTTTTAAACTTTTTTTTTTTCTCGTTTTAGGCCGATATGTATTCTTCTACATATTTTTGGTAAAAGCATATAGTGATTGGTTTGCGCAAAAGTTATAGCGTCTACAAAATAGGGGATAGATATATGACATTTTTTATTTTTTTTTATTTTTTACTAGTAATGTCTGTTATCTGCAATTTTTGTCAGGACTGCGATATTGCGGCGGACATATCGGACACTTTTGACACTATTTTGGGACCATTCACATTTATACAGCGAACAGTGCTATAAATATGCACCGATTACTGTATAAATGTGACTGGCAGGGAAGGGGTTAACACTAGGGGGCGATCAAGGGATTAAATGTGTTCCCTAGGGAGTGATTCTTACTGTGGGGGGAGGGGACTGACTGGGGGAGGTGACCGATGGTTGTCCCTATGTACAAGGGACACACCATCGGTCTCCTCTCCCTGACAGGATGTGGATCTGTGTGTTTACACAGAGAGATCCACGTCCTGCCTCTGTAACAGCCGATCGCGGGTACCGGCCCGAGGACGTCATATGATAATAGGCGGGATGGGAAGTGGTTAAAGATGAATTTCAGGTATGGTATATTTTTACACAGTTACATTGGCCCAGCAAAGGAAATAGGCTAAAATAGGCTAAAAATAGGCCCTGCAAGCCTCCCCATCCCCACTATTTGAAAAATACTTTATCTATCTTACTATCTTACTTCAGCGCTTCTTCCTCCCTCAATGCTTGCTTAGGTGAGAATGTTTGCTCTGCTCCTGCAGTCTTCTGGGATATTCCCGTCACAGAGACACACAGCAGCTTGGTGGTAGACCTAGCAGTGTGTCATCAGGGGCCGACTACAAGAACCTGGAAGAGACAGCCAGCTCCTGTAGATGTACAGTATTTAACAAAAGTGAGTGCACCCCTTACATTTTTTGAAAATATTTTACTATATCTTTTCATGTGACAACACTGAAGAAATGACACTTTGCTACAATGTAAAGTAGTGAGTGTACAGCTTGTATAACAGTGTAAATTTGCGGTCCCCTCAAAATAACTCAACACACAGCCATTAATGTCTAAACCGCTGGCAACAAAAGTGAGTACACCCCTAAGTGAAAATGTCTAAATTGGGCCCAAAGTGTCAATATTTTCTGTGGCCACCATTATTTTCCAGCACTGCCTTAACCCTCTTGGGCATGGAGTTCACCAGAGCTTCACAGGTTGCCACTGGAGTCCTCTTCCCCTCCTCCATGACGACATCACTGAGCTGGTGGATGTTAGAGACCTTGCGCTCCTCCTCCACCTTCCATTTGAAGATGCCCCACAGATGCTCAATAGGGTTTAGGTCTGGAGACATGATTGGCCACTGCATCACCTTTACCCTCAGCTTCTTTAGCAAGGCAATGGAGGTGTGTTTGGGGTCGTTATCATGTTGGAATACTTCCCTGCGGCCCAGTCTCCGAAGGGAGGGGATCATGATCTGCTTCAGTATGTCACAGTGCATGTTGGCATTCATGGTTCCCTCAATGAACTGTAGCTCCCCAGTACCGGCAGCACTCATGCAGCCCCAGACCATGACACTCCCACCACCATGCTTGACTGTAGGCAAGACACACTTGTCTTTGTACTCCTCACCTGGTTGCCGCCACACACGCTTGACACCATCTGAACCAAATACGTTTATTTTGGTGTCATCAGACCACAGGACATGGTTCCAGTAATCCATGTCCTTAGTCTGCTTGTCTTCAGCAAACTGTTTGCCGGGTTTCTTGTGCATCATCTTTAGAAGAGGCTTCCTTCTGGGACGACAGTCATGCAGATCAATTTGATGCAGTGTGCGGCATATGGTCTGAGCACTGACAGGCTGACCCCCCCACCCCTTCAACCTCTGCAGCAATGCTGGCAGCACTCATACGTCTATTTCCCAAAGACAACCTCTGGATATGATGCTGATCACGTGCACTCAACTTCTTTGATCGACCATGGCGAGGCCTGTTCTGAGTGGGACCTGTCCTGTTAAACCGCTGTATGGTCTAGGACACCATGCTGCAGCTCAGTTTTAGGGTGTTGGCAATCTTCTTATAGCCTATGCCATCTTCATGTAGAGCAACAATTCTTTTTTTAAGATCCTCAGAGAGTTCTTTGCCATGAGATGCCATGTTGAACTTCCAGCGACCAGTATGAGAAAGTGAGAGCGATAACACCAAATTTAACACACCTGCTCCCCATTCACACCTGAGACCTTGTAACACCAAAGGCCCGTACACACGATCGGATTTTCCAATGGGAATTGTGTGATGGCAGGCTGTTTTGGCGGAAAATCCAACTGTTTGTATGTTACAAATGTGGGATAGCATGCTTTCAAATTTTCACAACAAATGTGTGTTGTCAGATTATCCGATCGTGTGTACAGAAGTCCTTCGAAAAAAAATCCAAAGTACAAACACGCATGCTTAGAAGCAATGCTCACCATAACACAACATTAGCAGAAGTTGCCCAAAGGGTGGCGCTAAAGAGCTGAAAAACCATGTAGTTTCATGTTTGTTGGCCGACAATTCTTTGCCGTTTGTATGCAAGACAAGTTCATGGCCAACGCCCTTCGGACAAAAGTCCTACGCTTTGTCCACTGAAAATCCGATCGTGTGTACCAGGCTTTAGGAGTCACATAACACCGGGGAGGGAAAATGGCTAATTGGCCCAATTTGGACATTTTCACTTAGGGGTGTACTCACTTTTGTTGCTAGCAGTTTAGGCATTAATGGCTGTGTGTTGAGTTATTTTGAGGGGACAGCAAATTTACACTGTTATACAAGCTGTACACTCACTACTTTACATTGTAGCAAAGTGTCATTTCTTCAGTGTTGTCACATGAAAAGATAGAATAAAATATTTACAAAAATACTGAGAGATACTGTAGGAAGGAAAGATGGAGGCATGGAACCTTGAGTGTGGCGGTGGAGCAGCGGACAAAGCTGTAGCATGTTTTTTGAAGATAACCATGCAAAAATGCAGGGGATAGGAAAAAAAAGCATGGCGAGAGGTCAAGTTCGACTTTAAGCAGAGCGCAGCAATCCATAGCAGCCATGGAATCCATCCTCCATCAGAGGTTAACCCTCTGCAACTGGTCCTGCTGTGACAGCCAGGTCACTACTGTGAGTTGAACCTCTTGATTCCTGTTTCTCAGAATATTAAAGAATTATACTCCAGACTACAACTCTGATTGTCATGCCAGACTAGGGGTGGGGGGAGATTTCCCTGCTGAGTTTAAGGCCATCAATGAAGACCGAGTGGGGAAAAAAAATGCTGCCTTAGACGCCTTTCACATTGAGGCGTGGAAAAAACGCAAAAAAATTCTGATTTGTTTTCCTGCGATTTTACCGCGTTTTTACCGTGTTCGCGGTAAAAATAGCGCTAACGCCTATGCGGTTTTACTGCGTTTTTATCGCGTTCGCGGCAAAAATAGCGCTAACGCATTTTTACCACGTTACTCATTCATTTCAATGGAGACAGGCGTTTTTACAGCGCTATTTTTAGCGCCCTAAGGCCTCTTTCACACTGAGGCGTTTTTACTGCATTTTCGCGGTAAAAAATAGCGCTGTAAAAATGCCTGAAATAATCCTGCCCCATCATTCTCAATGTGAAAGTCATGAGGGCTTTCACACTGAGGCGTTTTGCTGGCTGTGCGTTGGAAAAAATCCTGCAAACAGCTTTTTTGGAGCATCTTTAGGGCGCTAAAAATAGCGCTGTAAAAACCCCTATCTCCATTGAAATGAATGAGTAACGCGGTAAAACCACGGTAAAAACGCGGTAAACCATGGTAAAAATAGCGCTAACTCCTATGCGTTTTACCGTGTAGGCGTTATCGCTATTTTACCGCGAACGCTGTAAAAATGCGGTAAAAACGCATAGGCGTTAGTGCTATTTTTACTGCGAACGCGGTAAAAAGGTGGTAAAATCGCAGGAAAAAAATCTCATAATTTTTTTGCGTTTTTTCAACGCCTCAGTGTGAAAGGGGCCTTAAGATGCTCCAAAAAAGCTGTTTGCAGAATTTTTTCCAACGCACAGCCAGCAAAACGCCCTCAGGGCTTTCACATTGAGAATGCTGGGGCAGGATTATTTCAGGCATTTTTACATCGCTATTTTTACAGCGAAAACGCTGTAAAAACGCCTCAGTGTGAAAGGGGCCTAATTCTTCTGAAAGCAAAACATGTATGTATAAAGTTCTATTTTAATCGCTAAATAATATGCCTATATTTTCTATAAAGACCCTTTTCAACTGAAAGTTTGAGTAAAATTTACTCCATGCCGACATCTGTCCTTCCAAGCTGAAAATAAACATTTTGTCAAATTTTTATACGACTGAACATGATGCGGTCATTAAATCTGAATGGAAGGTGTTTTCACATTGAGTTGCTTGTAAAAATACTATACTGAGAGAGCCCGAGGAACATGAAAAGACTTTATTATGTCTGAGGCACAAGATAAAAGATTTGTTTTCACTAACTTTGCCATTTTCTTCTGAAAAAAGGAAAATATTACTTTTTAGAACCTGAAAGAGTCATCTTATAACACCGGTACCACCACAGCTAAAAGAAAGTAGGTTCCATCCCTGCTCACATAGAGTTTGCGTAAAGCGGAGCTCCACCCTAAAGTGGAACTTCCGCTGATCGGAACCCTCCCCCCCTCCGGTGTCACAATTGACACCTTTCAGGGGGGAGGGGGGTGCAGATACCTGTCTAAGACAGGTATTTGCACCCACTTCTGGGAGTCCTCTCTGCGGGAAATCTGCGGGAAGTACGTCACTTCCCGCAGAATACCCGTTGTGTTCTGGGAGACACTCGGCTCCCAGAACACAGGGGACCATACAGAATGGCGCAGCGCGACTCACGCATGCGCCGTAGGGAACCGGGCAGTGAAGCCGCAAGGCTTCACTTCCTGGTTCCCTCACCGAGGATGGCGGTGGGGGCAGCAGAGTGACGAGCGATTGCTCGTCTTCTGCTGCCGACGTCGCTGGACTCCAGCACAGGTAAGTGTCCATATATTAAAAGTCAGCAGCTGCTGTATTTGCAGCTGCTGGCTTTTAATATTTTTTTTTCCGTGGCACCTCCGCTTTAATACTTTAACCACTTAAGGACTGGAAGGTTTTACCCCCCCCCCTTCTTGACCAGGCCATTTTTTGCGATACGACACTGCGTTTTTTTAACCGACAATTGTGCAGTCGTGCGACGCTGTACCCAAATAAAATTGATGTTTTTTTCCCCCACAAATAGAGCTTTCTTTTGGTGGTATTTGATCACCTCTGCAGTTTTTATTTTTTGCGTTATAAACAAAAAAAGACTGACAAATTTGAAATAAAAACACAATTCTTTACTTTCTGCTTTAACCACTTGCTAACTGGACACTTAAAGTGGAGCTCCCCTGAATTTTTTTTTTTAAAAGCCAGCAGCTACAAATACTGCAGCTGCTGACTTTTAATAAACTGACACTTACCTGTCCTGGAGTCCAGCGACGTCCGCAGCAGAAGACGATTAATTGCTCGTCACTCTGCTGCCCCCACCGCCATCCTCGGTGAGGGAACCAGGCAGTGAAGCCTTGCGGCTTCACTGCCCGGTTCCCTACGGCGCATTCGTGAGTCGCGCTGCGCCGTTCTCACTGGTCCCCGTTGTGTTCTGGCAGCAGAGTGTTTCCCAGAACACAACTGGTACTCTGCGGGAAGTGACGTACTACTCGCAGAATACCCGCAGAGAGGACTCCCGGAAGTGGGTGCAAATACCTGTCTTAGACAGGTATCTGCACCCCCCTCCCCCCTGGAAGGTGCCAAATATGACACCGGAGATGGGGGGAGGGTTTCCGATGAGCGGAAGTTCCACTTTAGGGTGGAGCTCCACTTTAAACCCCCCTCCTGCCCAGACCAATTTTCAGCTTTCAGCGCTGATGCACTGATGCGCGGTCATACTACACTGTACCCAAATGAAATTCTTATTATTTTTTTTCCCACAAATAGAGCTTTCTTTTGTTGGTATTTGATCACCTCTGCGGTTTCTATTTTTTGTTAAAAAATAATTAAAAAGACAGAAATTATATTTTTTTATATTTTGTTATAAAATTTTGCAAACAGGTAATTTTTCTCCTTCATTGATGTACGCTGATGAGGCTGCACTGATGGGCACTGATGAGCTGCACTGATGGGCACCGATAAGGCAGCACTGGTGGGCACTGATAGGCGGCACTCATGGGCACTGATAGGCGGTACTGGTGGGCACTGAGAGGTAGCACTGATGGGTGGCACTGAAGGGCATTGATAGGTGGCACTGGTGGGCACTGAGAAGTGGCACAAATAGGTGGAATTGATAGGTGGCACTGATAGCTGGCAGTGATGGGCACTGATAGGTGGCAGTGATGGGCACTGATGGGTGGCAATAATGGGCACTGATTGCACTGGTAGGTTACACCGATAGGCAGCATTGCTAGGTGGCAGTTAGGGATGAGCTTCGTGTTCGAGTCGAACATACGTTCGACTCGAACATCGGCTGTTCGATCGTTCGATGAAGATCGAACGATTTGGGCCGTTCGCGCCAAATTCGAGTGACGCGAACGGCCCACAATGCACTACGCCATCGCAGTGTCATCCAGGCACTGTGATTGGCCAAGCATGCACTGTGACCCCGCATGCTTGGCCAATCACAGCGCCGGCAGCGAGGAGAGCAATGATTGGCCACAGGCAGGATGCCTGTGGCCAATTATTGCTGATGGGGTTTAGTACACGCCCCACACTATAAAAGGCCGCCAGCGCGGCGGCCTTGTGTAGTGTGTTCCGGAGCAGGGAAAGAGAAGCATAGGCAGGGACAGTGTCATTATTTTTCCTTTACTATTCCTGGATTCCTTGTGTTTAGGGACAAATAAGGATAGGTAGGGAGAGTGTCAGTGACAGTGTGCTATTCTGTGCTAATCCTTGTTTGTAGGGACAGAGAGGTACAGTGAGGGAAAGTGTCAGTGTGCTATTCTGTTCTAAAACTATTTTGCTGAACCATATTTTCAATCCTTGAGTTGAGGGACAGAGAGGTACAGTGAGTGAAACTGACAGTGTGCTATTCTGTTCTAAACCAATTTTGCTGTTCCATATTTTCAATCCTTGAGTTTAGGGACAGAGAAGGACACTCGTAGAAATTATCAGTGTGCTATTCTGTGCTAAATCTTGTTTGTAGGGAGGGACAGAGTAGGACAGTGAGGGAAAGTGTCAGTCTGCTATTCTGTTCTAAAACTATTTTGCTGAACCATATTTTCAATCCTTGAGTTGAGGGACAGAGAGCTACAGTGAGGGAAAGTGTCAGTGTGCTATTGTGTTCTAAAACTATTTTGCTGAACCATATTTTCAATCCTTGAGTTGAGGGACAGAGAGGTACAGTGAGTGAAACTGACAGTGTGCTATTCTGTTCTAAATCAATTTTGCTGTTCCATATTTTCAATCCTTGAGTTGAGGGACAGAGAGCTACAGTGAGGGAAACTGACAGTGTGCTATTCTGTTCTAAAACTATTTTGCTGAACCATATTTTCAATCCTTGAGTTGAGGGACAGAGAGCTACAGTGAGGGAAAGTGTCAGTGTGCTATTGTGTTCTAAAACTATTTTGCTGAACCATATTTTCAATCCTTGAGTTGAGGGACAGAGAGCTACAGTGAGGGAAACTGACAGTGTGCTATTGTGTTCTAAAACTATTTTGCTGAACCATATTTTCAATCCTTGAGTTGAGGGACAGAGAGCTACAGTGAGGGAAAGTGTCAGTGTGCTATTGTGTTCTAAAACTATTTTGCTGAACCATATTTTCAATCCTTGAGTTGAGGGACAGAGAGGTACAGTGAGTGAAACTGACAGTGTGCTATTCTGTTCTAAATCAATTTTGCTGTTCCATATTTTCAATCCTTGAGTTGAGGGACAGAGAGCTACAGTGAGGGAAACTGACAGTGTGCTATTCTGTTCTAAAACTATTTTGCTGAACCATATTTTCAATCCTTGAGTTGAGGGACAGAGAGCTACAGTGAGGGAAAGTGTCAGTGTGCTATTGTGTTCTAAAACTATTTTGCTGAACCATATTTTCAATCCTTGAGTTGAGGGACAGAGAGCTACAGTGAGGGAAACTGACAGTGTGCTATTCTGTTCTAAAACTATTTTGCTGAACCATATTTTCAATCCTTGAGTTGAGGGACAGAGAGCTACAGTGAGGGAAAGTGTCAGTGTGCTATTGTGTTCTAAAACTATTTTGCTGAACCATATTTTCAATCCTTGAGTTGAGGGACAGAGAGGTACAGTGAGTGAAACTGACAGTGTGCTATTCTGTTCTAAATCAATTTTGCTGTTCCATATTTTCAATCCTTGAGTTGAGGGACAGAGAGGTACAGTGAGGGAAACTGACAGTGTGCTATTCTGTTCTAAAACTATTTTGCTGAACCATATTTTCAATCCTTGAGTTGAGGGACAGAGAGCTACAGTGAGGGAAAGTGTCAGTGTGCTATTGTGTTCTAAAACTATTTTGCTGAACCATATTTTCAATCCTTGAGTTGAGGGACAGAGAGGTACAGTGAGGGAAACTGACAGTGTGCTATTCTGTTCTAAATCAATTTTGCTGTTCCATATTTTCAATCCTTGAGTTGAGGGACAGAGAGCTACAGTGAGGGAAACTGACAGTGTGCTATTCTGTTCTAAAACTATTTTGCTGAACCATATTTTCAATCCTTGAGTTGAGGGACAGAGAGCTACAGTGAGGGAAACTGACAGTGTGCTATTGTGTTCTAAAACTATTTTGCTGAACCATATTTTCAATCCTTGAGTTGAGGGACAGAGAGGTACAGTGAGTGAAACTGACAGTGTGCTATTCTGTTCTAAATCAATTTTTCTGTTCCATATTTTCAATCCTTGAGTTGAGGGACAGAGAGCTACAGTGAGGGAAAGTGTCAGTGTGCTATTCTGTTCTAAAACTATTTTGCTGAACCATATTTTCAATCCTTAAGTTGAGGGACAGAGAGCTACAGTGAGGGAAAGTGTCAGTGTGCCATTGTGTTCTAAAACTATTTTGCTGAACCATATTTTCAATCCTTGAGTTGAGGGACAGAGAGGTACAGTGAGTGAAACTGACAGTGTGCTATTCTGTTCTAAATCAATTTTGCTGTTCCATATTTTCAATCCTTGAGTTGAGGGACAGAGAGCTACAGTGAGGGAAACTGACAGTGTGCTATTCTGTTCTAAAACTATTTTGCTGAACCATATTTTCAATCCTTGAGTTGAGGGACAGAGAGCTACAGTGAGGGAAAGTGTCAGTGTGCTATTGTGTTCTAAAACTATTTTGCTGAACCATATTTTCAATCCTTGATTTGAGGGACAGAGAGGTACAGTGAGTGAAACTGACAGTGTGCTATTCTGTTCTAAATCAATTTTGCTGTTCCATATTTTCAATCCTTGAGTTGTGGGACAGAGAGCTACAGTGAGGGAAACTGACAGTGTGCTATTCTGTTCTAAAACTATTTTGCTGAACCATATTTTCAATCCTTGAGTTGAGGGACAGAGAGCTACAGTGAGGGAAAGTGTCAGTGTGCTATTGTGTTCTAAAACTATTTTGCTGAACCATATTTTCAATCCTTGAGTTGAGGGACAGAGAGCTACAGTGAGGGAAACTGACAGTGTGCTATTGTGTTCTAAAACTATTTTGCTGAACCATATTTTCAATCCTTGAGTTGAGGGACAGAGAGCTACAGTGAGGGAAAGTGTCAGTGTGCTATTGTGTTCTAAAACTATTTTGCTGAACCATATTTTCAATCCTTGAGTTGAGGGACAGAGAGGTACAGTGAGTGAAACTGACAGTGTGCTATTCTGTTCTAAATCAATTTTGCTGTTCCATATTTTCAATCCTTGAGTTGAGGGACAGAGAGCTACAGTGAGGGAAACTGACAGTGTGCTATTCTGTTCTAAAACTATTTTGCTGAACCATATTTTCAATCCTTGAGTTGAGGGACAGAGAGCTACAGTGAGGGAAACTGACAGTGTGCTATTCTGTTCTAAAACTATTTTGCTGTTCCATATTTTCAATCCCTGAGTTGAGGGACAGAGAAGGACACTCGTAGAAATTATCAGTGTGCTATTCTGTGCTAAATCTTGTTTGTAGGGAGGGACAGAGTAGGACAGTGAGGGAAAGTGTCAGTGTGCTATTCTGTTCTAAAACTTTTTTGCTGAACCATATTTTCAATCCTTGTGTTTAGGGACAGAGAAGGATAGGCAGGGGACAGTGTCAGTGTCATTGTTGCTAAGCCTCCTGCACAATATACACCTGAAGGTAGCCCTTATTGCTGTTTTTCCCATCTCCCTGCAGGCCATCCATTAAAATGTCTGGAAGGCAACCAAGGAGAGGCAGACAGTCAGGAGGCAAAAAAAGAGGGCAAGCAGGCTCTGTGTCTGGGGGCAACAGTGCTGGTCGTGTACGCGGTGCATTGTCATCAGCACATGGCCATGGGACACGCTTGTCCTTGTTTTCGGCAGCTGGACATGTTGAGCCACATCATGCCGAAGACCTGGTAGAGTGGATGACCAAGCCCACCTCATCCTCCTCATCCTCTCTCACCCAGGCTCAGGGTAGTGGCAAAGCAGCTGCCAAAGCGTCCTCTTCTCTGGTATCATTATCTTCATTAGTCAATCCTTCCCTAGACCCACCATGCCCTCCTCCTGAGGAGTCCCCCGAACTGTTTGAGCACAGTGTTGGGTACATGCTCCAGGAGGATGCCCAGCGTTTGGAAGGATCTGATGATGATACCCAGCTAGAGGAAGGCAGCAGCGTGAGAGCAGAGAGAGGGGATGCTCAAGAAGGACACCAATCTGGCAGTCATGTTCCAGCAGCTGCAGCATACTGCCAGATTGGCTCCAGTGATGAGGAGGGAGGGGATGATGAGGTCACTGACTCCACGTGGGTGCCTAATAGGAGAGAGGAGGAGGAGGAGGATGAGGAGGAGGCACATCTCCAACGAGGCAGGATGCCCTTGAGTGGCCAGCGTATGGGCAGCACACCGACGGAATCACACCGCAGAGCTCCGCCTGTGCAGGGCGCTGCCTCTGCCCGTCATTCAAAAAGTTCTTTGGTGTGGGCCTTTTTTGAGGCGAGTGCATCAGATCGCACAGCTGCTGTTTGCAACATATGTCTCAAGCGTATATCGCGTGGCCAAAACATCAGTCGCTTGGGCACCACATGCTTGATCAGACATATGTTGACCTGCCATGCAGCTCGTTGGCAAGCCTACCTTAAAGACCCACACCAAAGAACAAAGCTGACCTCTTCTTGCACCGCATCAGCTGGGATCTCCAACCCCACTATACCTTCACTCCTCTCTGAAACCTGCTCTGAGAGAAATGAAGGTGTAGAATTAGGTGTGTCACAGGCAAGTACTTGCGGGCACTCTGCTAGCAGTACACCAACGTCCGATTCTAGCAGGCAAATTTCCCTGCCCCAGCTGCTGGACCGTCGAAAGAAGTTCACTCCCAGCCATCCACATGCCCAGCGGTTGAATGCTAGCTTGGCTAAATTGCTAGCGCTTCAACTGCTGCCTTTTCAGTTGGTAGACTCGGCCCCCTTCCGTGAGTTTGTGCAATGTGCGGTTCCTCAGTGGCAGGTTCCCAAACGACACTTTTTCGCACGGAAGGCTATTCCGGCTCTCTACAGGCATGTGGAAGGCAATGTCTTGGCCTCGCTGGACAGGGCGGTCAGCGGTAAGGTGCATATTACCACTGACTCATGGTTCAGCAGGCATGGACAGGGACGTTACCTTTCTTTCACGGCCCATTGGGTCACTCTTTTGGCAGCTGGGAAGGATGCAGGACAAGGTGCAGTAGTGTTGGAGGTTGTTCCACCGCCACGCCTACAAAATGCTACTAGTGGTTGTGACACACCTCTCTCCTCCACCCCCTCCTCTTCTTCTTCCTCCATGGCCTCTTCCTGTGGTTTGTCCTCGGAACCAGCGGTGCTCCGTAGGCGTTCAAGGGGCTACGCAAGTACGCAGGCAAAAAGATGCCATGCCGTGCTTGCGCTGGTGTGTTTGGGGGACAGGAGCCACACTGGGGCAGAGGTCCTGTCTGCTCTGCAGGGGCAGGCCGAGAGGTGGTTGACGCCACGCCAGCTTAAGCCAGGAATGGTGGTTTGCGGCAATGGCACCAACCTCCTCTCCGCCCTCCGACAGGGACAACTGACCCATGTGCCCTGTATGGCTCACGTCCTTAACCTGGTGGTGCAGCGGTTCTTGGGCAGGTACCCGGGCTTACAGGATGTCCTGAGGCAGGCCAGGAAAGTCTGTGTGCATTTCCGCAGATCTTATAATGCCAGTGCTCGCCTGGCTGAGCTTCAAAAGGAGTTGAACCTGCCCAAGAACCGCCTTATATGTGACATGCCCACCAGGTGGAACTCAACGTTGGCCATGCTGCAGCGGCTGCACACGCAGCAGAGGGCCATCAATGAGTACCTGTGCGACTACGGCACCAGGACAGGGTCAGGGGAGCTCGGGTTTTTTCACCACGCCAGTGGGGCATGATCAGGGATGCATACACTGTCCTGGCACCATTTGAGGAGGCCTCTTGTCCACCTGTTGGAGCACACGCTGCGTGGAATAATGGACAGGGCACTTGAGGCAGAACAGAGGCAGGAAGACGAGGACTTCCTTGCCTCTCAAGGCCCCCTTTACCCAGACAGTGTTCCTTCTGTCCCACCCATCGCACAGGAAGAGGAGGAGGAGGAGGAGCAGGAGGAGGAGGATTGTGTCAGCATGGAGGTGGAGGCTGGCACTCAGCATCATCAGCAGCAGTCTTTTAGGGATGATTTACAGTCCCAAGAAACCAGTGGACTTGTACGTGGCTGGGAGGAGGTGGCTGCGGATCATGTCGTCCTTAGTGACCCAGAGGACTCCGGACTGAATGCCTCAGCTAACCTACGCTGCATGGCCTCCCTGATCCTGCAAAGTCTGCGGAAGGATCCTCGTATTCTTCGGATCAAGGAGAGGGACCATTACTGGCTGGCCACTCTCCTTGATCCACGGTACAAGGGTAAGGTTGCGGACCTTATCGTACCGTCGCAGAGGGAGCAGAGGATGAGACAACTCCGGGAGGCCTTGCAGAAAGGTCTGTGCAACGCGTTCCCAGAGACTGGGAGGTTACAAACTCCTGGTCCTGGACAACGAGTTGCTGAGGCTTCGGGCAGTCAAAGAAGGAGCGGTGGGGAAGGTGGCCGTCTGACCGATGCGTTCAGACAATTCTTTAGTCCGCAGCCCCAAAGTATGATCGGTTCCAGCAACCATCGCCAGCGTCTGATATACATGGTGCAGGAATACCTAGGGGCAAGGTCAGACTTGGACACCTTCCCCACCGAAAATCCTCTGGCTTACTGGGTCTTGAGGATGGATCACTGGCCAGAGCTTGCACAGTATGCAATTGAGCTACTGGCCTGTCCTGCATCCAGCGTTCTTTCAGAACGCACATTCAGTGCTGCTGGAAGATTTGTCACGGATCACAGGGTGCGCCTGTCCACCGACTCGGTTGATCGACTGACTTTCATCAAGATGAACCAGTCTTGGATCACCACCAGCTACCACACACCAAATGCTGATATAACAGACTAATTGATTTTAAAATGTCACATCCCTTCAAGACTGATGCTGATGCTGAGTGCCTGTGCTGTTATGTTGTCTGGCTATCCTCCTCCTCCTCCTCAATGATACGATTAACGATGATAGCTTGGAAGATCATTTTGGTTTATGGGTGACGCCACCAGTGGCTAAGGCCCAATTTTTCAGCCCCTGTTTAACAGGGGCGTGTAATTAAAATTTTTGATGCAATACTTTGCAACAGGCCTCATTGCTGTGCTCCAAGTACAGTATCTGTGAGGGGTTGCAGTGTTGTGCCACCAGTGCCTAAGGCCCAATTTTTCAGCCCCTGTTCAACAGGGGCATGCAATTATAATTATTGATCTAATAATTCACAGCAGGGCCCATTGCTGCGCCCACCAAGAGTAACTGTCAGGCCTTACAGTGTTGTGGCACCAGCAACACCATCACCACCACCACCACCACCAAAGGCCCAGTTTTTCAGCCCCTGTTCAACAGGGGCATGCAATTATAATTATTGATCTAATAATTCACAGCAGGGACCATTGCTGCGCCCACCAAGAGTAACTGTCAGGCCTTACAGTGTTGTGGCACCAGCACCACCATCAAAGGCCCAATTTTTACTACCACTGATCAACAATTATATGTTATATTATACTTGACAGCAGGGCGTTCCAGCAC
The DNA here is from genome assembly GCA_029206835.1 of Rana muscosa. NCBI lineage: Eukaryota > Metazoa > Chordata > Amphibia > Anura > Ranidae > Rana > Rana muscosa. The sequence goes on from CM055118.1 coordinate 456,691,004, forward strand.
CCACCAAGAATAACTGTGAGTGCTTTCAGTGTTGTGCCAACACCAACACCTAAGGGGCCAATTTCTGCAGAGTAGATACGGAAGGTCCCTACTTTCAAACATCCAACTTACAAACTACTACTACTTGCAAACGGAAGAAGACAACAGGAAGTGAGAGGAAATCTACCCCTTGGAAGGAAAATTCTCTCCTGTAAGAATTAATATGGGAGAAAGGTGTCTCCTCTCTACTGATGCTTTATCACCAATCCTTGTTTCAATACAAACACCACATTTCAAAAACAGTTGTCATTGGGACGCAAAGTGAGGTGAAATGTTCTGAACAGGGGCACAGACAGCAAAAAAAATGTGACTGGGGTGATAACCGTTCCCTATGTTTTCCAAAAAGCTAAAAAAAAGGAATTTGGCATGGAGCTACACTTAAACAATGCAGCTGTTCAAAATTACAAACAGATTCTACAGAAGAACAAACCTACAGTCCCTGTCTTGTATGCACCGCCTGTATACGGCTGTTCAGAGTATATAGGGGCTTTTTTATTTTGTGTGCGGGGTTCCCCTTAATATCCATACAAGACCCAAAGGGGCTGGTAATGGGCTGGGGTAGGGGGGGGGGTTGATGGGGTAGCTATGCCATTTTTCCTAAAGATTTTCATCCATATTACCGGGACCAGACATTGCATTAAAGCCGCAAGCAGTTTTAAATGGCTTTTTTTCCTTTAGAAATGTTATTTTGTGCAGGGACAGTTCTAAACACGGGAAACACGTGGCACTTCACAGGCATACTTTAGACACCCCCCAGGTACAATATTTAAAGGAATATTTGACTTTTTTTTTTTCACTTTATGCATCATTAAAATGACTGCTCCCGGAAAACGTCCGTTTTTAAAACTTATTTTTGCATTGATACATGTCCCCTGGTGCAGAACCCGGGTTCCCAAACTCTGTTTCGGACAATAACATGGATAATAGTCGTTATAATTAGCACTTTAGAATCCGAACGTTCGCATCCATTGTATTTAATAGGGTTCTAATGTTCGCGCGAACTTTCGGTCCGTTCGCGGGTCCTGGTGCGAACCGAACCCGGGGGTGTTCGGCTCATCACTAGTGGCAGTGATGAGGCACTGATTGGCACCACTGGTGGGCATTGATAGGTGGCACTTGTAGGCATTAGATAGGTGGCACTCGTAGGCATTGATAGGTGGCACCGGCCCCTTACCCGGATCTGTGATCACCCGAGTCTCAGTGACTCGGTGATCACATTGCACGTTGCACTGCAAAGGGGAGGATGTCTATTGACGGCCTCGCGGCATTTGGGGTCCGCGCTGTTGCCGTCATTCGGCTATAGCGCGGACCCCTAGTGGTTAATACATATCCAAAAAATATATATAAAAAATATATAAAAAATATATAAAAAAAACAAATGTATTCATCAATTTAGGCCAATATGCAATAAGCGTATATTGATTGGTTTGCGAAAAATATATTCATGGCATTTTTATTCTTATTATTTATTTTTTTACTAGTAATGGCAGTGATCAGCGATTTTTAGCGGGACTGCGACATATCAGACACTTTTGACACTTTTTTGGGATCAGTGACATTATTACAGTGATCAGAGCTAAAAATATCCATTGATCACTGTATAAATGACACTGGCAGGGAAGGGGTTAACACTAGGGGGCGATCAAGGGGTTAAGTGTGTCCTAGGGAGGTGTTTCTAACTGTGGGGGGGAGGGGACTGACTGGGAGTAGAGAGAGATCGCTGCTCCTGATCACTAGGAATGATGATCTCACTGTACTTGCCTGTCAGAACGGGGATCTGCTTTGTTTACATTGGCAGATCCCCGTTCTGCCTCTCTGAGGAGCGATCACGGGTGACCGCCCGGTGGACATTGCGGCCGCTGGACCCGTGCAGCGGGTGTGCAGGCGCCCACAGTGTCTCTTGCCCAAAACTACTACGAGTAATAGGGCCGCCCTGCCGCAGTATATATGCTGTGGGTGGTCCTTAAGTGGTTAAAATAATATTGGTTTTGATTACTATAAATATTGATGTAAGATTGAGCAAAATCAGATTTTGGTACTCGGAGTAAAAACCTTTTCTTGGAGTCCGTTGAGGGACACAGGAAGTCTTTCACCTTCAGCTTATACTGAGCATATGGAAAGATATTTCTCTTCCATGATGAGGTTATTCTATCCTATGGATAGTTCAGATTTAGATTTTTTGTTGAAAACTGTTTTTTTTCTACTTACATTACCTTAGGGCAGTGGTTCTCAACTCCTGTCCTCAGGACCCACTAACAGGCCAGATTTTACCTTGGTGAGATGCAGACTAGAATACTGCAATCCCTGAGCAGCAAATTATATCACCTGTGATGCATTTCAGTTATCTTGCAAACCTGGCCTGTTGGTGGGCCCTGAGGACTGGAGTTGAGAACCACTGCCTTAGGGGATTAAGTTGGAGTTCTGCCCTACAGTCCCGTCTTTTCTTTTCTTTTTTACTCTCTCTGGGGCGGAATCTCCGAATTCCAAGAGCCATCAATTGATTTCTCCACTCTATACATGGCATTGATCCTTAATGGCGGCTAAACCTCCCGTGTATTTAGTTTTGGAGGGGGTTCATTTTTGTAGGCCTTACATAGGTATCCCCACCATTGGGATACCACTGTTTATGTACCTCATGATGTTATTTTCACTTTGATTATAGGGGTTTATCTCACCTTTACCTATTCTACTGTTCTATTGTACCTAATAACCAGTGGATCTAGGGGTTTAGAGGGTTGGTGTAATACCCAGACTGTTTTTTTTCTTCCAATATTTCCCTTCCCTACTTATCCATTGGTCTCGGGGCTCCCCTAGCCCAATACCCTACGAGTGGGATCTAATATATTGTTATTAGGATGGAAGGATACCATCTATTATTTCATTTCCTAGTATGTGTTCTAAATGGCAATTGTACTTTCCCTTTCAGACACCCTCAATGTTTTTACAAAAGATTTGTATGTTGCCTTCGGCATATGTTATCTGTATACTGTATATTTCTGTAATTTTTATGTTTGGATAACTCTAATAAAAAACATTGAAAGTAAAAAGTCATTTAAGCAGGGCTTTTTTTCAGTTGGAACTTGGTGAAACTCAGTTCCACCACCTCTAATTCAGGCAGCATATCCCTGAACTCTGCACTATGTACATAGTACACCCCTGAACTCTGCATGTAGTGCATCCCTAAACTCTGTACTATGTACCAATCGCACCCCCGAACTCTGCATGTAGCGCATCCCTAAACTCTGCACTATGTACCAAGCGCACCCCGTAACTCTGCACATAGCGCATCCCTAAACTCTGTACTATGTACCAAGCGCACCCCCGAACTCTGCACGTAGCGCATCCCTAAACTCTGCACTATGTACCAATCGCACCCCGGAACTCTGCACGTAGTGTATCCCTAGACTCTGTACTATGTACCAAGCGCACCCCGGAACTCTGCACATAGTGCACCCCTGAACTCTGCACGTAGCGCATCCCTAAACTCTGTACTATGTGCCAAGCACACCCCTGAACTCTGCATGTAGCGCATCCCTAAACTCTGTACTATGTGCCAAGCACACCCCTGAACTCTGCACGTAGCGCATCCCTAAACTCTGTACTATGTGCCAAGCACACCCCCAAACTCTGCACGTAGTGCATCCCTAAACTCTGTACTATGTGCCAAGCACACCCCTGAACTCTGCATGTAGCACATCCATAAACTCTGTACTATGTGCCAAGCACACCACTGAACTTTGCACGTAGCACATCCCTAAACTCTGTACTATGTGCCAAGCACACCCCCAAACTCTGCACGTAGTGCATCCCTAAACTCTGTACTATGTACCAAGCGCACCCCCGAACTCTGTACGTAGCGCATCCCTAAACTCTGTACTATGTGCCAAGCACACCCCTGAACTCTGCATGTAGCACATCCCTAAACTCTGTACTATGTGCCAAGCACACCCCTGAACTCTGCACGTAGCACATCCCTAAACTCTGTACTATGTGCCAAGCACACCCCCGAACTCTGCACATAGCGCATCCCTAAACTCTGTACTATGTGCCAAGCACACCCCCGAACTCTGCACGTAGCGCATCCCTAAACTCTGTATTATGTACCAAGCGCACCCCAGAACTCTGCACGTAGCGCACCCCTAAACTATGTACCAAGCGCACCCCCGGAACTCTGCACGTAGCGCACCCCTAAACTTTGCACCAAGCGCACCCCCGGAACTCTGCACGTAGCGCACCCCTAAACTATGTACCAAGCGAACCCCGGAAATTCTGCACCTAGCGCACCCCTAAACTATGTACCAAGCGCACCCCGGAACTCTGCACGTTGCGTATACCTAAACTCTGTACTATGTACCAAGCGCACCCCGGAACTCTGCACGTAGCGCACCCCTAAACTCTGTACTATGAACCAAGCGCACACAAGAACTCTGCACATAGTGCACCCCTTGGAATAGGGGAGTTTTAGGGGGTTGTGGTTGGGTTCCTTCACCTATTTTCTGAGAAAAAAAGCCCTGCATTTAAGTGATATGAACATTTGTACTAGTCACTTCCTATTGCCCATCTTGTTTTGGGGGAAAGCTTCCCCCTTCTTCTGGGCTAATGTATAAAAGAACAATAAAAAGTGAAATGTACCATGAATATCTCATATAAACAATGTAGTGATATATGTTATATGGATTTTATTGACCTATACCTCTTCATTTTTTATATGAGATATTTAAGGTATGGTTCACGTTTTATTATTCTCTGTACATTTAGCCCTTAAGAAGGTGTAGGTTTTCCCCCCTGAATGTTTTGTCTGTATTTGATGCTCTCAACCAATAAATGTTTAAAAAAAACTTTAAGTAATATGCATTTTGTACTAGTTACTCCTCAGTGACCATTCAAAGCCTACCCCCTCTTCAGGGCTAACGTACAAAAGAACAATAAAAAGTGAACATAAATATCTCATACATACAATGTAGTGATGTATGTTATATGTAGTTTATGGACATATAACTCTACATTGTTTAGATATATTTAGAAATCCATCCATTATGAAAAGGCTTTGGCCATACTTTTCCTTTAACCCGTACTCACATAAATATCTTATATAAATAATATATGTTTATAAAATCCATAACATATACGTATAACATAACATAACTACATTGTTGATATGAGATTTTTATGGTATTTTTCACTTTTTACATCCAAGGCAGAGCCACACAATTGGTTGGGACCTCCAGCTCAGTTGATAATTCTTATGTTGGTGACGTCCACCAACTCCCCATCTTATTACTACCTACCTGCACCAGAATGAAGAAAGATCTCTGCCTACTCAACTTTAACTGTACTAGTTGTAATAAAGTTCACTGAAATTCTCTTTCATATCTAGAGATATAAGACTATGGATTTCTTATTTGAACATTACATTAACTCATACAGAATATAAATGTGCTCAAGCTTCTCTTTTCCAGCTCTTGTCCGAATCCCTCATCTCAGTTACTTTCTGTTCACATTTCCTATGGTTTTATCCTGTATGTCACTATCAGGGATCAGTTAATACTTAGCTTGTGATTGAATCGCCGGGCGAAATCCGCAAAAGTGAAGGTTCAAAGATGAGGCTGTATTTCTCACATTTGCTTGTTTTGTAAAATTAAAAGTAAAGGTAGACTAACAATGTCGACTGGATTTCCCATCTGTTATGACTTTGCTACACATTTCATAATTTCATCAAGATGACATCAATCTTAATATCATGTGCAAACTCAGTACCAGTTTTACATGAGTGATTGACACATGGAAACTGATATAGTGTCAACTTATAAAAATGTTGAGTTAAGTATTGGTACAGTGAGTTTATTTTAAGCAAATCTTTAAAGCAAGAACTCCAGCTAAAAAGATTACAATTAATATCTAATTTGGCACTTATGGACCAGCCGCCCGCAATGTACTGTGGACAGGCAGCCAGCACATGCAAAACTACGTACCCGCACTGCCTACTTCCAGGTTTAGAGCTGTGATCAGTGGCGGCCAGTGATCTTTTTTTTGGCGATGGGAGGGCGGTCGGTCGGTCAGTCAGTGGGACGGTTGGTTGCACTTACCCCATCGTGGCTTCCCTTGCTTGGCGGCGGTCTCCCGTTCCCATGCTCTCCAAGGGTCTAGGTGAATACAATGAAAAAAGAGATGGCGCTCTCTTAGCCTCTGGACCTTCACAAATGCTCCCGCCCTACTAAGAACTCACAGATGCTGGCTTCGCACAAGTCTGTAGAACAAGGAAAAAATCCTGAACTGCCGCACTCCACTGCAAGGCGTCTTTATTGTGGAAATAGATAAAATCCAAAGCAGTACAATCAAATCAAACGTGCTAGCGCGTTTCACATCGTTAGATGCTTACTCATAGCTGATGATGCTATGAGTAAGCATCTAATGATGTGAAACGCATTAGAAACTAGTCCCTGTTTTGTCCATGTTTGATTTGATTGTACTGCTTCGGATTTTATCTATTTCCACAATAAAGACACCTTGCTGCGGAGTGCGGCAGTCCAGGATTTTTTCTTCCTTTTCAAGGGTCTACACAGGTCTTTACGGCGGTGGCTTCCGCTTCCGTTTCCTCCCTCCTTTTCGTCGGCCAATCGGGAGTCTTCTTTTTTCGGCCAGTCAGAAAAACGGGTCTCACACCCTCTTCTGATTGGCTGGATTGAGGATCAGTGTTACAATAGAAAATATTAATTCACTGTTGTAACACTTGGGTGGGCTCATGGCGCAATGCTAGAGTGTCAGCCAACAACCGTAGCTTGAGAAAGGAGCAGGCACCTTGTGTATTCCCTTGGTGCGAATGCTCAGAAACGCGTCGTTTTACGGCAGAACAGTCACTTCACTGAACTCTGCACTCCAGTCCTCTCTGTGACTGCTCGGATGCACCCCAAGCCTCGTTCTGGATCCCGCATGAATCCCGGAAGTGGCCTGTGATACAGGATGCTGGCAGCATGGTGAAATAGAGCTGAATACCATCTGAACTGCAGAGATCAAATCTGACTCCACTGGACTCCCCTGCACTGAACATAAAGAATTTTAAATGTGAGTGTTTTAATGCATCTGGCTATTAAATTCTAAACAGTCTTACTAAGAGGTGACTGTTTTCTCACTTTTACATATCTGGAGTGGCCTCAACTCCCTGTACAAGGCTGCCCTACAAACACAGACTGTACATCTTCACACAGAGCTGTATATGCTCAAAGGACTACCTTATGAACTTACCTTTTGCTTATTAATTTACTATAACCTGCACCGCTACCCATTGTTGTTCTCTTTAAGTTCTTTAGCCAGAATTTGACAGTTGGAGGATGTTATAACGCAGCAGTTTGACAGCAAAACTCTGGATTTGTTTCATTGCATAGATACTAAATTCTACACAATATTACGTAACAGATATGGCTTCATAAAAACAGCTATTTAATGGGTCAAAAACTATTAAAAACTATTAAAACTAACAAGCCAGTCCCACATAGGATTCACATTTGCCTAGCTAATCTCTAGTTTCACCAGCCACTCATAGCAACATTTCAAGCATATTCTAAAAATAACAAGCCAATATTATTTTAAGGCTGAGTAGCAATTTAGAACTATGTGTAATGCAGACAAATTATACAGCGGAGCCCAGATCTATTCCTCATGGCGCAGTGCGATGGAAGGGCAAGAAAAGAGATTGGCAGGTGTAATGCATTCATTATTACAAATGACAAAATCCATTATTAGGGAAAGTCAGTTTAATATATAGGTGAAGAAAAGTATGCATTTTCCTCATTGACCTGGAGCGTCAGGATTTGCTATAAGGTCCTTGGAAATGTGCTTAAAGTGGAAGTAAACCCATTGAGTTAACAGTTTCAAAAAACTGTTACATTCCCGTCATGCCGGAAATGCTAACTGCCACATTGGTTGTGCTCTCAACCAAACTGTCAAACCATCCAATGGCTGGTGTCATAACTTGTCACATGTGCAGAATCATGGCAGTTGAAGATTGAACAAAGGTCAAGGTGGCAGCTTCCTTGGCTGAAAACGATAGGAGGGTTTACTTCCACTTTAACAAGTTTGGCCATTCGGACATATATAACATATAACAAGCTATAGTATAAAGATAAAAAGCAGATCATCTATGTAGCGACAAAATTTTTTTATAACCGGAAGATGGGGACAGCCAAGACATCTGATTGGAGAAAAGGCACACACCCCCTCTCCTCGTAGGTAGAGACTTTCAGAACTGTTCGTTGAATCGTTCAGCACGCTGCTAATCTATTTATAGCATCCTCCCCAGCACAAAATTCTGGCTGCATTTATCTTAGTTGATGGAGAACTTGTCAGAAATTATCAGGCTGATAACAGAAGAACGGAGCAGGCGACAGCCACGGGATATAGTGCTTTGAAGAGAGATAAGAAAACACTGCAGATATATGTGCCCAGCTCAAATTATGTGAATCGGGTTTACATCCACTTTAACCACTTGCCGACCTGCCGCCGTCATTATACTGTGGCAGGTCAGCACGATCACACGAACCGTCGTAGCTGTACATCGGTTCGTTAAAGCAGGATAGTGGGTGCCCGCTGCACTGCAGGGGTGCAGATGCCCTTGACCGGCGGTCGCGATGACAGCCGGCTACGAGCGATCATGGGCACGAGAGGCAGAACAGGGACGTGTGTGTGTAAACACACACTTCCCTGTTCTGTGAGCTGAGGAGATGCAGATCGTGAGTTCCTATAAACTGGGAACCACAATCTGTCATCTCCTATAGTGAGTCCCCTCCCCCTACAGTTAGAACACACAAGAGGGAACATAAATTAACCCCTTGATCGCCCCTAGTGTTAACCCCCTCCCTGCCAGTGACATTTACACAGTAATCAATGCATTTTTATAGCACTAATCGCGGTATAAATGCCAATGGTCCCAAAAATATGTCAGAAGTGTCCGATGTGTCCGCCATAATGTTGCAGTACCGATAAATATCGCAGATCGCTGCCATTACTAGTAAAAAAATAATAAAAATGCTATAAATTTATCCCCTATTTTGTAGACGCTATAACTTTTGCGCAAACCAATCAATATACACTTATTGCGATTTTTTTTAACACAAATATGTATAAGAATACATTTCGGCTTAAACTGAGAAAAAATAAGCTTTTTTTTAAAAAAAATCAGGATATTTATTACAGCAAAAAGTACAAAATATTGTGGTTTTTTTTCCAAATAGTCGCTCTTTTTTTGTTTATAGCGCAAAAAATAAAAACCGGAGAGATGATCAAATACCATCCAAAAAAAAGCTCTATTTGTGGGAAAAAAAGGACATCAATTTTGTTTTGGTACAACGTCGCACGACCGCGCTATTGTCAGTTAAAGCGACGCAGTGCAGTATCGCAAAAAAAAATGGCCTGGTCATTGAGCAGCCAAATCTTCCGGGGCTAAAGTGGTTAAGGTAATAAAATCCTTTAGAACCACTTTAGTCTAAACTTGTATATGCTCGCTGTGGCTCAAACCAAAAAAATATTAGTTGGAATTTTACTGGTCTGGTTTCTATGGACACTTCCATTATCTTCTGTGTTTTCAAAAACATCTTATATAAACCTGCGGCAAAGAACAATAGTCATGTATTTTGTTTTGATTGACTCAGAGATCTGAAATTTATTTACACTGGAGAAATGCGAACGCCGACAAAACTCGGCAGAAATGCCTCTTTTTTTTTTTTTCAACAAGTGGCTCTGAAATATCAAAATAGCACAGAGCTACGAAATGCTAGCTGATCAAAAGGTGCTTTTCAGCACTAAAAATATTAAATGTCAAGCTTTGCAGCCAATTTAGACACTTTAAGCCTTCCTTTGAAATTATTAACAACAACTTTGTTTTGAAAGAACAGGAGATTTTCAAAATGGTCCAAAAAATTACAGAGGCTCTATAAAATAATGCAATCCAGCACGTATCTGAGCATAAATAACAGAGCCACACTTGAGCCTACAATGAAAACAGTTCCAGAAGGGCTGTGAACATCTCTAGGCATCGTTCACATGGGTAAAAAAAAACAAACACCTGCGCTCGTGATCTAGTGCAATGTACAAAGAACTAAATAAAAGCAGCTAGCACAGTTTTCTGGTAAAAACAGTAGTAACAATAAAAAAATAAATGCAGTGCTTATATATTAAACATGAGTCCATATTAGAGCTGCACGGTTCTGGATAAAATGAGAATTGTGATTTTTTTTTTTGCTTAGAATAAAGATCACGATTCTCTGCGTAACATCATTTCTCACATTATACAAAAATATTGTGCTAAGTTTACTGTTTTTTTGTTGTTTTTTTAATTAATTGAAGTATATTTTTTCCTAAAAAAATTGCTTTTGAAAGACCGCTGCGCAAATACAGTGTGACCTAAAATATTGCAACAACCGCCATTTTATTCTCTAGGGTCTCTGCGAAAAAAAATATATATATATATATATATATATATATATATATATATATAATATTTGGGGGTTATAAGTAATTTTCTAGCAAAAAATACAGATTTTAAATTGTAAGCAACAAGTGTCAAAAAAGGTTTAGTCTTTAAAGTGATACTAAAGATTCACGTTTTAAAAAAATAAAATAAAAAACATGTTATACTTACCTCCACTGTGCAGTTCGTTTTTCACAGAGTGGCCCCGATCGCCCTCTTCTGGGGTCTCACGGCGGCTCTCGCAGCTCCTCCCCGCAATAGATAACCCCCCTGGGAAGCTTTATCCCGAGGGGGGTACCTTGCGGGCGCGACCCCGTGTCCATAGCCGCCGAGTGTATGACTCGGCCCCGCCCCCCGGCGGGCGCTTCATTGGATTTGATTGACAGCAGCGGGAGCCAATGCGCTGCTATCAATCTATCTGATGAAGAGCAGAGAAGCCATGGGAAGAACGATGCAGGATCGCACCCACGGAAGTTCGGGGCTCAGGTAAGTAAAACGGGGGCTCGGGGGGCCGGACAGTGCAAGGTGTTTTTTCACCTTAATGCACAGGATGCATTAAGGTGAAAAAACACAAGGCTTTACAACCCCTTTAAGTGGTTAAACTGACCTCATTTACAGACGGAAGTTCATTCCTTTGATCTAAAACAGGGGTAGGCAACCAGTAGCCCTCCAGCTGTTGTGGAACTACATTCACCATGGGGCATTGCAAGGCTGGCCGTTACAATTACTCCCAGAGGCATGATGGGACTTGAGGCGATTTAGTTCGCATTTGTAGCGCTATACAAGTTATTCACTCACTCACTCACTCACTCACCCTGATCTTAAAGAACCGAGAGATACATTGTTTCTCTTTATCGCTGTTGATAAACATTTGCCGGCTGAGGTTTTTTTTTTTTTTTTTTTACAGCTCTGCTCAGGGCTCTGCACTTGTTTAAAGCGGTTGCATAGTAATTTTTTCCACTTTTACCTACAGGTAAGCCTATAATAAGGCTTAGGCCTCATGCCCACTGGCGTTTTTACAGCTGCGTTTTTTGCAGCTTAAAAACGCCTGTCCATGTTATTGTAAATATTTTTTATTTTTTTTTTGAAAAAAAAAACAAAAAAAAAAAAGTCGGAGCTAAAAACGCGACCATGCGTTAGTGCGCGTTTTTTGCGCGTTAGGGCGCGTTAGTGCGCGTTAGTGCGCGTTTTTGCGCGTTTTTTGACGCTCGCGTTTTTTCCTGCCAAATTCTGACGCTGAGGAACGCACTGGCCCTGGGTTTTTTTTTACAGCTTACAAACGCCTATGCTCTTTACAGCTCAAAAACGCCTAGGTGGGCATGAAGCTATAGACTAACATGGACAGGCGTTTTTAAGCTGTAAAAAACGCTCAAAAACGCGGCTGAAAAAACGCCCGTGGGCATGAGGCCTTACCTGTAGGTAAAAAAAAAAATCCTAAACCTTTACGTTTTAGTAGATATTCCCCACGCAATGAGCCGCTGACTGCAGCGGCGCATGCGCAAAGGGGATTCTCGCCTGAAGGCCCGGCAGACGCCGGACCTTGCCGGGAAGAAGTCTCCTGCGCGCATGCACGGGAGTGACGACATTGCGGCTCCAGCCACTCACAGTGCTGGAGCCGGAATACCTGGAAGACACGCCGAGGCAACATGTCATCTCCCTCGGCGTGGCCCAGGTGAGTTACCGATGCCTCGTTCTAAGGTAAGTATTTCATAATGAGCTAGTATGCAGTGCATACTAGCTCATTATGCCTTTTGCCTTACAGGTGACTTAAATTTTTATTTTATTTTTTGGGGGGCTATACAACCGCTTTAAAGCGGAAGTAAACTCCTCTGGTGTTTTTGTACCTATAGGTAAGCCTATAATAAGGCTTACCTATAGGTACTGTAAATATCTCTTAAACTTGCACCATTTAGGAGATATTTACTGTATACTGTGCTGATTACATCATTGGAACATACGCTCTGAAGAAACGGCTACCCGCGCCGTTTCTTTAGGGACGTGCCGTGACCGGCGGCTTACTTGCACATGCGCGGGCGTGATGTCATTGCGGCTTCGGCCAATCACAGCGCCGGAGCCCGCAAACCAGGAAGTAACTCCGGGAAAGATGTTGGCCGTGTAAGCTGTGTGCGGGCGCCACTGCAGAGCTTTGTTCTAAGGTAGGTATTTCATACGGAGGTCCCCAGGGGCCCTTATGGCAACCCCCCTTTTTTTTTATAACATTTTTTTTTTACATTTTTTTTATAACATTTTTTTTTGTAAGGGGCCCAGAGGTCCCCAGAGGCCGGAGGTCCCCAGGGGCCCTTATGGCAATCCCCCTTTTTTTTTTATACATTTTTTTTTGTGAGGGGCCCAGAGGTCCCCAGGGCCCTTATGGCAACCCCCCTTTTTTTATATTTTTATAAAAAAAAATTGTAAGGGGCCCAGAGGTCCCCAGAGGCCCCCAGGGCCCCGGACAGCAACCCCCCTTTTTTTTTGTTATTTTGGGTTTTTCCTTTGTTCGTCAGCACCCAAAGCCCCCCCGACCTCAACAATTCGCGGCAGCAGCACCCCCGATTCTCAATTCGTGGCACCCCCCGCTTCTCAATTCTCAGTGGCAGCACCCCCCGGTTCTCCTCTGCTCCAGGGGGCCCATGCCTGAAGCTGTGTAAGGGGCCCCAAAATTCCTGATGGCGGCCCTGCATATGATTGGGAGATAGAAAGTTTTTAGATAGGAATCCAGTGAACGTTATTCCCCATGACAGATGCTGATGAAAATCCGCCACCAATAGTAAAGACACACACTGACCCTTAATCCAAAAAATAGGAAAACTCAAAAGCAGTCAAAAAAGTGTTTTTGTAGTAATCAGCTTCAAATCACCACACTCATAGGATCTCCTGATAAATGTATCTCTCAGGCTGTAACACACTCCATCAAGGACAGGACCTTGGCGTTGGCAGACGGTGGAGCCCCCTTCGGTGGCCGATCCCTAGCGGTGTGGCTCCTCTCAGTAGCTGGGCTAAAGTTGCTGTTGAGTTCAGATCCTCGCTGGCTGAAGATCTGAACTCAACAGCAACTGGAACTGGCTGAAGATCTCGCCTCGCACCTGGAGCACAGTGCTGCAAACTGTATGTAGTCTCAGCCACATACAGTTTATACAGCAGGTCCAGCGGCCACACGTGTTAGTAAGGAAATAGTTTGATTGGGCAAGCTTGTCCTGAATGAACTATTTTAACAATTTAAACTGAAACTAAAGCTGGAGATCAGCTTTAAATATGTTCCCCCCTCCTCCTACTTCTATATACTGCTTATATATACACTATATTACCAAAAGTATTGGGACACCTGCCTTTACACACACATGAACTTTAATGGCCTCCCAGTCTTAGTCCGTAGGGTTCAATATTGAGTTGGCCCACCCTTTGCAGTTATAACAGCTTCAACTCTTCTGGGAAGGCTTTCCACAAGGATTAGGAGTGTATCTATGGGAATGTTTGACCATTCTTCCAGAAGCGCATTTGTGAGGTCAGGCACTGATGTTGGACAAGAAGGCCTGGCTCGCAGTCTCTGCACTAATTCATCCCAAAGGTGTTCTATTGGGTTGAGGTCAGAACTCTTTGCAGGCCAGTCAAGTTTCTCCATCCCAAGCGTGCTCATTCATGTCTTTGTGGACCTGCAAAGGGTGGGCCAACTCAATATTGAACCCTACGGACTAAGACTGGGATGCCATTACAGTTCATGTGTGTGTAAAGGCAGGTGTCCCAATACTTTTGACAATATTGTGTAGGTGCTTCCAAAAGGTTCTGTGTGTTAAAGGTTCTTCTTATACTATGCATACCTGTATGTCCTGTGTTTGATCCTTTCAAAAATGCTTATGTGTTAAAGTCTTTTGCTACAGTGTAGATTTATTGCATTGTATCCTGGGTTGACCTGTTAACCTGGTGGTTCCTAAGAAGGAAGGGAAAAGAGAGAAGTATGGCCGAAGCTTTTTTGGCCCTACTTCTCCTATGGATCACAGGAGTGCAGTTCACTCTGCACTTCTATGACCTGCTAAAGCCAGTCCCCTTTATATCAAAGTTCCCCTTTACAGTTCAGTTCCCTTTATAACACAGTGCCCCGTTACAATTCAGTCCCCTTTATATCACAGTGCCCCTTTACAATTCAGTCCCCTTTATTACACAGTATCCCTTTACAGTTCAGTCCCCTTTATATCACAGTTCCCCTTTACAATTCAGTCACCTTTATATCACAGTGTCCTTTTACAGTTCAGTCCCCTTTGACACACAGTTCCCCTTTACAGTTCAGTCCCCTTTATATCACAGTTCCCCTTTACAATTCAGTCACCTTTATATCACAGTGTCCTTTTACAGTTCAGTCCCCTTTGACACACAGTTCCCCTTTACAGTTCAGTCCCCTTTATATCACAGTTCCCCTTTACAATTCAGTCACCTTTATATCACAGTGTCCTTTTACAGTTCAGTCCCCTTTGACACACAGTTCCCCTTTACAGTTCAGTCCCCTTTATATCACAGTTCCCCTTTACAATTCAGTCACCTTTATATCACAGTGTCCTTTTACAGTTCA
Source organism: Rana muscosa (assembly GCA_029206835.1). Classification (NCBI taxonomy): domain Eukaryota; kingdom Metazoa; phylum Chordata; class Amphibia; order Anura; family Ranidae; genus Rana; species Rana muscosa. The sequence goes on from CM055118.1 coordinate 456,706,066, forward strand.
GTCCCCTTTGACACACAGTTCCCCTTTACAGTTCAGTCCCCTTTATATCACAGTTCCCCTTTACAATTCAGTCACCTTTATATCACAGTGTCCTTTTACAGTTCAGTCCCCATTGGCACACAGTTCCCCTTTACAGTTCAGTCCCCTTTATATCACAGTTCCCCTTTACAATTCAGTCACCTTTATATCACAGTGTCCTTTTACAGTTCAGTCCCCTTTTACACACAGTTCCCCTTTACAGTTCAGTCCCCTTTATATCACAGTGCCCCTTTACAATTTAGTCCCCTTTAAATCACAGTGTCCCGTTACAATTCTGTCTCCTTTATATAACAGTGCCCCTTTACAGTTCAGTCCCCTTTATATAACAGTGCCCCTTTACAGTTCAGTCCCCTTTATATCACAGTACCCCCTTACATTACAGTGCGGAGGCTCGGCTCCATGAATATCCCATAACCAACCTCTGCCGCAAATACTTTAGCAAGTACAGTTCCAAAGAGTCCCCACTAGGGTGTGTTAAGCCCCGCCCACACACTGCATCAGCGTAATAGTCGGAAAGAGGTTAGCAGCCCCCATATTTCTCTTAGGATTTTTTTTATACATTGTTTCAGACCTCCTACCTTACATGTTTTGGAAACGCTCATGGAAACATCAGTAATGCGTGAATGGGGAGCAAGGTTAAACATCAACTGTATAAGGAAATCAAAAAATGTACCTATAGCAGCCAATCAGATGTTGCCATTTCATTTCTAAATTGCACTGCAAAAATCTCTGGAGTGCAAAATGTGGCTATGAGCTATGCTGGCTCTTTGCTCCAGTTTTGAACATGATTTATCATGACTAGTAAAAGCAAATGCATACCAATTATATACAGTATATCCAACAGCAGCTAACCAAGCACCAACTTCATGGATTGCTACTACCAGTGGTTTCCTGTTTTTCTTCTGTTAATATATTATATAAACATAATAAATACATAATAAATATTATAAATAAATTAAATAAATAAATATAAAGTAAAACAAATAAATATCTCTCTGACAGTAAGAACAACATTTCACCAGTTGCATAATGGTAACAAAACTCCTTATCCTATTGCAACATGGACAGATAGTTACCATATTTATCGGCATATAACACGCACCTTAATTTTAAGAGAGGAGTTTCAGGGAAAAAAAATAATTAAATAAAGAATTTTGAAGCAAAATAAGGGTCAGTGCCCATCTGCAGCCTCACCATTGCCCATTCATGAAGCCTGATCAGTGCCCATCTGCAGCCTCACCATTGCCCGTCACTGCAGCCTAATCAGTGCCCATCTGCAGCCTCGCCATTGCCCATTAATGAAGGCTGATCAGTGCCCATCTGCAGCCTCACCATCGCCCGTCACTGCAGCCTAATCAGTGCCCATCTGCAGCCTCCCTATTGCCCATCTGCAGCCTCGTCATTGCTCATCATTGCAGCCTGATCAGTGCCCATCATTGCAGCCTGATCAGTGCCCATCTGCAGCCTTGACCATCATTGCAGCCCAATCAGTGCCCATCTGCAGCCTTGCCCATCATTGCAGCCCGATCAGTGCCCTTCTGCAGCCTTGCCCATCATTGCAGCCTGATCAGTGCCCATCTGCAGCCTTGCCCATCATTGCAGCCTGATCAGTGCCCATCTGCAGCCTTGCTTATCACTGCAGCCTGATCAGTGCCCATCTGCAGCCTTGGCAGAATAGACAGAGCAGGATCTCCTGTGTACTCGACTCGGCTCGGTGTCACGCCCAGTCCCGCCCCTTGGCCCGGCTCCTATGATGGACATAACACCGGTCCAATGCCGGGAAATCAATACTAGGAGCCTACCAGGGGGCGGGGCTGGGCACAGGAGATCCGGCTCTGTCTATGTCAGCGGCGCTCATTCCCTCCTTCAACTCCAAGGCAGCCCTATATCGGCGTATGACGCACAAACACGATTTTCCCCCTATTTTCAGGGGAAAAAAGTGTGTGTTATATGCCGATAAATACAGTACTTAATGGAGATGTGGCTCCAGCTGGTTCTGCACTTCTGTGACATGTTTTCAGCAGAGAGCGGGCTGAATCCTGCTAACGTCACAGAGCCGGTCCAGGCTGGGGAAAAATCACGACAAAATGGTCGGCATCCACCCACAACCCTGGACCAGCAACTGGCTCATCTTCTCAGCAAACAGCTGAGAGGCTGAGCCAGCCGCTACCCCCCCCCCCCATAGCCCAGCGCTCCAGTGAGCGGTCAGCTCTTCAGGGATAAAAACCGATGCAGGTGTTATCCCGAAGGAGCGAGAGGGGACATCCCGCCACCTTCCGCCACTCTTCCCAGGCCTCCCATCCCACCGGGAGACCCGATCTGCGATCCGCCACTTCTGCCGGCTAGAGTGAGACTAGAAGTTAGCCGTAAACATGGAAGCGACCTCACAGCGTCACTTCCAATGGCACCATTTAAAAAACAATGACAGTATTCAGAATCGTTGTTTTTGGTGATCTGAATACTTTGAAGTGCAAACAAGGGATTTAGGGTCTTTTAGACCCCCGATCCCTCCATAAAGAGTACCTGTCACCACCACCTATTACTGTCACAAGAGATGTTTACATTCCTTATGACAGCAATAAAGGTGATCAATTTTTTTTTTTTTTTTAAGTGACAATGTAAAATAAATAAATAAATAAAAAAAAAGCGCTCGTGCATCAAACAAAACACACACGCAAGTCGTGCCCGCATAAGTAAGCGGTGTTCAATTCACACATGTGAGGTATCGCCGCGATCATCAGAGCGAGAGCAATAATTCTAGCACTAGATTTTTAGATACTGTAGTTTGTCGTCATTCCACAAGTTTGCACAATTACAAAGCATGACATGTTAGGTATCTATTTACTCGGGTAACATCATCTTTCACATTATACAAAAAAATTGGGCTAAATTTACGGTTTATTTTTTAATTCATGAAAGTGTATTTTTTCCCAAAAATTCGCGTTTGAAAGACCACTGCGCAAATACAGTGTGACATAAAATATTGCAACAATTGCCATTTTATTCTCTAGATTCTCTGCTAAAAATATATATATAATGTTTGGGGGTTCTAAGTAATTTTCTAGCAAAAAATATGGATTTTAACTTGTAAGCAACAAATGTCAGAAATAGGCTTAGGAATGAAAGGGATAATAAACCACATACACCTTCTACTCTTTCACACCAAATGAGTGACTACCAATGATGCTTAAACACTCCCCATACACATGTGTTCCCTATCTCCATGACTAAGCTCCCAGGGGCTGATCGAAATGTGTTGGGGCGTGGCCTGGTCGGAGTCCAGGCTGAGGTTGCCACTCCACTCACTTTCATAGGACATCTCAGATGTGCGGCATCCAGGGGCTGCCCTTCGTCTCTTGAGCTACTGTAGGAGTCAGGATGAACTCCATCCCCTGCCAGCACTCTCACCAGCAGCAATGGATGTACCAGCTTGCTTATCCCCCATCTATTGAGCCTGAGTGGCACACACACACCAACCAGTCACAGGTTTGTTTCAGGGAATGCCCAAAATCTGACTTGGATCTTAAAGCAGACCAGTAATCCAATCACACAAGCAACAAATGTCCTATCGGTTTTATAGCCCCCTCGCCTTTCTAAAAACGTACCCGTGTCCTATCTCGATCCAGCACTGTGCCCGAGTGCAGCAGCACTGCTTTCTCCCCTTCTCTCTCTCTCTCTCCTCACAGGACACAGGGGCAGCAGTGGGAGACACTGGCTCCTGCTGCTGTCAAATAAATCCTGTAAAGAGGGATTGGATGAGCGGGGCTGAGTTGCACTGTGTATGTCTGTAGATGCACACAGTTCAGCTCAAGAGCAAGCCCGCAGGTACGCCCCCATATGAAGTGGCTTCCTACGGTGGCACACAGAGAAGAGAAGGAGCCTAGATTGCCGGTGGGGGACCCCGTGAAGAGTTGGGGGCTGCATTAAAGTGGAATTAAACCCACTAATTTAACTGTTTTCAAAAGCAGTTACATTCAAGGCATGCTGTGACTAATAACTGTCAAGCCGTCGTTTTTCCTGATGAGATTCTTGACAAGAATCTTGTCCCGGCTGAGTGTACACACGTACACTTCAAAAGAACCGCCGTTCTTTTGAATGGCATGAACGCGGTGACGTCATCGACTACGACGAGCATGCGCTCATCACATTCGATGCCGTCGCCGTCATCTTGTTACACCCTACCTATGCCTAGGAAGCTACCGCACATGCGTCAAAGTCATTTCGAGCATGCGCGGGTTTCCACGGCAACAGGTAAGTATACACACACTCGGGTTTCTCATCGGGAAACAGGCCGACAAGAATCCCGACGAGAAAATAGAGAGCAGGTTCTCTATTTTTCTCATCGAGATTCTGGGCAGTTTTCTTGACGAGAAACATGAAAGCCTCGTACACACGGCTGGTTTTCTCGGCAAGAAAGCTCTCCCGGCAGTTTTCTTGTCATTTCTTGACAAGGAAACCGGCCGTGTGTACGAGGCCTCACAGTTGCTTGTGCTCCCAAACAAACTGTCAAGCCACCAAATGGTGGGTGTCATAACTGATCACATGTGTAGCACCATGGCAACTGCAGATCAAAAGGAGGGTAAGATTGCAGCTTCTGTGGCTGTAAGGGATAGGAGGTTTAAGGGCTGATTCAGACCAGCAGCCAGGTTGATCAATCATGACACTGTTTACTTTTTTTTTTCTTTTGTTAGAACTTTATTGAAATGTGACAAGTGACATTTCATTAAAGCGGAGTTCCACCCAAAAATTTAACTTCCGCTTTAAGTGAAGGTGACCCCCTGACATGCCATGTATTTTTTTTTTGGGGGGGGCAGATACCCTCTTTTTAGAGGCACCCAGCTCCCGCTTCCTCCCGGGGCTCCGCGGCACCGGAAGGTAATTCAGCTCTCCCCCTTCCCTCCGTGCAATCTTCTGGGAACGTCACAGGTCCCAGAAGATTGCCTGGCCAATCACAGCACGCAGCGCGGCTCGCGCATGCACAGTGTGTGCCCGGCTGTGAAGCCACAGCCGTGCGCCCACAGTCAGAATGCCGGTGCCGCGGAGAGGAGGGGCTTCGTACGCCCGCATCGATGGACCGTGGGGCAGGTGAGTGTCTAATTATTAAAAGTCAGCAGCTACACTTTTTGTAACTGCTGACTTTTATATGGGTGGAACTCCGCTTTAAATTCTATGCACCATGGGCAGTGTTGCAATGCTGTGGTTTACATCACAACCTGCTGTGCTGCACTATTTTTCAGTCAACACCACCACAACGCAGTAGTGTGAACTAACACAAATTGCATTGACTTTGCATTGGAACTGCACTGGACAATGCTGCGCATTCCAATCAAAATGGTGTAAATGGGCTCTAACTGAATTAAAACAAGAATAATTATATGTACTCAGAGGGGTTGATTTACTAAAGGCAAACATGCTGTTCAGTTTGCAGGAGAGCTTGCACTTTGCAAGATAATTTTCCCTATAGTTTATATTGTGAAAATTCATTTTGCAAAAATACCTAATCATGTGCAAGGAAAATAACCAAAACAGTAATTTTACTTGCACATGAGTAGATAAGGGAAGTCAACAAAGCTTTGTCTCATTTACTAAGCTAGGGGAAAAATCCCTTGCAAAGTAAACAGCCTATTTGCCTTTAGTAAATCAACATATATAAAGAGTGTGTGTAAATATATATGTTGCACTTTTGAAGGTTTTGTATATTGACCTTAAGAGGAACTGCAGTCTGCTCACATAATTTGTGATAAAAACATCTTTGCCATTCTGAAGCTTCCCTTCAACCACTTTGCATATTATTTTATATATACTGTGATTCTCTACTTGCCAAATATGCTGCAGAAATCTCCTTCCCCTGAGTCTGGCTGCAATCATTTTAACTGTGGGCAACTGAAGCTGCTGCCTGTTCACTTCCTGGATTTACACAGACACACAGAGGTACACCTCCAGCCCTGCAGCTCTCATTGGCCCTCTTATGCCCCCTCCCTTCCTGAGGGAGAGCTGTGCATGATGTCATAAGCCTAGGCTTTTTACCAGACAAGAAACAGGAAGTGGGCTGTATAAGGTATTTACTGGCAGAAAAAAAATAATACTATCCAAAGTTAAAAGAACAAGGGTAGAAGATTTAATTGTTAGAAAGTTGAAAAATGACTGAAGGTCCACTTTACTTGCAAGCTGCCTGGGGAGATTTTTTCCAGCACTGGTTTACAAATTAGTAAATAGAATCCAGTTGGATGTTGTCATTTAGTTTCCAAGTTGCACTGCAAAAACCTCTAGAATCCAATAAGTGACCATGGGACCCTTTGCCCCAGTTTTATACAAGACTAGCAAAAATCTATACTCAAACAGCAGCGAAACAAGCACCGGCTTTATGAATTGCTAGTATCAGTGTTATTCTGTTTTTCTATTGTTACTAAATATTATGAATAAATAGATATAATAAATACTAAAATATCTCTTTGATACTTTAAACAGCAATTCACCAGTTGCATAACAGTAACCAAGCTCATCCTATTGCAACATGGACAGATAGTTATTTAGTTTCTATTGTAACATAATGGTAAATTAGAACAAATAAAGGAGAGCTTTGATTAGCTGTTGACCCAAGTCTCTGATCTTGGAGGTGATTCACACCATTGAACTCCTAGTGGCTTTAGAATTCCTTAGTAAGTTCTGTACATGTGTTCAAAGCAGACAGGAGGGCGCAGGGACAATGAAGGCTCTCAGCACACCCTGGAGATGCCATAAAAGCTTAGCTCATCCCATCCTCTGTCTAATATTGATCCAGACATATGTGAGGTCAGTGCCAGCAAAATAGGGGCAACTCACCACACCCAGCAATGCATCTTAGCCAACCCAGTAGCCACATACACAATGCAACCATCACCCAAGCCCCTTCAGATTCTTATATGTCCAGGTGACAGAGCAGCAAGCTAAGCATCACCCCCAAGCCCCCTTTAGATTCCTCTAGGTTCATGTGACAGAGCAGCATGTCAAGCACCATCCCCAAGCCCCTTCAGATCCCTCTACCCCCAGGTGACAGAGCATCATCCCCGAGCTCTATTCAGTTCCTTCAGATGTCCAGATGACAGAGCAGAAAGCTAAGCATCATCCTAACGCCCCTTCAGATCCCTCTACCCCTATGGACAGAGTATAATCTACCCAAGCCCCATTCAGATCCTTCAGATGACCAGGTGACAGACCAGCAATATAAGCATCATCTTCAAGTCCCTTCAGATCCCTCTACCCCTAGGAACAGAGTATCACCCCAAAGCCCCATTCAGATCCTTCAGATGTACAGGTGACAGAGCAGCAATATAAGCATCATCCTCAAGCCCCTTCAGATCTCTCTACCCCTAGGAACAGAGTATCACCCCAAAGCCCCATTCAGATCCTTCAGATGTACAGGTGACAGAGCAGCAATATAAGCATCATCCTCAAGCCCCTTCAGATCCCTCTACCCCTAGGAACAGAGTATCAGCCCAAAGCCCCATTCAGATCCTTCAGATCTACAGGTGACAGAGCAGCAATATAAGCATCATGCTCAATCCCCTTTAGATGCCTCAACCCCCCCCCCCTTGACAGAGTATTATCCAAATGCCCCATTCTTCAGGTCCTTCAGATGTCCAGGTAGCAGATCAGCATGCTAAAAATCATCCTCAAGCCCCTTCAGATCCCTCTACCCCCAGGAACAGAGTATCATCCCTTAGCCCCATTCGAATCCTTCATATGTCCGGGTAACAGAGCAGCAATATAAGCATCATCCTCAAGCCCCTTCAGATCCCTCTACCCCCAGGAACAGAGTATCACGCCAAAGCCCCATTCAGATCATTCAGATGTCTGGGTAACAGATCAGCATGCTAAGCAAAATCTCCAAGCCCTATTCAGATACTTCAGATGTCCAGGTAACAGATCAGCATGCTAAGCAAAATCCCCAAGCACTATTCAAATCCCTCCACCTCCAGGTGACAGAGCATCTTCCCCAAGCCCCATTCAGATCCTTCAGATGCCCAGGTGACAGATCAGCATTCTAAACATCATCCTCAAGTCCCTTCAGATCCCTCTACCTCCAGGTGACAAAGCAGCCAGCTATAAGCATTATCAGTCTAGTGAAAGTTCAAATATTAGCCCTGCTCTTCACAGCCACTGACTTCTATCCAAGAGGCACTATAGGGAAAAAAAACGAATGAGGCTTCCTATAAGACAGTTTCTTCATTGACAGTAGAATGGCAGTGGACTCCAGACCTACATGCATGCCTGTAGCAGAGACAAGTCTCTAGCCCTCTTCTAATAGGAAAGGGTGTGAATTCTTGGCAGGGTAGCCTGGTAGTGTATCCTTCCAGCATTATTTTGTGATATGAGTATAGCTTTGCATCATCATCAGCAACAGCATTGTTTTTTTTTTTTTTTTCCTGTATACACAACTGCTTTGCCTTGGGAGCTCTCTGCTCTCTTGCTTCTGCATTAAGCACGTTGCTTTCCGACAATAGGACCCGACAATAGGATCCGACAAAAAGGAAACCTATCATTACCAGCCTTAGCCTAGCTCACCTCTATACTTCCACTTTGTTGATGTGATCCCTGCTAATAGAAATAATCAAAGCTTCTAGAAATAGCACAGATCAAGCTGTAGGCAACAAGAAGCATGCAGATCGCCATCAAAAGTATTGATTCATTGGATGCAAACAGTATTGCCTATCAAACCAAAGTCCATAAACACCATAAACACTGTGCAATCTGATCACTGATGTGTGTTTGAACTGGAATCAGAAAAAGGCAGGATAGAGTTAAACAAGAAGCAAGCTGAAGTATGAAGACAAAGAAAACTAGATAATGAGCGACCTCTCTGTGCCCCTCCAGCCATTCCAACATGACAAGGGAAAAGATTATTTACCCCATCTCCTGCTCCAGCTCTGAGATGTCAGCCAGGATGAGAAAGACCACTAGCAGGGTGACAGTGGCAAGTACCCAGCTCCTGAAGTCCGGATTCATGGCTCTCAGCTGCTTCTCTCAAGCCTGCCAGTGCAAATCAGCGAGGTGAAGGTGAGAGCTGGCAGTCCAGGCAGCAAGTCAATCCTGGCTTGCGCAAGGCAGGCTTCCCCCCCTTAGTCCTCCTTGGCTGAGTGCAGGTGGGGAAAGGGGGCAGATCGTTGTCACCTATCATCAGAGTGCATGCTGCTGTGCTCACACACACTGGCAAAGAGAGAGATCCATGCAGAGGCACTGACATCCACTGGCTGACACAGAGATCCTCCCTCTTCTCCCTCCTCTTCTTCTCTGCTTCTTAAACTTAGTGTAACAAAGGGAGAAGTGCTCACCTGGGAGCAGGCAACAGACAGCAGGCAGTAAGGGAAAGCCACCAGGGATAGACTGATGAGAGCAAGTAACAGTACACACTGCCTGCAGGAATTAGAGAAGGGATGGCTTACATAACAGTCACTGGGAAGGTTGTGTCTGGCATCATTCTGATGTGATATTATTATAGTGCCATGCACTTTGTAATATTTCTTGTATGGAAATGTTGGATAATGGGAGAGAAAGCACAGGGATCATAAGCACACTTGGCAATACATAGAATGGAGCTCTGGGTTGGCTATAGATTCTGCTATGACTCATGGTGGTGACAACACTCAGCATTATCACATCAACAAAGGAGTGCCCACTCCTTCCATGCTCAGTTCATTAAGACTGGCAGGGTCATCTGACAACCAAGGCGTGTAACCCTTCATTTAAAGCAGTATTTTTATGGTTACCTTTCCCATTCAGTTAAATTGGAATTTTTTAGCTTTTTTTGGTTGAACTAGATGGACTTGTTTCTTTTTTCAAACCAGATTAACTATGTAGCTAATAGCAGTAGCAATGTAAATCAATAATAAGGCAAACAATAAATTCCATGTATCATTTAATCACTTCAGCCCCGGAAAGTTTGACCCCCTTAACCACTTGCCGACCGCTTCACGCACTTATACGTCGGCAGAATGGCTCCTGTGGGCAAAGCAACGTACCTGTACGTTGGTTTTAAAAGCCTGCCATGCAGGCTTGCGCCCGCTGCAAGCTCTGTGGCAGTGCCCACGGGACCCGCGGAACTCGATGTCTGCCGGTGTCCCGTGATCGTGTCACGGAGCTGCAGAACAGGGGGATGCCTGTGTAAACAAGGCATTTCCCTGTTCTGCCTAGTGACAGGACACTGATCTACTGCTCCCTGTCATCGGGAGCAGTGATCACTGTCTTGTCACTGATAGCCCAGCCCCCCCACAGTTAGAATCACTCCCTAGGACACACTTAAAGCGGAGGACTGCCTAAAAAAAAATATTAAAAGCCAGCAGCTACAAATACTGCAGCTGCTGACTTTTAATAAATGGACACTTACCTGTCCAGGGTGCCAGCGATGTCGGCAGCCGAAGCCAATCAAACGCTTGGCTCTCGGCTGCCCCCGCCGCCATCCTCGGTGAGGGAATCAGGAAGTGAAGCGTTGCGGCTTCACTTTCTGGTTCCCTATTGCGCATGCGCGAGTCCCGCTGCGAGTCCTAACTGGCCTTGCTGTCTTCTGGGACCTGTGTGTTTCCCAGAAGACAGCGGAGGGGGGTGGGAAGGGGCGTGACTCCCGCGGGAGTCTATGCCCGGAAGTGGGTGCAAATACCTGTATTATATAGGTATCTGCACCCCCTTCCCCTGAAAGGTGGCAAATGTGACACCGGAGGGGGGGTGGGTTCCGAAAAGCGGAGGTTCCATTTTTGCGCGGACCTCCGCTTTAACCCCTTCCTCGCCCCCTAGTGTTTAACCCCTTCCCTGCCCGTGTCATTTACACAGTAATCAGTGCATTTTTACATTTTGGTCCCAAAATAGCGTCAAAAGTGTCCAATGTGTCCGCCATAATGTCGCAGTCACGATAAAAATTGCAGATCGCCGCCATTACTAGTAAAAAAAAAAAATATTTATAAAAATGCCATAAAACTATCCCCTATATTGTAGACGCTATAACTTTTGCGCAAACCAATCAATATCCGTTTATTGTGATTTTTTTAAACCAAAAATATGTAGAAGAATACATATCGCCTTAAACTGAGAAAGAAATTTGTTGTTTTTTTTATATATTTTTGGGGGATATTTATTATAGCAAAAAGTAGAAAAAGGGTGTCAATCTTGTTTGGGTACCACGTCGCACGACCGCGCAATTGTAAGTTAAAGCGACGCAGTGCTGAATCGCAAAAAGTGCCCTGCACAGGAAGGGGGTAAATTCTTCCGGGGCTGAAATGTTTAATGATCAGAGCGTTTTTTGCGATACGGCACTACGTCAATTTAACTGACAATTGCGCGGTCGTGCGACGCTATACTCAAACAAAATTTACGTCCTTGTTTTCCCACAAATAGAGCTTTCTTTTGGTGGTATTTGATCACCTCTGTGATTTTTATTTTTTACCCTATAAACAAAAAATGCATCAATTTGAAAAAATATATATTTTTTACTTTCTGCTATAATACAAAGCCCAAAAAAAATATAAAAAAATAATTTATTCATCAGTTTAGGCCGATATGATCTTCTACATATGTTTGTTAAACAAAATTGCAATAGGCGTAAATGTAAAATGGTTTGCGCAAAAGTTATTGCGTCTACAAACTACAAGGTAGATTTAGGGACTTTTATTTATTTTTATTGTTTTTACTGGTAATGGCGGCAATCTGCGATTTTTAGCAGGACTGCGACATTGCGGCGGAAAAATCTAAAACCCAACTTACACTTTTTGGGGACCAGTGACATTATTACATTGATGCACTGATCAATGTAAAAATGACACTGGCTGGAATGGAGTTCACACTAGGGGGCGATCAAGGGGTTAAGTGTGTTCCCTCAGTGTGTTCTAACTGTAGGGGGGTGGGCTTACTGAAACATGACAGAGATCACTGCTCCCGATGACAGGGAGCAGTAGATCACTGTCATGTCACTAGACAGAACAGGGAAATGCCTTATTTACATAGGCAGTTCCCCATCCTGCCTCTCCTCGCCGCGATCGTGGGCCGACTGGCGGACATCTAGTCGCGCGGGCACACTCCCTCGGCGCGCCCCAGGTGCACGTGCCCGCTATCCTGCTTTTACGGACTGTTTGCGCAGGAGTGCCATTTTGCCAATGTATATCGGCATGAGATGGTCAGCAAGTGGTTAAAGTGTTACTAAACCCAGGACTCTGCATTCACTATCTCTGGTCTCCCACAGTACACAGAACATTGAAATGCAAATATTTTAGTAAATATAACCCTTTCATGCCTAAGCATATTTCTGACAATCCGTATTCTTTGCTGGAAAATTATGTACAAACATTATATATATATTTATATTTTTAGCAGAGACCCTAGAGAATAAAATGGCGATCGTTGCAATATTTTATGTCACAAGGTATTTGCGCAGCGGTCTTTTTAAACGCAATTTTTGGGGAAAACAGATACTTTCATGAATAAAAAACAAACAAAACAGTAAAGTTAGCCCAATTTTTTTGTACAATGTGAAAGATGATGTTACGCCCAGTAAATAGATACCTAACATGTCATGTTTTGAAATTGCACACACTTGTGGAATAAAGAGACAAACTATGGTACCCTCAAGATCTCCATAGGCGACGTTTTAAAAAAAAATAACGGTTACCAGGTTAGAGTTACAGAGGAGGTCTTTTGCTAGAATTATTGCTCTCACTCTAACGATTGCGGTGATATCGCACATGTGTGATTTGAACACCGTTTTCATATGCGAGCGCGACCTACGTATGCGTTTTCTTTGCTGCGCAGGGACGATGGCGCTTACATTTTTTTTTTCTTATTTATTTTTCTTATTTTTTTTACATTGTCCCTTTAAAAAAAAAAAAAAATTCTGATCACTTTTATTGCTGTCACAAGGAATATAAACATCACTTGTGACAGTAATAGGTGGTGGTGACAGGTACTCTTTATGGAGGGATTCAATTTTACCGGTGTAAACATTGGTTTCCATCAATAAAGACCTTTTTACCATACATGTTTCCAATCTCTGCTGCCTTTGAAAACCCCTAGCGGGGGAAACTTCCCATATATCCTCTTTATGGAGGGATTGGGGGTCTAAAAGACCCCCAATCCCTCATTCACACTTAAAAGTTTTCAGATCGCCATTAAAAATCTGCGCCATTGGCAGCCGAATAAACCGGAAGTGACGTTGTGACGTTGCTTCCATGCTTTTACGTTTCTGGCTTTGTTTCAGTCTCAGGCTTGCCGGCGGACACGCCGGATCATGGATTGGGTCTCCTGGTGGGACGGAAGGGGCCCGGGAAGAGTGGCGAAAAGCGGCGGGAGGAGGGGGGGTCCCCTCCCGCTCCTTTAGGATAATAACAGAACGGCTTTTAGCCGCATTTGTTGTTATCACTAAAAAGCACTTCCTGAGAGGGCGGGTGTGATTTTCAGAGGAGCAAGATCTATCCAGGAACAGATAGCCCCCAATGTGATGGATCCACCCAAAAAGCCCTCCTTCTTTCCGGAGTGCAAAGGTTTCTTCCCTTGCCGCAAATGCAAGGTATGTTTACACAACGTCAGTGGGAAACGCAAGATTGTCACTTTTCAATCATCTGTCACCTTACGTATTTACCAGATGAAGCGTTTTACCACCTGCGCCAGTCAATATATTGTGTACCTTTTAACATGTCCTTGTAAACAACAATATGTAGGACGTACCATTAGAACTTTCTCCATTCGTGTGAACGAACACATTGCTAAGATCAAGAAAGGAAAAATCAATCATAGTGTCCCCAGACATTACCTGCAATGTCACAATCGTGACCCTACAGGGACACAATTCTTGGTTATAGATCAATTTGTTCCACACTGGAGAGGAGAATCTCGGCTACGGGGTGTCTCTCGTTTAGAAACCTACTGGATTTTTGAGTTGCGTACCTACATGCCATTCGGAATGAACGTCGAGTGGGACACCAACTCTTTTATTAATTCAGCCTAAATGTTTCCACTTCTCTTTTTATTTTCCATTTTCTATCTTTTATTGCTTCACTCCTGCTCTATTTTCTGTCTTATGAAGATATAGGACACATTGTAATTTATTATTGTATGTGTTTTTTATGTTTTCATTTTTGATTGCTTTGTTGGCCTTCTATAAGATCTCTTGCAATTTATATGTTCATCGCTAGGTGGCACTGTGTAAATTTTTTAGGTCTTTTGGTTTTCTTATGCCTTTTTACACATTTCAGTCTACATATTCAATCCAGATACAATGTGAGACTTTGTTTCCATGGTTTTCGTGATGTCGCTTTGCGGTCCTTTGCGACCGGGGGTGACTTCCAGAGCGCATGTGAATACTAGTTCCTTCCCCCTTTCCTATTAGGATTGCCGTGAGAGTGACGCTGGTGGCGCCGCCTTCTTCCATGTCATTCTGACACGATGGGCGTGATGCTATGTCACATGATCGCTGCGCTTGTGGCGCCGCTCTCACATTGGGATCACACACCATTGGCTGCAGGTCGTCTGTTTACACACAGTCTTGACGACGCACCGTGATGTGTCTCCAATCCGATACCTCCATTGGTTCACATGACCCCTCGAGTCACATGATGGTCCGGATGAGTTTTTCCATTGGGCGCTTCCTTGGCACATCCCTGGTCACTTGACCCCAATGTGTTTCCGCAACTTCCGGGTTTGTGATTATGACATTTGTGTCGCTGGCTGCTTCAGGTTGCCTTGTGACATGGCGTTTGACGATTGGTTATCGTTTGGATACTCTCTCCGGTCCAATCATGTGCCCCGTACTGGTGGGTTATTTTATCATTGGTTATAGATTGTAATGATTTTATGCTGAGGCATTGATTGGACTGATACGGTCACATGACAGACTGGTTACAATTTGGCGGGCTTTTTTGATGGTATGTTTGCCATGTGCTATCGCTCGCCATTTCCTGGTTTTATTAGATTTGAACCAGGAAGGGCTTGTTCCTTTTACAAGGATTGGCTCTCTGTGAAGAAACACTATTATGGTTAGATCATGTGACCGCCTTGTGTCCAATCACACTGCCCTTTTTTATGAAACACTGCTCTATTGGTTGGCCACTGATTATGACCTTCCTAATTTTTATTATATATATATGGCAACTTGGGGGAGCAGGTTAATGCCCCTGTAGACGTCCTGTTAGGAACGAAACGCGTCGGGCTATGCATTTTGCTTCCCATGTTGCCTTTTAATATATGAACTGTGATCACTTTTTACTTTTTACTTTGTATGCTGGTGTTTTCGAATTAAAAAAAAAAACATTTTTGACCTGCACCATTGGAGCTCCCTATTTTTTTCTTCTCTTTGCATGAATTCGGTGAAGAAAAGTTTTTTCAGTTTTCTCCAACTGGTCCTTTTACAATACCCTTGCCGGGGGTATCCATCGAGTTGAGCTTAATTATACCCCACTGTCCGGTGGAGCACCAAGATCCAGAATATCAACTTTCTGGTAAGACCTTCAGCGTTGAGGTAATTGGTGGCTGATGAATATCGGACCCATCCGCTTCATCTGGATCGAGGACATCTGACTGCCTAGTGGGCACACCTCATCACTCATCAGAGTTCCGGTGATGTTCCTGTTGAACACTCGTTTGGGATACCCTTAAGCCTAATTGATCCACTGTCGTACGACATTCGGGTCCAACATTTCTGGTAAGCGCACATGTATGTCATCCTTCACGTGAAGAATTGTGCCTGGATTTCCCTATTCATTCCATGTTATTCACTCATATACTTTTTGGACACTTATCACTTTGTTTAGTGGTTCACATATTGGACATTTTGTGTATTGGGTTTGGCATTTCCAGCCTGCCCCTTCCTTGTGTTTATTTATGGTCACATTTTGAAATATAGTCCTGTTTTTATTGGTCTACACGTAGCGCTGCAGCCAGCAAAAATAGACCACTCCCAGCAACAACTGACCCTTCAGAAAAAAATATCCCCCCAGCAACAATAGATCAATCCCAGCAGCAATAGACACTGTGTTCCCCTGTGTTCCCCTGTGTTCCTGCTCAAAAAAGCGCTGGTATTACATATATTGTTGCAAAAGACATCCCCTCTTCAGCCTGGGTGTATCGGAGAGCGTGGTGCCACTTGTACAATGGTGGGCTACAGTGGTGGCCCATCCATAAGGGGTGCACAGGTGCCGTCCCCCTATCCATGCATCCAGACCCCTGATCTACATTCGGGGCACCGGATGCATGGATTCCAATGGGGGAGTGTTTTTTTTAAGCACATGATTAGAGCCAGAGGCTCTAATAGGCTTCAAAATAGGATGGGCTTGGGGCGTAGAGCACTGCGCTTCGAGCTCACCCAGTTGTGTGAGAATAGCGAATGAATATTCGCTATTCTCACACTGATCCTTCTCCCGGTCAATCAGGAAGCAGGACCAGATTGGCTGCCCATGGCCCGTGACATCGCTGGCCACCCAGAACCTAGATGGGGTAAGTGCTGGGACACCGACCGACCGCGAAACCCTCTAGGGGGTGACCCAACCGGCCAACTGGGGGGGGGTATTTGCCGCCCCCCCAAGAAAAAAAACACCAGCCCCCACTGGGAACAGGAAACCCAAGAAAGCAGCAGCTCCTTCGGGGGTAAGCACTTGTAGCCAGGTGCTGGACTACAGATAGGCCTTTCCCTCTATTGTTATGCTACACCATTTTCCTCTGGTCAGCAGGGGGAGAGCTAGAGTGCTAGAGTCAAGCAACCCCATAGACATTAATGCAAGGTGCTTGGAATCCTGGGAATTGTAGTTCAAACAGCAGCCATGTAATACAGAAACTGACTTTCTAAACAACAGATTTCAGTGTGCCCTGTGCAGCAGGAGGATTTAGCAAAATATTTTTTATTAAACTGCCTCGGAAAGTGTGCTGTTTTGGCACCAAGGAAAGCAAGGTTAGCACATCTGCTGCAGGCTGACAGGCTGGTGAGAGGCCAGACTGGCATGGACCATCAATGCAGCCTCACTGTGCCCATCAAATGCAGACTCTCAGTCTGTGCCCATCAATGCAGCCCCTCAGTCTGTGCCCACCAATGCTGAGCCCCCCAGTCTCTGTGCCCATCAATGCTGAGCCCCTCAGTCTCTGTGCCCATCAATGCTGAGCCCCTCAGTCTCTGTGTCCATCAATGCAGCTCCTCAGTCTGTGCCCATCAATCCTGAGCCCCTAACTCTGTGCACATCAGGGCTGACTCTGAGCCCCCCCAATCTGTGCCCATCAATCCTACGCCCCTCAGTCTTTGCCCATCAATGCTGACTCTGAGCCCTCAGTCTGTGCCCATCAATGCTGACTCTGAGCCACTCAGTCTGTGCCCATCAATCCTGATTACCCCTCAGTCTGTGCCCATGAATGCTGACTCTGAGCCCATCAGTCTGTGCCCATCAATGCTGACTCTGAGGCCCTCGGTCTGTGCCCATCAATGCTAACTCTGAGCCCTTCAGTCTGTGCCCAATGCAGACTCACCAGTGCCTAGTTCACACAGACGGAACTTCCGTTTATCACAGGAGGAGCCGGTGTAGGGGGCGGGACTCTGTTAATGCACCGCTAAAGAATTCAAACGCAAGCTCCGTGACATGTCTGTGTAATACACAAGAGGAGGAGGGAGGGGACTCAGGGAGGACTCTGCAGTCTGCACTTGGATCATTCGCGGACACGGCAAGGACTGCTCACTGACACCAGTGTGCGGAAAACCTTGCAGATTCCTGACGGTGCTCAGTTACATTGACAGGCTGTCACTGAAACAGGCCCACTGAGCCATCGGCCCACCAGGAATTTCCCGGTAGTCCCGATGACCAATACATGCCTGCCGCTGCAGCAGGGGGGCCAGAGTGTGCCCTCGTCTTTTTCTTTCGAATGCTAATCAACCGAGGCATCTGGGAGAGAAAGGGGGCCCCTTCCACAGTAAGAGTTTGCAGCTGCACCACAGGGATTGGTGAAGTGGCTCATCACCCACCATTCACGCTATTACCAGGAACTGAGGCACTGGAGACAGGATACCACCCATATACTTTACCTATAATGTATGCAGGTTAACTGGGACTGTCGTTAAGTGCACTGGGGCTCTTAAAGGGCCCCAATGATAGCGGGCAGCAGAACCTCTCAAAGGACTGCCCCTCCCATAATACTTATCCTGCAAGCCCTCTTTGTTCCCCTGCCCCCCTCCGCTACCAATTACTTTTTCTTTTGGACAGTGCATACCCTGTCAGTCTAGAACTTACATCTCCACCATAAATACGCTCTGGTAGTATAGTTCCAGCACTCAGTAGATTAAAGGAGCACTAAAGCTTCCCCTTTTTTTGCCCAAAAATAACAAACATGTTATACTTACCTCCACTGTGCAGCTCGTTTTGCACACAGTGGCCCCGATCCTGGTCTTCTGGGGACCCTCGGCGGCTGTCTTGGCTCCTCCCCGCAAGGACTCCACACCATAATGCGAGTGAGCTCGCATGGTGTGGAGTGATTGCGGGCGCACTCCCGTGATACAGCGGCGGCCATAGCCGCCGACTGTATCACTCGGCCCCACCCCCCGCGCGCCGCGTCATTGGATGTGATTGACAGCAGCGCCAGCCAATGGCTGCGCTGCTTTCAATCCATCCAGTGTAGCCAATCGGCGGCCAGGCTGAAAAACGAAGAGGATGACGGGGACGAGCGTGGGACTTTCGAGGGGCCAGGTAAGTAAAACGGGGGCTCGGGGGGGGGGCGGTATTGTCGAATGTTTTTTCACCTTAATGCATAGGATGCATTAAGGTGAAAAAACATGTAACTTTACTACTCCTTTAAGCTTTATTACTGCTCACTGCTGCACTTTGCATGACCTTGCCACTGTTCATGCTGATCTGGACGCCAAGTGTCAATAGATGCCCCGGTGCCTTTAAGGAGGGGTGGGCTCTCTCCAGGCTCACCTGCCCTATCCCTTATAATTAATGTGCTTCCACTGTGGAGGCTCTCAAAATTTAGACAAAAAAGGGGGGAGACAGAGGAGATGTATAACAAATCCTCCCAAAAAAAGAATTCTTCAACAAGGAACAGTAAAGAATTGTAGACTTTATTTTAAGTAAATGGATTATTTATACAAAAATTTGAAAAAAAAAACACACCTATCCCCACCAAATTATTATTTATTTTTTTATAATTTGGTGGAGGGAGGTGTGGTGTTTTTTTCGAATTTTTGTATAAATAATCCATTGCGGTTTACTTAAAATAAAGTCTACAATTCTTTACTGTTCCTTGTTGAAGAATTCTTTTTTTGGGAGGATTTGTTATACATCTCCTCTGTCTCCCCCCTTTTTTGTATATGCTTATATGCTTAGTAAATTCAGAGGAACTATTTTTGGGACTATTCTGATAATCCAGAGATTTCCCAATTTTTGTTGAATGTGCTTTAGTTATTGGGATAATATGCATGATCCCAGTGGATCCCTCCACTTTAACATTTAGTGGATGAGCTTGTTAGTTACCTTAAGTCCAGGGGCGGATCCAGGGGGGGGCAACAGGGCAATTCCCCCCCCCCCCCAGACCATCTGTCACACTCACTTGCTCTGTTTTTTTTTCTTTTGCGCCTAATCTCCCGAACTTTGCGGACCCGGTACTGGCCGGCCATAGGTCCCCTGGCCCCCAAACGTGAAACACATGTAGCCCCATGTCTCCTCTACAAGTGTGCAAAGTTTGGTGTCTGGGGGACCTACGGCCGGGGAGCACTGATTTTTTAAACCCAGGCACCCCTTCCATAGACTCCAATGTTAAACAGTAATTTCTCTGGTGACTTTGCGGACCCGGTAACGGCCGGTCGTAAATCCCCTGGACCCCAAACTTGGCACACATGTAGCCCCATGTCTCCTCTACAAGTGTGCAAAGTTTGGTGTCTAGGAGACCCACGGCCGGGGAGAACCGATTTTTCAAATCCGGGCACTCCTTCCGTAGACTCCCATGTTAAACATCAGTCTAGTCATGGGCACAGTGAGGCATGGGCACAGTGAGGCACAGTGAGGCACAGTGAGGCATGCAGATGGACACCCTAGGCTTATGCTCAAGTCAATAAGTTTTCCCAGTTTTTTGGGGTAAAATTAGGTGCCTCGGCTTATATTCGGGTCGGCTTATACTCGAGTATATACAGTACTTGTTCTGCGGCTGCCGCTGCCTCTCTGAGTCTCTCTCTCAGTTTCTCACATCAGCTGATCAGCGGCGCAGAGAGAGAGACTCGTCTAATGTAGTTAAGCAGCGCACTGACACGATACCAGGAGCCGAGGAGGAGGTGGGTGGAGCCTCTTTCCTGCACTCGTTGCTAATGCCTCGGCCGCTTGGCGTCTAGCAACGAGTGACGTCAGTGAGTCACGTCCGGCCGCTCTGTGGGCAGGTGCGATAGCGTGCGGCTCCACAGACGGGTAAGAAAGCGGGCGGCTCCACTTGCGGCGTGGTTTGTGGGCGGGCGGCGCGGTTCGTGGGCAGACTGTGCTGCTCAGTGTGTTGGCAGCGCAGGTGAGAGTGAGAGAGCAGGCTCAGTGTGGCAACTGGCCAATCAGCTAGCCGGGAGCGGGGGAGCAGAGAGATGAGATCATCTCTCACCACCCGTGCCTGCCCTGCATTCCTGCAGTGACTTCCGCCCTCACTGTGCAGGCAGCAGAGAGATTACATTATCTCTCTACTGCCTGACTCTGGGAGTCTGGGACACAGCAAGAGACAACCAAAACTACACCTTAGCAGGCAAGTTAGTGACAATCCGCAAGGTGTGGCAGGCGACGTGGCAAATGACAATCTGCATCTGGTGGCAGGCAAGTGACAAGCAGCAAGGTGTGGCAGGTGACGTGGCAAGTGACAATCCCCAAGGTGTGGCAGGTGGTGTGGCAAGTGACAATCCACAAGATGTGGCAGGTAACGTGGCAAGTGACAATACGCAACGTGTGCAAGTGACACGCTCAGGGCTCCCACTAATTGCAGGCGACGGTGGCAAGTGACACACTCTGGGCTCCCACTGATTCTGCATTGAACTATTTAATTTTATATTACAATGTAATAATAGGAATAATGCGCTTCAATCATCCTGACACCATAAGAAACCATGGTGCCAGGATGATTGAAGCGCCGACACCAGCCATTTCCCCGATAAATTTCCCACAAAAAAAACATATTTTTTGGCAGTGCCCCTCCCGAGAAAAGACTCTGGATCCGCCCCTGCTTAAGTCTTGTTGTTTTGCTCTCAAAATTTAGAGTTAGGACTACAGAAAATACTGGGGTGCCTTAATGGGGCTCTGCAGCTTACACATGTATTTGCAAATGTATGAAAACTAAACCTCTGTTTTTAACAGATACTGTTAGACAGGTGAATTCAGTTGGTTAGCAGGCTGGTCGGTAAGTTAAACTGGGTATTTCTTTGGTTTGGTTTTGCAAGTGTCAATCTATGCTTAGTCCCTGTAACTAATCACTCTGTACAGTGCCTTGAAAAATTATTCATACCCCTTAAAATCTTCCACATTGTGTCATGTTACAACCAAAAACATAAATGGATTTTATTGGGATTTTATGTGATAAACCAACACAAAGTGACACATAGATGTGAAGTGAAAGAAAAATTATAAATGTTTATTAAGATTTTTTCCAAATAAATATGTGAAAAGTGTGGCGTGTCAGCCCCCCGGAGTCAATACTTTATAGAACCACCTTTCGCTGCAATTACAGCTGCAAGTCTTTTTTTGGATGTCTCTACCAGCTTTGCACATCTAAAGAGTGAAATTTTTTCCCATTCTTCCTTGCAAAATAGCTCAATCTCTGTCAGATTTGATGGAGAGCAACTGTGAACAGCAAATTTCAAGTCTTGCCAAGTCTTGGATTTAGGTCTGGACTTTAATTGGGCCATTCTAACACATGAATATGCTTTGATCTAAACATTCCATTGCAGTTCTGGCTGTATGTTTAGGGTCGTTGTCCTCCTGGAAGGTGAACCTCCACCCCAGTCTCAAGTCTTTTGCAGCCTCTATCATAGGGTGACCAGACATCCCTGGTTTCCGGAGACAGTCCCCGGATTGAGGACACTGTCCCCGGACCAAGTCTGTCCCCAGTTTTGTCCCCAGATTGCATCTGAACAGGGGCTGGGGCAATTTCAAAGACAGTCAGTGCAGAATTAGAAAAAAAATCTGAATTACACCCCCGCTCCGCCGCTCCTACTAGCTTAGGTTGGTGTATTTTTTTCCATTATCTTCTCCTTTCTGATGATCATGTGCGGGTCAGAGTGGAGGGAATATTTCCTCAGTTTTGGGTGCATGTCCATTCAGCTCCGCTCGCATGTTCTTCTTCCTTGGTTCAAGTCCCAGCCAGCCGCCTGTCTGCTTATCTTCTTGCCTTTTGTGGCAGAGCGATCTTCCTCCGCTCCCCACCCAGTAGTAGCCAGGGCCCAGAGAGTGAAGCCTCATACACACGGCCGGTTTTCTCGGCAAGAAAACTGCTGGGAGAGCTTTTTGCTGAGAAAACCGGCCGTGTGTATGGTTTCTTGTCGGGAAAACTGCCGGGAATCTCGACGAGAAAAATAGAGAACCTGCTCTCTATTTTCTCGCCTGGATTCTCGTCGGCCTGTTTCCCAACGAGAAAACCGTGCGTTTGCATGCTTACCTGTCTCCAGGTAAACCCGCGCATGCTCAAAAAGACTTTGACGCATGCGTGGTAGCATACAAGGGTAGTGCAGGGTGTAGCAAGATGGCGGTAACGGCATCAAATGTGACGAGTGCATGCACGTAGACGTCACCGCGTTCTTTCCATTCAAAAGAACGGCGGTTCTTTTGAATGTGCGTGTGTACACAGGGTTTGGCAAGACAAGCTTGCCAGGAATCTCGTCAGGAAAACCAACGTTTTTTTTTCTCGACGCGATTCCCGCCCGTGTGTATGAGGCTTAAGACTTGACAGGCTGTGAGGTGGGCGGCTGTGGCGATGGGCAAGGAGTCGCTGATTCCCACCATTACTAGTAAAAAAAAAAAAAGGTCCCCGGATTTCATTTTAAAAATCTGGTCACCTTACTCTAACAGGTTTTCTTCTAAGATTGCCCTGTATTTGCCTCCATCAATCTTCCCATCAACTCTGACCAGCTTCCCTGTCCCTGCTGAAGAAAAGTATTCCCAGTTCCACAGCATGATGCTGCCACCACCATGTTTCACGGTGGGGATGGTGTGTTCAGGGTGATGTGCAGTGTAAGTTTTCCGCTATATATAGCATTTTGCTTTTAGGCAAAAAAGTTGAATTTTGGTCTCATCTGGCCAGAGTACCTTCTTCAACGTTTTCTCTGTCCCCCACATGGCTTCTCACAAACTGCAAATGGACTTCTTATGGCTTTCTTTCAACAATGGCTTTCTTCTTGCCACTCTTCCATAAAGCCCAGATTTGTGGAGTGCATGACTAATAGTTGTCCTGCGGACAGATTCTTCCACCTGAGCTGTGGATCTCTGCAGCTCCTCCAGAGTTACCATGGGCCTCTTGGCTGCTTCTCGGATGAATGCTTTCCTTGCCCGGCCTTTCAGTTTAGGTGGACGGCCATGTCTTGGTAGGTTTGCAGTTGTGCCATACTCTTTTCATTTTCGGATGATGGATTGAACAGAGCTCTGTGAGATGTTCAAAGCTTGGGATATTTTTTTATAACCTAACCCTGCTTTAAACTTTTCCACAATGTTATCCCTGACCTGTCTGATGTGTTTCTTGGCCTTCGTGATGATGTTTGTTCACTAAGGTTCTCAACAATCTCTGAGGGCTTCACAGAACAGCTGTATTTATACTGAGATTAAATTACACACATGTGGAGTCTATTTACTAATTCTGTGACATCTGAAGGCAATTGGTTCCACTAGATTTTAGTTAGGTATATCAGAGGAAAAGGGGGCTGAATACAAATGCATGCCACACTTTTCAGATATTCATTTGTAAAAAAATTTGAAAACCATTTATCATTTTCCTTCCACTTCACAATTATGTGCCACTTTGTGTTGATCTATCACATAAAATCCCAATAAAATACATTTAAGTTTTTGGTTGTAACATGACAAAATGTGGAAAATGTCAAGGGGTATGAATAGTTTTTCAGGGCACTGTATGTTAAATTGCTTTATAGACTTTGTTAATCCATTTTCATGGTTGCCTCTTTACCCACCAAATCGGGTGACAATATATTATTCTTGCCTCTACTAACTGTTTCAGTGTCTGTTTTCTTGGACATGGTAGTATTAATGGTTAACAGATATTACTTTCAGTGATTTTCTCTGGTATTGCACTCTTTGTACACTCTCAACCGTGTGTGTCAGAGGGGCTGAAGTTCTCATGGAGGTTGAGGCACAGAACAGAGAACCCATCTAACCCAGCGGCTCCTATGAGGGTAGCTCTTCACAATACATACATTTCTCTTCACGTTATTTTAATTGAATTTTTAGTAGAAAAGATTAACAGTGGTGGGAAAGTTATATTTTATAACTGACTGAGAAATTGAAGCTATTACGTCACCTTTATCTGGTCTACAGAGGATAATGTAGACATTTATTAGAATGAAGGATTATAGGTAATTACACACAGCACCAATTAAAATGATGTTTGCGATGTTTCAGTAAAAATATGTGAGACGTTAAAGGAGGTTTTTATATTTTTGTAAAAGTCTTATTATGGTTACTAACTTGTTACTAATACTATATACAGTATAAAAAAGCACTGTTAGTAATCTAGCAACTACAAATAACACATGAAATTAATGTAGCACTACCCCCGTAGGAGCTGCTGGTTTAAAGTTTTGGGCCTACCGTTACCTTTTCTGTTCACCGCACTCGTGTCAGGGATCCTTCTTGAAGAGCTTTCATAAATGTTCACACCAACGCTTGGTTACTTTTTCTTCAAGGCTTTATTTTACCAGTTCCAACAGAGTGGTAGAGGGATAGGGGAGGTTCAGGTACCTTGCTTTGCGGATCGCGGGCACAATCCTATATCCAGAGGACAAATCAGTTCCACGCTGGATTTAGCAACCACCGGATAGGCCTACTCTCACTGGCCTAGCAACCGGTGCGAAGCTCGTTCAAAGTCTCTGCCACAGACTCGATGAGTGCCGTCAAGTTGTTCCACAATCTTCCGCCACAAGATCGTGTAACCACACTGACACTTTGCAAAAAGTTCCTTCAAAAGTACACAGCTCACGATGCCAGAATCTTTCAGCCGTCCGGCAGCACCGTGAGGTAAATTGGCCAGGATGCGTCCTTCAATTGAGTCCCCAATTGTTCCGCTTCTTCCCGCAGGCAAGACCGCGTAAGACCATCCCTGGACTAGTAGGCCCCAGCAACTCCTGGGCCCACTTCTCAGTTGAAGAGCCTCGGGCTAGCAGGCCCCTAGGCCGAAAATGGCTCGCACATCCCTGAGGCCAGGAGGGCACTCAGGTCAGGATCCGGCAACGAACCCCGATAGAGCGGTCTCTGTCTCTTAAGTACCCCCTCCCAGAATGCACCGCGGGTTGACCACGCCCCCTGAGCCACTTCTGGGAAAGGAATACCCAATACACCTAGCCTGCTGCATTTCCAACCCTGACCTGTGGTGACAGTGACACCTAATGTCAGGTGGAAACCGCGCAACCCAGCTAGACTGAAACAGAGCCAACAATTTAGCATAATCCTTCTGAGCTGAACTACAGCTCAGATAACTAAATTTAACATATGGCGTCTACCCAACAGGAATAGGGTGCTACACTAAGTTTTAAACATATCTAAACACAAAAACAAAAATATAATGTATTGCACCTTACCAGTTCTTAAACATGGTGCCTGCATTCATTTTCATTTTCTAATGATTTTTTTTATTATTATTAATATTACACGGTAATCTGGCCAATAACACAATTTCTGCCTTTGGGTGTCTCCACTTTGGATAGAGGAGCATTGCACACCCTTAGACAACAGAATTGTCAATCTGGGAAGAGGGAAGTGTTGGGCCGGACATACGCGGTTCGAATTCCTGCTGAACCGGACAAAATTCAAACGGTTAATGGGCAGAAGGAATCTACCAAGTTAATCAATCACCGGGAGAAGACAATGGTCCAGCAGGAGGGATTCCCGCATCCCGAGCAAATTTTGATCCTGCTACCCACGGCAGTGTTGCCATCCCACCGAAGTGAAATTTACTGTCAGGATTTTGAAATTTACAAACGGCACCAATTTTTTTACTGCCAAAAATCATGACATTTACTGGAAGAACTACATTTTTTACTGACACTGCAAAAAACGACCTAAATTTACAGTTTTCAGTGGCAAACAGTGCAAATATCAATATTTCAACTATAAACACATAGCTAGTGCTATTAGCAATGTGTTTAAGTTAAACAAAAGTCAAAAAACATATTTCTCCACTGACATGAAGGTCTGGTTACTATAACCAAGCCAGCACTGAGTTCCCCCTTACATCAGAGTCTGCAGGATTCCCCCTTACAGTGAAAGGGAACTCTTATGTAAAGGGGAACGTTGCAGATCATCATGATCTAAGGGGAACTCTGATGTAGAGGGGGGGTCTGGTGACCAGAGGCCACCTTATATCAGAGTCCACTGCTTTTGTCTTTACATCAGAGTTCCCACTTACATCAGGGTCCACAGACTGAGTTCCCCCTTGCACTGTAAGGGGGAATCCTGCAGACTCTGATATAAAGGGGAACACCAGAAACTCTGATGTGGGAGGCACTCTGGTGATCAGAGGCCACCTTCCGTAGAGTAAATACACCAAGGTAAGGTGAGGTCACTAATATAGAGGGGGACCTTTATATCATTGCCCCTTACATTATTGTATTCACTCCCCCCTTACATCAGCAACCCCCCCCCTCAGACTGGCCTGGCGGCGCTGTCACTGACCTCCTCTCAGGTGCACCATGCAGGGCTCAGTCAGATGGCTCCAGCTTGGTGGCTCTGGTTTTATTCTATAGTCTCCTCTCCATAGTCCACACATGACTGCCTTCTCCCATGACCCCCATCCCAGCGGCGTTCCCACTCTTGACTCCTCTCCAGACTCTCTACATCAGTGTCCTTCCTCCTGTGCCCCTTTCACTGTGCTGCGGCAATGCAGCATGCAGTCCACCTCCACCGTCAGCCTGCTCTGGGAAGGGATTGTTGGCTGGGGTCTGCCTGACTCTGAGACTGACTCAGAGTCACTCTGTATATCTATCCCCCCCCCCCCAACTCGAGTGAGTACACTGAGCAGCAGAGGAGAGCACTGTGACTGTCTGAGTCCTCCTGAGTCTCCCTGATGCCCAACCTCTTTGTGCAATCTGCACAGCCACTCACTGTTTGACACCGACCAGGGCACTGTGTTGCTGTAGTGTACTGGCTGGCCTGGGCAGGTTACAGGCTCACTTCAGCTGGCAGGGCAGGGGTCCGACTCTGCTGCATTCTCCTTAGCTGCTGTCTGCTGCTCTATCCACTGACTCCACATGAGGATCCTCTGTCCATCCACCCTCAGCTTCTGCTTTTTTAAAGTTTGGAGCGGTGTGGCGGTGTGGCTGACATCATCATTGCACGGCAGCCGGCAAGCAGTGGCAACGCGCGTGGATTGGATCGGATATTCTCTGCGATTTCCGCAAACTGCGCATGCGCAGTTCTGCCCCGTGTCAATCGCCACCATTTTTACTGCCACTTTTCCCTTACTATGGACTTTTACGGACAGGGAAAAAGTGCCTTCTTTTTACGGGCTGTCCGTAAATCTACGGATGGTTGGCAACACTGAACCACGGTTGCAGGAAAGAAATTTGCTCCATGTAAGGCCGCCGTTAGATGCACTAGCAGATTTAGGTGAACTAAGAAATGAAAGTCAAATTCCAGCTACATACAAAAACTGTTTTTTTTTTCTTTTAGGAGAAAGGTTTTACATAAATGCAAGTACCTCTGTCAGTCATAATTGCTTTGACCCAACGCTTTAACTTCCACTTTTACTGAACATGTGCAAAAATTGGAAAATAACAATGCGCTACCCTTTAAATAGGCAAACAAAGTGCTATTAGATCATATGTGTTCGCAGACAAAAAAAAACACCAATAAGAACAAAGTCCTGTGTAAATCTCATTAAGCATATAGGGGCTGATTTACAAAACGTTTGCGCCATGAGTAATGGCGCATTTGCGTGCGCAATGGCTGTTTTGGTATTTACAAAACATTAGCGCCGGTAGCGCAGCCCTATTTCCCATTTACTATAGTGTTGTCGGCGGACGGGAGGAGGCGCTCAGTGCGCCACTAGGGACCTGGCGCATAGCATGTTAAAATATAAATATAAAGAAGCTGGAAGTGAGAATATAATGGGGGTGACATGGGGTGATGTGAGGAAGTGTAGGGACACCTGCCCAAATAACAAACATGCCCAAAATAGAGAGAGAAAGTAACTTTTTCAAAACCAGCCCGCTGCGCTGGCAAGTACGATTTGAGCTGCGGGAGGTTTTTTTGAGCTCAGCGCGGGAATTTCAATGGTTCAAATGCGTTGGGACACTCCGCCGGCAAAATCTTAGTAAATGTCAAGTCACGTAAATCAATTTGCATAAGTTGAACAGGCGCAGCTCTGAACTTTCCATTGCGCCTGCAAAATGACATTTCTAAAGGAAAAAAAAGGCATTTAAAAGCAGCCGCGGCTATAATGAATTGTCGGCTCCCAGCAATATAGAGAAAAGTCATTGAAAGTCTTTGCTAACCAAAAAAAAAAAGCGTGGGGGTTCCCCCAAATTCCATAACCAGGCCCTTCAGGTCTGGAATGGATATTAAGGGGAACCCCGCTGCAAATTAAAAAAAAAAATGACGTGGGGTTCCCCCAAATATCCATACCAGGCCCTTCAGATCTGGCATGGATTTTAAGGGGAACTCCACCCCAAATTTAAAAAAAAATGGCGTGGAGTCCCCCCAAAAATCCATACCAGACCCTTATCCGAGCACGCAACCTGGCCGGCCGCAGGGGAAAAGGGGGGGACGAGAGCGCCCCCCCCTCCCTCCTGAACCGTACCAGGCCACATGCCCTCAACATGGGGAGGATGTCCCCATGTTGATGGGGACAAGGACCTCATCCCCACAACCCTTGCCCGGTGGATGTGGGGGTCTGCGGGCGGGGGGCTTATCGGAATCTGGAAGACCCCTTTAACAAAGGGGACCCCCAGATCCCGGCCCCCCCCCTATGTGAATTGGTAAGGGGTACATTGTACCCCTACTATTTCACAAGGAAAGTGTCAAAAAATGTAAAAAATGACAAGAGCCGGTTTTGGACAATTCCTTTATTAATGTCCTCTCTTTTCTTCCTTCTTCTTCTTCCATCTTCTTCTTCCATCTTCTTCTTTTCTCCATTCGGGTTTCTTCCTCTTCATCTTTATCTTCATCCTCATCTTTATCTTCCTTCTTCTTTCGGTCTTCTCGTCCGCATCTTGCTCCGGCGTCTTCCCTTCTTCTTTCTTCTCCGGCCGCTCCGTTTGAATTGGAGGTTCCCGCTGTGTGTGGAACTGGAACGCACTGGAACAAATACTGCCATTTAGAACCATATAACCAACTTTCCATGCATTTTGGATGCATAAAAAATGCAATGGACTGCATGTGGTGTGAAATGGTCCTTAAGCAATTTGGCATATTTAAAGGCACTTCTCCTTGTTTTGTTTTTGGTGTTTTCCAAATTGGTGACATTGATATATGTCCCTTAGGGTGGGACCTGGGCCCCCATTTTAAGGCCAATAACTAGAAGATAAGCCAGCCAAGTGGGGACTAGCAAAATTAACAAGTCAGTTCCCATAGACTGCAATGGTATTTGTTGGTGGGGGGGGAGGGGTGATTGTCCCATCTCTAATTTTGTAGCATGCTGGATGATGTGCTTAATTTTGGACGGGGGGAGGGGGGGGGTTATTTTTTGCTAGCTGCATTGGTGTTGTTCTGCACATGCCCAGCCAGTTAGGTTTTTTTTTTGCGTGCTTTTTGTGTGTGAACAGCGCCTGGATATTTCTGGGCATGCTCACTCAGAGAGTGTTTTGATGGGTTAGTAATTGAAGGACATCCTTAACAGGTGTACCCACTTTGAATTTCAGTCTCTACATTGGGTGAACTTACATTTTGGGTGTTTCATGGACTGTGCATGTGTTTTCAATTGCTTCATTAGCTCACAAACATATGTTATATAAAGCTCAGAGGGAACATTCGTTCGCTTGCCCTGAGAAGAGGCAAGTGTGTGTGCACGCGCGCGTGGGGGGGCAAAATGTACATGTTGGTGTCCTTATCGAGTTTGTAACACATGTATTTTATTTGTTATTTCTTTGCAAAACAGGTGATTGGTTAACTTTTGTGGATTGTATATTTTTTGTGTGGGGGAAATGTTCCCCTGAAATAATTCTGATGTTGTTAATGTGTGTCGTTTGTTCACTTTGATTTAATTGTCTGCTGCCTTTTTTTTTTGGCCAAAAATTTCTCAAGATGTTGAGTCTGTAACTGTTTCAAATTGACCATGTTTTTTATTTTGCCTTCCCTTTTATTTTGTTGACCAATAAAATTTGATGCAAAGTTTTGATGTTTGCTTTGTGTTTTCTTTGCAACAAATGTGACAGCTGATTGGCATGTCAAAACAAAACTGGTGTGATTTGTCTAATCTGGTGCCTTCATGCTAGCATATGCATGGATTGTATTGTGTGCTGCCATGGAAAGTCACCAGGAAATGAAAAATACAGAGCGGTAAGTATTCAATTTTCCTTTTTTACTGCAGTGGTTCTCAGCCTCAGTCCTCAAGTACCCCAAACAGGACATGTTTTGTGAGTTTATCTTATCGAGAATTGCTGTCCAAAAATCAAAACCATTGACTGGGATTTAAATCACATGTGCAAGATGAAGGAAAACCTGCAAACATGGCCTGTTGGGGGTACTTGAGAAGCACTGATTTAGAGCACTGCACTTAAAAATAGCTCAAGGCCATACAATTCTAATTGTGGGCATTTTGAGTGAAACAAAGTAAGTGTTAGAACCCCTGCGTGTGTGTTTTTTTAAATATTTTTTTAAATTTTTTTTGTAGTTTGGCCTTTGTGTCTCCTTTTCTTAAAATTGGCTTCACTTCCTGTCACACAGCTAAACAGGAAGTGAAGGTAAAACCCTACCAATGTCTTTTCTTGGGGACACACAGATCAATCTAACAAGTGTCCCCATTGAGCAAATTGCACTCTAGCACTTTGTTGTGTACACCCCAAATCAATGTATAGTTTGGGGTTTAGTAAAGACAAATCCACTCTGCAGTAAAAGTGTAGCTGCTGAAAATCTGAGGGAAAGTACTGGTGATTGGCTGTTCCAATCATGTAAAAGCAAAGATGGTGTATTTTTTTGGCTTGCATGTCCCCCTCAGATATACAGCAAGTGCACTTGTAGTGCAAAGTAGATTTGCCTTTAGTAAATAAACCCCAAAGTCCAAACTACCTAATAATTTGGGGTGTACCCCGCAATATGCTGGAGTGCAATGTGCATAATGGGGAAAGTATTTAGACTGACCTGTGTGTCCCCAAGGAAAGACATTGTTAGGGATTTTCCCTCACTTCCTGTGTGGCTATGTGACAGGAAGTGAATTATTTGGAAGGATAAAGTGGCCAAATTATTTAGTTTAACTTTGCAAAGACACATTCCTAAGTTGAATTGTGATGCATGTCAATGGCCCATTTAGACCCTCTTTAATCACTTGAGATCAGCGCTATAACTGATCGACGGCCACAGCATGGTCCTCAATTGCCGGGAGTCCGTCAATAAACGTCCTCCCCTTTGCGCGCGCTGTGGTCACAGAGTCACTGAGACTCAGGTGATGACAGATCCGAGTAAGGGGCCCGATCCCTGCCCTTTACCATGTGATCAGCTGTCAGCAAATGACAGCTGATCACGTGATGTAAACAAAAGCTGGGTAATGGTTTTTGTTTTCTGACAGCGAGAGCATAAAAAAAAGGCAATCACCGGCTTATGTGCAAGGGACATGGGGCCCGAAGAGGAAGAGGCAATTCTGCATCATCTGTGACAATTAGTAGCCCCTTCCAGTGCCACCTATCAATGCCCACCACTGGTGCCAATCAGTGGCACCTAGCAGTGCTGCCAATCAGTGCCCATCACTGCCAACTATCATTGCCATCTAGCAGTGCCACTTCTCACTGCCCACCAGTGCCAAATAGCAATGCCACCTCTCAGTGCCCACCCTTGCCACCTTATCGGTGCCCATCAGTGCAGTCTCATCAGTGTACATCAATGAAGAAGAAAAATTACCTTTTTTAAAAATATTAACCAGTTTCCTACCGCCCACCGTCAAATGACATCCTTGGCTTTGGGCGGTGACATCTGAATGATGCCTACAGTTGCAGGTATCATTCAGATATCATTCTTTTCAGCCGGCGATTCTGTGCACAATAAAAACGATCATAGTGGCAGTTCCACCGCTTGATTGTTCTTATAGGCGGGGGAGGGGACGTTACCCCCCCCCTCTTGCCGCCATCCGGTGCTTCTCCGGGCTCTCCCGTGCCATCTGGGGCTCGGAGAACGATTTGGAGATGACTGGTGACCAGATGGTCATCAGTCATCTCTATGACCGTCGGAGGCGCGGGCACGACGTTATGACATCACGCCGTGTTCCCGTATGTTAACCAAGCCGTGATCTCGGCTGTCAGCATGAGATTGGTGATTTTTTTGGACCAATATCATGCTTTCCAGCCTGGAGGAGAGATGCGGGGTCTTATTGACCCTGCATCTCTCCATAAAGAGGACCTGTCACACACATTCCTATTACAAGGGATGTTTACATTCCTTGTAATAGGAATAAAAGTGATCCAAAAAAAAAGAGTAAGAAATACAAAAAAGTAAAAAAACAAAATAAAAAAAATAAACAAAAATACGAAAAAAACGCCCATGTCCCCGGCAGCTCGCGCTCAGAAGCGAACACACACGTAAGTTCCGCCCACATATGTAAACGCCGTTCAAACCACACATGTGAGTTGTTGCTGCGTGCGTTAGAACGAGTGCAACAATTCTAGCACTAGACCTCCTCTGTAATGCCAAAATGGTAACGTGTAAAAAAATTTAAAGCATCGCCTAGGGAGATTTTTAATTACTGAAGTTTGGTGTCATGCCATGTGTGTGCGCAATTTTAAAGCGTGACGTGTTAGGTATCTATTTACTCAGCATAACAACATCTTTCACATTATACCAAAAAATTGGCCGTAACTTTACTGTTTTTTAATATTTTTAGCAAACAAAAGGCGTTTGAAAATTTATTTTCTCAAATACCGAGCGAGAGAAAAATTTGCAATGACCGCTGCAGTGGGTAAAATATCCATTTTTTTTTTTTTTAAACTCGGTCTTTTGTATTTATAGAAAAAATAAATAAAAATAAAACACAAAGGTGATCAAATAGCACCAAAAGCAAGCTCTATTTGTTTGCCAACAAATAAAACATTTTCAATTTTCATTGGGTTACAGTGTTGTATGAGCGCGCAATTGTCATTAAAAGTGCATCAGCGCTGAAATGTGAAACTTGGTCTGGGCAGTGCGCAAGTGGTTAATATAAGGCTACATGCACACGGACGTTTTTCAAGCCGCTTGTTTGAGCGTTTTTTGCAGCTTAAAAACATCTCTCCATGTTAGCCTATGGCCTCATGGCCACCATGGCGTTTTTGAGCTGTAAATGGCATAGGCGTTTTTAGGCCCCATGTAGACAGGACGCTGGTGCAAAGTGTTCTGAACTAAGGTTGAAAGTGGCGTTTAGAAAGGCGCGCTTTGTGGCGTTTGCATGCCGTGTTTTACCACATTTGCGTGTATATGATAAGGAGCCGCCCTAAGCTCCAAAAACAGTATTATTTACGATTTTAGCTATTTAGTGAGACCAGAGTGATATCAGCAGCTGAGAGCAGCAGTGTAGTTGTATTTAGCGTGTCACTTGCCACATCACTTGCCACAAGTTGTGGATTGTCCACTTGCCACGTCAGCTGCCCCAAGTTGTGGATTGTCCACAATGCAATGGAAGCAATTTAATTTATATATATATATATATATATATATATATATATATATATATATATATATTGGTTTTTCCTCATTTGCCATAAATTTGGAGTTTATCAATGTAAAAAAATAGGTCACCTTTAAAAACGCTTCTAACCTAAAATGCCAGGCCAAAAACAGTGTTTTGGATGTAATAGAATTCAATGGACCTGCATCCAAAACGCAAGTACCGCAATTTTGCGGCGATTTTTTGTTTTACCTGTTTATAGCTGGTTGTTAAAGGAAATGTAAAAAAAAAAAAAAAAAACTAAAAAAAAAACAGCGTGGGGTCCCCCCCCCAGGTCCATACCAGGCCCTTGGGTCTAGTATGGATTCAAAGGGGACCCCCCCAAAAAATGAAAAAAAAAAACTGGCGTGGGGGTCCCCCCAGAATCCATACCAGGCCCTTCAGGTCTGGCATGTATTTTAAGGGGAACCCCGCGCCAAAAACCAAAAAAAATTGCGTGGGGTCCCCTAAAAATACACACCAGACCCTTTATCCGAGCACTCAACCTGGCAGGCCGCAGGGGAAAAGGGGGGACGAGAGAGCAGCCCCCCTCCCTCCTGAACTGTACCAGGCCGCGTGCCCTCAACATGGGGGGTTTGGTGCTTCGGGGCAGGGGGACGACCTGTGGCCCTCCCCACCCCAAAGCACCCTGCCCCCATGTTGATGAGGACAAGGGCCTCTTCCCGACAACCCTGGCCGTTGGTTGTCGGAGTCTGCGGGCGGGGGGCTTATTGGAATCCGGGAGCCCCCTTTAATAAGGGGGACCCCAGATACCTGCCCCCAACCTATGTGAATGAGTATGGGGTACATCGTACCCCTACCCATTCACCTGGTGGCAAAAAAAGTAAATAAAAAAAGACAACACAGGTTTGAAAAGTAATTTATTGGGCAGCTCCGGGGGTCTTTTCTGCCGGGCCCTGCTATCTTGTGCTAGCTCTTTTGCTAGCGGGGGTCCCGGGCTTCTTCGCCGTCTTCGGGGGTCTTTCTGCCGGGCCCCCGCTATCTTCTGCTAGCGGGGGTCCCGGGCTTCCTCGCCATCTTCTTCCGACTTCGGGGGTCTTTCTCCCGATTCGGCGTCTGATAAAAGTGGTCCCAGCGGTGGATACGCCATGGAACCACTTTTAGAGGTGGCAAGAGAGAGGAGTGAGTGAGGGCAAGATGGCCCCCACTCGGCTCTATGTCCCTGGAGGACCGGAGCGCCCTCTTACGTCACTTCTGGTTCTCGGCCTTAAATGAGAGGTCTTGGGTCAAAGAGGATCTGTCATTGTTGTGTTACACTATGTGATTATTCTTGCTCTGTGTCTTTAAGATCTGTCCCCTTCTTTCTAGCTGAACTCTCTCTCTCACCGTAGTTCTTTATATGTCTCCTCCACTTCCTGATTCTAGTCATTACTCCTGTATATCTTCCATGCTAAACATCTTACATGTGGCTTACAACTGCAACGTTTTTCTACCTATGAATATCCATCATTAAACGGAACATTCGAAAGGATTCATCGTCTGTCGTCCTAACTGTGAGTTTATTCATTGAGTTAAACTGCCTGTATCGATGCAAGGGATGAATATCAAACCAGCTTGAGTAAGGCCTACTTAAACCTGGAGATGAACTTTATCGCTTTGTAGTTGAGACAGAACAGTAGAAAAACGGAGTTTCACAGCCTAATTACAAGATTTCTGCATGTCAGTACTGAAACAGACAAGATTTACTGCCCTCATAGCAAGACAGAAGGGACAGAGCAGCACATGGCAGCCTTATAGCCTGAGACAATCTGCACAGTGTCATATTTCAGCACACAGATCCTGCCTGCTTTCACAGTCAGTCTGCTATCATGAGTGACCAAGCTTCTGCATGTGAACTCACATCTATCTCCCCACAAGTTCCTGAAGAAACTGAGTTACCCAAACGCTCAGTTAAACCCACTTGGAAAGTAATGGAGAATTATGAAGCTTCAAGGACTGAATTGTCAAATAGCTTGGAATTAGTCTGGGAGAAAATCCTTGCTGAAGCCAATACAGTGTCTGTTGAACGTGAACTACTGACACTAGAGGGCGCCATTAAACAACTTTCTGCCTCATATGAGCTTTATCAGCTTACCAGCATCAAATTCACTAATGTCTTACAAAACATGAAGTCAGAAAATGTGATGATGCAATTAAAGCGCGTCAATGCTCTCAATATTGAAAGAGACAGTTTTATCCAGCAAACCAGATTAAAGGCAGAAGCAAAAATAAAGCTGTTACAGGACACTGCATCTCACAGATCTGTTTCCACCAGACGTTCTAAAAACTCATCAAGATCCCATAGTTCAAGATGCTCAACACTCAGTGAGCGACTTATTAATGCCCGCGCTGAAGTGGAAGCCAGCAAAGTGCAGGTGGCATATGCAGAAAAAAGAGCAGAGTTGGAAGCGCAGTCAGCACGTCAAAGAGCAGAGCTGGAAGCGCAGTCAGCACGTCAAAGAGCAGAGTTGGAAGCTCAGAGAGCAGAGTCGGAAGCGCAGTCAGCACGTCAAAGGGCAGAGTTGGAAGCGCAGTCAGCACGACAAAGAGCAACAATGGAAACCTTAAATGAACAGTGTAAACATGACGCAGCTATGGCAAAGCTAAGGGTCCTACAGCAAGCTATCAGTGCAGACGAAGGTGCAAGTGAGAAAGACAGCATTAACCTAAACATAGCAGATATGGAAGACCCCCTCAAACGCACTAAAGACTATGTCCTAAGCCACTGCAGTGCACACTCCATTGTCTCCAATGCTCCCGACTACATAGAGACTCCTTCACAGCTTCAAGTTAAAGAGGTTCCAGCAACTTCCTGCACTCAAAATCACTCCACTGCATTTCCTACCTGCCTACCTTGCCTGCCTTCATACGTCACAGAGCATCAGCGCAAGCTTCAAGCAAGTCATCAGTCTCCAGTCATTGGTACAGTCTTGAATCAACGTACCATTGGAACAACTGACTTCAAGCAAGCAACTCACCTGGATGCATCTGCTGCACCATATTTCCCTGTGTCCTTTAACAACAATGTCAAAGATAATGCAATCAGCACCATACAGCCAACAGCATCTCACATAAAGGCGGAGACAACTGAGACAGAAGAGTTTGTGAGGTACATGCTTCGCAGAGAGCTCACAAAGACTGGTCTTACAAGTTTTGATGACCAACCTGAGAACTACAGAAGTTGGAAATGTGCCTTCAGAACTACAATCAGCAATATTGGCATTACAGCTGATCAAGAATTGAATCTGCTGATCAAATGGCTTGGTCCTCTATCTGCTGCACGTGTTAAGCCATTAAGATCGGTTTTCATGGACAATCCTACTGCAGGCCTCACAGCTGCATGGGAGCAACTAGAGCAAAGTTATGGCAGTCCAGAAGCTATAGAAAATGCTTTGTTCATGCGTCTGGAAACTTTCCCAAAGATATCCGGTAAGGACAACAAGGAGTTCCAGAGACTGAGTGACCTTCTCCTTGAGCTTCAGCTAGCCAAGACAGACCCAAAACTACCTGGACTCAGTTACCTTGACACTCCAAGAGGGGTAAACCCAATTGTCTCCAAGCTCCCGTATGGTTTGCAAGAGAAATGGACTGCACTAGGGTCATCATACAAAAGAGAGAACAAGGTTTCCTTCCCTCCATTCTCTTTCTTCTGTGAATTCATCAGGAAAATTGCAGAGACCAAGAACGATCCAAGTTTTTCCTACGGTGAGTACAGCCTCTTCTCACCCTTTCCTAAGAGTACCAGTCTTCAGGGCAACTACAGAAACCAGTGTCCGTGAAAAAGACTGACATCCTTCCCACTCCTACCACAGTTCTGGCCACGAACAAACAGAGTAGGAAGATTGAAAACCCTAACAGAGAGTGTCCCATACACAAGAAGCCACACCCCCTCAATAAATGTATCGGCTTTAGAAAAAAGCCTCTGGAAGAGCGCAAGGAGCTTTTAAAGACATTTAGGGTATGTTTCAGGTGCTGTACTTCTACAGAACATTTTGCAAGGGACTGTAATGTGTCCATCAAGTGCATAGAGTGTGGCTCTGAAGAACATGTGCAAGCCCTCCATCCTCTTGAGCCCAGCTCTGCACAACCTGCCAACACTCCTCCCAAGTTAACGCATGGCGGGGAGAATACAGACCAAGTGCCTAATTCTACCATCATTTCTTCATCCTGCACTGAAGTTTGTGGAGAAGACCGCTGTGGTAAGTCCTGTGCTAAGATATTCTTGGTGAACATATACCACAAGGATCAACCAGAAAAGTCTCTAAAGGCATATGCTATCTTAGACGATCAGAGCAATCGATCACTTGCAAAATCGGAATTGTTCAATCTATTTGAAATAAAAGGCGAAGCTCATCCTTACACCTTGGGTACCTGTAGTGGAACTATAGAGGTTTCTGGAAGAAGGGCTCATGGACTCATGGTATCTTCTCTCAAAGGTAACTTGCAATTACCCTTACCTACACTTGTTGAGTGCAATCAGATACCTGCTAACAGGGAAGAAATCCCTACTCCAGCTGCTGCTTTCCATCACCCTCACCTCAAGGTAATAGCAAATGAGATACCACCGCTTGACAAAGATGCTCAGATCCTTCTTCTGTTAGGAAGAGACATTCTAAGAGTTCACAAGGTACACAGACAAGTCAGTGGACCCCCAGATGCCCCATTTGCCCAGTGCACGGATCTAGGGTGGGTCATCATAGGCAATGTCTGCATAGGCAAAATGAAAAGACCTACCAACATTTCGTCATTCAAGACAAATGTTCTGCCAAATGGCCGAAACACTTACTTTGAGCCATGCCCACATCACTACTGGGTGAAAGAGAAGATAGCCAGCCACGAATGGCAACATGGTATCTCAGGTGACACAAGCCCTTTCTCCTGCCATGATGGCGACTTCGGCTCTACAGTGTTTAAAGCAACCAGTGAAGATGACATACTGGCTCCTTCAATGGAAGACAAAGAATTCATCAAGGTAATGGACAATGAGTTCTTTCAAGATGACTCCAATAACTGGGTAGCACCCCTACCCTTTCGTCTCCCAAGAGAGAGATTGCCCAACAACTTACAGCAGGCCATCAGTAGATTCTCCTCCTTAAAGCAAAACTTAAGCAGGAAACCAGAGATGCAAAAGCACTTTGTGGACTTTATGCAAAATGTATTTGACAGAGATCATGCAGAGCCTGCTCCCCCACTAAAGGATGGAGAAGAATGCTGGTACCTTCCATCCTTTGGCGTGTATCACCCACGCAAACCAGACCAAATCAGAGTTGTCTTTGATTCCAGTGCTCAGCACGAAGGTGTTTCTCTTAACAACATGCTCCTTACTGGACCCAACTTGAACAACAGTCTAATAGGAGTCTTGATTTGTTTCAGACAAGAGCCTGTAGCAGTAATGGCCGACATTCAACAGATGTTTCACTGCTTCATCGTCAGAGAAGACAACAGAAACTACCTCAGGTTTCTATGGCACAAGGACAATGACCTCAACAAGGAAGTTATAGATTATCGCATGAAGGTACATGTCTTCGGTAACAGTCCTTCCCCAGCAGTGGCAACTTATGGGCTAAGGAGAACAGCTCAGACTGGAGAAGTTGAATATGGATCTGATGCCCGTCAATTTGTTGAAAGAAACTTCTACGTTGACGACGCACTTAAGTCCTTTCCAACTGCTAAAGAAGCAATTGATCTTCTCACCAGAACAAAGGAGATGCTGTCTGTAGCAAACCTTAGACTGCACAAGATTATATCCAACAGCCAGGAACTTATGAATGCCTTTCACTCTGAGGGCTATGCCACTAGTCTAAAAAACCTTGACTTAGGTACAGATGTGCCTCCTGTACAGCGAAGTCTGGGTTTGTTGTGAAACATCAAGCAAGACAAATTCACCTTCCAAGTGTCAACTTGTGACAAACCCTTCACTAAGAGAGGAGTCCTGTCCGTGGTGAATAGCATCTATGACCCACTGGGTTTCCTTGCTCCAGTTACCATTTAAGGTAAGATTTTACTAAGACAGTTGCCTACTGAGAACATAGACTGGGATACTCCCTTGCCTAGTGAGAATCAACACAAGTGGGAAAGGTGGAGATATTCTTTGAAGTCACTAGAAAAACTTCAGATTCCCAGTTGCTATGTTCCAGGATCCACTTCAACTGCTAACCGGAGAGAGATTCATATTTTCTCTGATGCATCAGTTGAAGCTATTGCTGCAGTAGCCTATTTGAAGACCTCTGAACTGAATGGAAAATCACACTGTAGTTTTGTCCTAGGCAAGGCAAAACTCACTCCCAAGCCTGTACATACCATACCAAGACTTGAACTTTGTGCAGCCGTGCTAGCAGTAGAAATTGCAGAGGTCATACGAAGTGAAATGGACACTACAATTGATTCTTTCACCTTCTATACAGACAGTAAGGTAGTACTTGGTTACATAAACAACCAAACAAAACAATTTTATGTGTACGTCAGCAACAGGGTTGAACGTATCAAGAGATTCTCTCTACCAAGTCAATGGCATCACGTTCCCACTGAACTCAACCCAGCTGACTGTGGGACCAGAGCCGTGTCACCTGCCGCTCTTCAGGACAGCTTATGGCTGTCACCTCCAAGGTTTCTGTGTGAGGACTCTTACTTACTCCCTATTGACACCACCTATGGGCGAGTAAACCCTGAAGATGATAAGGAAATAAGAACTGTGAACACCTCACTCCACACTTCTGTAAGTACAAAACAGAAGCTGCGGTCACACCATTACAAGCATCAATGGAAGCAGGTGCAGCATCTAGCCAATGTGTTCTGGGATCGCTGGAAGAAAAAGTATCTTCACCACCTTCAAGGTCATAACAAATGGCAAGCATCTAAGCCGAATCTTAAGGTTGGAGACCTCATCCTTCTAAAAGACAAGGAAGTTTGTCGGAATGAGTGGCCTATGGGTCTTATTACTAAAGTTATGCCCAGCGACGATAACAAAGTCCGGAAGGTAGAAGTCAAGGTAACCAAGGGAGGATCGACACGAACCTTTAGTCGACCAATTACAGAGTTAGTACTCCTTTTGCCAGGTGAGTGACTTGTGCAAGGACTAGCCATGCTGTTGGCACGGCGGGGAGTACATTGCTGCCATCTACAGGTTCTACTCAGAACTTTGGAATTATTTGAAGACATCATAGTGTGACTTTATGTTCTTCATCCTGTTGAACTTACGTTTATTATTTGCTTGTTGCATGTTTTTCATTACAGGTTCCAGGACATTCGTCAGTATTGGACTTTTTGAAAATATATATTTTAGTTTGAGGTTATGAAATCTAAAGATTTCAGACGGGGAGTGTTGTGTTACACTATGTGATTATTCTTGCTCTGTGTCTTTAAGATCTGTCCCCTTCTTTCTAGCTGAACTCTCTCTCTCACCGTAGTTCTTTATATGTCTCCTCCACTTCCTGATTCTGGTCATTACTCCTGTATATCTTCCATGCTAAACATCTTACATGTGGCTTACAACTGCAACGTTTTTCTACCTATGAATATCCATCATTAAACGGAACATTCAAAAGGATTCATCGTCTGTCGTCCTAACTGTGTGTTTATTCATTGAGTTAAACTGCCTGTATCGATGCAAGGGATGAATATCAAACCAGCTTGAGTAAGGCCTACTTAAACCTGGAGATGAACTTTATCGCTTTGTAGTTGAGACAGAACAGTCATGCTTATTTCTATTACAAGGAATGTTTACAAAGTGATCAAAGAAATTAAAATAAAGGCACAGTGTATAAAATAAAAAGTAAAATAAATAAGTGTAGCAAGGTCCTGGACCTCCAAAGGCCTAATGGTGACCACCAGAGTCAGGGATAGCTGACATCCATCTTTGTAGAGTGGGTTACAAGGCATGGTGGGTGTGATGCAAGATGGAGTGATGGGCGCCAGACACTTTTATAGACGCAAAAGAGATTTATTGTCTCCTAACAGAACTGTGGGAGAGAGGATTAGGGCCACGACACCCTTAACCCCCTTAGCGGTAATCCCGAGTCAGGCTCGGGGTGAGTTTTTTATGCTAAGAGCGGTAACCCCGAGCCAGACTCGGGATTGTTTTGCAGGGTACAGGGTAAGTTACTTACCTTTTTCCCTGGATCCTGCGATGTCCTCCCGCAGTGTGTGCGAGCTGTCTCCTCGCTCGATCCATACTGCCGAGTGCCGAGCTCCATTCCCTGCGACATTGCGGCGCACAGGGACGGAGTTCGGCGCCAAATTCAAAAAGTGAAACACACAGTATACATACAGTATACTGTAATCTTACAGATTACAGTACTGTATCAAATAATTACACACCCCCTTTGTCCCTAGTGGTCTGTCCAGTGTCCTGCGTGCACTTTTATATTATAAAAACTGTTCTTTCTGCCTGGAAACTGGAGATTGTCCATAGCAACCAAAAAGTGTCCTTTTATTTCAAAAGTGGTTTTAGACCAGCTAGAAAACAGCGATAATAAATTAGAATCACTTGCAGAATTGAGCGATAGCGATTTGTGGGGAAATTCGTCATCAAACACTAAATCTAATGACAGTGACAATTCCGCAACTGAGCAAATTTCAGTGTTTTTGATTTGATTACATTATTGAATAATTTTTATTATAATTACATTATTATTTGTTATAATTATTTATAGTTATTTATTATATTATAATTTATGATTTTGTGTTTCAAACTTTATCATACCCGGGATGTCTACTAGATTCTTTGTTTGGTCAGGTTTAAGTGAGATATTCCTAAGAATTGCAGGCCTACAATACATAACACCAAATTTCCATGCAAAATAATTGTACCGCTTTTGGTACATAATTCCAGACAGAATCATACCGCCAGGGAGGTTAGGTAGATGCAATAAT
Organism: Rana muscosa; assembly: GCA_029206835.1. Taxonomy (NCBI): domain Eukaryota; kingdom Metazoa; phylum Chordata; class Amphibia; order Anura; family Ranidae; genus Rana; species Rana muscosa. Next base: position 456,748,963 of record CM055118.1, read on the forward strand.
AATTGGCAGACTCCGAGACTTCTATAGGTAGACAGATATACAGTGGAAGGCCTCCAGCCGGATAACACTTCTGTATAGGTAGGACTGCTATCTCCTATGGCAACAAATCTTGTAACAGTCACTAACAGTAGTTGTACTTAACTATTGGCAACACAGAATAGTTCTCTTACATTACAGTCTCCCATTGTAGTTTTTACTCACTGAGCTCCCAGTCTCTCACTAAACCTCCAGATCCAATCGCCACTGAATCTTCTGAGCTCTTCCACAGCTAACACGCTGTATATTTCTCAAGCGTCACCCCCACTGTCTTGCTGGGTCCCTAGCTTGGTACTCGATGCTTCTCAAGCGTCACCCCCACTATCTTGCTGGGTCCCTAGCTTGGTACTCGATGCTTCTCAAGTGTCACCCCCACTATCCTGCTGGGTCCCTAGCTTGGTACTCGATGCTTCTCAAGCATCATGCTCCTCAAGCGTCACCCCTGCTGTCCTGCTGGGTCCCTGGCTTGGCACCTGCTGAAGCTTTCCCACTTCTTCACCGTCCCCGGCTGGTGATAAGACTGCTCTGGTACTGGCTCCAGCTTACTCACTGTAGTCTCCGGTAACAAGGTGGATGGTCCCTTAGTGGCGAAAGCTTCCCCTGTTCCTCCTACCACAACTAGTTCCCCTGTCCAGCTAAACTCAACTCGATTGGACTCCAATCCTTCAGTCCGAACCCTACGCGGCTTCTCTTCCTCCTGGATAGGCCTTGGGTAGGCTAGCAGCCAGGTTTCCCCAGGATAGGCCTCAGGCTTCTGACCTAACAGCCCGGGGCGACATAACACATGTCCACCCAGAATCCTGATCACCTGACTCCACCCAAATAAATAGGCTCTACCAGCAGGCCAAGGGACCAAAGAAACACCTGCCAATTGGCTAAGACACCCCATCCATTTATAGTCTGACCTTGCTACACCCTTGTCAATCTAATGCCACCAGCAAGTGCCACTTAGTGGCAGAAGAGAAAAGGTACAGCAATCTAAAGATAGAGAGGAATCAGTGGATCTTCTAACAATCAGCCAGGATGATTAATTCCTGACAAACTAAATGTATTAGCAACCCTGCCTAAACACCAGGGTGCTACATCAGAAAAAAATATTATAGCACCCCATCCCTTCTGCTTGCGCGCAGAAGCGAACACATTCGTAAGTAGCGCCGGCATATGCAAACGGTGTTAAATCCACACATGTGAGGTATCATCACGATCGTTAGAGTGAGAGCAATAATTCTAGCACAAGACTTCCTCTGAAACTCTAAACAGGTAAGCTGTAAACATTTTTAAAGCGTCTCCAATGGAGATTTTTAGATACCGCAGTTTGTCACCATTTCACAAACGTGCGCAATTTTAAATCATGTATCTGTTTGCTCAGCGTAACATTATCTTTGACATTATACAGAAAAATTGGGCTAACTTTAGTATTTTGTTTTGTCTCTTTTTAATTAACCACTTCCATACAGGGCACTTATACACCTTCCTGCCCAGACCAATTTTCAGCTTTCAGCGCTGTTGCACTTTGAATTGAATTGTGCGGTCATGCTACACTGTACCCAAACTAAATTTTTATCATTTTGTTCCCACAAATAGAGCTTTCCTTTGGTGGTATTTGATCACCTCTGGGATTTTTATTTTCTGCAAAAAAAAAGACCGAAAATTTTGAAAAAAAAAACATTTTTTTTGTTTCAGGCCTCGTACACACGACCGATTTTCTCGGCAAGAACCAGCAAGAAACTTGCTGGCAGAGAGGTCTTGCCGAGTAAATCGGTCGTGTGTACGCTGCTATCGGGTTTCTCGTCGAGAAAACCGTCAAGAAACCTCGACGAGAAAATAGAGAACCTGCTCTCTATTTTCTCGTTGAGATTCTCGTCGGCATGTTTCTCGACGAGAAAAGTGAGTGTGTGTACACTTACCTGTCCTCCCGGAAGCCCGCGCATGTTCGAAATGAATTTGACGCATGCGCGGTAGCTTCCTAGGCATACGTAGGGTATACCAAGATGGCGGCGACGGCATCGAATGTGACGAGCGCATGCTCGACGTAGTCGATGACGTCACCGCGTACGCTACTTTCAAAGAACCGCGGGTTCTTTGAAACGAGCGTGTGTACACTCGGCCGGGACAAGTTTCTTGTCCAAGAATCTCGTCGAAAAAAACGACATGTTTTTTTCAACGAGAATCTCGGCCGTGTGTACGAGGCCTCAGTTACAAACTTTGTAAATAAGTAAGTTTTCTCCTTCACTAATGGGCACTGATGGGGCCGCACTGACGGGCACTGATGGGCACCGATGAGGCGGCACTGATGGGCACGATAGGCGGCACGGAAGGGCACCGATAGGCGGCACGGATGGGCACCGATAGGCGGCACGGATGGGCACAGATAGGCGGCACGGATGGGCACAGATAGGCAGCATGGATGGGCACTGATAGGTGGCACGGATGGGCATGGATGGGCACTGATAGGTGGCATGGATGGGCATTGATAGGTGGCACTGTACTGTAATCTGTTGTACTAATGGATGCCAATCAGTGCCAAACAATAATGCCTGCCAATCAGTGATGCCCATTGTGGGCACTGATTGGCATCCATTGTGGGCACTGATTGGCATCCATTAGGGGTACTGATTGGCATCCCTGTTGGTCTAGGGTGGCATACCTGGTGGTGGGCATCCCTGGTGGTCTGGTGGCATCCCTGGTGGTCCAGTGTGGGCATCCTTGGGGGGGCTGCGCTGATAATCGATCATCACAAACCCCCCCCCTGTCAGAGGAGCAGCCGATCGGCTCTCCTCTACTCGCGTCTGACAGACGCGAGTGAGGAAAAGCCGATGACCGGCTTTCCTGTTTACATCGTGATCAGCCATGATTGGACACGGCTGATCACGTGGTAAAGAGTCTCCGTCGGAGACTCTTTACCTAGATCGGTGTTGCGGGGTGTCAGACTGACATCCCGCAACAACGATCGCCGCGATGCGCGCCCCTGGGGGCGCGCAGCAGCTCAAAATCCTGAGGACGTCATATGACTTTCAGTCAGGATTTTAAAACCACTTTGCCGACGTATATCCGGTATAGGGCGGGCGGCAAGTGGTTAATTAAAGTGTATTTTTTCCCCAAAAATTGTGTTTGAAATACCACTGTGCAAATACAGTATGACATAAAATATTGCAACAATCGCCATTTTATTTTCTGAGGTCTCTGCTAAAATATATATATATATATATATATTGTTTGGCGGTTCTAAGTAATTTTCTATCAAAAAATACTAATTTAAACTTGTAAACAAAAAGTTTCAGAAAAAGGCCTGGTCAGCAAGTGGCTAGCTCCATTGTCACCTCCTCCCATACTCCTCTCCAGGACTTCTCCCGAGCCTCGCCCATCCTCTGGAATTCCCTACCCCAATCTGTCCGACTATCTCCAACTCTATCCACTTTTAGACAATCCCTTATAACGTTTCTCTTTAGAGAAGCCTATCCTGCCTCCACCTAACAACTGTACTTTTATTTTCTCTTTTATCAGCTCATCCCTCACAGTTATTACCTTTTGTATTACTTGACCTTTCCTTTTAGATTGTAAGCTCTAATGAGCAGTGCCCTCTGATTCCTCCTGTATTGAATATTATTGTAATGCCGCGTACACACGTTTGGAATTTCCGACAACAAAACCGTGTTTTTTTTTCCGTCGGATTTTCGCTCAAACTTGTCTTGCATACACACTGTCACCCAAATGTTGCTCGGAAATTCCGAACGTCAAGAGCGCGGAGACGTACAACACTACGACGAGCCGAGAAAAATGAAGTACAATGATTCTGAGCATACATCTAATTGATTCCGAGCATGCGTAGAATTTTTGTGCGTCGGAATTGGATACACACGATCGGAATTTCCGACAAGAACTTTTGTTGTTGGAAAAATTGAGAACCAGCTCTCAAACATTTGTTGTCGGAAATTCCGACAGCAAATGTCCGATGGAGCCTACACACTGTCGGAATATCCGACCAAAAGCTCACATCGAACATTTGTTGTCGGAAATTTCGATTGTGTGTACTGTTTGCCCCAACATTGTAAAGCGCTGTGCAAACTGTTGGCATTATATAAATCCTGTATAAGAAAAAAAATAATAATATTAATCATAAAAATAAAGTTTGTAAATCTTGTGTTGTCTACTTTTGTGGCAAGCTACCGTATATACTTGAGTATAAGCCGACCCGAATATAAGCCGAGGCACCTCATTTTACCACAAAAAACTGGGAAAAATTATTGACTCGAGTATAAGCCTAGGGTGTCCATCTGCATGCCTCACTGTGCCTCACTGTGTCCATGTGCATGCCTCACTGTGCCCATGCCTCACTGTGCCCATGCCTTACTGTGTCCATGCCTTACTGTGTCCATGCCTCACTGTGCCCATGACTAGACTTACGTTTAACATGGGAGTCTATGGAAGGGGTACCCGGCTTTAAAAAATCGGTGCTCTCCGGCCGTAGGAGCCCCGGACAACAAACTTTGCGCACTTGTAGAGGAAGAGTGGGGCTACATGTGTGCCAAGTCTGGGGTCCAGGGGACCTACGGCTCGCCGGGATCAGGCGCACAAAATTGACGATAGACACAGACTCGAATATATATATATATGTGTGCCAAGTTTGGGATCCAGGGGACCTAGAGCCGGCCGGTACCGGGTCCCCAAAGTCCGGGAGATCAGGCGCAAAAAGGTGACTCGAGTATAAGCCGAGGGGGGCATTTTCAGCACAAAAAAATGTGCTGAAAAACTCGACTTATACTCCAGTATATACGGTATAGCAATTCATTGTACTTGGTACTTGTACTTTGTGCATATGACAAAAAAACTTTTAACTTTTATCAACACAATGGGGGAGATTTACTAATACAGTAAAACCTTGGTTTGAGAGTAACTTGGTTTGAGAGCGTTTTGCAAGACAAGCAAAATGTTTTAATAAATTTTGCCTTGATATACAAGCAATGTCTTGATATAAGAGTAGCGTCATGTTACAAATGAGTATAAAAAAGAAGAGAGGAGCCTCTAAGTGTAGCAATATGGTTACATTTAATGAAGGTACAACATTTAGCAACTTATTGCTACACTTAGAGGTGCCTCTCTTCTATTTTATACCCTGTAAAAAAAATGCTTTAATATACAAGTGCTTTGGATTACAAGCATGTTTCTGGAACAAATTATGCTCGCAAACCAAGGTTTTACTGTACTTGAGAGTGCAAAATCTGGTGCAACTCTGCATAGAAACCAATCAGCTTCCAGTTTTTTTTTTGTCAAAGTTTAATAGAACAAGCTGAAGTTAGAAGCTGATTGGCTACCATGCAGAGCTGCACCAGATTTTTTACTCTCTAGTTAATCAACCCCAATGTCTCACCCCTGGCAGCTCTACTGCCTTGACAAGGGCCATTGTAGGCAATGCAGAAATCTAGCACTGATTGCAGAGCAGAAATGTCCCAAGAAGCCTCAACAAACACAGTTGGCTTTTTGGATCTCAGTATCTTTTGGTTCTGGGCAACATTGTCTCTGTCCCTGTGTTCTCTGGCATATTTTACTGTTTCCTTTCAGTTATTGTGCCTCTGAAAAGCAATGAAGGGTATGTGGTCAGGGGAAGATTATGTGCAAGTCCTCCCTGTCATAGGTGTGCGCAGCCTATTGCATTAGGGTGTGCACATGTGTGTCTACATATATATATGGCGCTGTCAGGAAAATCAATCTCCCTGCCGGCACAGTAAAAGAGAAGTGCATACGCACTTATTTTATGGTAGATACGGTAAGATTGAGACCAGTCCCATCTTCCTGCAATAATTCTAATGTGCATGGGGTGATTAGGGTGTGCCCAGGCACACCCGGAACACACTGTGCGCATGCCTATGCTCTCTGTGCTTGCGCGGGTTTCGTCCAGGTTCTCTGTTTCTTGTTCATACATCACGGGACACAGAGCGGCATAGTCATTACTATGTGGGTTATATAGAATTACCTTCAGGTGCTGGCACTGGCAACTTCCAAAACAGGAAGTACCCTCCCCTATATAAGCCCCTCCCATCCGGGAGTACCTCAGTTTTTTGCCAGTGTCTAAGGTGTTGGCCAAGGTTAACATGTATTCATCTGGGCTTGTGTACAGGTTCTCTGGGCCTTAGCAAGCTATTCCGGATCCGACCAAAAAAGCTTCATAGCTAAACGGTCGGTACCCGGGCCTTGCAGAGAAGAGCAAGGTTTTGCCTGTAATGCCTCTCTTAGGAGGGCTGGACCCTGGGACCCAGAGCTCTGGTCATACCCAAAACCAAGAGGCTATCTGTGCAGGGTGCTATACAGGTCCAGGGGAGTGGAATCCTTGGGAACCCGGTCCCTGAAGGTCTAGTACAATGCCTGCCGTGAGAGGTGAAGTTTGGGCTTCTGTGGACCAAACAAAGTCCTGCGGCGGGGAAAAGGTAAGTGGGGGCCCCTCAGGAACTTGGTTCTATTGAGGGGACCCCCAAGCCTAATATGTCTTTCTGCCTGTTACCTAAAGGTATTCCCGCTAATAGCTGTATATGCCTAAAAAATCCTAGAAATGTCTTTTCATAAAGGAAGTTTTTTTGTAAACCTGGAAATGTTTTTCATAAAGGAGGTTTTGAAAAAAAAAAGACAAAAGTGCGGTACCTGTGTTTGTCCACTGGAGGCCGCTGTGGAACGTCTTTTTTCTTGGGACTATTCCTTCCATGGTGAAAGTCCAGGCAGATGAGTGAGCTCTCTATCAGGGAAGCTGCATTCCTCTGTCATGCTGCCAAGTAGTTTCTTCCATCCCCGGGTCCTGGTGAGACAAGGACCCTGGCTCCTCTTCCTACATAGCGCCAAGAGCACACACGTGCACGTGCGCGCGCGCGCACACGCTTTCTTTTATAGAGTTAGCTTCAAAAACAGGGGGCGGAGCCTGGCGGATGACGCGCTCTGTGCGCCAGGCGCTTCTGCGCATGTGCGGGCGTCCCAGCAAGGTAAAATGACTCAGTCCACGCTGCTTGCTATGGACACAGGGCATAAAAAAAGGAGCTGGTAGCATGGTATAGGGGCTTACAGCGGGCGGTTGATACAGGCATCCCCAGAAAGACGCATTGGTAGACACCCACTGATGTACATAGCAGCAAATTGCATTATGCCCCGTACACACGATCGTTTTTAATGTCATTTTTTAAACCGACGTTTTTCTCCTCGTTTTTTTTCATGTTTCCTCTCAAGCCTGCCTTGCGTACACACCATCATTAAAAAAAACGATCAAGCAAAGCGCAGTGACGTTCAACACGTACGACGGCACTATAAAGGGGAAGTTCCGTTCGAATGACGCCACCCTTTGGGACGCTTTTGCTAATTCCGTGTTTCCGCGTGTTAGTAAAAGTTTGGTGAGAGACGATTCGCGCTTTTCAGTCTTCGTGCTTTGAAGATCGTTTTCGGGAGTTCAGATTGCGCCTGTGGGTTCGTATCTGTTTAGCACTGCTTGTAGTCAGTTTGTATCTGTTTATTCAGTGCGGCCTGCTCTGCACGTTCGTGTTTTTCAGCTTGTTCTTCATAGGCCTTGCTGTTCTTCCGTGCGTTCTTCTAGTTCGTTCTGTTCAGCCGACCGTTATCTAGCCATGTTGCGGCTACGTACTCGTCGTAGAGTTTGTGCTGTAGTTGGTGCAGGGGTTCATGCTGTATCCCGACTCCATGCCATGAGCAGGGTCAGGAGGAGTTCATGGACCAAGAATTGGTTGCTCCAGCGGCACCAATTCTGTCACATGCCTTTGTTGCGGGAGATCAGGGAGAATAATCCTGATGATTTCAGGAATTTTCTCAGGATGTCTGACCCCGTATTTCAGCAGCTGTTGGCTTTGGTGTCCCCCTATATTACCAGGCAGGACACCGTTATGCGGGAAGCCATCAGTGCTGAGCAGAGGCTCATCGCCACGTTGCGATACCTGGCTACTGGGAGAAGCCTGCAGGACCTTAAGTTCTCCACAGGCATATCCCCCCAGGCTCTGGGGATCATTATACCAGAGACTTGTTCTGCCATCATTCAAGTTTTGCAGGAGGACTATGTAGCGGCCTCACCCTCGCTCCATCTTTATCGGTTACACACCAACTCATGTCTAGGGGTTCCTGGGTTGCGAGAGTGAGATGCGCCACGGCCCATGTCCTCCCCATTGTAATAGGGAGGTGAAGGCCACTTACTGATGTTTCCTCGGGCCGGTGTGTTCTGTGAATGCACTGAGTCTGTAATTTCAAGCTCACCAGCCTCCCCTTTGCTTCCAGTAACTGGAGTTCACACACCGGAGAAAGGTCCAACACTTGTTTATTTGACACTCCAATACGCAAAGCACAATAAACAGTTCTTTCGCAGCAAACTGGTTGGGACCTATAACCTTGACACCGGTGTGGCGAGCAGATCGAGGCACTTCCTAAAGTTTAAGTTCTATGCCACTGTACTATGACCAGCGGCGCCTAAGCCAATCCGGCTGTTACAGAACAGGAAAGATGGGGTCTCTTCCAGCAACCCCTATGAACAGCAATGGAGCCCTCTTCGATACGCTGTGGCCCCTATCAGGGGGATGTGTCCTCCCAAGAGAGTTCCCAGAGGCCCACTGTCACCGGGTTGGTGCTGCTCCGGGTCTTCAGTGGGTAACCTCCCCGGCCTCCTCACCTCAGGTACGAGTCCCTCCGCTCAGGGACCCTCGGACAGTCCACCCTAGCGGGACCCAGTCGAAGGTACTGGGCCCCAGGCCTCCTCGATAGTACCTCACCCCAGGCTAAAGGTGCCTGGGATGGACGCCAACATGACTCCGGACCAGGCCATGGGCACCTGGACCAGACTCCTGGATCTCCCACACCCAGGCCTAAGGGCCCTGGGTGCGGGCCGCAACCCTCCTCCTCCGAGGACCTTCTTCTCCGCCAGCCGCCGACGATGACCTCCACGTGGTAAGGGCGTCTCCCCCTTTTATCTCCTCCCATCAACGGCTTGGCGGGTTCCCCGCCCCAGCCATACCATCTCCGAGAAGGGACAAAACAGGGAGCACTGCAGGAGATGATTCTACCTGAAGCCCGTGGGTACCCCGCCACCCACAGGCAAAGGAGAATACTACATCCTCCAATCCTCCACGAAACAAAAAAGGGGTCTGAATCCTAACACAATTATACACCTGGGTCACATTATTGCCCAGGTGTATCCCATCAATTTGAGGACCCCGCTACACACTCCCCCCTGTAATTGGACGCTGGTCCCCAGCGTCAGGTGCACACCCATGCCTCCCATAAAGTGGTGACATGGAGTGAAACCCCTGAGGCAGTTCCTCTAAATTTTCCCAAGTGCCAAGACCTGCTCAGGGAATGGGGAACATATAAAACAACTTATGTCATAAAACACTTTAAACATCTGCATAATCACAACCCCTCTCCCACACTGTCTAAGAGCCACCCACTCTCAATGATCTTGACTGACGATCCTCCTGCAGGGGAAAGAAAAAACAACATCCTAACATAATTTTGTGTCATTTGGGATGAGTGGGCCCGTCAGCCGAGAGACCCACTCACTCCAACAAGCAAGGTGATGTGTGTGTGAAACATTTTCAAACATTTGCTGCGCAACACTGCCACCTGGTGACAGCGCCACGGTCATGACACTCAACGAATCTTCGTTCTTCCAGCTTTTTTCCTACTCTGCCACTATTCCCAAATGTCCTTGCCTTTGGCACATGAAGAAAAGGGGAAACACGAAAACACAACAGTCCCCAAGTCTCCAACGAGAAAAGAAAAGCCCAAACAAAAACAAAAACAGGGCACAGTCCTGGGTGTCTGGGAATGGCTCTTCCAGAAAGTTCAAGTGCACAAAGGAAATAAACAGGAGTCCTTTTCTCCTATAAGTAAAACTTTGGATCCGGCAGGTACAGGGGTTTCAGGTGTTTGTCAAATGCCTCTATCGAATACTCGACATCTTCTCCTTCTCTTCTGCAAATGACTATCTTGTCAGCATGGATATGGCGCCCCAATTTCCATTCAGCTTTGCAGTCCTCAAACCTCTTAGACACTGCCGGCACACATTCCAGGTACCTGCGAGCATGGGGCACCTTCAACTTGTCCCACACAAACTCGTCATACCATCTTGTTCTCCAAACTTCCACCTCATACAGCAAGTCCCGGGGCAGATACGGGTACTCCCACCCATATTCCCGAGCTACTTTATGGCAAAACAGTCTCTGCAAGCGGGCCAAAGGTGGCATAGTGGCTTTCTCTCCAGTTCCAGGCAGCACAATAGCTTCCGGATGCCGAGGTGCCTTTACCAGCTCCCTGGAAATGACTTTCGGCGCTCTCAGAGAAGCGTGGGGTGTCCCCACAACCAAAGTAGGTGAGGTAACAGTAGATGAGGACACAGGTGGAGGGGTAGGTTCCCTCGTAAGCTGCGGGTCTTCCACCCGAGGCGTGCTGTCTCCTGTGTACATAGGTGAATCCCGTACCGCACGGGAAGCAAGAAGTGGCACTCTATCCCAGCCCTTGCGGCTGAACAGTTCGTCTATCTCGCCATCATCTCCGCAATCAGACAGCGACTCTAGGTCGGAGGTGTCATACATCTCCGCAGGCAGATATCTTCCGGTGGACACAGAATCAACCTCCCTGGGGGGCTCCACCTCCAATGGGCCCCCGACACCTCCAACCACCACCACAGTCCCAGCCCCTGGCTCACCTGACCCTTGTAGACTGGGATGTCCGGGACTTCCTTCTCGACCGGCGCCATCCAGGCCAGGCAAGCAGCGGGGTAAAGCTCGACCACGTCCATAGGATGCCTGTACTAGGCCAACTTTCCTCTTCGGGGGTGGGAGCAGAGAACTTGTGGCGACCGAGGCAGCATCCTCGGATTTTTCTCTGTTGGGCAGTCCATCGCCCTGGTCAGCGCGCACGGGAACCTCGACAGAGGCCTTGATCTCCCCTTCCGGAGTAGCAGTACCCGTGAGGTGGTTGAGGCGAAGGGCCCGGGGTCTTGCTGTGGACGACTCGACCTCAAAAAGGAATTCTCTGCACTCCTCACATCGCCCGAATGGCTTCAGGGTGACCACCAGTCCCGAGCAGCCGGGACAGATCACACCGAGGGCCTCCGTGTCTCTGCAAGTGTACAGAGCCAACCGCCCTCGGGGCCTAAGTCTTATCCCCGTGTCTGTGATGGGGGCAGCAAAGGAAGTCATTCTCGTGGGGTGAGGAACCATAATCCACGGGGCACTTGAGGTCATCCCGACTATCTGCTGCTCCATCATGCACTGACCCCGCGCCGGAGTCTCCACGTGTATCCCCACACTTGGCCAGACTCCTCCCACGAGCTGTACATTTTCGCGGGCTTCCTCTTGACTCCGCCCACGAACGATGTCGCCATGGGGTGCCTCGTGGCGCAGTGCGTTAACAGTCCCCACGTGCAGTACGTCACGCGGCTGGACCTCTCCCTTTTTCCGCTCCTCCGCATGGGCCTTTCCCGTGTTAGGGTCATTTCCACAACTCCGAGCAGGGACGCACTTTGGCCAGTAATATGGCTGATCTGCTCGGAACTCCTCTGGGCAGCAAAGTTCAAATGTAGACATTCTCAAGTCCATCTTTAGAACACACTCTATCCCGGACGGACGAGCCCCCACGTGTAGCGGCCTCACCCTCGCTCCATCTTTATCGGTTACACACCAACTCATGTCTAGGGGTTCCTGGGTTGCGAGAGTGAGATGCGCCACGGCCCATGTCCTCCCCATTGTAATAGGGAGGTGAAGGCCACTTACTGATGTTTCCTCGGGCCGGTGTGTTCTGTGAATGCACTGAGTCTGTAATTTCAAGCTCACCAGCCTCCCCTTTGCTTCCAGTAACTGGAGTTCACACACCGGAGAAAGGTCCAACACTTGTTTATTTGACACTCCAATACGCAAAGCACAATAAACAGTTCTTTCGCAGCAAACTGGTTGGGACCTATAACCTTGACACCGGTGTGGCGAGCAGATCGAGGCACTTCCTAAAGTTTAAGTTCTATGCCACTGTACTATGACCAGCGGCGCCTAAGCCAATCCGGCTGTTACAGAACAGGAAAGATGGGGTCTCTTCCAGCAACCCCTATGAACAGCAATGGAGCCCTCTTCGATACGCTGTGGCCCCTATCAGGGGGATGTGTCCTCCCAAGAGAGTTCCCAGAGGCCCACTGTCACCGGGTTGGTGCTGCTCCGGGTCTTCAGTGGGTAACCTCCCCGGCCTCCTCACCTCAGGTACGAGTCCCTCTGCTCAGGGACCCTCGGACAGTCCACCCTAGCGGGACCCAGTCGAAGGTACTGGGCCCCAGGCCTCCTCGATAGTACCTCACCCCAGGCTAAAGGTGCCTGGGATGGACGCCAACATGACTCCGGACCAGGCCATGGGCACCTGGACCAGACTCCTGGATCTCCCACACCCAGGCCTAAGGGCCCTGGGTGCGGGCCGCAACCCTCCTCCTCCGAGGACCTTCTCCGCCAGCCGACGACGACGACCTCCACGTGGTAAGGGCGTCTCCCCCTTTTATCTCCTCCCATCAACGGCTTGGCGGGTTCCCCGCCCCAGCCATACCATCTCCGAGAAGGGACAAAACAGGGAGCACTGCAGGAGATGATTCTACCTGAAGCCCGTGGGTACCCCGCCACCCACAGGCAAAGGAGAATACTACATCCTCCAATCCTCCACGAAACAAAAAAGGGGTCTGAATCCTAACACAATTATACACCTGGGTCACATTATTGCCCAGGTGTATCCCATCAATTTGAGGACCCCGCTACAACTATATTAAGGTAAGTGTTCTTCTTCAAAAATTCACATTGTATGGTATTTATTTTTGGATATTTTTAATTTGCTTTATTTGCAGTCCCTAATTCACATGATTCTTAGCTGCAGGGAATGTCCCCTTTCTCCCCATGTTTTATTATTTAAAGTTTGGGGTTTGAGGCCTACCTGTAAATTTGGCTTACCTAACCTCTCCAGCATGCTATCCTGGGGCCATACCTACCTTGCCTAGTCATTTCCATGTTTTTTATTATATGTTCCATCGTAGTGCTTTACCCAAAACGCACCCTAAATTTGGCCTAGGAATGTTTCATTTTTGTTAACTTCAATACAGAGTGCTACAGCCTTCATGTGTGATATTCCCAACTCATCTTCAACCCTTACCCCTCCCCCCCCCCCCCCCATAATTTTTTTTTTGATTTTTTTTTTTCTTGCTTCCAATTTTTTATGTTTTGAACAGTTTCTACCAATGTTGGCCATGAATGTGTGTATGAAATCAGCTTTCAATGTTTCTGGCTCCAAGTATTAATTTGTTATTTCTTTAATTCCACAGTTCCCTTCTTCGCCACATGAATGGCAGAATGTGGCTTCCGAGTTTGCCCAGCGATGGAACTTTCCGAACTGTGGAGGAGCCATCGACGGCAAACATGTTCGGGTCGTCCCACCACCCCATTCGGGATCCTTTTATTATAATTATAAGGGGTTCCACAGCGTCGTGATGATGGCAGTGGTGTCGGCCACCTACGAGTTCCTCTATGTGGACGTTGGCAAGAATGGCAGGATGTCTGATGGAGGAGTTTTTGCCCAGACGGAGTTTGAAGAACGGCTCCTTTTGGATCTGCTGGCCTTGCCACCAGCGGAGCAGAATGTGGAGGGACTACCTTTTGTGTTTGTGGCGGATGAGGCGTTTGGCCTGGGACCCCATTTGATGAGGCCATTCCCGCAATGCACCCTCACCCCTGAGAGGAGGGTTTTCAATTATCGGCTGGCCAGAGCCGATTTCGCCTCTTCCTTACCTCCATCCACCTTGCCCCATACAAATGGAACCATGTGGTTATGACGTGCTGTGTGCTGCATAATTTCCTAAGGGTGCATTCAACGAGTTATATATCTTTGAGTGGGCCTGAGGCCTCTTTAATCAATGCCGAAACTTTGGTGGCCCTGGAACCTGGCCGTCCTGGCTTGGCCCCCCCAACCGGACGTGAGGTCCGTAACCAATATGTGGACTATTTTATGGGTAGGGGGGCCATTGAAATGCCAGACAATCTCTAATAATTTTAGACCAAAAAAATAAAACTTTTTAAAAAAGTAAAGATTGGTTTGTCATTTTTATTGTATAATGTTTGATGTTTCTGGTAGGTTTACCTAGTGCACTTGTTTTGCCATGTGGATTAAAAAATCTTTTAATTAGCCTTCATTGTCAGTGTAAACACCAAACATTGATTAGTTCACTCAGCACCACATTTACATAATGAAGCCACAATGATTTGTTATGTAAAAATACCTTTATTTTTTTTGTTTAGGTGGGCAACTTCCTTAGAAATGTGGATGTTTCCTTAATTTCAGGTGTATTAAAACGCATGACCAGCCATGCATAAACAAACTATATTTCTCCAAATTTAGAAAAAGCTAAACATGTGCTAGTCATTAAAGGGTAAAATAACCAAAAAAAATAGAAATCTCTGCAAGTAAAACGTTATTTGGTGTAAAAACATTAGACACGCCCAAGCACAGCCATGATATTTTGGAGCCTTTCCTCCACCCGCTTTGTATTTGCCCTGATCTCTAGCAAATCTCCCTTAATTTTTTCGAGGTCACGACAGCAGACCATCAGGTATTGGATCAGGATCTGGGCACTGTGATGTGTCAACTTATTGGGGTCTTCGGCCAGAACTGCACCTAAATGTAAAAAGAAATATGTAGGATAGAATATGTAGGCCTACATCTATTTAACATGCATGTGTCTGGTTTCTCTCTGACCTGTGGTGGTGCCACTTTCCACTTCCACAACATCACATTCCTCTCCATCCTGGGGTTCTGGGGGTATTGTTGTAGGTATTGCAATTCTCGTCTCATCTGAGGTAGCTTTTCGAATCCCTAGGGAGATTGAAATAAAAGGAATAGTTTCATTAGTAGCGACTCAATTTTGCTAAAATAAGAAACATGAAAAAAAACTTTGTAATCATTCTTTTGAAGCATGCTCCATTTTAATTTTTACCCCCTGTGCCAACCGGGACAAATGATTGGATACATAGGCCAAAACAGAGCATATACATTTTGTAAACAAATTTGAAACATTGTAACACCCCAAAGTATCTACACTGGATCACCTGTGTGTGACTCCCTCAAGCTTTTTGGCTTTAGGCCCACACTTGTACTACTGCGTTCAGATGTTTCATCAGCTGCTGAGCATTCACTCCCTTTAACATTACCATGCATATCGTTTTTTCAAATGAACAAATGTCCTTTGGATTAGCACACCAAAAATAAGTGTGGCCCAAATGTACTCCCCCAAATAAACCAAAAAACATGGGTGTTCACACTGGATGATCCTAAAACATCGTTTGAGGAACTGTACGGAGAAAGAGGTTTAATACGTCCGTTTACTATGAGGACGAACCTAAAAAAGATGGTATCTTTCAGTGTACTATATGAAAGTTCAAAATACACGACAGAATACCAGAAAATAATATGTACCATTGAAAGTCAAAAAAAACAACTTACTTTTTAATATAACTTTCTTGATTCTTTTATATTGGTCGGCCTCCCGCAACTTCAGATCTGACCATCGTTTTCTGAGCTGTTCCTTCGTTCTGCACACCCCGAATTTTTGGTGGAGACTTTTGACCACTTTGCCCATAATTCTGGACTTGACCAGATTAGGCCTTTTATACGGACCATGCTTGGCATCATAATCCTCCTTCTTTAAAATGGCGACCATCTCCACCATTTCCTCGAATGACATGTTGGATGCCTTATATCTCCTGGGTCTTGATTTGGGCTCCTCTGTAATTTCATCCTCTGTAGAGGTATCTCAGCCACCTGTGTCTCCGCCATGTTTTGTTCAGCACTACGAGCGAGAAGGGGCGGGGAAAGTACAATATCGAACGTCAGGGGCGGGGAAAGCGTGCAGAGTTTCACGCATGCGCTGTGTATATAAAGTGAAGATCCATGTCTGGGAAATACGTTCATTTTTCGGGAGAGAGAGTTAGCAACGAACGTCGTGACCAAGGTACCTAACAATTTTACTTTTTGAGGTTCATCAGACGAGGAGATTTGTGTGCTCAAAATATGTAGACAATGCACAGTTGAGGAATGTTGCCTGAAATATATATTTTTTTTTGGTTTCTCGCTTTTACAGATATCATGAATACTTTTAAAAACCCAGACTTCATGGGGGAGTTCATCGATAAATGGCAAGAGCTCCCTATATTATGGCAAATAGGGATGAGCTTCGTGTTCGAGTCGAACATACGTTCGACTCGAACATCGGCTGTTCGATCGTTCGACGAAGATCGAACGATTTGGGCCGTTCGCGCCAAATTCGAGTGACGCGAACGGCCCACAATGCACTACGCCATCGCAGTGTCATCCAGGCGCTGTGATTGGCCAAGCATGCACTGTGACCCCGCATGCTTGGCCAATCACAGCGCCGGCAGCGAGGAGAGCAATGATTGGCCACAGGCAGGATGCCTGTGGCCAATTATTGCTGAGGGTGTTTAGTACACGCCCCACACTATAAAAGGCCGCCAGCACGGCGGCCTAGTGTAGTGTGTTCCGGAGCAGGGATAGAGCAGCATAGGCAGGGACAGTGACTGTTATTTCTTTCTTGCTTAACCTGGATTCCTTTAGTTTAGGGAAAGAGAAGGATAGGTAGGGAGAGTGTCAGTGTGTTTTGTGCTTGTGCTATAGTGTGCTTAAAAAAAACATTTATTCTAGGGACAGAAAACTGTAGGTAGGGACAGTGTCAGTTTCTTTCACTCTGCAAGTCCTTGTTTCCAGGGACCTGGAAGGACAGTGAGTGAATTGTCCTTGTGCTATATTGTGCTTAAAAAAACATTTATTCTAGGGACAGAAAACTGTAGGTAGGGAGAGTGTCAGTTTCTTTCACTCTGCAAGTCCTTGTTTCCAGGGACCTGTAAGGACAGTGAGTGAATTGTCCTTGTGCTATATTGTGATTAAAAAAAACATTTTTTCTAGGGACAGAAAACTGTAGGTAGGGAGAGTGTTTTTTTTCTTTCACTCTGCAAGTCCTTGTTTCCAGGGACCTGGAAGGACAGTGAGTGAATTGTCCTTGTGCTATATTGTGCTTAAAAAAAACATTTATTCTAGGGACAGAAAACTGTAGGTAGGGAGAGTGTCAGTTTATTTCACTCTGCAAGTCCTTGTTTCCAGGGACCTGGAAGGACAGTGAGTGAATTGTCCTTGTGCTATATTGTGATTAAAAAAAACATTTTTTCTAGGGACAGAAAACTGTAGGTAGGGAGAGTGTTTTTTTTCTTTCACTCTGCAAGTCCTTGTTTCCAGGGACCTGGAAGGACAGTGAGTGAATTGTCCTTGTGCTATATTGTGCTTAAAAAAAACATTTATTCTAGGGACAGAAAACTGTAGGTAGGGAGAGTGTCAGTTTACTTCACTCTGCAAGTCCTTGTTTCCAGGGACCTGTAAGGACAGTGAGTGAATTGTCCTTGTGCTATATTGTGATTAAAAAAAACATTTTTTCTAGGGACAGAAAACTGTAGGTAGGGAGAGTGTTTTTTTTCTTTCACTCTGCAAGTCCTTGTTTCCAGGGACCTGGAAGGACAGTGAGTGAATTGTCCTTGTGCTATATTGTGCTTAAAAAAAACATTTATTCTAGGGACAGAAAACTGTAGGTAGGGAGAGTGTCAGTTTATTTCACTCTGCAAGTCCTTGTTTCCAGGGACCTGGAAGGACAGTGAGTGAATTGTCCATGTGCTATATTGTGATTAAAAAAAACATTTTTTCTAGGGACAGAAAACTAGGTAGGGAGAGTGTTTTTTTTCTTTCACTCTGCAAGTCCTTGTTTCCAGGGACCTGGAAGGACAGTGAGTGAATTGTCCTTGTGCTATATTGTGCTTAAAAAAAACATTTATTCTAGGGACAGAAAACTGTAGGTAGGGAGAGTGTCAGTTTATTTCACTCTGCAAGTCCTTGTTTCCAGGGACCTGTAAGGACAGTGAGTGAATTGTCCTTGTGCTATATTGTGATTAAAAAAAACATTTTTTCTAGGGACAGAAAACTGTAGGTAGGGAGAGTGTTTTTTTTCTTTCACTCTGCAAGTCCTTGTTTCCAGGGACCTGTAAGGACAGTGAGTGAATTGTCCTTGTGCTATATTGTGCTTAAAAAAAACATTTATTCTAGGGACAGAAAACTGTAGGTAGGGAGAGTGTCAGTTTATTTCACTCTGCAAGTCCTTGTTTCCAGGGACCTGTAAGGACAGTGAGTGAATTCTCCTTGTGCTATATTGTGATTAAAAAAAAACATTTTTTCTAGGGACAGAAAACTGTAGGTAGGGAGAGTGTTTTTTTTCTTTCACTCTGCAAGTCCTTGTTTCCAGGGACCTGTAAGGACAGTGAGTGAATTGTCCTTGTGCTATATTGTGCTTAAAAAAAACATTTATTCTAGGGACAGAAAACTGTAGGTAGGGAGAGTGTCAGTTTATTTCACTCTGCAAGTCCCTGTTTCCAGGGACCTGTAAGGACAGTGAGTGAATTGTCCTTGTGCTATATTGTGATTAAAAAAAACATTTTTTCTAGGGACAGAAAACTGTAGGTAGGGAGAGTGTTTTTTTTCTTTCACTCTGCAAGTCCTTGTTTCCAGGGACCTGTAAGGACAGTGAGTGAATTGTCCTTGTGCTATATTGTGCTTAAAAAAAATATTTTTTCTAGGGACAGAAAACTGTAGGTAGGGAGAGTGTCAGTTTCTTTCACTGTGAAAGTCCTTGTTTCAAGGGACAGAGAAGGACACCTGAAGGTAGCCCTTATTGCTTTTTTCCCATCTCCCTGCAGGCCATCTATTAGAATGTCTGGAAGGCAAACAAGGAGAGGCAGACAGTCAGGAGGCAATAAAAGAGGGCAAGCAGGCTCTGTGTCTGGGGGCAACAGTGCTGGTCGTGGACGCGGTGCATTGTCATCAGCACATGGCCATGGGACACGCTTGTCCTTCTTTTCGGCAGCTGGACATGTTGAGCCACATCATGCCGAAGACTTGGTAGAGTGGATGACCAAGCCCTCCTCCTCCTCCTCATCCTCTCTCACCCAGGCTCAGGGTACTGGAAAAGCAGCTGCCAAAGCGTCGTCTTCCCTGGTATCAATGTCAGACAAATCATCAGTCACTCCTTCCCTAGACCCACCATGTCCTCCTCCTGAGGAGTCCCCCGAACTGTTTCAGCACAGTGTTGGGTACATGCTCCAGGAGGATGCCCAGCGTTTCGAAGGGTCTGATGATGAAACCCAGCTAGAGGAAGGCAGTAGCGTGAGAGCAGACAGAGGGGATGCTCAAGAAGGACACCAATGGTGCAGTCATGTTCCAGCAGCTGCAGCATACTGCCAGATTGGCTCCAGTGATGAGGAGGGAGGGGATGATGAGGTCACTGACTCCACGTGGGTGCCTAATAGGAGAGAGGAGGAGGAGGAGGATGAGGAGGAGGCACATCTCCAACGAGGCAGGATGCCCTTTGGTGGCCAGCGTAAGGGCAGTACACCGACGGAATCACACCGCAGAGCTCCGCCTGTGCAGGGCGCTGCCTCTGCCCGTCATTCAAAAAGTTCTTTGGTGTGGGCCTTTTTTGAGGCTAGTGCATCAGATCGCACAGCTGCTGTTTGCAACATATGTCTCAAGCGTATATCGCGTGGCCAAAACATCAGCCGCTTGGGTACCACATGCCTGACCAGACATATGTTGACCTGCCATGCAGCTCGTTGGCAAGCCTACCTCAAAGACCCACACCAAAGAACAAAGCGGACCTCTCCTTGCACCGCATCAGCTGGGATCTCCAACCCCACTATAACTTCAGTCCTCTCTGAAACATGCACTGAGAGGAATGAAGGTGTAGAATTAGGTGTGTCACAGCCAAGTACTTGCGGCCACTCTGCTAGCAGTACACCGACGTCCGATTCTAGCAGGCAAATTTCCCTGCCCCAGCTGCTGGACCGTCGAAAGAAGTTCACTCCCAGCCATCCACATGCCCAGCGGTTGAATGCTAGCTTTGCTAAATTGCTAGCGCTTCAACTGCTGCCTTTTCAGTTGGTAGACTCGGCCCCCTTCCGTGAGTTTGTGCAATGTGCGGTTCCTCAGTGGCAGGTTCCCAAACGCCACTTTTTCTCACGGAAGGCTATTCCGGCTCTCTACCGGCATGTGGAAGGCAATGTCTTGGCCTCGCTGGACAGGGCGGTCAGCGGTAAGGTGCATATTACCGCTGACTCATGGTCCAGCAGGCATGGACAGGGACGTTACCTTTCTTTCACGGCCCATTGGGTCACTCTTTTGGCAGCTGGGAAGGATTCAGGACAAGGTGCAGTAGTGTTGGAGGTTGTCCCACCGCCACGCCTCCAAAATGCTACTACTGGTTGTGACACACCTCTCTCCTCCACCCCCTCCTCTTCTTCTTCCTCCATGGCCTCTTCCTGTGGTTTGTCCTATGAACCAGCGGTGCTCCGTAGCCGTTCACGGGGCTACGCAAGTACGCAGGCAAAAAGATGCCATGCCGTGCTTGCGCTGGTGTGTTTGGGGGACAGAAGCCACACTGGGGCAGAGGTCCTGTCTGCTCTGCAGGGCCAGGCCGAGAGGTGGTTGACGCCACGCCAGCTTAAGCCAGGAATGGTGGTTTGCGACAATGGCACCAACCTCCTCTCCGCCCTCCGACAGGGACAACTGACCCATGTGCCCTGTGTGGCTCACGTCCTTAACCTGGTGGTGCAGCGCTTCTTGGGCAGGTACCCGGGCTTACAGGATGTCCTGAGGCAGGCCAGGAAAGTCTGTGTGCATTTCCGCAGATCTTATAATGCCAGTGCTCGCCTGGCTGAGCTGCAAAAGGAGTTGAACCTGCCCAAGAACCGCCTTATATGTGACATGCCCACCAGGTGGAACTCAACGTTGGCCATGCTGCAGCGGCTGCACACGCAGCAGAGGGCCATCAATGAGTACCTGTGCGACTACGGCACCAGGACAGGGTCAGGGGAGCTTGGTTTTTTTTCTCCACGCCAGTGGGGCATGATCAGGGATGCATGCACTGTCCTGGCACCATTTGAGGAGGCCACGAGGATGGTGAGCAGTGACAGTGCATGCATCAGTGACACTGTACCTCTTGTCCACCTGTTGGAGCACACGCTGCGTGGAATAATGGACAGGGCACTTGAGGCAGAACAGAGGCAGGAAGAGGAGGACTTCCTTGCCTCTCAAGGCCCCCTTTACCCAGACAGTGTTCCTTCTGTCCCACCCATCGCACAGGAAGAGGAGGAGGAGGAGGAGGAGGAGGAGGAGGAGGATTGTGTCAGCATGGAGGTGGAGGCTGGCACTCAGCATCATCAGCAGCAGTCTTTTAGGGATGATTTACAGTCCCAAGAAACCAGTGGACTTGTACGTGGCTGGGAGGAGGTGGCTGCGGATCATGTCGTCCTTAGTGACCCAGAGGACTCCGGAGCGAATGCCTCAGCAAACCTACGCTGCATGGCCTCCCTGATCCTGCAAAGTCTGCGGAAGGATCCTCGTATTCTTCGGATCAAGGAGAGGGACCATTACTGGCTGGCCACTCTCCTTGATCCACGGTACAAGGGTAAGGTTGCGGACCTTATGTTACCGTCGCAGAGGGAGCAGAGGATGAGACAACTCCGGGAGGCCTTGCAGAAAGGTCTGTGCAACGCGTTCCCAGAGACTGGGAGGTTGCAAACTCCTGGTCCTGGACAACGAGTTGCTGAGGCTTCGGCCAGTCAAAGAAGGAGCGGTGGGGAAGGTGGCCGTCTGACCGATGCGTTCAGACAATTCTTTAGTCCGCAGCCCCAAAGTATGATCGGTTCCAGCAACCATCGCCAGCGTCTGATAAACATGGTGCAGGAATATCTAGGGGCAAGGTCAGACTTGGACACCTTCCCCACCGAAAATCCTCTGGCTTACTGGGTCTTGAGGATGGATCACTGGCCAGAGCTTGCACAGTATGCAATTGAGCTACTGGCCTGTCCTGCATCCAGCGTTCTTTCGGAACGCACATTCAGTGCTGCTGGAGGATTTGTCACGGATCACAGGGTGCGCCTGTCCACCGACTCGGTTGATCGACTGACTTTCATCAAGATGAACCAGTCTTGGATCACCACCAGCTACCACACACCTGATGCTGATATAACAGACTAATTGATTTTAACATGTCACATCCCTTCAAGACTGATGCTGATGCTGAGTGCCTGTGCTGTTATGTTGACTGGCTATCCTCCTCCTCCGAGTCCTCAATGATACGATTGATGATGATAGCTTGTAAGATCATTTTTGTTTATGGGTGCCGCCACCAGTGCCTAACGCCCAATTTTTCAGCCCCTGTTTAACAGGGGCGTGTAATTACAATTTTTGAAGCAATACTTTGCAACAGGGCTCATTGCTGTGCTCCAAGTACAGTATCTGTGAGGAGTTGCAGTGTTGTGCCACCAGTGCCTAAGGCCCAATTTTTCAGCCCCTGTTTAACAGGGGCGTGTCATTACAATTTTTGAAGCAATACTTTGCAACAGGGCTCATTGCTGTGCTCCAAGTACAGTATCTGTGAGGAGTTGCAGTGTTGTGCCACCAGTGCCTAAGGCCCAATTTTTCAGCCCCTGTTTAACAGGGGCGTGTCATTACAATTTTTGAAGCAATACTTTGCAACAGGGCTCATTGCTGTGCTCCAAGTACAGTATCTGTGAGGGGTTGCAGTGTTGTGCCACCAGTGCCTAAGGCCCAATTTTTCAGCCCCTGTTCAACAGGGGCATGTAATTACAATTCTTGATCTAATAATTCACAGCAGGGCCCATTGCTGCACCCACCAAGAGTAACTGTCAGGGCTTACAGTGTTGTGGCACCAGCACCACCATCAAAGGCCCAATTTTTACTACCACTGTTCAACAATTATATGTAATTAAAATTCCTGATATAATAGTTGACAGCAGGGCGTTCCAGCACCAACCAAGAGTAACTGTGAGTGCTTACAGTGTTGTGCCAACACCAACAACTAAGGGGCCTATTTCTGCAGAGTATATACGGCAGGTCCCTACTTTCAAACATCCAACTTACAAACGACTCCTACTTGCAAACGCAAGAAGACAACAGGAAGTGAGAGGAAATCTACCACTAGGAAGGAAAATTCTCTCCTGTAAGAATAAATATGGGAGAAAGGTGTCTCCTCTGTACTGATGCTTTATCAGCAATCCTTGTTTCAAGAAAAAGACCACATTTCAAAAAGAGTTGTCATTGGGACGGAAAGTGAGGTGAAATGTTCTGAACAGGGGCACAGACAGCAAAACAAATGTTACAGGGGTGATAACCCTTACCTATGTTTTCCAAAAAGTTTAAAAATAGATTTTTGGTCTGGAGCTACACTTCAACAATGTACCTGTTCAAAATTACAAACAGACTCTACATAAGAACAAACCTACAGTCCCTGTCTTGTATGCACCGCCTGTATAGGGCTGTTCAGAGTATATAGGGCCTTTTTTATTTTATGTGCGGGGTTCCCCTTAATATCCATACAAGACCCAAAGGGGCTGGTAATGGGCTGGGGTAGGGGGGTGGTCATGGGGTAGCTATGCCATTTTTCTTAAAGAATTTCATCCATATTACCGGGACCAGACATTACATTAAAGCCGCAAGCAGTTTTAAATGGCTTTTTTTTCCTTTAGAAGTGTCATTTTGTGCAGGGACAGTTCTAAACACGGGAAACACGTGGCACTTCACAGGCATACTTTAGACACCCCCCAGGTACGATATTTAAAGGAATATTTGACTTTTTTTTTTTCACTTTATGCATCATTAAAATGACTGCTCCCGAAAAACGACCGTTTTTAAAACTTCTTTTTGCATTGATACATGTCCCCTGGTGCAGAACCCGGGTTCCCAAACCCTTTTTAGGACAATAACATGCATAATAGTTGTTATAATTAGCACTTTAGAATTCGAACGTTCGCATCCATTGTATTTAATAGGGTTCTAATGTTCGTTCGAACTTTCGGTCCGTTCGCGGGTTCTGGTGCGAACCGAACCCGGGGGTGTTCGGCTCATCACTAATGGCAAACAAAAAGTGGCGGTAATAAAAATAAAGACGCCAGGAAAGCAGCACTGGAGAGCCTGCTTGCATTTGTGCAAACAAAGATACCCACAACAACTCTCCAAGATGTCAAAAACAAAATTGGGACCATCAGAGGGACATACAGGACCCAGAGGACTATGGTCCTGAGGTCCCAGAGGTCAGGTGCACCAGCAGATAAGGTTTATAAACCCAGTCTGTGGTACTACAGTAAGCTTGCTTTTCTAGATGACCAGCTGGAAGTGCGGGAATCTCTCTCCACCCTTCCCCCCAGAGGTCAATCCAGCCTTCCTTGTACCCAACCCTCCAGCCTTCCCTGCAGCCAGTCCTCCAGCCTTCCTGTCAACCCTGCTCTGGCTTCCTCTGAGGATCAAGATCAGGGCCTTGAGGAGGCAGATTTGGAGATATGGAGCCAGGTAAAGTTTTGCTATCTATATTTCTATCGTACAAAATTGTAGATTTTAAATAGATGTTAGTATTGTTAAAGGTATGTACACTTCTACCAATAAAGTTTGTGAAGAGCAAGATACAGTAGTGGCCTAATTTTATGTGTCCAAGACAACAAAACCAGGATGCGTAATCAATGAAAAGGACATAACTTTTGGCATTGATTTCAACAATGTCTAGAGGTGAACAATGTCTGTGAATGATGATGTGGCAAAATAAATAATGTCCCTTTCTTTTTTTACAGCCAGAGCAGAGCCAGGAAGAGGGTGATGTTGGGGATCAGGAGGAGGCAGGGCCCAGTGGCACCCAGGAGGAGGCTGGGCCCAGTGGCACCCAGGAGGAGGTTTGGCCCAGCACAAGAGCCCAGATGCCTCCCCTGGTAGTTAAACCACGAGGGCCAAGGAGAGGTAGGCAGGTGGAGGAGGAAACCAGGGCCTTCCTCAGAGAGGCAACAGCGGCCCTCAGAGAGGCACCCTCTGTTGATGAGGGATTTGCCGCAGTCCTCGCCCACAAACTAGGGCAAATGGAGTTGCAGCAAAAAAAATTCAGTGAGACCCTGCTATTGAAAGTCATCAATAAGGGCGTGCTGGGTGAACTCACTAGGTACACAGACATAACGGAGGTTGTCCCTACTCCTCCACCTCCTCCTCCTCCTCCTACTACTCCTCCTGCCACAACCTCTCCTCCTGATCCCCAGCCTCCAAGGAAGAAACCAACCAAGGCTGCAGAGAAGGCTGGAGAGAAGGCTACAAGGAAGAGGAGAAAATAATGCCTGCTGTAGTACCACAGACTGGGGACATATAGGACTTATCTGCTGTGGCTCCTGACCTCTGGGAGCTCAAGACAAGATTGGGCTCATTTTTTGGGGGGATCTAATCTCTATTTTGGTTTGGACATCTTGTATGGTTGTTGTGGGGTGAAAGGGATGCACAAATGCAAGCAGGCTCTCCAGTGCTGCCTTCCACTTTAATTTGTTAATGTTCTGAAATAAAAAAAAATTGAGTGCCCTTTAAATACTTGACTATGTGATTTGTATTTCAAAAGAGAGCTTGCTAGGAAGCAGGCAGGGACATCTCAAATTATATTATTGTTATTATCAGGGGACACAAACCTCCCTGAGGCCAAATGAGACACATTTGGAAGGTTGTTGTGGTAACTTTACACAAGAATAATTTAAGCCAAAATACTTAAAAAAAGGCCAAAAAAAAATAACCAAAAATAATATAAAATTTAAAGAAAAAAGGAGAATTAGATTATTTTATTATTATTAGTATTATTTAGGAGGGAGGTGCGGCTTATAAATAATATTTTATAATCATTAGAGCAATTTGGAATTACTTTAGAAACAAGTTTGGCATAAAACTCTCAATGTCATTATCAAAAGAGGGTCATTTTAAAGCATTATCAAAAGAAGAACGGAATGCGCAGCATTAAAACGATGCTATTAATTCCACCGTGACGAATGTGCCATCTCCATTTCCAACATTAGCTTTACCAAAACGAGCGCTCCCGTCTCATAGTTGCTTCTGAGCATGCGTGTTTTTTTTCACGTCGTGAAAGCATACACACTATCGTTTTTCACGTCGTTAAAAAAAACGACATGAAAAACGACGTGAAAAAAGAGAGCATGTCCGGAATTTTAAATGGCCGTTTTTCACGTCGTTAAAAATGCTCTGGAGCCTACACTCGATCATTTTTAATGGCCATTTTTTAAAATGGCATTTTTAACGGCATGAAAAACGATCGTGTGTACGGGGCATTAGACTATTTCAGTAAAAGGGTGTATTGCGGCAGGAATACCTCAGCTTTGAACTAAGGAATATGCCGCCTAAAAAACTCCGAGATATACCTCTCAGGAAGTGTAGGGGGTCTCCATCGGGCTCTGAGGATCTAGAGCAGTCATCTGCACCTTCCTCCCCTGAAAAATCAGAGGTTAATGCCCATAAGGAACCCCCGGGAGTGCCAGGTACTGCGGCTGTCCTCAGTCCACCTGCTCCTGCATATATATCAGAGGAGGTTTTTGCCTCAACTCTGGAGGGATTGGAGCAGAGATTGGCAGCATTGATCGCTTCTTTCTCTACAGGAAAGAAAGCCCGCCAGATCTCCATCACCTCCATCAGAGTGCCTGTTTGCAGAGCAACAGTCCCAGGAAGGGATTGACCTGCCTGAAGGGGATCAGGAGGAGGTTAACTCTGTTTTTGAGGAATCGACAGTAGATGAACCATTTTCAGCATCACAGACTGAAAGATTGTGGGTTCAGACCCTAACTGACATGGTTCGATCTGCATTTAAAATGCCTCTTGTTGAACCATCAACTACTGCTGTCTCCTCATTGGGGTCGCTAAAAGCTCCCCAGATTAATTGCTCCTTTCCAATTCATCCGTTATTGGAAGGACTTATATACCAGGACTGGGAACATCCTGATAAACTATTTGTTCCACCTAAGAAATTTCAGGTGATCTATCCCATGGAGGAAAAATTCACCCAGAGATGGAATGTTCCTACGGTGGACGCAGCCATCTCTTCTGTGAACAAATCACTGACATGTCCAGTAGATAATGTTCAAATGTTCAAGGATCCAGTAGATAAAAAATTTGAATCTTTATTAAAATCTGCTTTTTCCACTTTAGGGGCTGTTACACATCCAGCAGTGGCAGCTATTGGGGTCTGCCAAGCTTTAAAGGATCAAATGAAAATGGTCCTGAGGGATTTGCCAGACCAGCAGGCCCAGGCTCTGGCTGATCTGCCTAGAGCATTATGCTTTGCGGTTGACGCCATCAAGGATTCTATCCATCAGGCCTCCCGCCTCACGCTGTCTTTGGTACATATGCGTAGGCTTCTGTGGCTCAAGAACTGGTCTGCTGAGGCTCCCTGTAAGAAGCTCTTAGTTAGCTTCCCATTTCATGGAGAACGCCTTTTTGGCGAAGACCTGGATAAATATATCCAGAAGATTTCCAGTGGTAAAAGTACTCTCTTACCGATTAAAAAGAGGTCTAGGGGTCCATCTTTTAAGAGGACTACCTCTCCTATCCTTGGGACGTCTGCTACTAAGCAGTTCCGACGGCCTCCTCGGTCAAACTCAGGAGGTAAAAATCAGGGACAGTCACAGGGTAATAAGAAACCCTGGATCCGAAGAGGTACTAAACCAGCCTCCAAGTCAAGCCTATGAAGGGCTGCCCCCACTCAAAAGGGTGGGGGGAAGACTTCAGTTGTTCGCAGAGACCTGGCGGGAGACGATCAAAGACAGATGGGTGCTCTCCGCAGTAACTCGGGGATACAAGTTGGAGTTAAAAGAGTCTCCTCCTTCCCATTTTATGTGGTCAGGCATGCCAAAAGACCCTCTGAATAGAAGGTGTCTCCTAGTGGCGTTAGAACAACTATTGCTCCAAGGAGTAATTATGGAGGTTCCTATGGAAGAGTGGGGGTTGGGTTTCTACTCAAACCTTTTCACAGTCCCGAAACCAAACGGGGACATAAGACCCATATTGGGTCTAAACAAATTTCTAAACATCCGGTCCTTCCGGATGGAGTCGATCCGATCGGTCACCGCTGCCCTACAGGGGGAGGAATGGTTAGCCTTGATCGACATCAAAGATGCTTACTTGCATGTTCCCATCTTTCCAGGTCATCAAAAATTTCTACGCTTTGCAGTAGAAGGGCGCCATCTTCAGGTCAGAGCCTTACCATTCAGTCTGGCCACAGCACCACGAGTGTTCACAAAAATTCTGGCCCCACTGTTGGCCGATCTAAGAACACGAGGTGTAACGATAATGGCATACCTAGACGACCTGTTGTTGATGGACCACTCAGTTGCCAAGCTAGAAGTGGTAATTGTCGATACAATCAAGTATCTAGAATCTCACGGTTGGATCATCAACCTGGACAAGTCAGCCCTACAGCCAGTAAAAAGCCTGGTATATCTAAGGCTACGGCTGGATTCAGACCAGAGGAAGATTTTCTTACCTCTAGACAAGGTATCCTCCTTGAGGGGCTTGGTCCGTCTGCTTTGTGCAAAAAGACAGCCGTCCATACGCCTGTGCATGAGGCTGCTAGGAAAGATGGTAGCATCATTCGAAGCTGTGCCATACGCCCAATTCCACGCAAGGAATTTGCAGAGGGCCACATTGTCAGCCTGGAACGGAAAAGTTCAGGCTCTAGACTTCCCGATGGCTTTGTCCCCTTCCGTTCGGAAGAGTCTCTGCTGGTGGTTAATCCCCCAGAATCTCCAGAAGGGAAAACCCTTCAGTCCGATATCCTGGAAGGTGGTCACTACAGATGCCAGCCTTATAGGCTGGAGGACAGTACTGGAGCAATGGTCTCTCCAGGGCAGAGGGTCAAATGTAGTAAAGACCCTGCCCATCAATCTCTTAGAGATACGAGCAGCCCGGTATGCCCTAGTGGCCTGGACATCCAAACTCCAAGGGTCCCCTGTCAGAATTCAATCAGACAATGCCACAGCAGTGGCATATATCAATCATCAGGGAGGCACCAGGAGTCGTGCAGCCCAGAGGGAAGTAAGTCACATCCTGGAATGGGCAGAAAAGCATGTCCCATGTATATCAGCTGTCTTCATTCCAGGGGTGGAGAATTGGAAGGCGGACTTTCTGAGTCGCCAACAGTTATGCCCAGGGGAATGGTCCCTTCATCCCGAGGTCTTCCGAGCAATATGTCAGCGATGGGGAACACCGGATGTAGATCTACTAGCATCCAGATTCAACGCAAAGGTGGACAGGTTTGTCTGCCGGACAAGGGATCCCCTCGCTTGCGGCTCGGATGCTCTGGTGTTCCCTTGGGATCAGTTCAGACTGATATATGTATTCCCTCCGCTACAATTGTTGCCTCGACTCCTTTGCAGAGTCAGGTTGGAAGAGAAGCCGTTGATCCTGGTGGCTCCAGCGTAGCCCCGAAGGGCCTGGTACGCGGAGATCATCAAAATGTCTGTGGGGAGTCCTTGGACCCTTCCACATCGTCCGGACCTGCTTTCGCAAGGACCGATATACCACCCTTCCTTACTAACTCTAAGTTTAACGGCCTGGCTATTGAATCCCACATCCTAAAGAAGAAAGGTCTCTCTAACTCTGTGGTATCAACGATAATCAATGCCAGGAAGCCTGTATCCAGGCAGATCTACTATAGAGTTTGGAAGGCGTACATCACTTGGTGCGAGGCCAGAAAATGGCATCCACGTAAGTACGTTATAGGCAGAATTCTGGACTTCCTACAGTGGGCTGTAGACAGGAAGTTTGCCTTAAGTACTATCAGGGGTCAGGTTTCGGCCTTATCAATACTATTTCAAAGGCCCCTGGCTATGCATTCACTTGTCAAGTCCTTTATGCAAGGGGTGACTCGTATTATTCCACCGATTAAAGCTCCCATTTGCCCATGGGATCTAAATTTGGTTCTGTCGGTTCTGCAGAAGCAGCCATTTGAACCTTTGCGGCACATTTCCTTGGTTCTACTCACCAGAAAATTGATATTTTTAGTAGCCATATGCTCGGCTAGAAGAGTGTCGGAATTAGCCGCCATGTCCTGTAAAGAGCCATATCTGGTTATTCATAAGGACAGAGTAGTATTACGTCCTCACCCAGCCTTTCTTCCTAAGGTGGTATCGAGGTTTCACTTGAACCAGGATGTGGTTCTTCCTTCTTTTTTCCCCAAACCAAGCTCGGTAGAGGAAAAGTTATTGCATTCTTTGGATGTAGTAAGAGCAGTTAAAACTTATCTAAAAGCCACTGCTCAGATTCGTAGAACGGATTCTTTGTTTGTTCTGCCGGAAGGCCCCAGAAAGGGTCAGGCAGCATCAAAATCTACTTTAGCCAAGTGGATTTGACAGGTCATAATACAAGCCTATGGCTTGAGAAGTAGACCGCCTCCGTTCAAAGTTAGGGCGCACTCCACAAGAGCAGTTGGAACTTCATGGGCAGTGCATCACCAGGCCTCCCTGGCTCAAATTTGTAAGGCCACAACATGGTCTTCAGTACACACGTTTACTAGGTTCTACCAGGTGGACGTTAGAAGTCAGGAGGATGTCGCCTTTTGGGCGCAGTGTGTTGCAGGCCGCAAAAGATCCTCATGCCTGACGGCGCCCAGCTTATGTATGGTGTATCCCCCCCCCCCTCATTTGGCATTGCTTTGGGACGTCCCACATAGTAATGACTATGCCGCTCTGTGTCCCGTGATGTATGAACAAGAAAATAGGATTTTTAAAACAGCTTACCTGTAAAATCCTTTTCTTGGAGTACATCACGGGACACAGAGCTCCCACCCCTCTTTTGGGGACACGTATTGCTTTGCTACAAAACTGAGGTACTCCCGGATGGGAGGGGCTTATATAGGGGAGGGTACTTCCTGTTTTGGAAGTTGCCAGTGCCAGCACCTGAAGGTAATTCTATATAACCCACATAGTAATGACTATGCCGCTCTGTGTCCCGTGATGTACTCCAAGAAAAGGATTTTACAGGTAAGCTGTTTTAAAAATCCTATTTTTCCTCCTACACACCAAAAACATGCTAGCAGGTTAATTGGCCCCTGTCTAAACTGGCCCTGGTATGTATGCATGTAGGATAGGGATCTTAGATTGTAAGCTTCTTGAGGGCAGGGATGTAGAGTGATGTGTAAACGTACGGTGCTATACAGTAACAAATAGATTTGTAATATCGGTAATTATTTGCAGGAAATGTAATTTCACAAGAAAAATAATAAAGGAAAAAAACTTTAGGCAATCCTAG
This sequence comes from Rana muscosa, assembly GCA_029206835.1. Lineage (NCBI taxonomy): Eukaryota > Metazoa > Chordata > Amphibia > Anura > Ranidae > Rana > Rana muscosa. The sequence continues at coordinate 456,780,220 of CM055118.1, forward strand.
TATTGAAGGAACTCTTGGCACATTGATTTTGTTTCCTCAAAAGTAAAGTACTACATCATTTTTAATTACTTTATTACAACAGGCCAAATTCGCTTTATTGTGGATTTCCTGTAACAATAACTACAATAAATCACAGTATGCAGTACCACAGTTAACATAAACCTTTATTAAACGATAAAAGCTATTTAACTTTTTTGAATGCAGTATTTGGAGTAAAGGAATACAGTTCCATACAAGCTTGTAACAGTAGCAAATGCCTCCCAATGGCAGCTGCTCTCCTGTTGTAGACACAGATAGCTACAGCAAACAATGTAATTCAATCCAACGTATTTTGCAAATCCCTAAACAGATGCTGGGAATTGATTTTTAACTTTTTAGGACAGAGTCTTATGAATCCTAATAAAAAAAGGGATTACCAATTGGCAGTGTCAGACTGGGATAGACAGCGCCTAACAATAAATCAAGCAGTAAGGACCATTGAAGCAAAAATAAGTTAAATAATTGTTTACAACATATTGTGGGCTTTAGACCATGGATAGAAAATAATCTAAATCATAAATATATTTATATCAATTGCTGAATTTTTGTTTACACCAGGGGTCTCCAAACTTTGCAGTACAAGTGCCACATGGTCAATTTTGCAAATATTAGCGGGCCAAATTTTTATTAATTTTTTTAACCACTTCAATACCAGGCACTTACACCCTTACCTGCCAAGGACAATTTTCATCTTTCAGCGCTGTCACAATTTGAATGACAATTGCACGGTCATGCAACACTGTACCCAAACTAAATTTCTATCATTTTTTTCCCACAAATATAGCTATCTTTTGGTGGTATTTGATCACCTCTGGGGTTTTTATTTTTTGCTAAACAAACTAAAAAAGACCAAAATTTTGGAAAAAAATGAGTTTTTCTTAGTTTCTGTCATAAAATTTTGTTTTCCCCTTTTCTGACGGGCACTGATGGGGCGGCACTGATGGGCACTGATAAAGTGGCAATGATGGGCAATGATGAGGATTTAGGAGGCACTGATATGTATAATTGATGGGCACTGATATGCAGCACTGATGGGCATCAATAGGCGGCACTGATATGCAGCACTGATAGGTGGCACTGATGGGCACTGATAGGTGGCACTGATGGGCACTGACAGGCGGCTGTGATGGGCACTGACAGGTGGCTGTGATGGGCACTGACAGGCGGCACTGATTGGCACTGATAGGCGGTACTGATTGGCACTGACAGGTGGCACTGATGGGCAGCACTGATGATGAGGTACTGATAAGTAATGACAGGTGTTACTGCTGGGCAGTGATTGGCACTGTGGTGGGCACTGGCAGAATTTAATGTTGGTACATTGCTGGGCACTGGTTGGCAGGTGATTGGTACATCTGAGGGGGCTGTGCTGATAATCAATGTGCTGATTATTAGCACAGACCCCCCCCTCTGACAGAAAGAGCCACCAATCGGAGTGCCCAGCAGAGTCCCCCTTACATCAATGTGATCCCAGCAGAGTTCCCTGATATATCCGTGTGTACCCAACCGAGCTCCCCCTTACATCCTCGTGTGCTTAACAGAGCTCTCCCTTACATCCACGCGCCCCCCATTACATCCATGGGTACAAATGTAGAACATATATGCTTGTGGTGGGTAAAGCATGTCATTTGTTGCTTGGACGATAGTTGTCCTGACCAACCTTGATGGGGGTGGTGGGTAGGGATGAGCCGAACACCCCCCAGTTCGGTTCGCATCAGAACATGCGAACAGTCAATAAATTAGTTTGAACATCCGAACACCGGTAAAGTCTATGGGACTCGAACATGCAAAATCGAAAGTGCTAATTTTAAAGGCTTATATGCAAGTTATTGTCATAAAAGGTGTTTGGGGACCCGGGTCCTACCCCAGGGGACATGTATCAATGCAGTTTTTTCGGGAGCAGTAATTTTAATAATTCTTAAAGTCGAACAATAAAAGTTAAATATTCCTTTAAATTTCGTACTGGGGGGGGGGGGGTGTATAGTATGCCTGTAAAGTAATGCTTGTTTCCCGTGCTTAGAACTGTCCCTGCACAAAGTGTCATTTCTGAAGGAAAAAAAGTCATTTAAAAGTACTCAATACAATAATCGGCTCCCGGCAATACAGAGAAAAGTCATTGAAAGTCATTGATAAAAAATGCGTGGGGGTCCCCCCAAATTCAATTACCAGGCCCTTCAGGTCTGGTATGGATAATAAGGGGAACCCTGCATCAAATAAAAAAAAATTACGTGGGGTTCCACCCAAATATCCATACCAGACCCTTCACGTCATTTGTGAAATGGTAGGGGTACAATGTACCCCTTACCAATTTGCCGGGATCTGGGGGTCCCCTTTGTTAGGGGGAATCTTCCAGATTCCGATAAACCCCCCTCCCGCAGACCCCCACAACCACCAGGCAAGGGTTGTGGGGATGAGGCTCTTGTCCCCATCAACATGGGGACATGGTGCTTTGAGGGGTCACAGACCCCCAAAGCATCCTCCCCATGTTGAGGGCATGTGGCCTGGTACAGTTCAGGAGGGGGGCCGCTCTCTCGTCCCCCCCCTCTTTTTCTGCGGCCTGCCAGGTTGCGTGCTCGGATAAAGGGTCTGGTTTGGATTTTTTGGGGGAACTCCACGCCATTTTTTTTTATTTGGGGTGGAGTTCCCCTTAAAATCCATACCAGACCTGAAGGGTCTGGTTTGGATATTTGGGGGAACCCCACATCATTTTTTTTTAAATTTGACGCAGGGTTCCCCTTAATATCCATACCAGACCTGAAGGGCCTGGTAATTGAATTTGGGGGGACCCCCACGCATTTTTAAATTTTTTTTATCAATGACTTTTCTTTGTATTGCCGGGAGCCGACAATTCATTTTAGCCGCGAGTGCTTTTAAATTCCTTTTTCTCCTTCAGAAATGACATTTTGTGCAGGGACAGTTCTAAGCACGGGAAACAAGCGCTACTTTACAGGCATACTATACACCCCCCCCCCCCCTCCAGGTACGAAATTTAAAGGAATATTTCACTTTTATTGTTTCACTTTGAGCATTATTAAAATCACTGCTCCCGAAAAAACTGCAGTTTTTAAAACTTTTTTTTGCATTGATACATGTCCCCTGGGGCAGGACCCGGATCCCCAAACACTTTTTATGACAATAACTTGCATATAAGCCTTTAAAATTAGCACTTTAGATTTCTCCCCAAATTGTTCGCTGTCCGGCAAACGGGCTAAAAGGCAATGTTCGAGTCAAACATGAGTTTGACTCAAACTCAAAGCTCATCCCTAGTGGTTGGGAATCTGTGCCTGGGACCTGGGGAAGGTCGTGGCCGAAGTATTTTCATAGACAGTTGCGGTAGGCTGGAAAAAAATCTTGTAGCAGGCCAGATATAGCCTGCAGGACAAAGTTTGGAGGACCCTGATTTAAATTATGAGAAAGTAATAAAGATGTTTACTGACAATTTTTTTAATTTTCATCTGAACCCTTCAAAAGGGTCCTCTAGTAAAAGGGGTTGTTAAGGCAGTGCACACAATCGCTGCCAGCCCCTCTGCTACGATAACCTGTAGTATATACTGTATGTCGTTTTATAAATTCTTCTAAATACCTTATTCCTTCTCCCGATCAGCGGTCACGTGACCGCCCATTGCCCTCTTCCTCCGATTAATATATTACGGAGGGAGGGGCCGAGATCTCCCTCTGATGCTTCCCGGGCAGTCACATAACCTCCCTCTGTAGTGCATACATTGGGGGAAGACAGCAACAGGCGGTCATATGACCACTGATCGGGAGAAGGAATAAGGTATTTAGAAGATGAATTTTACAAAACGGCATAAACTATATACTACCGGTTATCCTAGCAGAGGGCCTGGCAGTGATTGTGTGCAGTAATGTTTGCACTGCTCGGAGCTGTGCTAGAAGGGGAGGAGGAGGCTCACACACAGAGCTGACAGACAAGGAGGGAGGGGGGAGGAGGGCAGAGGAGAGCAGAGAGGAGAGCTGCAGATGAAGGAGGCACGTACCTTGACAACTATGTCAGGGCTCAGCAGCCATGATAAACCGTGGTCAGTTTACATGGGGAAGGACATAGCCAGGCAGGATCAGCCAGGTATTTTAGGGGGGGGGGGCAAATTACTCAGCACAAGAACTGTGCTGTTATCCATGCGTTAAAGGAACAGAATCCTTTTTCTTTTTTTTTTTAGGGTAACAAACGCTCTAATTGTGGAGCCAGTGTGATACCGCCAATGCATGTAACTTAAATTATATGTACCTATTGGTTTAGTACAGTTGTTCATCCTAAAGAAAAATATTATTTATTCAAGTTCATTTATTCAAGTTTAGTCAAGTTCCTCCACCCCAAACTCGCTCATCCATGTCTTTATGGACCTTGCTTTGTGCACTGGTCCAAATCATTTGGTGGAGGGGGGATTATGGTGTGGGGTTGTTTTTCAGGGATTGGGCTTGGCCCCTTAGTTTCAGTGAAGGGAATTCTTAAAGCATCAGCATACCAAGACATTTTGGACAATTTCATGCTCCCAACTTTGTTGGAACAGTTTGGGGTTGGCCCTTCCTGTGCCAACATGACTGCGCACCAGCGCACAAAGCAAGGTCCATAAAGACATAGAGAAGTGGGTTTGGGGTGGAGGAATTTGACTGGCCTGCACAGAGTCCTGACCTCAACCGGACAGTACACCATTGGGATGAATTCGAGTGCAGACTGCCAGCCAGGCCTTCTCGTCCAACATCAGTGCCTGACCTCACAAATGCGCTTCTGGGAGAATGGTCAAGCATTCCCAAAGACACACTCTTCCCCAGTGCTAAACTTTTCATATAATTTCTAAATTGCTGCATTTGTAAATTTTTAAAGCTAGTACAAAGAAATAGTAGTGGTAAAAAAACACTTGTGGGTTTAACTAATCATTTTCTTTGTATAATTGTACTTTAAGGGGGCGTGGCAGGGTGTGTGTCCCATGCTTACATACTTTTGCTAATAGGTGTCCCTCGTTCCCATCTCAAAAAGTTGGGAGGTTTGTATGTGTACCCCAGTGGTATATTTTTTGGAGGGGGTCGCAAACAATAATGTACCCACAGCCACCAGCCCTCGGTCGGTTGATCGGGTCACCCTCCCCTCACCCCGGTCAGTTACCAGCCCCACACTCACCCCATCTATGGCACGGGCAGTGCTTCCCTCTGGGCGATGGTCTGCGGCTTCCCCTGTGTCTTGGCAGTCTCGTCATCCTCCCCAGCATCACGACAGCCGTGCGTCTCCTCCCTCCTCCTTCCTCTAGGCCAATGGGATCGCTTCTACCTTCGGCCAATCGGGAAACAGGTCTCAGGACCCGCTTCCTGATTGGCCAGGAGGAGAATCAGTGTGACAATAGCGAATATTAATTTGCTATTGTCACACAACAAGGTGGGCTCAGGGTGCAGTGCTCTGTGCCCCAAGCCCACCCTTTTTTAAAGCCTATTAGAGCCTCTGGCTCTAATCACGTGCTAAAAAAAACAAACCCTATTGGAATCCAATGCGTCCAGCGCCCCACATGTAGATAAGGTGGCCGGACGCATGGATGGGGGGCGGCGCCCCTGTGCCCTGCATTACGTGCCGTCACTGGTGTACCCTCCTACATGGCAAATTATGGAGATTTAGTCAAGAATATTTACCAAAACTAGTGTGTCTGCTTGATGTTTTATATTCTGAGAGTAAAGTAGAACTGTGATAAGACCAGGGTTTTTTTTTCAGTGGAAACGCGGGGGAACGCAGTTCCGGCATCTCCAGCACTGAATGTATGTAATGACAAGGGGTGCTGGGGTTTGCTACAGGGTCTATTGATGCTGGCTGCTGGGGAACCTATTGTTGCTGGGGAGGTCTATTACTGTTGCTAGTGGAGGATCTATTGTTGCTAGAAGAGATCTACTTTTGCTGGCTGATCTATTGTTGCTGGAGGGCATCTACTTTTGTGTGGCAGTCTATTGTTGCTGTGGAGGTCTATTGTTACTGGTGGGGAATCTCTTGTTACTGGGGAGGGGGGCTTAGGCTGCTGGGGGTTCAATTGTTGCTGGAAGGGATCTACTTTTGAGGGAGGAGTCTATTGTTGCTAGCTGCTGGGAAATCTGTTGTTGCTGCCGGGGGCCTATTGTTGTTGGGGTCCATTGTTTCTGTATAGTCTGTTGTTGCTGGGGGAATCTATTTTTGCTGCAGGGGTCTATTGCTTCGGGGGATCCACTTTACTGCTTTTCTTGTTATTTTTAACAAATTGTATACCAATTACTGAGCACCACAAAATAATACTTGCTTGGGGGTGGTACAGGGATGTGGGTAGGGGGTTGAACCAAGGGGTGGTGCTCAGGGGTGGGTAGGGGCGGAGACAAGGAGTGGCCCAAAAGGGGCAGTTCCAGCACCTATTCTCTATGAAAAAAAGCCCTGGATAAGACTATGGACTTTCAATAGCTTATACAATTTTCTAAAAAAAAAAACTCCCTTTAAAAAGAAGGTATTTTCTGACAGAAGATGTATAAGAATCTCAGCATGGACAAGATGGACCTCTTATGCACGAAGATCAAGAACTTTAGAGAGAATGTCCTCTACTTAAAGTGCTATTAAAGCTTCATTTAAAAAAAAAAATATAACAAACACAACTTACCTGCTCTGTGCAGTGATTTTGCACAGAGCAGCCCCAATCCTCTTCTTTTTAGGTCCTTACTTCTTCCCCTCGAGCAGTGCCCCCAGAAAAAGTCGCTTGCACCTGGGAAACTGCTGCATGCTCGCTCCTGAGCCACTATTCTATGCGTCTGTAGCGGGGTGCTATATTTAAGGGAAGTATCTGAGTGGTAATAAGGCTCAGATACACTAATTGTTAGGGTTTATGGACCATTTCTGTCCTTGGGAGATAGTACTGCTGTACAGTTCCCTGGGGTCTATAGGTGGCGCTGTTGCCATAGGCCCGGGTTGAACCACAGGGTTGTGCCTTTTCTTGTCCCCTCTTGACAGCAGTGCGGCGGGGCGGGGAACCTGCTGTGCCTGTCGGGAGAGGGTTTAAAAAGGGGCGGCCATCTTCCGAGAGGGTCGTCCACGCTCGTTCGCCTTCAGCCTGGATGTGTGTGTGTCGCCTCCGGGTGCCCTAGGCCCAGAGGAGGTCGTGTTCGTGGTCGCGCCCAGGCACCTTAGGCGTGTTGCCTAAAGGTGCCCTAGGCCTGGAGGCAAGGTTGCTGTTCCATCCCAGACACCTTCAGTCTGGGGTGAGGTACTGAAGAGGAGGCCCGGAGCCCAGCAACCTTCGGCTGGGGTCCGCTAGGGATTAAGGAGCTCCCAGGGAACCGCCTTGCGAGGGGACCCGTATCTTGGATCGAGGAGGTCAGGAAGGTGACCCTTTCTGAAGACCCAGCGCAGAGTCGTGGTGACAGTAAGGGCCTCTGGTAACTCTCTGGAGGGATGCTTTTCTCTTTGACATGGGCCAAGTTCTTCAAGAAGGCAGTGCATGTTCTGTAGGTCACAGTGGCAATGACTCTACGCACACCAGGTCAGTGGCAGTGACCATCTTCAACAAGTTAGTGGCAGTGACTTTCATGTTCATTAGGTCTGTGATAAAGATCGCATGCCAAGCCTTTCCGTGCATATCAGAACAGTAAGAGAACCAAGATTTTTGTTTGTGCCTGGACCTCTCTCCCACCTTATCTGACCTGTGTCTCGTCTCAACCTGTCTGCTCTTAAAGGGACTGTTTATTATCCATGTGAAATAAATACAGAGGTTGGACTTTCAGTTGGTGTGGACAGTGGCTTTACTGGGGAGAATTAAGGACTTGTTTCTGGCCAAGCCAGAAATGAGATCAGCTCGGGAGGATTCAAGCACCAGCCGCAGGCAGGCCTGAGAAAACTAACACCGCTCAACCTCCCCATCCAGGAGTGTACGGGCATGTAGTGCGGTGTGCCTCAGTCTTTCCTGCGGAGGAGCCAAATATAGAAAAGCAGGTAAAGGTTGGGGTGAGTGCGCTATACGTGGGGGCTCGAGCCTGGGATGTGTCTGCGGTTGAAAGTGTGAAACCCCCCCCAGAAGTGAGTTTATTCCCCGTGAAGTTCCGTGGAGGCCATATTGTGAACTGCACCACGAGGAGAGCCTTGACTGTGCAGTTCGTGGGCGTGCCTATACAGAAAGCCCGCGAACGATGCAGGAGATGGAAGGAGTCTGGCCATGTGTGGAGTAGCACGTAGGAATTTGGCGCAAAAAAGGTCAGTGCGCAATGGAGCAGCGGATGGATAACATGGCGTCTCATGCCTCATGGGTTCCGGCTACTACTACCATGAAGATGACTTCATTCGCTGCTACGTTAATGGATACGGGGATTCGGCTCAACCCCCGGGGAAGATTTGCCCTCTACGTGTGTAAAGATGTGGAGGCCCTCGGTGTGATTTGTCCCGGCTGCTCGGGACTGGTGGTTCATCTAAAGCCATTCGGGTGATGCGAGAGCTGTAAGGAATTTCTATTTGAGGTCGAGAAATCTATGGAGAAGCCTCGGGGCTTCCACCTCAACTGCCTTACGGGCGCCACCACTGTGGAAGGGGGCATCAGAGCTTGTACAGCCACCCCTGCGCATACTGACGGGACTTCGGAGGAAGTCAAAGAGGAGCTTGTTGTAGCGAGCGAGAGACCGGAGGATGTTGCTTCGGTTAGCACAGAGACCTTTGTCCCACCGCCCAAGAGGAAGAAGATCGGGTTCGTGAAAGCTTCCCGTGGCCGTGGTGGAGCAACGCCCCAGCGCTTACTCGGAACGGATGCCTCCGCAGGGAAAAGTCCCGGACGTCCTGGTTCTTCTTCAAGCCGAGGTAAGCCGGGGCAAGAGACCCTGTTAAAGGCCCCTAGCCCTGGGGATTCACATGTCAGTGAATCAGCTAGAGGGTGTGATTTGTCCTGTGCCAGGAGTTACCTTCCTGCGGAGGAATATGACACCTCCGATCTGGAGTCCATCTCTGAATAGGACAAAGAGGAGGAGGCCTAGCAGTTATCTTCAAATCGCACCTCTCTTTTACCAAACCAACCCTACAGAACTCATTGCCATTCATGGAAACACTCACCCTGCAACTCCAAACAACACCCCATGACACCATTCACATACTGCTATGCTACAGACCACCAGGACCGAAGACAAATCTCCTCACACCCTTCACCGAATTCTTCTCGACATACACTTTAAAAACCAAAAAGTTTTTACTACTCGGGGACTTTAACCTCTGGGCTAACACCACTCAGGACCCCATCGCCACCGCCTGTATCAACCAATTGGAAGAACTAGGGTTGCAGCAACTGATAAATGCACCCACGCATGGATCGGGTCACATTCTTGACCTCATCTTCAAACAAAATATGGACATCAACATACTGGACAACATGCCGTTACCATGGACGGACCACCACGCTATCAAATTCAAATTTACCACCAGCACCATCTCCCAAAAACCGGAAGACTCAACAAAAACATACTGGACAAGATCTCAGAAGAAACTACACTCAAAACTTTTCAAAACCACTCTATCAAAATAAATAGGAACGCTAAAGCATAACCGCTCAACGGAACAAACACTCAACTCCTTAAACAAAATATTACTACAAACAGCGGACACAGTCGCTCCGAGACGCAGAGCACACATCCGTAAAAACAACTCGGACTGGTTTAGTGACACTCTTACGCTACTGAAGCAAGAACGCAGAAGAGCTGAAGGAGCCTGGAGAAGAAACCCAACGGAGGAAAACCACACAAACTACAAAGCACTCACTAAGAAATATCACAAAGCAATTTTTAAAGCAAAAAAGGAACATTTCTCAAACACCATAAAAAAAGCCCTAAACCGGCCTCGTGAACTCTTCAAACTAGTCACTCGGACCATGAATCCTACCTGTCTAGAGCCTCCAGCAAACGAAACCCAAGAGTTCTGCAATGAGCTATCGGATTTTTTTATCGACAAAATCGAAAATATTCGGGAAATAATTCAACAGAAAAAAACAACCAACTTCACACAGCCAAAGCAAACAGAGAAAATCAATACGAACATTATACAACTAGCAAAATTTTCGTTGGTCCCGATCACCATTGACACCACCAAAAACATCATCAGAAGCCTCAGAGACACTACATCGTCAAATGACATAATTCCCACAAAACTCCTGAAAGAATGTACCGACATTTTAGCTCCTACCATTACACACATCGTAAATCTATCATTCAAAGAAGGTTTGGTTCCGAACTCCCTCAAGCAAGGTATAATCAAACCCCTCCTAAAGAAACCCAATCTTGACCCTAAGGACCCAAATTACCGCAGACCGGTAACAAGCCTCAACACCATTTCCAAGATCATGGAGAAAGCGGTAGTACAACAGCTACAAGGCCATTTGGACACTTACAAACTCTTGGATCCACTACAATCAGGCTTCCGCCCAGGCCATGGCACAGAAACGGCACTTCTCAAAATATGGGATGACGTCCTCGAAGCCGCAGATGACGGAGAGTCATGTCTCCTGGTGCTGCTGGACCTCAGTGCAGCGTTCGACACAGTAGACCACAAAACTCTACTTATTCGGCTTAAAGAAGTAGCAGGAGTCGCAGACCCTGACCTTCCTTGGTTCGCTTCCTTTCTTGAGAATCGTTCTCAGACAGTGAAATTAGGTGCCTTCACCTCTGAAACTCGCGCAATTTCTTGCGGAGTCCCTCAAGGATCACCACTGTCACCCCTTCTCTTTAACATCTACCTCCGCCCACTCCTAAAAATCATTAGCAAACAGGACTTATGCTACCACTCATACGCGGACGACACCCAACTCTACTTTCGTATCACTGGAAAAAAAGACCAATATCACGGATTGGAAAAGTGCCTCACATTGATCGATGATTGGATGACTGAGAGTTCCCTCAAACTCAACGGATCCAAAACAGAACTGCTTCTCCTCCACGCTAACCGAAAGACAAAAACTAAAACCTCTTGGACACCACCCACCATTCTCGGACAGACCATCACCCCGAGCACCAAAGTCAAAAGTCTCGGAGTCATCTTTGACTCGGAGATGTCGATGGACGCTCAAATAGGATCAGTAATCAGCGGATCTCATTATCTCCTCCGCCTGCTGCGTAGACTCATTCCCTTCATCCCAGAAGAGGACACAGCAGTAGTAGTTGGATCAGTTATCAACTCCCGACTCGACTACGCAAACTCCCTCTACCTCGGACTACCCAAATACCAAATGTCACGCCTACAAGTCGTCCAGAACACGGCAGCCAGACTGATAACAGGAAAAAAAAACCTGGGAATCCATCACCCCTGCACTGAGGACCCTTCATTGGTTAGCCGTAAAAGATCGGGTCACATTCAAGACCCTCTGCCTCACCCACAAGTGCACTCAAGGAATCGCTCCGCAATATTTATGCGAGAAGATAAAGCATTACAACCCCAAACGCAGTCTCCGATCAACAAACCAAAACCTCCTTCACATCCCCAAATTTCGTTACAAATCAAAGGGAGAGCGAAGATTTGCAGTCCAAGGACCACGGCTATGGAACGCACTACCCACGGATATCCGTATGGAAGAAAACCATCGGGCCTTTAGGAAAAAACTTAAGACCCACCTCTTCTGATGGATCAGGAAGCTACTGGATGCAAAGCGCCTTGAGGCGATTTAGTTCGCATTTGTTAGCGCTATACAAGTTTTTCACTCACTCACTCACTCTGATGCGGGTGATGACACCGCTATTGATGAACTGTTCGAGAGAAAGGGATGGGATAAGATGCCCCTGTCCTTACCCCGTAGTGCTAGGGACTCACCCATGTCCATTGGGGAAAATACACCCCGGGTGGTGGCTTCCGACCCTGAGGAGGGATCTGTCCCCTTGCCTACTCCTCCATCACAGTTTCAACAGCCGAGACAAGTCGGGTGTCGCTGACCTGTGTCTCGTCCCAACCTGTCTGCTCTTAAAGGGACTGTTTATTATCCATGTGAAATAAATACAGAGGTTGGACTTTCAGTTGGTGTGGACAGTGGCTTTACTGGGGAGAATTAAGGACTTGTTTCTAGCTAAGCCAGAAATGAGATCAGCTCGGGAGGATTCAAACACCAGCCGCAGGCAGGCCTGAGAAAACTAACACCGCTCAACCGTCCCATCCAGGAGTGTACGGGCTTGTAGTGCGGTGTGCCTCAGTCTTTCCTGCGGAGGAGCCAAATATAGAAAAGCAGGTAAAGGCTGGGGTGAGTGCACTATACATCCATAACATAAGACACATAGAGCCGTTGCTTGGCCCAAACACCACACCCCCACGCTCTCTCCTCATCGGCTCACTGGCTGTGATTGACAGCGGTAGGAGCCAACAGGCTCCCGCTGCTGTCTCATTCAATGAGGAGGGAGAGTCCTGGCCAAGGCTATCATCAACATCGCTGGAAGAAGCGAGGTAAGGATTGGGGGGCTGGGGGCGCTGCACGCAGAATGTTCTCTGCTGAAAACAGGTCACAGGAGTGCAGAACGATCTGCACTCCTGTGATCCACAGGAGAAGTACAGCCAAACGAGCTTTGGCTGTACAGGGTACTTCTCCTTTAACCTATTGTACAATTTAATGTTAAAATACTTTATATACAGGAAGATTTATCATAATAAAGACAAAAACACAGCCAAGAAAGTTTTGCTCATTAGTAAAAGTATTTTTGTATTTGGTAAAACTATTGACTGTATTTTTAGACTGTATAGTCTGTTTAAAGTGCAACAACCCAACAGCTCTTGCAGAGAATACAGTAAGGCCTCGTACACAAGGCCGAGAATCTCGTCAGGAAAAAACACTTAGTTTTTCTTGACGAGATTCTTGGACAAGTAACTTGTCCCGGCCGAGTGTACACACGCTCCATTCAAAGAACCTGCGTTTTTTTGAATGGAGCGAACGCGGTGACGTCATCGACTACGACGAGCGTGCGCTCGTCACATTCGATGCCGTCGCCGCCATCTTGCTACACCCTACCTATGCCTAGGAAGCTACCGCGCATGCGTCAAAGTCAATTCGAGCATGCGTGGGTTTCCATGGCGACAGGTAAGTGTACACACACACACTTTTCTCGTCGAGAAACATGCCGACGAGAATCTCAACGAGAAAATAGAGAGCTGGTTCTCTATTTTTCTCGTCAAGATTTTGGTCAGTTTTCTCGACGAGAAACCATACACACAAACGATTTTCTCGGCAAGAAAGCTATCTCGGCAGTTTTCTTGTCGTTTCTTGCCGAGAAACTCGTTTGTGTGTACGAGGCTTAAGGCTTCCTTTAGACGTGCGGTTGGAGGGTGACAAAAGTGCCTTCCTGAGCAGCTTTTTTTGCCATCCTCCAACCGCCCCTCCTTAAGCTGCAATAGGCAATGGATGAGGATGTTCACATGTCCCAGCTGTGATGCTTCGCTTCATGCCCACAGCAAAGTTCTCCCATCATGTAGTGATCTTCAAGAGGCAATCCTACCAAACGCTACACAGTCAAACAAATGGGAAGGTGCCGCAAATGCCGTGCAAATGTGCGCCGTGCATGAGGTTGCTGAACATTTGATAGCGAAAATGGGGCAAAAACAAGCAGTGAGGAGGTGTCATTTCGCTTCTGCGCCACCTGTCAGTAGCCTCTAGACATGTGCGATTCCGAAATCCGAATTGCTATGCTTCCGAATTTTACGAAATACAAAATTTTGTTGACGAAATTTCGGATCCGAATTTCTCAGACAAAATAAGAATGTTCCTTAATATCGTTTTATTGTTGTCATAATAATTACGATTATTCGTTATGATGAAGTTAAAAACCCAGGAAGTCAGCACAGCACAGGGATGGTGGGAACCCCTCATAATGAGCACATCAGGGGTACAGCCCCAGGAGGAAGCCAGCACAGCACAGGGATGGTGGGAGCCCCTCATAATGAGCACAGCACAGGGATGGTGGGAGCCCCTCATAATGAACACAGCGGGGGGTACAAACCCAGGAAGTCAGCACAGCACAGGGATGGTGGGAGCCCCTCATGATGAGCACAGCACAGGGATGGTGGGAGCCCCTCATAATGAGCACTGTTCTGTCTCAACTACAAAGCGATAAAGTTCATCTCCAGGTTTAAGTAGGCCTTACTCAAGCTGGTTTGATATTCATCCCTTGCATCGATACAGGCAGTTTAACTCAATGAATAAACTCACAGTTAGGACGACAGATGATGAATCCTTTTGAATGTTCCGTTTAATGATGGATATTCATAGATAGAAAAACGTTGCAGTTGTAAGCCACATGTAAGATGTTTAGCATGGAAGAAATACAGGAGTAATGACCAGAATCAGGAAGTGGAGGAGAAATATAAAGAACTACGGTGAGAGAGAGAGTTCAGCTAGAAAGAAGGGGACAGATCTTAAAGACACAGAGCAAGAATAATCACATAGTGTAACACAACACTCCCCGTCTGAAATCTTTAGATTTCATAACCTTAAACTAAAATATATATTTTCAAAAAGTCCAATACTGACGAATGTCCTGGAACCTGTAATGAAAAACATGCAACAAGCAAATAATAAACGTAAGTTCAACAGGATGAAGAACATAAAGTCACAGTATGATGTCTTCAAATAATTCCAAAGTTCTGAGTAGAACCTGTAGATGGCAGCAATGTACTCCCCGCCGTGCCAACAGCATGGCTAGTCCTTGCACAAGTCACTCACCTGGCAAAAGGAGTACTAACTCTGTAATTGGTCGACTAAAGGTTCGTGTCGATCCTCCCTTGGTTACCTTGACTTCTACCTTCCGGACTTTGTTATCGTCGCTGGGCATAACTTTAGTAATAAGACCCATAGGCCACTCATTCCGACAAACTTCCTTGTCTTTTAGAAGGATGAGGTCTCCAACCTTAAGATTCGGCTTAGATGCTTGCCATTTGTTACAACCTTGAAGGTGGTGAAGATACTTTTTCTTCCAGCGATGCCAGAACATATTGGCTAGATGCTGCACCTGCTTCCATTGATGCCTGTAACGGTGTGACCGCAGCTTCTGTTTTGTACTTACAGAAGTGTGGAGTGAGGTGTTCACAGTTCTTATTTTCTTATCATCTTCAGGGTTTACTAGCCCATAGGTGGTGTCAATAGGGAGTAAGTAAGAGTCCTCACGCAGAAACCTTGGAGGTGACAGCCATAAGCTGTCCTGAAGAGCGGCAGGTGACACGGCTCTGGTCCCACAGTCAGCTGGGTTGAGTTCAGTGGGAACGTGATGCCATTGACTTGGTAGAGAGAATCTCTTGATACGTTCAACCCTGTTGCTGACGTACACATAAAACTGTTTTGTTTGGTTGTTTATGTAACCAAGTACTACCTTACTGTCTGTATAGAAGGTGAAAGAATCAATTCTAGTGTCCATTTCACTTCGTATGACCTCGGCAATTTCTACTGCTAGCACGGCTGCACAAAGTTCAAGTCTTGGTATGGTATGTACAGGCTTGGGTGTGAGTTTTGCCTTGCCTAGGACAAAACTACAGTGTGATTCTCCATTCAGTTCAGAGGTCTTCAAATAGGCTACTGCAGCAATAGCTTCAACTGATGCATCAGAGAAAATATGAATCTCTCTCCGGTTAGCAGTTGAAGTGGATCCTGGAACATAGCAACGGGGAATCTGAAGTTTTTCTAGTGACTTCAAAGAATATCTCCACCTTTCCCACTTGTGTTGATTCTCACTAGGCAAGGGAGTATCCCAGTCTATGTTCTCAGTAGACAACTGTCTTAGTAAAATCTTACCTTGAATGGTAACTGGAGCAAGGAAACCCAGTGGGTCATAGATGCTATTCACCACGGACAGGACTCCTCTTTTAGTGAAGGGTTTGTCACAAGTTGACACTTGGAAGGTGAATTTGTCTTGCTTGATGTTCCACAACAAACCCAGACTTCGCCTTACAGGAGGCACATCTGTACCTAAGTCAAGGTTTTTTAGTCTAGTGGCATAGTCCTCAGAGTGAAAGGCATTCATAAGTTCCTGGCTGTTGGATATAATCTTGTGCAGTCTAAGGTTTGCTACAGACAGCATCTCCTTTGTTCTGGTGAGAAGATCAATTGCTTCATTAGCAGTTGGAAAGGACTTAAGTGCGTCGTCAACGTAGAAGTTTCTTTCAACAAATTGACGGGCATCAGATCCATATTCAACTTCTCCAGTCTGAGCTGTTTTCCTTAGCCCATAAGTTGCCACTGCTGGGGAAGGACTGTTACCAAAGACATGTACCTTCATGCGATAATCTATAACTTCCTTGTTGAGGTCATTGTCCTTGTGCCATAGAAACCTGAGGTAGTTTCTGTTGTCTTCTCTGACGATGAAGCAGTGAAACATCTGTTGAATGTCGGCCATTACTGCTACAGGCGCTTGTCTGAAACGAATCAAGACTCCTATTAGACTGTTGTTCAAGTTGGGTCCAGTAAGGAGCATGTTGTTAAGAGAAACACCTTCGTGCTGAGCACTGGAATCAAAGACAACTCTGATTTGGTCTGGTTTGCGTGGGTGATACACGCCAAAGGATGGAAGGTACCAGCATTCTTCTCCCTCCTTTAGTGGGGGAGCAGGCTCTGCATGATCTCATAAAGTCCACAAAGTGCTTTTGCATCTCTGGTTTCCTGCTTAAGTTTCGCTTTAAGGAGGAGAATCTACTGATGGCCTGCTGTAAGTTGTTGGGCAATCTCTCTCTTGGGAGACGAAAGGGTAGGGGTGCTACCCAGTTATTGGAGTCATCTTGAAAGAACTCATTGTCCATTACCTTGATGAATTCTTTGTCTTCCATTGAAGGAGCCAGTATGTCATCTTCACTGGTTGCTTTAAACACTGTAGAGCCGAAGTCGCCATCATGGCAGGAGAAAGGGCTTGTGTCACCTGAGATACCATGTTGCCATTCGTGGCTGGCTATCTTCTCTTTCACCCAGTAGTGATGTGGGCATGGCTCAAAGTAAGTGTTTCGGCCATTTGGCAGAACATTTGTCTTGAATGACAAAATGTTGGTAGGTCTTTTCATTTTGCCTATGCAGACATTGCCTATGATGACCCACCCTAGATCCGTGCGCTGGGCAAATGGGGCATCTGGGGGTCCACTGACTTGTCTGTGTACCTTGTGAACTCTTAGAATGTCTCTTCCTAACAGAAGAAGGATCTGAGCATCTTTGTCAAGCGGCGGTATCTCATTTGCTATTACCTTGAGGTGAGGGTGATGGAAAGCAGCAGCTGGAGTAGGGATTTCTTCCCTGTTAGCAGGTATCTGATTGCACTCAACAAGTGTAGGTAAGGGTAATTGCAAGTTACCTTTGAGAGAAGATACCATGAGTCCATGAGCCCTTCTTCCAGAAACCTCTATAGTTCCACTACAGGTACCCAAGGTGTAAGGATGAGCTTCGCCTTTTATTTCAAATAGATTGAACAATTCCGATTTTTGCAAGTGATCGATTGCTCTGATCGTCTAAGATAGCATATGCCTTTAGAGACTTTTCTGGTTGATCCTTGTGGTATATGTTCACCAAGCATATCTTAGCACAGGACTTACCACAGCGGTCTTCTCCACAAACTTCAGTGCAGGATGAAGAAATGATGGTAGAATTAGGCACTTGGTCTGTATTCTCCCCGCCATGCGTTAACCTGGGAGGAGCGTTGGCAGGTTGTGCAGAGCTGGGCTCAAGAGGATGGAGGGCTTGCACATGTTCTTCAGAGCCACACTCTATGCACTTGATGGACACATTACAGTCCCTTGCAAAATGTTCTGTAGAAGCACAGCACCTGAAACATACCCTAAATGTCTTTAAAAGCTCCTTGCGCTCTTCCAGAGGCTTTTTCCTAAAGCCGATACATTTATTGAGGGGGTGTGGCTTCTTGTGTATGGGACACTCTCTGTTAGGGTTTTCAATCTTCCTACTCTGTTTGTTCGTGGCCAGAACTGTGGTAGGAGTGGGAAGGATGTCAGTCTTTTTCGCTGACACTGGGCCTCTATGGTTTCTATAGTTGCCCTGAAGACTGGTACTCTTAGGAAAGGGTGAGAAGAGGCTGTACTCACCGTAGGAAAAACTTGGATAGTTCTTGGTCTCTGCAATTTTCCAGATGAATTCACAGAAGAAAGAGAATGGAGGGAAGGAAACCTTGTTCTCTCTTTTGTATGATGACCCTAGTTCAGTCCATTTCTCTTGCAAACCATACGGGAGCTTGGAGACAATTGGGTTTACCCCTCTTGGAGTGTCAAGGTAACTGAGTCCAGGTAGTTTTGGGTCTGTCTTGGCTAGCTGAAGCTCAAGGAGAAGGTCACTCAGTCTCTGGAACTCCTTGTTGTCCTTACCGGATATCTTTGGGAAAGTTTCCAGACGTATGAACAAAGCATTTTCTATAGCTTCTGGACTGCCATAACTTTGCTCTAGTCGCTCCCATGCAGCTGTGAGGCCTGCAGTAGGATTGTCCATGAAAACCGATCTTAATGGCTTAACACGTGCAGCAGATAGAGGACCAAGCCATTTGACCAGCAGATTCAATTCTTGATCAGCTGTAATGCCAATATTGCTGATTGTAGTTCTGAAGGCACATTTCCAACTTCTGTAGTTCTCAGGTTGGTCATCAAAACTTGTAAGACCAGTCTTCGTGAGCTCTCTGCGAAGCATGTACCTCACAAACTCTTCTGTCTCAGTTGTCTCCGCCTTTATGTGAGATGCTGTTGGCTGTATGGTGCCGATTGCGTTATCTTTGACATTGTTGTTAAAGGACACAGGGAAATATGGTGCAGCAGATGCATCCAGGTGAGTTGCTTGCTTGAAGTCAGTTGTTCCAATGGTACGTTGATTCAAGGCTGTACCGATGACTGGAGATTGATGACTTGCCTGAAGCTTGCGCTGATGCTCTGTGACGTATGAAGGCAGGCAAGGTAGACAGGTAGGAAATGCAGTGGAGTGATTTTGAGTGCAGGAAGTTGCTGGAACCTCTTTAACTTGAAGCTGTGAAGGAGTCTCTATGTAGTCGGGAGCATTGGAGACAATGGAGTGTGCACTGCAGTGGCTTAGGACATAGTCTTTAGTGCATTTGAGGGGGTCTTCCATATCTGCTATGTTTAGGTTAATGCTGTCTTTCTCACTTGCACCTTCGTCTGCACTGATAGCTTGCTGTAGGACCCTTAGCTTTGCCATAGCTGCATCATGTTTACACTGTTCATTTAAGATTTCCATTGTTGCCCTTTGACGTGCTGACTGCGCTTCCAACTCTGCTCTTTTTTCTGCATATGTCACCTGCACTTTGCTGGCTTCCACTTCAGCGCGGGCATTAATAAGTCGCTCACTGAGTGTTGAGTATCTTGAACTATGTGATCTTGACGAGTTTTTAGAACGTCTGGTGGAAACAGATCTGTGAGATGCAGTGTCCTGTAACAGCTTTATTTTTGCTTCTGCCTTTAATCTGGTTTGCTGGATAAAACTGTCTCTTTCAATATTGAGAGCACTGACACGCTTTAATTGCATCATCGCACTTTCTGTATTCATGTTTTGTAAGACATTAGTGATTTTGCTTCTGGTAAGCTGATAAAGCTCATATGAGGCAGAAAGTTGTTTAATGGCGCCCTCTAGTGTCAGTAGTTCACGTTCAACAGACACTGTATTGGCTTCAGCAAGGATTTTCTCCCAGACTAATTCCAAGCTATTTGACAATTCAGTCCTTGAAGCTTCATAATTCTCCATTACTTTCCAAGTGGGTTTAACTGAGCGTTTGGGTAACTCAGTTTCTTCAGGAACTTGTGGGGAGGTAGATGTGAGTTCACATGCAGAAGCTT
Organism: Rana muscosa; assembly: GCA_029206835.1. Classification (NCBI taxonomy): domain Eukaryota; kingdom Metazoa; phylum Chordata; class Amphibia; order Anura; family Ranidae; genus Rana; species Rana muscosa. The sequence continues at coordinate 456,800,015 of CM055118.1, forward strand.
GGTCACTCATGATAGCAGACTGACTGTGAAAGCAGGCAGGATCTGTGTGCTGAAATATGACACTGTGCAGATTGTCTCAGGCTATAAGGCTGCCATGTGCTGCTCTGTCCCTTCTGTCTTGCTATGAGGGCAGTAAATCTTGTCTGTTTCAGTACTGACATGCAGAAATCTTGTAATTAGGCTGTGAAACGCCGTTTTTCTACTGTTCTGTCTCAACTACAAAGCGATAAAGTTCATCTCCAGGTTTAAGTAGGCCTTACTCAAGCTGGTTTGATATTCATCCCTTGCATCGATACAGGCAGTTTAACTCAATGAATAAACTCACAGTTAGGACGACAGACGATGAATCCTTTCGAATGTTCCGTTTAATGATGGATATTCATAGATAGAAAAACGTTGCAGTTGTAAGCCACATGTAAGATGTTTAGCATGGAAGAAATACAGGAGTAATGACCAGAATCAGGAAGTGGAGGAGAAATATAAAGAACTACGGTGAGAGAGAGAGTTCAGCTAGAAAGAAGGGGACAGATCTTAAAGACACAGAGCAAGAATAATCACATAGTGTAACACAACAAGCTCAGCAGGGGTACAGCCCCAAAAGGAAGTCCGCACAGCACAGGGATGGTGGGAGCCCCTCATATTGAGCATAATGAGTCGACGACTGCCATATTGAGAAAGGTATTGTAGCCCGGGCCGTTAGTTCGTATTTCATAATTTGTGTCCGAAATTCAATTTGGATTAAATACGAATTTTCGTAAGGTTCGTTTACTTTTCGTAACAATTACAAACATTTGTTATGATGAATTTAAAAAGTAAACCCAGGAAGTCAGCAGCACTGCTGACTTCCTGGGTTTGCTTTTTAAATTCATCATAACGAATGTTTGTAATTTTACGAAAATTTAACGAATCTAACGAAAGTTCGTATTCGTACAAATCCAAATTGAATTTCGGACACGAATTACGAAATACGAATTAACGGCTAATACGGAACAGAATGAAACTAAACTAATTTATTGACGGCGCACGTCTAGAAGCCTCTGATCCGAACACATATAGGGCTTCAGAGGAAAGCAAGATTTAGACGCACATCTATCCTTATAAACACAAAATAGGCTGCAAACACATATGGCATAAAATATTTCGAAAACATAATTTTGTTACTGTTCTGTTAAGTACTGTGAGGGTTGTCAGTGGGAGGAGAGGGGTCACTGGTGCAAAGTGGGAGGACAAGGAAGCTCTGGTGCTCAGTGGGTGGAGGGGGGACACTGGTCCTCAGTGAGGGGACAGGGAGCACTGGTGCTTATTGGGTCAGAAGGTGGCACTGGAGCTCAACTGCTGCTGATTGGGGGGGACTAGAGGGGTACTGGTGTTCGTTGGGGGCAGAGGGGAACACTGGTGCTCAAAGGGGTGACAAGGGGGGCAATGGTGCTCAGTCAGGAGACAGGGGAGTATTGGTGATCAGTGGAAGGGGGGATGCACTGATGCTCAGTGGGAGGACAACAGCCCTGGTGCTCAGTGGGTGGAGGGGGACACTGGTGCTTAAAGGGGTGATAAGGGGGGAAATGGTGCTTAGTCAGGGGATAGGCAGCATTGGTGCTCAGTGGGGGAGTGTTCTGATGCTCAGTGGGGTATAAGGGGGTACTGGTGCTCAGTGGGGGGACAAAGGGGCACTGGTGCTCATTGGGGCAGAAGGGGGCACTGATGCTTAGTTGGGAGAGGGGGGCACTGATGCTCATGGGGGGGGACAAGTGGGAGAGTGGTGCTCAATGGGAACAGAGGGGGCACTGGTGCTCAATAGGGGGACAAGGGAGGCACTGATGCTGCTCAGTGGGGGCAGAGAAAGGGCACTAACAACTGTAAAAGGTAATAAGAATCGCTTGAATCAAGGCTTTCCTGAATTAGACGCAGGCTGTGTTAAAAAAAAAAAAAAAAAAACTATTGTAACTGCTTTATAGATTTCCCCCCCATTGTGTGCTAGTAGTGATGAGCCGAACACCCCCGAGTTCGGTTCGCACCAGAACCCGCGAACGGACTGAAAGTTCGCACGAACTTTAGAACCCTATTAAATACAATCGATGCGAACGTTCGAAATCTAAAGTGCTAATTATAACAACTATTATTTATGTTATTGTCCTAAAAAGGGTTTGGGAACCCGGGTTCTGCACCAGGGGCCATGTATCAATGCAAAAAAGAAGTTTTAAAAACGGACGTTTTTCTGGAGCAGTTATTTTAATGATGCATAAAGTGAAAAAAAAGAAGTCAAATATTCCTTTAAATATCGTACCTGGGGGGTGTCTAAAGTATGCCTGTGAAGTGCCACGTGTTTCCCGTGTTTAGAACTGTCCCTGCACAAAATTACATTTCTAAAGGAAAAAAAGCCATTTAAAACTGCTTGCGGCTTTAATGTAATGTCTGGTCCCGGTAATATGGATGAAAATCTTTAAGAAAAATGGCATAGCTACCCCATCACACACCCCCCACCCCTCTACCCCAGCCCATTACCAGCCCCTTTGGGTCTTGTATGGATATTAAGGGGAACCCCGCACACAAAATAAAAAAGGCCCTATATACTCTGAACAGCTGTATACAGGCGGTGCATACAAGACAGGGACTGTAGGTTTGTTCTTATGTAGAATCTGTTTGTAATTTTGAACAGGTACATTGTTTAAGTGTAGCTCCAGGCAAAAAAACAATTTTTAAGCTTTTTGGAAAACATAGGGAAGGGTTATCACCCCTGTAACATTTGTTTTGCTGTCTGTGCAGTGTGCACCTGTTCAGAACAGTTCACCTCACTTTCCGTCCTAATGACAAATGTTTTTTGAAATTTTGGGGTTTTTATTGAAACAAGAATTGGTGATAAAGCATCAATGGAGAGGAGACACTTTTTTTCCCATATTAACTCTTACAGGAGAGAATTTGCCTTCCTAGGGGTAGATTTCCTCTCACTTCCTGTTGTATCCTTCCGTTTGCAAGGAGGAGTCATTTGTAAGTTGGATGTTTGAAAGTAGGGGCCTGCCGTATATACTCAGCTGAAATTTGCCCCTGACATGTTGGTGTTGCCACAACACTGTGAGCCCTCACAGTTACTCTTGGTGGGCGCATGAATGGGCCCTGCTGTGAATTATTAGATCAAGAATTGTAAGTGCATGCCCCTGTTGAACAGGGGCTGAAAAATTGGGCCTTTGGTGGTGGTGGTGGTGGTGGTGTTGACACAACACTGTAAGGCCTCACAGTTAGTCTTGGTGGGCGCAGGAATGGGCCCTGCTGTGAATTATTAGATCAAGAATTGTAATTACATGCCCCTGTTAAACAGGGGCATAAAAATTGGGCCTTAGGCACTGGTGCCACAACACTGCAACCCCTCACAGGGGCACAGCAATGAGCCCTGTTGCAAAGTATTGCATCAAAAATTGTAATTACACGCCCCTGTTAAACAGGGGCTGAAAAATTGGGCCTTAGCCACTGGTGCTGGTGCCACGACACTGCAACCTCTCCCAGATACTCTAGTTGGAGTGCAGGAATGAGCCCTGCTGCAAAGCATTGCATAAAAAATTGTAATTACATGCCCCTGTTAAACAGGGGCATAAAAATTGGGCCTTAGGCACTGGTGCCACAACACTGCAACCCCTCACAGATACTGTACTTGGAGCACAGCAATGAGCCCTGTTGCAAAGTATTGCATCAAAAATTGTAATTACACGCCCCTGTTAAACAGGGGCTAAAAAATTGGGCCTTAGCCACTGGTGCTGGTGCCACGACACTGCAATCTCTCCCAGATACTCTAGTTGGAGTGCAGGAATGAGCCCTGCTGCAAAGCATTGCATAAAAAATTGTAATAACACGCCCCTGTTAAACAGGGGCTGAAAAATTGGGCCTTAGCCACTGGTGGCGGCACCCAGAAACAAAAATGTTCTTCCAAGCTATCATCATCAATCGGATCATTGAGGAGGAGGAGGATAGTCAGTCAACATAACAGGACAGTCTCTCAGCATCAGCATCAGTCTTGAAGGGATGTGATATTTGAAAATAAATTAGTCTGTTATATCAGCTTCAGGTGTGTGGTAGCTGGTGGTGATCCAAGACTGGTTCATCTTTATGAAGGTCAGTCGATCAACAGAGTCGGTGGACAGGCGCACCCTGTGATCCGTGACAAATCCTTCAGCAGCCAGCAGCACTGAATGTGCGTTCTGAAAGAACGCTGGATGCAGGACAGGCCAGTAGCTCAATTGCATACTGTGCAAGCTCTGGCCAGTGATCCATCCTCAAGACCCAGTAAGCCAGAGAATTTTCGGTGGGGAAGGTGTCCAAGTCTGACCTTGCCCCTAGGTATTCCTGCACCATGTATATCAGACGCTGGCGATGGTTGCTGGAACCGATCATACCTTGGGGCTGCGGACTAAAGAATTGTCTGAACGCATCGGTCAGACGGCCACCTTCCCCACCGCTCCTTCTTTGACTGACCGAAGCCTCAGCAACTCGTTGTCCAGGACCAGGAGTTTGTAACCTCCCAGTCTCTGGGAACGCGTTGCACAGACCTTTCTGCAAGGCCTCCCGGAGTTGTCTCATCCTCTGCACCCTCTGCGACGGTAAGATAAGATCCGCAACCTTACCCTTGTACCGTGGATCAAGGAGAGTGGCCAGCCAGTAATGGTCCCTCTCCTTGATCCGAAGAATACGAGGATCCTTCCGCAGACTTTGCAGGATCAGGGAGGCCATGCAGCGTAGGTTAGCTGAGGCATTCGGTCCGGAGTCCTCTGCGTCACTAAGGACGACATGATCCACAGCCACCTCCTCCCAGCCACGTACAAGTCCACTGGTTTCTTGGAACTGTAAATCATCCCTAAAAGACTGCTACTGATGATGCTGAGTGCCAGGCTCCACATCCATGCTGACACATTCCTCCTCCTCCTCCTATTCTTCCTGTGCGATGGGTGGGACAGAAGGAACACTGTCTGGGTAAAGGGGGCCTTGAGAGGCAAGGAAGTCCTCCTCTTCCTGCCTCTGTTCTGCCTCAAGTGCCCTGTCCATTATTCCACGCAGCGTATGTTCCAACAGGTGGACAAGAGGTACAGTGTCACTGATGCATGCACTGTCACTGCTCACCATCCTCGTGGCCTCCTCAAATGGTGCCAGGACAGTGCATGCATCCCTCATCATGCCCCACTGGCGTGGTGAAAAAAACCCAAGCTCCCCTGACCCTGTCCTGGTGCCGTAGTCGCACAGGTACTCATTGATGGCCCTCTGCTGCGTGTGCAGCCGCTGCAGCATGGTCAACATTGAGTTCCACCTGGTGGGCATGTCACATATAAGGCGGTTCTTGGGCAGGTTCAACTCCTTTTGCAGCTCAGCCAGGCGAGCACTGGCATTATAAGATCTGCGGAAATGCACACAGACTTTCCTGGCCTGCCTCAGGACATCCTGTAAGCCCGGGTACCTGCCCAAGAACCGCTGCACCACCAGGTTAAGGACGTGAGCCACACAGGGCACATGGGTCAGTTGTCCCTGTCGGAGAGCGGAGAGGAGGTTGGTGCCATTGTTGCAAACTACCATTCCTGGCTTAAGCTGGCGTGGTGTCAACCACCTCTCGGCCTGCCCCTGCAGAGCAGACAGAACCTCTGCCCCAGTGTGGCTCCTGTCCCCCAAACACACCAGCGCAAGCACGGCATGGCATCTTTTTGCCTGCGTACTTGCGTAGCCCCTTGAACGCCTACGGAGCACCGCTGGTTCCGAGGACAAAGCACAGGAAGAGGCCACGGAAGAAGAAGAAGAGGAGGGGGTGGAGGAGATAGGTGTGTCACAACCAGTAGTAGCATTTTGGAGGCGTGGCGGTGGAACAACCTCCAACACTACTGCACCTTGTCCTGCATCCTTCCCAGCTGCCAAAAGAGTGACCCAATGGGCTGTGAAATAAAGGTAACGTCCCTGTCCATGCCTGCTGGACCATGAGTCAGCGGTAATATGCACCTTACCGCTGACCGCCCTGTCCAGCGAGGCCAAGACATTGCCTTCCACATGCCGGTAGAGAGCCGGAATTGCCTTCCGTGAGAAAAAGTGGCATTTGGGAACCTGCCACTGAGGAACCGCACATTGCACAAACTCACGGAAGGGGGCCGAGTCTACCAACTGAAAAGGCAGCAGTTGAAGCGCTAGCAATTTAGCCAAGCTAGCATTCAACCGCTGGGCATGTGGATGGCTGGGAGTGAACTTCTTTCGACGGTCCAGCAGCTGGGGCAGGGAAATTTGCCTGCTAGAATCGGACGTCGGTGTACTGCTAGCAGAGTGCCCGCAAGTACTTGGCTGTGACACACCTAATTCTACACCTTCATTCCTCTCAGAGCAGGTTTCAGAGAGGACTGAAGGTATAGTGGGGTTGGAGATCCCAGCTGATGAGGTGCAAGAAGAGGTCAGCTTTGTTCTTTGGTGTGGGTCTTTAAGGTAGGCTTCCCAATGAGCTGCATGGCAGGTCAACATATGTCTGGTCAAGCATGTGGTGCCCAAGCGGGTGATGTTTTGGCCACGCGATATACGCTTGAGACATATGTTGCAAACAGCAGCTGTGCAATCTGATGCACTCGACTCAAAAAAGGCCCACACCAAAGAACTTTTGAATAACGGGCAGAGGCAGCGCCCTGCACAGGCGGAGCTCTGCGGTGTGATTCCATCGGTGTGCTGCCCTTACGCTGGCCCCCCGAGGGCATCCTGCCTCGTTGGAGATGTGCCTCCTCCTCATCCTCCTCCTCCTCCTCTCTCCTATTAGGCACCCACGTGGAGACAGTGACCTCATCATCCCCTCCCTCCTCATTACTGGAGCCAATCTGGCAGTATGCTGCAGCTGCTGGAACATGACTGCCAGATTGGTGTCCTTCTTGAGCATCCCCTCTCTCTGCTCTCACGCTACTGCCTTCCTCTAGCTGGGTATCATCATCAGATCCTTCGAAACGCTGGGCATCCTCCTGGAGCATGTACCCAACACTGTGCTCAAACAGTTCGGGGGACTCCTCAGGAGGACATGGTTGGTCTAGGGAAGGAGTGACTGATGATGACATTGATACCAGGGAAGAGGATGCTTTGGCAGCTGCTTTGCCAGTACCCTGAGCCTGGGTGAGAGAGGATGAGGAGGATGAGGAGGACTTGGTCATCCACTCTACCAAGTCTTCGGCATGATGCGGCTCAACACGTCCAGCTGCCGAAAAGAAGGACAAGCGTGTCCCATGGCCACGTGCTGATGGTGATGCATCGCGTCCACGACCAGCACTGTTGTCTCTAGACACAGAGCCTGCTTGCCCTCTTTTATTGGCTCCTGACTGTCTGCCTCTCCTTGTTTGCCTTCCAGACATTCTAATGGCCTGCAGGGAAATGGGAAAAGCAGCAATACAGGCTAAGTTCAGGTGTAATATGATCAGGAGGCACACTCCGCCCGCTGTAAGTGCCGCAAAATCCTGTTGGTGTAACACACTAGGAAAAAGCAGCAATACAGGCTAAGTTCAGGTGTAATATGGTCAGGAGGCACACTCCACCCGCTGTAAGTGCCGCAAAATCCTGTTGGTGTAACACACCAGGAAAAAGCAGCAATACAGGCTAAGTTAAGGTGTAATATGGTCAGGAGGCACACTCCGCCCGCTGTAAGTGCCGCAAAATCCTGTTGGTGTAACACACCAGGAAAAAGCAGCAATACCGGCTAAGTTCAGGTGTAATATGGTCAGGAGGCACACTCCGCCCGCTGTAAGTGCCGCAAAATCCTGTTGGTGTAACACACCAGGAAAAAGCAGCAATACAGGCTAAGTTCAGGTGTAATATGGTCAGGAGGCACACTCCGCCCGCTGTAAGTGCCGCAAAATCCTGTTGGTGTAACACACCAGGAAAAAGCAGCAATACAGGCTAAGTTAAGGTGTAATATGGTCAGGAGGCACACTCCGCCCGCTGTAAGTGCCGCAAAATCCTGTTGGTGTAACACACCAGGAAAAAGCAGCAATACGGGCTAACTTCAGGTGTATAATGTGCAGGAGGCTTAGCAACAATGACACTGACACTGTCCCCTGCCTATCCTTCTCTCTCCCTGCACACAAGGTTTATCAAAGTATATGACACTGACACTCTCCCTGCCTATACTTCTCTCTCCCTGCACACAAGGTTTAGCAAAGAATATGACACTGACACTGTCCCCTGCCTATCCTTCTCTCTCCCTGCACACAAGGTTTATCAAATTATATGACACTGACACTCTCCCTGCCTATCCTTCTCTCTCCCTACACACAAGGTTTAGCAAAGAATATGACACTGACACTCTCCCTGCCTATCCTTCTCTGTCTCTACACACAAGGTTTAGCAAAGAATAGATTTGACAAGATTTGACACTGTCCCTGCCTATCCTTTACTTTCCCTGCTCCGGAACACACTACACGAGGCCGCCGCGCTGGCGGCCTTTTATAGTGTGGGGCGTGTACTAAACCCCCTCAGCTATAATTGGCCACAGGCATCCTGCCTGTGGCCAATCATTGCTCTCCTCGCTGCCGGCGCTGTGATTGGCCAAGCATGCAGGGTCACAGTGCATGCTTGGCCAATCACAGCGCCAGGATTACACTGCGATGGCGCAGTGTATTGTGGGCTGTTCGCGTCACTCGAATTTGGCGCGAACGGCCCAAATCGTTCGTTGTTCGCCGAACGCGTGAACAGCCGATGTTCGAGTCGAACCTATGTTCGACTCGAACACCGAGCTCATCCCTATGTGCTAGACTAAACATAGCACCAGAGCACAGTATGGGTAGCGGCCTATACTGTTGTAGTGCCCCAGTAGGCTTCCTGTGTTAAATTTAGTTTTTGGCCTTCCTGTCGCCAGGGAGAGCAACAATAATTAAATAGTGTCTGTTCTTGGTTGTGCTAGCGCAGGCTCAGCTACGTTCCCCTTCATCCCACTAAGCTCTAGGATATCGTGGGCGAATGAGCTTAGACCCTGGTCTGCATGTTAATGTCTCTTCAACCAATCCCTGGTCAGAAGAGTGAGTGACCAGCAGGGGGCTGAGAGGTGTAAAAAAACACTGGGACCTAGAACAGTCTCTTCTTGTTTCTGGGGGAGAAAGACCCAGCATCCCTGGAAGATCAGCTGCAGCATGCAAGAATCCTTTATGGGGTCCCCTCCTTGGGCTCAGAGACCCCTGGCCTAGACTCCTGAACACATGCAGAAAGTTCATCTGAGGATCCAGGACACAATTCAGTACAGAAGCTGTCTAACTGCAGGAGACAATACAGTATTCAGGACACAGTGAGTACCAGCCTTTTTGGACAGAGACTTTGCTTTGCTTCATTTGAGAATGTTTTTTACAGTACATCCAGGACTATACTCCTGTTGAGGATTCCCTGGTTGGAACCAGTTTATCCTTCACTTTAAAGAAGGTGCTTTCACCCTAAATGACCAAATCAGTCTTCATCTACCATTTGCTAGAAGTTACTCTTGGAGTATCCCAATGGTCAACCGCACCCTATCCCAGTTGTTCAGCATAATAAACTGCAAAAAGACATATACAGTATAGCCTGTTTGCTGACTTGAGTGACTGTGAATTACCGTGTGCCTGGCTGTTGAAAAATGGAACTTGGGCAGTGGCATCATTATGGGGGTGCAGGGGTGGGGAGCGCACCCGGGTGACACCCACCAGAGGGTTGACACCATGGCCGGATCTAGTGGAGGGTGCTGATTTTAGTTGTGGCCCCCAGGCTGGTCTTTTCATAGATGCTGTAACTGGCCTTCCCCCCCATCCCCGCACTTACGGCCGGGACAAGGGGAGAGCAGACTGGAGTAGTGTCCGCAAAGGAGAAATGACAGAGGAGAGAGCCGTGAGTGTGGACTGTGCTCTCCCCCTCCTCTCAGCAGGGTGATCCTCCATAAAGCATATGACACAAGATAGCTCTTACATCAGCATTTAAAAAAAATGTAAAGTGCCCCCATCCTCCCATGCTTGCACACAAAGGCGAACGCGCGCTTTGGTCATGCGTGCAAACTGCAATCCTTACACGCATGTGAGTTATCACTGTCAGATCATGGGCAGTAATTCTAGCACTAGTAAAGGGGAGGTGGTGCTGCGCTGTTTCTAATAAGTGATGGACTGGTTATAAATAAATATAGTGCACAATGGCTAAAAACAAGCAAAAAATAAAATAAAAGTATGAGTTACAGTAGTGAATAAATTACTAAAACCATAAATCATCAAACAGAGAATATAAAATAAACGATGCAAAAGTGCAATGTGCATAAACTGCATGAACATAAAACTAATGTGAACACTATTGTGCAAATCTGCTGAATGTGCAAACAAAGCATACAGGTAAATATAGCCTGCAAAGTGCAAAGCAACAGAATGTGCAAATGTGGATGCTGATTGCAAAAGTGCAAATGAGTGCTAAAAGTGCAAAAAGTCCAATAAACAATGGAACAAAAAATATTTCAATCCAAAAGTTCAAGTGCAAAAAACAAGCAATTCAGGGACTGAAGGAAAAGCTTGGACAGCCGCACTCCAAAAATTGGTTGTTTTTATTTTAAAAAAAGGAAAAAATCACATCAACACAAAATCACAGCAAAACACGCGTTTCGCACTACTGATCAGTGCTTATTCATAGCTATGAATTTTTATTGCATTAAAATTCAAAAAAGTTTATTTTTTCCAAGAAGAATTGAGTTTGAAAAACCGCGGAAGACCGCTGTTGGCTGACTTAACAGAGCCAATCCAGGCTCGGACAAGATTGCAACAATGAAGTCGGGATCCACCCACATTCCTGGACCGGCACTTGGCTCAGCGCCGGCCGTTTCCATCCCCTCCACAGCCCAGCGTTCCAGTGAGTGCTGGAGGGGACAGAACAGTAAGCCGGTGACTGACATTTACCAGCTCTCTGATTAGGGAGCCCTGAGAACCGAGCGATCGGCGATGTTTGCTCACTCGGTTCTCAGAGATAGAGCCGGCGTGGGACAGATGCAGCATCAAACCGATGCTGCATCCACTTAGGTAAGTATGATTCATAAAAAAAACAAAAACAAACCCATACTTCTCTTTTAAAATGACCGCATGTGTTTATGAATTTATTTATTTTGTGAATTTTATTCATTATGCACATTTTACTATAATAACCTTGAGGATAACAAAAAAAATGTTTTTATGAAATATATTCCTCTTTTCTGACAAAGGGAAAGCCCTGCTGGGCCCATAACTGGCCCAAAAGATGTTACCACTTGCACAGTGTCTTTAGGAGGAGCCTTCATATTATTTTAGCTCCCCAAATCCCCCTCTCCTGGCCGTCTCTCCCTACCCCCCCTTTTTTTTTTCTTCCCCCCCCTCGTCTCTTTTTTTCTTAGCTGTTATTCTACTTCTCAACAATGTTTCACTATCATTTTGCACAAAAATGTGGAAAAGGTAGTTCTATATCCCTTTTCATAGTGCTGATTTTTATAAATATCCATGTGAAGATATGAAAGTATTATGTATTGTGGAATGATTATCAGTAATTTTTCTTTGAAGTGTTATTTCCTTAATACTGACTCTCAGTTTGGCTTACATATTTGCCTTTTCTGTTTATGTGATCATTTGTACAATGTAGATGAGAAATTCTGGATCTGCCTTTTCCTGTTCCTGTTTTTGTTTCAAAAAATTTTTAAGAAAAAAAAAGAAAAATGTTTTTTTTTTACTGTTTTTGTTACTAGTAAAGAATGCAGTTTTGTGATGTGTAATTATGTTTATTGATTACGACGGTGTAAGATATTGGTTGCGCTGCAATGTATAGACATACTGTATTTAATGTCTATAGAAATCCTTTTTGGGTACATAAAAATTCCATTATATTTAGTTTTTTTATGCTTTGTACATCACATGCTAAATCTGGTAATCTGTTTTAGTAGCCCATCTCCAATTATCTTTAGTATTATCTTAGCAACTGAAAAAAAGGTCTTGTTGCTCGAACATTTTTTTTTTTTTTAATAGTACCAAAAAAAAAATAACATAACTATTCCAAAATAACAGACCTGCTGGATCTGCCTGACCGTAGAATGGAAAGTGCGCACAGGATGCTCTAAAAACACGCTAGTTCAGTAATTGGTTTTGGACAGAGGATGTATTTTGGCTGTGAATGTGTGGTGGGGGAGGGGACATATATCAAGCATGTTTGGAAGATAAAAGGCAAGAGCGGGTTAGCAGAGGTCTCTCAAGCCTATTCCTCGGTAAACTCTACCGTCTTGATGAGCTCAGATCTCTTACTGGGACCGGCTAAAAAATTATCGGGAAAGCGTTGCCAGTTTGGAGGGGAGGAGCGGCACAGTATATATCACAGCCAACGCGGAAGCACAGCTGCGCTTTTACAAGAACAGATAAAAGACAAATTATAATTGCATACATGTTTAGAGACCATTCTTTAATGTAAGATTGTGACAAAGCTCTCATGCCTCAAAACAAAGAAGCTAAATACATTATTCTCAACAGAGGCCGCGCCAAATCGTTCTAGCGGCACCACCACATTATCGCAAAAAATAAAAAGCTTTTATGAAAAGATATTTTGAATATAAGCCTGGATATTTCCGCCTATTATTTGGATGTGTTGATGACCAGGATGACCTTGCCTGTTGGCATTCTGTAACACTTGAAAAAAAAATGGTTCCGTATTCTCGGTACAGATAAAGAAGAATGTAGGATGGCAGTCAGTGTTCTCAAAGAGATCCAGAATTCTTCCTTGCTGAATAAACAAAGAACCCTGGTTGTCCTTGCCAAGCATTCTGGGTAATGCTCTGCAGCTGAACATTGTGACTGCTACATACCACAATACTGCTCTAATCACATGCTGAGTAATTGTACAAATTAATAGGAATAATTTGCTTTGCAGAAATATAGATTCCCCAAAATATAGAACTATTCCGGTTGTCCTTCTTATGCATTGGCAACAAATAATAAGTACGCTGAGGATAAAGGGTGTGTAAGGACCAGGGCTTTTTTTTCTCAGACAATAGGTGCAGGAACTCCCCTTTTCCGAGTCAATTGTTTTCTCTGCCCCTACTCACCTCCGAGCAACGGCCCTTGGTTGCATCCCCTATCCACCTCCCAGTACCGCCCCTTTTAGACAATACAGAACCAAGTATCATTTTGCTGTGCTAAGTAATTTGTATGGAATTTGGTTTCCCCTTTAGCCAGAAACAATAGATCCCCCTAACAATGTACCACCCACAACAAAATTTCCCCCCCAACAACAATAGACTCCTGGCAGCATCAACAGATCTCCGCACAGCCAGCATTAATAGACTCTCTGGCAGCCATCAACAATAGACCCTGTAACGGGAAGGCCGGGGAACTCAGAATCGCTTAGATACCCTTGCTTCAGCTTTCCCAATGCCTCTTATGTGTCAACCACCCTGTGTCTCTATTAGGGGCACAGGGTGAATGAAAACCCCAATATGGTCTATGATAGCCATATTCAATGCTGCACATACATTGTATCTAGATTGGATGTGTACTGTGAGGGGGGGGGGGGGGGGTTGTGTAATCATTGCTGTGAGGAGTTAAGGTGATTTGCATTTTATTGTCTATTGTGGCTTGTGGGAATGAAGCCTATAATTATAGGTTGTGGAACTAGCAGCAGACAGGTTAATCACCTGCCTGCTTGTGTCGTAAATGAGTCTAGGAGGGTCTGGAGACCCTTTTGGTGTGAAAGGGATAGTTCACTCTATGCCTGTGTGCATTGTACTCGGCAGACGGACCGTCTACCAACCCTTTCATTATAGGATGTGTATTGAAGGTCGTTACGTTCTATTGTGTAAAGTCTTTTGAAGCCTAACAGACGGCAAAATAATGGGTATTGGGCCTTGTTATGTGTGGGTGGAGCTGGGCCATTGTTCATGTTAAACTAATGCAGTAGTAGATGTGTATAAAAGTTACAATATCTTCTTCAATAAAGAGACTCGATCCTGGAAGCTACAGAGTACGTCTCGTTCTTCCAGAAGGATCAATTCCTAGGGGAAGTGGTCGGCTGGCTGTGGAGGATCGACAGCGAATGTGTGTCCAGGAGAGGGAACATCTTAAACGGAGCTAACCCCCTTTCGTATTTGGGGTGCCGTTACAGACCCCTCCCCCAACAGTAGATCTCCTTCAGCAACAATAGACCCCCCTGCAAAAATAGATCCCCTCCAGCTAGAATAGATCCGCAGCAGTGAGCATCAAAACCCTGCAGCACACCCCAGCACCCCTTGACATTACATACAGTCAGTCCAGGAGGTGCCAGCACTGCATTCCCCCGTGTTCCCGCTGAAAAAAAGCCCTGGTAAGGACTATCTTTGGAACCACAGCTTTTGATGTACCTAGCAACAGGACAATACCAGTGTGTACTCAAGAAGTTCAAAGCATTTTTGTCCTTCCAGTTGACATTGCAGTGGTCAACAGTTTAAGGCCTGGTTCACACTTATGCAGGTGCATTTTGCGTTTTTCAATACACGTTTTTGATCCATTGAAGTCATTGTAACCAAAACCAAGAAAAAGTCCCTGGCCCTTTCCATAAAATGCATAGATGTGAACTAAATGCATAGGAAACTATGTTAAACTGACTGTAGTGTGTTTCTGCAAAACTGAAAACGCGCTAAAAAAATGCATAGGTGTGAACCAGGCCTAACGGCCGGTTCCCACTGGTGCGATGTCCAACATCGGATGTGATTCGCACCGCACTGCAGTGCAAATCACATGCAATCTCTGTGCGATGCAATTTTAGCCATACACATAGTATGGCTGAATTTGTCGTGCGATGCTGTACGCAAATAAAATGTATGTCCTTTTTTTCCTACAAATAGAGCTTTCCTTTTTTGTAGTATTTGATCAGCTCTGCGGTTTTAATTTTTTGCACTATAAACAAAAAAAGACTGACCATTAAAAAAAATATATATATATTTTTTACTTTCTGCTATAAAACATATCCAATAAAAAAATAAAAAAAATTATTGAATTTCTTCATCAATTTAGGACATTCTGTATTCTGTATTCTGCTACATATTTTTTGTAAACAAAATCCAATTTAGTGTATAGGGATGAGCTTTTGAGTTCGACTCGAACATTGGCTGTTCGCCCATTCGGCGAACAGCGAACAATTTGGGGTGTTTGCGGCAAATTCAAAAAGCCGCGGAACACCCTTTAAAAGTCTATGGTAGAAATCTAAAGTGCTAATTTTAAAGGTTAATATGCAAGTTATTGTCATAAAAAGTGTTTGGGGACCTGGGTGCAAAAAAAAAAGTTTTAAAAACTGACGTTTTTTCGGGAGCAGTGATTTTAATAATGCTTAAAGTGAAACAATAAAAGTGAAATATTCCTTTAAATTTCTAAAGTATGCCTGTAAAGTTGCGCATGTTTCCCGTGTTTAGAATTGTCCCTGCACAAAAGGTCATTTCTGAAGGAAAAAAGTCATTTAAAACCTCTAGAGCAGTGGTTCTCAACTCCGGTCCTCGGGACCCACTAACAGGCCAGGTTTTAGGTATTCCCTTGGGGGAGATGCCGACTAGAGTACGGCAATCACTGAGCAGAAAACTATCTCACCTGTGATGCAGTTCAGTTATCTTGCAAACCTGGCCTGTTAGTGGGTCCCGAGGACCGGAGTTGAGAACCGCTGCTCTAGAGGCTATAATAAATTGTCAGGTCCCCGGTAATACAGATCAAAGTCATTGAAAAAAATGGCAGGGGTCCCCCCCACAGTCCATTACCAGGCCCTTTGGGTCTGGTATGAATATTAAGGGGAACCCCGAACCAAAAAAAGCGTGCTGGTCCCCCCCAAATTCCATATAAGGCCCTTCAGGTCTGGTATGGATATTAACCACTTGTAGCCCAGAGGACGTAATTTGACGTCCTGGGCTTTGTGGTACTTTGTGGGGCTATATCTGAATGATGGGTGCAGCTACAGGCATCATTCAGATATCGGCATTTTCAGCCGGCGATTCCCTACACCATAGGAATGATCATAGCGGCTGTTCCACCACTTGATCATTCCTATAGGCGGCAAAAGGGGACGTCCCCCCCTTCCGCCGCCCTCCGGTGCTTCTACCAACTCACCTGTGCGATCGGTGAGTCGGTGACAGGATCCGCCGGCCCCAGATGTTGATCATAGAGATTTCCGGCGGACCAGATGGTCGCCGGAGTCTCTATGATCATCGGAGGCCGGGCGCGATGTTATGACGTCACGCCCGGCCTCTGTTTTCAAAAAAACGGCGCCGCTTCAGCTGTGAAGCAGTGATCGTTTTTTTTTTTTTTTAGGCTTCCCAGCCTAGATGTGAGATGTGGGGTCTTATTGACCACAAATCTCACAGTAAAGAGGTCCTGTCATGCCATATTCATATTACAAGGGATGTTTACATTCCTTGTAATAGGAATAAAAGTGATCACATTTTTTTTTTTTAAAGTGTCAAAATAAAAAAAATTAAGTAAAATTAAGAATAATAAAAACAGTAATTTTTTAAGTGCCCCTGTCCCCGTGTGCTCGCACGCAGAAGTGAACGCATACGTAAGACCCGCCCACATGTGAAAACGGTGTTCAAACCACACATGTGAGGTGTCGCTGCGAACATTAGAGCGATAGCAATAATTTTAGCCCTAGACCTCCTCTGTAACTCAAAACATGTAATCAGTAAAAAAAAAAATTAAGCCTTGCCTATGGGGATTTTTAGGTACCAAAGTTTGGCGTCATTCCACGAGCGTGTGCAATTTTGAAGCGTGACATGTTAGGTATCTACAGTGGGGCAAAAAAGTATTTAGTCAACCACCAATTGTGCAAGTTCTCCCACTTAAAAAGATGAGAGAGGCCTGAAATTGTCATCATTGGTATACCTCAACTATGAGAGACAAAATGTGGAAACAAATCCAGACAATCACATTGTCTGATTTGGAAAGAATTTTTTTGCAAATTATGGTGGAAAATAAGTATTTGGTCAATATCAAAAGTTCATCTCAATACTTTGTTATATATCCTTTGTCGGCAATGACAGAGGTCAAACGTGTTCTGTAAGTCTTCACAAGGTTGTCACACACTGTTGCTGGTATGTTGGCCCATTCCTCCATGCAGATCTCCTCTAGAGCAGTGATGTTTTGGGGCTGTCGCTGGGCAACACGGACTTTCAACTCCCTCCAAAGGTTTTCTATGGGGTTGAGATCTGGAGACTGGCTAGGCCACTCCAGGACCATGAAATGCTTCTTACGAAGCCACTCCTTCGTTGCCCGGGCGGTGTGTTTAGGATCATTGTCATTCTGAAAGACCCAGCCACTTTTCATCTTCAATGCCCTTGCAGATGGGAGGAGGTTTTCACTCAAAATCTCACGATACATGGCCCCATTCATTCTTTCATGTACACGGATCAATCGTCCTGTTCCCTTTGCAGAGAAACAGCCCCAAAGCATGATGTTGTCACCCCCATGCTTCACAGTAGGTATGTTCTTTGGTTGCAACTCAGCATTCTCTCTCCTCCAAACACGACGAGTTCTACTTTTTTTTTCATCTGACCATATGACATTCTCCCAATCCTCTTCTGGATCTTCCAAATGCTCTCTAGCAAACCTCAGACGGACCCGGACATGTACTGGCTTAAGCAGGGGGACACGTCTGGCACTGCAGGATCTGAGTCCCTGGTGGCGTAGTGTGTTACTGATGGTAGCCTTTGTTACGTTGGTCCCATCTCTCTGCAGGTCATTCACTAGGTCCCCCCATGTGTGGTTCTGGGATTTTTGCTCACCGTTCTTTTGATCATTTTGACCCCATGGGGTGAGATCTTGCGTGGAGCCCCAGATCGAGGGAGATTATCAGTGGTCTTGTATGTCTTCCATTTTCTAATTATTGCTCCCACAGTTGATTTCTTCACACCAAGCTACTTGCAGTTTCAGTCTTCCCAGCCTGGTGCAGGTCTACAATTTTGTTTCTGGTGTCCTTCAACAGCTCTTTGGTCTTCACCATAGTGGAGTTTGGAGTGTGACTGTTTGAGGTTGTGGACAGGTGTCTTTTATACTGATAACAAGTTCAAACAGGTGCCATTATTACAGGTAATGAGTGGAGGACAGAGGAGCCTCTTAAAGAAGAAGATACAGGTCTGTGAAAGCCAGAAATCTTGCTTGTTTGTAAGTGACCAAATACTTATTTTGCACCATAATTTGCAAAAAAAAATCTTTCCAAATCAGACAATGTGATTGTCTGGATTTGTTTCCACATTTTGTCTCTCATAGTTAAGGTATACCTATGATGACAATTACAGGCCTCTCTCATCTTTTTTAAGTGGGAGAACTTGCACAATTGGTGGCTGACTAAATACTTTTGTGCCCCACTGTATTTACTCGGCGTAACTTCATCTTTCACATTATGCAAAAAAATTTAACTAACTTTACTGCTTTTTTTTAAAGCATGAAACTTTTTTTTTTTCCCCAGAAAACGCGTTTGAAAAATTGCTGCGCAAATACCATGCAAGATAAAAAGTTGCAATGACCGCCATTGTATTCTCTAGGGTCTCTGCTAAAAAAACATATAATATTTAGGGGTTCTATGTAATTTTCTAGCAAAAAATAGCACAAAATTATGATTTTTCCATGTAGAAACGAAGTGTCAGAATTGGCCCGGGCCTTAAGTGGTTAAGGGGAACTCTGCACCAAAATGTAAAAAAAAATGGCGTGGGCCCCCCCAAAAATCCTTACCAGACCCTTCAGGTCTGGTATGGATTTTAAGGGGAACCCCGCACCAAAATTAAAAACAAAATGGCGTGGGGTCCCCCCAAAAATCCATACCAGACCCTTATCCGAGCACGCAACCTGGCAGGCCACAGGAAAAGGGGGGGACGAGAGAGCGCCCCCCCTTCCTGAACCGTACCAGGCCACATGCCCTCAACATAGGGGGAATGTCCCCATGTTGATGGGGACAAGGGCCTCATCCCCACAACCCTTGCCCAGTGGTTGTGGGGGTCTGCGGGCGGGGGGCTTATCGGAATCTGGAAGCCCTCTTTAACAAAGGGGATTCCCAGATTCTGCCCCCCCCTATGTGAATTGGTAACGGGGTGTTTTGTACCCATACCATTTCACAAAGAAAGTGTAAAAAATTTACAAAAAACACACAGACAAAGTTGGGATAAGTCCTTTATTAAAAATAAAAAAATAAAAAATAAGAAAACCATTCCAGCCATGTAATCCAGTCTGTCCAGCGTTGTTCTCTATGTCCCACGGTGATCCGATGTCCAGCGATGCTGCAGTCTCAGTCTCCACTCCACACGAAACCCCCATGACGTAAGAGGGGGCGGGGTCACCCGTCATAGTGTAAGCCCCGGCTTTCCCCGGCAAGCGGGAAATACCCAATGATGTGACGTC
Source organism: Rana muscosa (assembly GCA_029206835.1). Classification (NCBI taxonomy): domain Eukaryota; kingdom Metazoa; phylum Chordata; class Amphibia; order Anura; family Ranidae; genus Rana; species Rana muscosa. The sequence goes on from CM055118.1 coordinate 456,819,340, forward strand.
ACAGGGCGGGGTCACCCGCCGACGTCATAGGGAATTCCCCAACAAGCTGGGAAAGCCGGGGCTTACCCTATGATGTGACGGGTGACCCCGCCCCCTCTTACGTCATGGGGGTTTCGTGTGGAGTGGAGACTGGAGGAGACTGCAGCATCGCTGGACATTGGATCACCGCGGGACATAGAGAACAACGCTGGACAGACTGGATTACATCGCTGGAATGGTTTTCTGATTATTTATTTTTTTTTTTTTAATAAAGGACTTATCACAACTGTGTCTGTGTGTTTTTTTCTTTTTTTTTACACTTTCTTTGTGAAATGGTAGGGGTACAATGTACCCCATTACCAATTCACATAGGGGGGGCAGAATCTGGGGGTCCCCTCTTTTCCTGCGGCCTGCCGGGTTGCGTGCTCGAATAAGGGTCTGGTATGGATTTTTGGGGGGGACCCCACGCCATTTCGTTTTTAATTTTGTTGCGGGGTTCCCCTTAAAATCCATACCAGCCCTGAAGGGCCTGATATGGAATTTGGGGGAGACCCCCACGCTTTTTTTTTTTGGTTCAGGGGTTCCCCTTAATATTCATACCAGACCCAAAGCGCCTGGTAATGGACTGTGGGGGGGGACCCCTGCCGTTTTTTTCAATGATTTTGATCTGTATTGCCGGGGACCTGACAATTCATTATAGCCGCGAGTGGTTTTAAATGACTTTTTTCCTTCAGAAATGACATTTTGTGCAGGGACAGTTCTAAACACGGGAAACATGTGTGACTTTACAGGCATACTTTAGACACCCCCCAGGTACAAAATATTTAAGGAATATTTCACTTTTATTGTTTCACACTTTCACAACTTCAGTTTTTAAAGCTTTTTTTTGCATTGATACATGTCCCCTGGGGCAGGACCCGGTTCCCCAAACACTTTTTATGGCAATAACTTGCATATTAACCTTTAAAATTAGCACTTTTGATTTTTCATGTTTCGTGTCCCATAGACTTTAACAGTGTTCGCGTGTTCGAACAAATTTTTTGCCTGTTCGCATGTTCTGGTGTGAACCGAACTGGGTGGTGTTCGGCTCACCCTATTAGTGTATATTGATTGGTTTGCACAAAAGTTATCACGTCTCCAAACTATGGGATATTTTTGTGGCATTTTATTATTTTTTTTACTAGTAATGGCGGCGATCAGAGATTTTTAGCGGAACTGCCGGGAGTTAAGCAGCCCACACTGTGTGTGTACAGTGCCATGCAATCTACAGTAAGAGTGATCCAGTCTCATGTACTGTAAAGACCAGCGCTCTTCTGACAGGAGGGAAGAGCAGAACAGAACACAGCGCACCTCCTCCTAGATGGGCGGCTATCTGGAATGGGGATTATTTTGTCATACATTTAGGCCAAAATGTATTCACCTACATGTCTTTGGTAAACAAAAATCCCAATAAGCGTATATTGATATTGGTTTGTGCCAAAGTTATAGCCTCTACAAACTATGGGATATATACTGGAATTTACGCAGCTTTTACTTTCTGACTGCCTAGCTCATTTCTTGAGGTGCTATAATGCAGGGCAGTACAGCCTTTGGAGTATTTTATATTTTGCCACAAGTTTCTGAAAAATTACACTTAAATTATATATTGCTTACACATTTCATGGGTATAGGTGGAATTACACCCCAAAATACATTCTGCTGCTTCTGAGTATGGGGATACCGCATTTGTGAGACATTTTGGATGCCTAGCTGCTAACAGGTGCCAAAAACCAATCACTGCCTTCAGGATTTCAAAGGGCATAAATTGCTAATTTCACTCCTCACTAACTATTTCAGTTTCGAAGGCCCTGAAATGCAGATAGCAACCCCCCCCCCCCCAAAAAAAAAAATGACCCCTCTTTGGAAAGACACCCCAAGCTATTTACTGAGTGGCATGTTGAGTCCATGGATTATATATTTTTTCACATTAAAGTTTATTCCAGAACATTGAAAGAGTGTACATTGTATTCCAAGGTTTTCACAGAAATTCAATATACAGCTTCGATAAACATTAGGTAAAGTATGCCAAAGAGAATGACATCATATAGTAAAATTAAAACCAATAACATGTTTAGCTGTAATTATCGCAATTAAGCTAGGTAAAGAGTTCCAAAAATGATTCATAGAATGCTTTATTAAGTGGAACAATTTTGTACACATTACTGTACTATATATTGTTGAAATGGTAGAGAGAGGAAAAAGGATAGAGAAGCTATTTAGAAATACTGAAAGTGAGATTCTACATACAGTACAGAGACATTTGAATATAGAAAAAACTGTCAGGCAGTCACCTTTATCAAACATGTCTATAAAAACCTACAGTAAAGTCATCAGTTAGGAGTCCCTAACTGAATAGTGGACTGGGCTGGCATATATTCAACCTACATATTTGTGCTCATTTGACAGCTTAAAAATATAGCAGGCATTCCATGTTTTGCAAAAATTATCCAGGCTATCTGTAGTAATGGCTGCTGATTCCTTAATTTTGTACAATGTGTTCACCTTAAACAGTCAGTCTTTTATTGTTGGGATATGGCTAGATTTCCCATCAGGACCTTTGCCGCATTGAGATTTTTTGAATATCCTCATTGAAATCAAAGTGATGTTTAAGAGGCAGCACACAGGTGTCAGTGGAATCACTGTCTCCGTGATTTTTCATGTTAGGCCACAGATGTGGGACCAGAGAGTATTCAGGGGCTTTGCCACCATATGTGGAATAGGGTACCAGGCTCTTTGTTACACCTCCAGCACAGATCTGAGTTAAGGGGGACCACCTTTTTTTACCTTGACAGGTGTCACATTCCAATGAGTAAGTCGTTTGTAAGCAGTCTCTTGTGTTTTAGTACTGATACAGCATTTATGAGCTAAGACACATGCCTTCCGCCATTCGTGGTTATTGATTGCATGGTGTAAAGCAGATTCCTACCTTCCCTTGCGATCGCCTTGATCCGGAGAAAGGGAACTTTGCAACCAAGAGTAAGACAGCGATGTAGGCCTTTTACATTCCTCCCCCTTTTCACACAAATTTTCTCTAGTTCCGTAGGTTCTCGACATAAGAGAAGCCTTCTTTTTCTGTCAGAAAGAAAACATGAGCCTGTAAATAGGACCATAAAGAAAGGTTGGGGAGATGTTGGTCTGCCTCTATTTCAGTTATAGTTTTCATTTTCCCTCTCTTAAAAAGGAGCACAGCTGGCACAGCTGGCAAAGGTTTGTTATTAGGTAATCTGAAATGAGGGTTGTTAAGTCCTGGTAAGAATTCTGGTTGTCAGATAATGGAGTCAGTGGACCTGGTATAGTGCATAGTTTGTGGTAAATGGCTAAGCCGTGAAATATCTTCAGAGTGTTTCCTATTAATGGGTGAGATTTCAATGTAGGGGGCTATTCTGTCCATGGGGCCCACAGTAAGAAGTGTAGGGAAGTGTCAGTCATATCAAATTCCAATTGTACCCAAGCTTTATAAGCACTGTTACAGTGTCAGTCGATGACTCTAGTCAAGTGAGTAGCAAAATAATACATTTTGAAATTTGGCAGACCCATACCTCCCATGGCTTTGAGTTTAGTGATTAGTTGAAATTTGACACGTGGTCTCTTATGTGCCCATACAGAGCGCAATTGTAGTGTACGTAGTTTATAAAAAAAAGCCATTGGGGATTGAAATGGGTACATACATCACTTATAATAGTCTTGGCAGCATTGACATTTTCAAAATGGAGGCCCTGCCGAACCATGAGAAATAGCCTGTATTTCGTGCTTTTAAATCATCCTCCATGGCTCTTAGTAAAGGTGTAAAATTGCATTCAAAAAAGGGAGGACAAACGAAGAGTCAGCCAAATTCCCAAATACTTAGCCTTTGTTTCCCATATAAAAGGGCAATTATCCTGTAACCGCTTGGCTGAGTTATCAGGCAACGAGAGATGTAGAGCTTCCAACTTGGAATAAATAATCTTCAAATTGGAAATATAATCGTAGATGTTTAAGGCCTGAATAAGATTATGTATGAATGTGTGTGGCTGTGATAGGAAGAACCATCATCATATTCTCTGAGACCAACTCTAAATCCCTGTATGGATTGGTAAGCTTTTATTTTACAAAAAAAGGGTTCCAGCACTAAAATGAAAAGTAGGGGGGACAAGGGGCAACCCTGTCTAGTTAAATTTTTATGTGTATCGCCTCTGAAATAGAGTTATTCACCTTAATCAGGGCTGTAGGATTCCCATATAAATACCCAATCCAAGAAAGCATCTTGGTTTTGAGACCAATATGTTTACAAGTAGCCTTCAAAAAAGATAGGTGAAGACCCTCAAGTTTTCGCAAATGGGCAGAGCGGATCAAGATGAACGATTTAATGACATTATCTTTCACTTCCCTGTGGGGCATAAAACCTGCTTGTTCAGGTCAAATCAATGGTGCGAGCAATTGTCTTAGCCGATTTGCCAAGAACTTTGCCAGTAATTTTAAATCCAGGTTCAATAGTGATATGGGTCTGTAACTCGCACAGTCAGATGGGTCCTTACCGGGCTTTGGCAATACTGTAATACAAGCTTGGAGAAAAGACTTTGAGACCTCTCCTGACTCAGAAATAGGGATGAGTCCGATGTTCAAGTCGAAAGTAAGTTCAACTCGAACATCGGGTGTTCGCCTGTTCGTCAAATAGCGAATAATTTGGGGTGTTTGCGGCAAATTCGAAAGCCGCGGAACACCCTATAAATGTGAGAAATCAAAAGTGCTAATTTTAAAGGTTATATGCATGGTATTGTCGTAAAAAGTGTTTGGGGACCTGGGTCCTGCCCCAGGGGAAATGTGTCAATGCAAAAAAAAGTTTGGAAAACGGACAGTTGTTTCGTGAGCAGTGATTTTAATAATGCTTATAGTGAAACAATAAAAGTGAAATATTCCTTTAAATTTCGTACCTGAAGGTGTCTATAGTATGCCTGTAAAGTGGTGCATTTTTCCCGTGTTTAGAACAGTCCCTGCACAAAATGACATTTCTAAAGGAAAAAAGTAATTTAAAACTACTTGTGGCTAGGGATGAGCTCGGTGTTCGAGTCGAACATACGTTCGACTCGAACATCGGCTGTTCGATCGTTCGCCGAACAACGAACGATTTGGGCCGTTCGCGCCTAATTCGCGGCCCACAATGCACTACGCCATCGCAGTGTCATCCAGGCACTGTGATTGGCCAAGCATGCACTGTGACCCCGCATGCTTGGCCAATCACAGCGCCGGCAGCGAGGAGAGCAATGATTGGCCACAGGCAGGATGCCTGTGGCCAATTATTGCTGAGGGTGTTTAGTACACGCCCCACACTATAAAAGGCCGCCAGCACGGCGGCCTAGTGTAGTGTGTTCCGGAGCAGGGAAAGAGAAGCATAGGCAGGGACAGTGACATTTTTTTTTCTTGCTTAACCTGGATTCCTTTAGTTTAGGGAAAGAGAAGGATAGGTAGGGAGTGTGTCAGTCTGTTTTACTGTGCTAATCCTTGTTTGTAGGGACAGGGAAGGACAGTGAGGGAAATTCTCATTGTGCTATACTGTGCTAAAGCATTCATCATCAACCATCTTTAAAAAAACATTTTTTATAGGGACAGAAAACTATAGGTAGGGAGAGTGTCAGTGTGTTTTACTGTGCTAATCCTTGTTTGTAGGGACAGGGAAGGACAGTGAGGGAAATTCTCATTGTGCTATACTGTGCTAAAGCATTCATCATCAACCATCTTTAAAAAAACATTTTTTATAGGGACAGAAAACTATAGGTAGGGAGAGTGTCAGTGTGTTTTACTGTGCTAATCCTTGTTTGTAGGGACAGGGAAGGACAGTGAGGGAAATTCTCATTGTGCTATACTGTGCTAAAGCATTCATCATCAACCATCTTTAAAAAAACATTTTTTATAGGGACAGAAAACTATAGGTAGGGAGAGTGTCAGTGTGTTTTACTGTGCTAATCCTTGTTTGTAGGGACAGGGAAGGACAGTGAGGGAAATTCTCATTGTGCTATACTGTGCTAAAGCATTCATCATCAACCATCTTTAAAAAAACATTTTTTATAGGGACAGAAAACTATAGGTAGGGAGAGTGTCAGTGTGTTTTACTGTGCTAATCCTTGTTTGTAGGGACAGGGAAGGACAGTGAGGGAAATTCTCATTGTGCTATACTGTGCTAAAGCATTCATCATCAACCATCTTTAAAAAAACATTTTTTATAGGGACAGAAAACTATAGGTAGGGAGAGTGTCAGTGTGTTTTACTGTGCTAATCCTTGTTTGTAGGGACAGGGAAGGACAGTGAGGGAAATTCTCATTGTGCTATACTGTGCTAAAGCATTCATCATCAACCATCTTTAAAAAAAACATTTTTTATAGGGACAGAAAACTATAGGTAGGGAGAGTGTCAGTGTGTTTTACTGTGCTAATCCTTGTTTGTAGGGACAGGGAAGGACAGTGAGGGAAATTCTCATTGTGCTATACTGTGCTAAAGCATTCATCATCAACCATCTTTAAAAAAACATTTTTTATAGGGACAGAAAACTATAGGTAGGGAGAGTGTCAGTGTGTTTTACTGTGCTAATCCTTGTTTGTAGGGACAGGGAAGGACAGTGAGGGAAATTCTCATTGTGCTATACTGTGCTAAAGCATTCATCATCAACCATCTTTAAAAAAACATTTTTTATAGGGACAGAAAACTATAGGTAGGGAGAGTGTCAGTGTGTTTTACTGTGCTAATCCTTGTTTGTAGGGACAGGGAAGGACAGTGAGGGAAATTCTCATTGTGCTATACTGTGCTAAAGCATTCATCATCAACCATCTTTAAAAAAACATTTTTTATAGGGACAGAAAACTATAGGTAGGGAGAGTGTCAGTGTGTTTTACTGTGCTAATCCTTGTTTGTAGGGACAGGGAAGGACAGTGAGGGAAATTCTCATTGTGCTATACTGTGCTAAAGCATTCATCATCAACCATCTTTAAAAAAACATTTTTTATAGGGACAGAAAACTATAGGTAGGGAGAGTGTCAGTGTGTTTTACTGTGCTAATCCTTGTTTGTAGGGACAGGGAAGGACAGTGAGGGAAATTCTCATTGTGCTATACTGTGCTAAAGCATTCATCATCAACCATCTTTAAAAAAACATTTTTTATAGGGACAGAAAACTATAGGTAGGGAGAGTGTCAGTGTGTTTTACTGTGCTAATCCTTGTTTGTAGGGACAGGGAAGGACAGTGAGGGAAATTCTCATTGTGCTATACTGTGCTAAAGCATTCATCATCAACCATCTTTAAAAAAACATTTTTTATAGGGACAGAAAACTATAGGTAGGGAGAGTGTCAGTGTGTTTTACTGTGCTAATCCTTGTTTGTAGGGACAGGGAAGGACAGTGAGGGAAATTCTCATTGTGCTATACTGTGCTAAAGCATTCATCATCAACCATCTTTAAAAAAAACATTTTTTATAGGGACAGAAAACTATAGGTAGGGAGAGTGTCAGTGTGTTTTACTGTGCTAATCCTTGTTTGTAGGGACAGGGAAGGACAGTGAGGGAAATTCTCATTGTGCTATACTGTGCTAAAGCATTCATCATCAACCATCTTTAAAAAAACATTTTTTATAGGGACAGAAAACTATAGGTAGGGAGAGTGTCAGTGTGTTTTACTGTGCTAATCCTTGTTTGTAGGGACAGGGAAGGACAGTGAGGGAAATTCTCATTGTGCTATACTGTGCTAAAGCATTCATCATCAACCATCTTTAAAAAAACATTTTTTATAGGGACAGAAAACTATAGGTAGGGAGAGTGTCAGTGTGTTTTACTGTGCTAATCCTTGTTTGTAGGGACAGGGAAGGACAGTGAGGGAAATTCTCATTGTGCTATACTGTGCTAAAGCATTCATCATCAACCATCTTTAAAAAACCATTTTTTATAGGGACATAAAACTATAGGTAGGGAGAGTGTCAGTGTGTTTTACTGTGCTAATCCTTGTTTGTAGGGACAGGGAAGAACAGTGAGGGAAATTCTCATTGTGCTATACTGTGCTAAAGCATTCATCATCAACCATCTTTAAAAAAACATTTTTTATAGGGACAGAAAACTATAGGTAGGGAGAGTGTCAGTGTGTTTTACTGTGCTAATCCTTGTTTGTAGGGACAGGGAAGGACAGTGAGGGAAATTCTCATTGTGCTATACTGTGCTAAAGCATTCATCATCAACCATCTTTAAAAAAACATTTTTTATAGGGACAGAAAACTATAGGTAGGGAGAGTGTCAGTGTGTTTTACTGTGCTAATCCTTGTTTGTAGGGACAGGGAAGGACAGTGAGGGAAATTCTCATTGTGCTATACTGTGCTAAAGCATTCATCATCAACCATCTTTAAAAAAACATTTTTTATAGGGACAGAAAACTATAGGTAGGGAGAGTGTCAGTGTGTTTTACTGTGCTAATCCTTGTTTGTAGGGACAGGGAAGGACAGTGAGGGAAATTCTCATTGTGCTATACTGTGCTAAAGCATTCATCATCAACCATCTTTAAAAAAACATTTTTTATAGGGACATAAAACTATAGGTAGGGAGAGTGTCAGTGTGTTTTACTGTGCTAATCCTTGTTTGTAGGGACAGGGAAGGACAGTGAGGGAAATTCTCATTGTGCTATACTGTGCTAAAGCATTCATCATCAACCATCTTTAAAAAAACATTTTTTATAGGGACAGAAAACTATAGGTAGGGAGAGTGTCAGTGTGTTTTACTGTGCTAATCCTTGTTTGTAGGGACAGGGAAGGACAGTGAGGGAAATTCTCATTGTGCTATACTGTGCTAAAGCATTCCTCATCAACCATCTTTGAAATCCTTGTTTTTTGGACAGTCAGGGAAATTGTCATTGTGCTATTCTGTGCGAAAGCAATCATCCTCAACCATATTTAGAAATCCTTAAGTAAAGGGACAGAGAAGGACACCTGAAGGTAGCCCTTATTGCTTTTTTCCCATCTCCCTGCAGGCCATCCATTAGAATGTCTGGAAGGCAAACAAGGAGAGGCAGACAGTCAGGAGGCAATAAAAGAGGGCAAGCAGGCTCTGTGTCTGGGGGCAACAGTGCTGGTCGTGGACGCGGTGCATTGTCATCAGCACATGGCCATGGGACACGCTTGTCCTTCTTTTCGGCAGCTGGACATGTTGAGCCACATCATGCCGAAGACTTTGTAGAGTGGATGACCAAGCCCTCCTCCTCCTCCTCATCCTCTCTCACCCAGGCTCAGGGTACTGGCAAAGCAGCTGCCAAAGCGTCCTCTTCCCTGGTATCAATGTCAGACTCATCATCAGTCACTCCTTCCCTAGACCCACCATGTCCTCCTCCTGAGGAGTCCCCCGAACTGTTTGAGCACAGTGTTGGGTACATGCTCCAGGAGGATGCCCAGCGTTTCGAAGGGTCTGATGATGAAACCCAGCTAGAGGAAGGCAGTAGCGTGAGAGCAGACAGAGGGGATGCTCAAGAAGGACACCAATCTGGCAGTCATGTTCCAGCAGCTGCAGCATACTGCCAGATTGGCTCCAGTGATGAGGAGGGAGGGGATGATGAGGTCACTGACTCCACGTGGGTGCCTAATAGGAGAGAGGAGGAGGAGGAGGATGAGGAGGAGGCACATCTCCAACGAGGCAGGATGCCCTTTGGTGGCCAGCGTAAGGGCAGTACACCGACGGAATCACACCGCAGAGCTCCGCCTGTGCAGGGCGCTGCCTCTGCCCGTCATTCAAAAAGTTCTTTGGTGTGGGCCTTTTTTGAGGCTAGTGCATCAGATCGCACAGCTGCTGTTTGCAACATATGTCTCAAGCGTATATCGCGTGGCCAAAACATCAGCCGCTTGGGTACCACATGCCTGACCAGACATATGTTGACCTGCCATGCAGCTCGTTGGCAAGCCTACCTCAAAGACCCACACCAAAGAACAAAGCGGACCTCTCCTTGCACCGCATCAGCTGGGATCTCCAACCCCACTATAACTTCAGTCCTCTCTGAAACATGCACTGAGAGGAATGAAGGTGAAGAATTAGGTGTGTCACAGCCAAGTACTTGCGGCCACTCTGCTAGCAGTACACCGACGTCCGATTCTAGCAGGCAAATTTCCCTGCCCCAGCTGCTGGACCATCGAAAGAAGTTCACTCCCAGCCATCCACATGCCCAGCGGTTGAATGCTAGCTTGGCTAAATTGCTAGCGCTTCAACTGCTGCCTTTTCAGTTGGTAGACTCGGCCCCCTTCCGTGAGTTTGTGCAATGTGCGATTCCTCAGTGGCAGGTTCCCAAACGCCACTTTTTCTCACGGAAGGCTATTCCGGCTCTCTACCGGCATGTGGAAGGCAATGTCTTGGCCTCGCTGGACAGGGCGGTCAGCGGTAAGGTGCATATTACCGCTGACTCATGGTCCAGCAGGCATGGACAGGGACGTTACCTTTCTTTCACGGCCCATTGGGTCACTCTTTTGGCAGCTGGGAAGGATGCAGGACAAGGTGCAGTATTGTTGGAGGTTGTTCCACCGCCACGCCTCCAAAATGCTACTACTGGTTGTGACACACCTCTCTCCTCCACCCCCTCCTCTTCTTCTTCCTCCATGGCCTCTTCCTGTGCTTTGTCCTCTGAACCAGCGGTGCTCTGTAGCCGTTCAAGGGGCTACGCAAGTACGCAGGCAAAAAGATGCCATGCCGTGCTTGCGCTGGTGTGTTTGGGGGACAGAAGCCACACTGGGGCAGAGGTCCTGTCTGCTCTGCAGGGCCAGGCCGAGAGGTGGTTGACGCCACGCCAGCTTAAGCCAGGAATGGTGGTTTGCGACAATGGCACCAACCTCCTCTCCGCCCTCCGACAGGGACAACTGACCCATGTGCCCTGTGTGGCTCACGTCCTTAACCTGGTGGTGCAGTGGTTCTTGGGCAGGTACCCGGGCTTACAGGATGTCCTGAGGCAGGCCAGGAAAGTCTGTGTGCATTTCCGCAGATCTTATAATGCCAGTGCTCGCCTGGCTGAGCTGTAAAAGGAGTTGAACCTGCCCAAGAACCGCCTTATATGTGACATGCCCACCAGGTGGAACTCAACGTTGGCCATGCTGCAGCGGCTGCACACGCAGCAGAGGGCCATCAATGAGTACCTGTGCGACTACGGCACCAGGACAGGGTCAGGGGAGCTTGGTTTTTTTTCTCCACGCCAGTGGGGCATGATCAGGGATGCATGCACTGTCCTGGCACCATTTGAGGAGGCCACGAGGATGGTGAGCAGTGACAGTGCATGCATCAGTGACACTGTACCTCTTGTCCACCTGTTGGAGCACACGCTGCGTGGAATAATGGACAGGGCACTTGAGGCAGAACAGAGGCAGGAAGAGGAGGACTTCCTTGCCTCTCAAGGCCCCCTTTACCCAGACAGTGTTCCTTCTGTCCCACCCATCGCACAGGAAGAGGAGGAGGAGGAGGAGGAGGAGGAGGAGGATTGTGTCAGCATGGAGGTGGAGGCTGGCACTCAGCATCATCAGCAGCAGTCTTTTAGGGATGATTTACAGTCCCAAGAAACCAGTGGACTTGTACGTGGCTGGGAGGAGGTGGCTGCGGATCATGTCGTCCTTAGTGACCCAGAGGACTCCGGACCGAATGCCTCAGCTAACCTACGTTGCATGGCCTCCCTGATCCTGCAAAGTCTGCGGAAGGATCCTCGTATTCTTCGGATCAAGGAGAGGGACCATTACTGGCTGGCCACTCTCCTTGATCCACGGTACAAGGGTAAGGTTGCGGACCTTATGTTACCGTTGCAGAGGGAGCAGAGGATGAGACAACTCCGGGAGGCCTTGCAGAAAGGTCTGTGCAACGCGTTCCCAGAGACTGGGAGGTTACAAACTCCTGGTCCTGGACAACGAGTTGCTGAGGCTTCGGCCAGTCAAAGAAGGAGCGGTGGGGAAGGTGGCCGTCTGACCGATGCGTTCAGACAATTCTTTAGTCCGCAGCCCCAAAGTATGATCGGTTCCAGCAACCATCGCCAGCGTCTGATAAACATGGTGCAGGAATATCTAGGGGCAAGGTCAGACTTGGACACCTTCCCCACCGAAAATCCTCTGGCTTACTGGGTCTTGAGGATGGATCACTGGCCAGAGCTTGCACAGTATGCAATTGAGCTACTGGCCTGTCCTGCATCCAGCGTTCTTTCGGAACGCACATTCAGTGCTGCTGGAGGATTTGTCACGGATCACAGGGTGCGCCTGTCCACCGACTCGGTTGATCGACTGACTTTCATCAAGATGAACCAGTCTTCGATCACCACCAGCTACCACACACCTGATGCTGATATAACAGACTAATTGATTTTAACATGTCACATCCCTTCAAGACTGATGCTGATGCTGAGTGCCTGTGCTGTTATGTTGACTGGCTATCCTCCTCCTCCGAGTCCTCAATGATACGATTGGTGATGATAGCTTGGAAGATCATTTTTGTTTATGGGTGCCGCCACCAGTGGCTAAGGCCCAATTTTTCAGCCCCTGTTTAACAGGGGCGTGTAATTGCAATTTTTGAAGCAATACTTTGCAACAGGGCTCATTGCTGTGCTCCAAGTACAGTATCTGTGAGGGGTTGGAGTGTTGTGCCACCAGTGCCTAAGGCCCAATTTTTCAGCCCCTGTTTAACAGGGGCGTGTCATTACAATTTTTGAAGCAATACTTTGCAACAGGGCTCATTGCTGTGCTCCAAGTACAGTATCTGTGAGGGGTTGGAGTGTTGTGCCACCAGTGCCTAAGGCCCAATTTTTCAGCCCCTGTTTAACAGGGGCGTGTCATTACAATTTTTGAAGCAATACTTTGCAACAGGGCTCATTGCTGTGCTCCAAGTACAGTATCTGTGAGGGGTTGCAGTGTTGTGCCACCAGTGCCTAAGGCCCAATTTTTCAGCCCCTGTTCAACAGGGGCATGTAATTACAATTCTTGATCTAATAATTCACAGCAGGGCCCATTGCTGCACCCACCAAGAGTAACTCTGAGGGCTTACAGTGTTGTGGCAACGCCACCACCACCACCACCACGAAAGGCCCAATTTTTCAGCCCCTGTTCAAAAGGGGCATGTAATTACAATTCTTGATCTAATAATTCACAGCAGGGCCCATTCCTGCACCCACCAAGAGTAACTCTGAGGGCTTACAGTGTTGTGGCAACACCACCACCACCACCACCACCACGAAAGGCCCAATTTTTCAGCCCCTGTTCAACAGGGACATGCAATTACAATTCTTGATCTAATAATTCACAGCAGGGCCCATTGCTGCACCCACCAAGAGTAACTGTCAGGGCTTACAGTGTTGTGGCACCAGCACCACCATCAAAGGCCCAATTTTTACTACCACTGTTCAACAAATATATGTAATTACAATTCCTGATATAATAGTTGACAGCAGGGCGTTCCAGCACCAACCAAGAGTAACTGTGAGTGCTTACAGTGTTGTGCCAACACCAACAACTAAGGGGCCTATTTCTGCAGAGTATATACGGCAGGTCCCTACTTTCAAACATCCAACTTACAAACGACTCCTACTTGCAAATGCAAGAAGACAACAGGAAGTGAGAGGAAATCTACCCCTAGGAAGGAAAATTCTCTCCTGTAAGAATTAATATGGGAGAAAGGTGTCTCCTCTGTACTGATGCTTTATCACCAATCCTTGTGTAGCGATACCTCCAACTAAGGAGGCCGCAGAATTAGATTTTGGGCCCTGAGTGCAGCTCCGCCAACCCCCGGCAATAGGCTCTATCCCCTTCTGGCACAGCTAGTACTAACAATCAATGATATGTCCTATGCAATAGAATAACTAAGCAAGGACACAGTAATGAATTGTAATAGGTAAAGTGTTTTACTCATCAATTCTCAATATGAATAAAAGGGGTAACAATAATCACAGTTCTAAACAATCACTCCTAAGGGCAGCGTCCTGCCACTCTAACACACTATATAGTAACACACGCTACAAGTGCGCCATACGGGCGACCGTTAACTAAGTGCCCTATGGCGCAGCAATCAAACACGCTAGAATCCCCACCAGGCCTGGTTCTAATATTTAGCTTAGTCCTTCTTTCTTCACCGGCAGGTCTGTAATGGTGGTGCACTTAAACAGAGTATAACTTTGTAATCCAAGGGGTATGAAAATAACTTGTAGGCCACGGCAGTCTATAGGCCTATACACAGCAACAGTATCTAAGCTGGGCTTATGCCCTCTCACCCGCCGGACTACGGATCCAGTCCGGGAAAACCTCCACCGGCCGTGTCACACACTCTCGATCTCTCCAACGATCGGGTCCCCGATCCGACAAGGCGGTAGCTCACAAAGTCAGATGCCACCCAGGCTCGCAGAGGGGAGGATGGAAGGCTCTTCGGTGCAGAGCAAGGCCTCAGGCTTCAGGCCTTGCCCCTCCGACACATCCGCACAGGAGGATCCGTCCGTGAAGTCTCGTGTCGCCAAAGAGGCCGAGCCCGGCCCCGCCTCTTCCTTTTATAACCCCTCCCATGAGTCTCTGCGGTGGAACGTCACAACAAGAATGGGGTTATGGGTAATGTAGTTTCTTCCCAATATAGGGGAACACCCCGCTACACACTCCCCCCACTTAAACTCTTTGGTCCCCAAAGATAAATTTTAGCAACAACTATATACAACATTGGACAATTCTGAAAACGATGTTGGGATAGGGGATTCCCACCATAACTGAGGGGTTGAATTCCCTTGCCCACAGGTCACATTATCTTGGGTGGCCTGACTAACTGTGCCAGAGAGTGAGCTGGGGTTGCCCTCCACCAAATGGACAGTGGAGGGATCCGGAATCTCAGCATTTCTCCTAGCAGTGACCACAGAGTCTTCCGAACTGTTCCCCATCTGGGGGTAGGTCAGCTTCTTAGGAGGTTGAATGACTCTTCGAGCTCTTTGCTCTCTTGGAATCTCTGGCTCTGGCGCCTCAGGCTCCTCTTCCTCGGAGTAACTATCATGGGCATCTTCCCAGTAATCTGTTGAAGGACTGAAAGGGATGAATTCTGTAGCCTCTGGGTTCAGCGTTTCATCTGTGGTATCTTGGGTGACTGGAAGATCTATGATAGAAGTTCCTGGAGTTGGGGAAGACCACAGCCAATCAAGCTCTCCTTCTTCATCCCCACTAAGTTGGGAGGCCTCTCCATTTCCAGCTCGGGAGGTCTGTGACCGAGTGTGCGGTCTAGGAGTATCCAAGATAGAGGCCGGTGCAGGGGAGTCTCCCACGGAAGGTATTCTAACTGCCTCCGTCAGTGGGAGCAGGTGGTTTCGATGCCATGTCTTCAGTGGGCCTACCTTTCCCTCTGGCTTCACCTTGTAGACAGGTAGGCCCGGCAACTTCCTGCAGATGACATAAGGTTCAGATCTCCATCTGTCTGCAAGCTTGTGCTTTCCGGGGACTCCCAGATTGCGCAACAGTACTCGATCCCCGGGCTGTAGGTCTTGTACCCGGACCTTCAGGTCGTAATTTTTTTTATTCCGAGCTCCCCTTTGATCTGAGGCCGCTTGAGCTTGTTCATAGGCTACTTTCAGGCTGTGTCTGAGCCTATCCACATATCCTCTGTGAGAGGTGACGGAGGAATGGTCCAGTGAGGTGCCAAAAGCCAGGTCCACCGGTAGTCTCGCTTCTCTCCCAAACATGAGTCGATATGGGGAATAGCCTGTAGCATCACTGATGGTGCAGTTGTAAGCATGTACCATGGCTGCTATGTGTTTGCTCCAATGTTGCTTTTTCTCGCTTTCCAGAGTCCCCAACATGTTGAGCAGGGTTCGGTTGAACCTTTCCGGCTGAGCATCTCCCTGAGGATGGTAAGGTGTAGTTCGAGTCTTCCTGATTCCCAACGAATCCAAGAGCTTCCGGATCAGCTTACTCTCGAAGTCCCTCCCTTGATCTGAATGGAGTCTCTGTGGCAGCCCATAATGGACAAAATACTTCTCCATAAGTACCTTGGCCACGGTGGAGGCCTTCTGATCTTTGGTGGGGAAGGCCTGGGCATACCGGGTGAAATGGTCGGTTATCACCAGAACATTTCCTAGTCCACTCAGGTCGGGTTCGAGGCAGAGAAAGTCAATGCACACCAGGTCCATAGGCCCTTGGCTCTGTAGATGGCCCATTGGGGCAGCTTGATGGGGCAAAGTCTTCCTCTGGATGCATCACGCACATGAGTGGCAGTACTCCTCTACCTCTGCCCTCATGCAGGGCCAATAGAACCGACTTCTGACAAGTTGAAAAGTCCTTTCAGCCCCTAGGTGGCCATGATTGTCATGCAAGGCCATCAAAACAGTCTCCCGATGTTTCTCTGGGAGGAACATCTGCCACTTATCTTCTGAATCATCAGAGGGGCCCCTTCGGTAGACCACTCCCTGATGCAACTGCAACCTATCCCACTCCTTCCTCAGTAGGCGAGCTTCTTTGGAGGGTTGACGCATGAGTATGTTTGGATCCTGATTTTCCAAGGCCTCCAGGACCAATCTCCCCATGGGGTCTTCCAATTGGTCACACCTTAATTCCTTTTTGGACAATCTTGGTAGGTTGCCCTCTTCCAATTGAGCTACTCCACAGTAGTGTTTGGGGACTCCCACCGTGGTAACTCCTATTTCCTCTGCTCTGGAGCATCCTCGGGCTTGGAATGCAGCTCCTTGACAAAGGGCCTGCACCCCGTCCGGTGCCACTTGGGTCCAATCTTCTATTTCAATGGTCGGGGAATGAGATCTTCTGGACAAGGCGTCTGCGTCTCGATTCCCCACTCCTGGTCTATACTTAAGGCTGAAGTTGAATCCAGACAGTGCGGCTAGCCACCTGTGTCCAGTGGCATCCAGCTTGGCCGTGGTGAACAGGTAGGTAAGGGGGTTGTTGTCGGTCTTCACAGTGAACTCTGCTCCGTACAGGTAGTCTTTGAGCTTGTCTACTACCGCCCACTTGAGGGCCAAGAACTCCAGCTTGTGAGTGGGGTAGTTCTTCTCAGAGGGGGTCAGGCTTCTACTCACATAGGCAACAGGCCGCAATTGCCCCTCATGTTCTTGGTAAAGTACTCCTCCCAGACCGTCGTGACTAGCATCCACGTGCAGTTCATAGGGCTTGGTTGGGTCTGCATAGGCCAAGACTGGTGCAGTGGTCAGGCTCCTCTTCAATTCCTGGAAAGCCTCTTCACACCTCTGATTCCACTGATCTCTGATGGACTCTCCTGGCCTCCTGGGCCCCGATCCATCCTCCTCTCCTTCAGTCTTGAGCAACTCATTCAATGGTCTAGCAATTCGAGCAAATCCCTCCACAAACCTTCTATAGTAGGAGCAGAAGCCCAAGAAGGATCTGAGTTCTGTTACTGTGGTGGGCTGTGGCCAGGAGGTAACTGCCTCCAATTTCTCAGGGTCTGTGGCCACCCCTTCTTCAGATACTATGTGCCCCAGATAGTTCACAGAAGACTGGTAGAACCGACACTTCTCAGGCGAAAGCTTAAGCCCTTCCTCACTGAGTCTTCTCAACACTTTCTCCAGCCTCTCTTCATGTTCCTCCAAGGTTCTCCCAAAGACAATGACATCGTCTAGGTATACAAGGACTTCGATCAAGTTCATGTCCCCTACTGTCTTCTCCATGAGACGTTGGAAAGTAGCTGGGGCTCCAGACAGACCTTGGGGCATCCGGTCGAATTCGAAGAACCCCACTGGGGTTATGAAAGCTGTCTTCTCCTTGTCTGCTGGGTGCATCGGAATCTGATAGTACCCACTCTTGAGATCCATAACGCTGAACCATTTGGCTCCAGACAAGCTCTGTAGGGCATCCTCTATCCTCGGAGTGGTGTATTGGTCAGGTATGGTTCTCCTGTTGAGAGTCCTGTAGTCTATACAGAGCCTCAATGATCCATTCTTCTTTCGGACCACTACTATGGGAGAGGCATATGGGCTTCTGGACTCCCGTATCACACCAGTCCTCTTGAGTTCTGCAAGTTGTTCCCTCAGATCCTCCAGATCTGCTAGCGGGACCCGCCTGACTCTCTCTCGGAAGGGCTTATCTTCTTGGAGGCGGATCCGATGGGTGGCACTTCTTGCACACCCCACATCAAATTCATCCCTAGAGAAGATCTTCTCCCATCTATTCAACTGGGCCTTGGCTCTCTCTTTCCAAGCCCTGGACAGATTCGGGTTTTCCATGGTCAGCTTCTCCCAAACATCCGCTTCTTCACCTGTCCTCTTCACTTCTGACAGGGTAACAGGGGCCGCCGGGCTCACCTGGCCTAGCAACATTCTGGCTGGGATGTCCATGGGGTCTTTGGTAGTATTCCTAACACTCACTGGAACTCTATAATGGGCCTTCTTCAGGACCTTCAGCGGAATCACTTCCGGTATCACCTCCAGGCCTGAGGATTCACCCCTTGGGTCTGACTCCAGCATGACAAAGGGACCAGGCTGTTCCCAAGTAAGCTTCACAGTGGCCCTGAGACAGGTTACTTCACCGGGCTGCAACACTACCCCTTCTCTTCCAAGTCTCCACAACTTCCCTATCCCCTCCCCAGGGGTCTCCCGCTCTTGGACCAGCCGTTGGTAGGCTGTCTTCAGCATGGGATGGATCTTGGTAGCTGCTTGTCTTTCTTCCGTCACTAGAGGGGTCAGGAGTCTTCGGACCAGGTCCGTGTTTGTCCCTATTATAAGGGAATTCTTGTTGGCTCCAGGCGGCCTAGGACACACAACTGCCAGGGTGTCAAACACTTCGGCCTTCCCAGCCACGGATGGGTCAAAGGTTATTTGGACGGGAAGGTAGCCGTCGTAAGGGAAACTCTGGGTTCCAATTCCCCATATTTCCAGCTCCTCTATCTTCTGGATAGGCAGATGACTCAGGTGCCTGTCGTAGAAGTCCCGGTATAGTAGGGTCACTTGTGCCCCGGTGTCCAGGAGGCCCCTGGTGTAGACTCCCTCCACTTGAATGGGCACTATAGGGGATGGGCCTACCAGCTTCTCTGGATATGGTCCGGCAGGAGCTGCCTTCTTCAGACCTTTTCCCTTTGGACTCTCTCTTGTCCTATTCCCTTTGGACTTGAACCTTTCTTGAGCCTGGTATGCACTGACTTCCCTCCTTTTAATGGGTGTAGGAACCCGCTGAGGTGTACTATTATTTTTCTTGGGTGGGCACCTCCTTTGGGGGGTGCCGTGCCTCTCCTGAGGGGTCTCCCCCCTTCTTCTTGGAGTATAGCTTTGTTGAGGGGTATTACGTTTCCCCTTTGGTGTTCTATCTCTCTTTTTGTTTTTCTTTGCATTCAGCTTGGAGTTTACTGAAGATGGTGGGCACCCGGTTGACTCCTTCACCGGGGCCCTCTGAAGTTTCCCGCCGGCTTGCGGTTGTCTGGTCTCTTCTTCTTCGGACTAGAACATGTGGCTGCAATGTGGCCAACTCCCCCACAGTTGAAGCAGACTATATCTCCCCATTCTTGTAAAGGTTCGGGTGCTGAGGCAATCGGGAACAATTCCTTCCTTGGACTTTCCTTCTTCTTGGGACACTCTGTGTCTTTTGCTATCAGAGAGGTCAATATCTCTAATACCTTGGACATCTGAGTTTTTAGGGTGTCTATCTCCGCCTCTCTTTCAGGGGTCATCACTGGATTGACCAGCACCTGTGCGGGTACAACACTTGTCTTATCCTTCTGCTGGTCCTGTTGCAGCGCCTCCTCATCTCTGATAATTTTTATTAAATCAGCATAAGTCAGCAACATTCCTCCACCCAAGGTTTTCAGGTGCAGCCAGACTGGATCGGAGCGTAGCGCTCCCTTTAAGACTTGCTTCATTCTTGCCGCATCGGCATCTTGGAGCTTCATCCCTTTCTTTAACACAATCTTGCACAGCAGCCTGTTTAGCCTTCTGACATACTCGGAAAGTTTCTCCCCCGGTTTTTGGAAAGTGTGTTCAAACTGGTAGACCGTCTCTGTCACCTTGTCTAATTGACCAAACTCTTCCTGCAGCATAGCTAGACAATCCTGCGCCGTGCACCCTGCATTCCCAAACCGGAAACTTTTCACTGCTTCTGCTGCTGCACCTTTAAGGCTTTCTAACACTCGCTGCCTCTTCTGTGCCTCCGGCACCTCCCATGCCTCCACTGCCTGTAATGCCTGTTCCACCCAAGTATCAAAATCTTCTTCCCCTGCCGGGACAGGGAGCTTCCCTGAGAATATTTTTAGTCTCCGGTAGCTAGTTTCCACATGCACCGTACTTGTCTTCTGACATTTGGCTAGCAAATCCCCTATTGCATTTATCAGTTCTGGTGATATAGCAGTGGCCGATGCAGGTGCCACCGGAGGTGGCGCCCTGTCTTCTCTTTCAGGTGTAGTTCGGGCCGCAGCCTGTGGCGATCCCGTAGGGGATGGTTCCCTTTCTACAGTTATTGCGTGCGCCAGCCTAAATGTTCTGTTGTCTGGCGTCCGCAGACACTTGTGCTTACAGGCCTCTGGCATCCCGTCCCAATATTCCACTAATGCGTATTGATATGAGATGTTTGGGTCTGTCTTCATGTCTATCACCCACGGTGTGTGATCTGGGGACACTGAACTCAGCAGTTCCTCTACCGTCTCACTTGACCATTTCTCGCCAGGAAGGCTAATGGCTATCGACTGTTTTGGCTCTGTATTAGCGGCTTTGCACCACTCTTCTACCGCTCTTGGATCCATGGGGTCCATGCCGGCACTTCTGGCGTTCGCTTGCTGCATCAGGATCCCGGACGAGAACCCCCACGTGTAGCGATACCTCCAACTAAGGAGGCCGCAGAATTAGATTTTGGGCCCTGAGTGCAGCTCCGCCAACCCCCGGCAATAGGCTCTATCCCCTTCTGGCACAGCTAGTACTAACAATCAATGATATGTCCTATGCAATAGAATAACTAAGCAAGGACACAGTAATGAATTGTAATAGGTAAAGTGTTTTACTCATCAATTCTCAATATGAATAAAAGGGGTAACAATAATCACAGTTCTAAACAATCACTCCTAAGGGCAGCGTCCTGCCACTCTAACACACTATATAGTAACACACGCTACAAGTGCGCCATACGGGCGACCGTTAACTAAGTGCCCTATGGCGCAGCAATCAAACACGCTAGAATCCCCACCAGGCCTGGTTCTAATATTTAGCTTAGTCCTTCTTTCTTCACCGGCAGGTCTGTAATGGTGGTGCACTTAAACAGAGTATAACTTTGTAATCCAAGGGGTATGAAAATAACTTGTAGGCCACGGCAGTCTATAGGCCTATACACAGCAACAGTATCTAAGCTGGGCTTATGCCCTCTCACCCGCCGGACTACGGATCCAGTCCGGGAAAACCTCCACCGGCCGTGTCACACACTCTCGATCTCTCCAACGATCGGGTCCCCGATCCGACAAGGCGGTAGCTCACAAAGTCAGATGCCACCCAGGCTCGCAGAGGGGAGGATGGAAGGCTCTTCGGTGCAGAGCAAGGCCTCAGGCTTCAGGCCTTGCCCCTCCGACACATCCGCACAGGAGGATCCGTCCGTGAAGTCTCGTGTCGCCAAAGAGGCCGAGCCCGGCCCCGCCTCTTCCTTTTATAACCCCTCCCATGAGTCTCTGCGGTGGAACGTCACAACAAGAATGGGGTTATGGGTAATGTAGTTTCTTCCCAATATAGGGGAACACCCCGCTACACTTGTTTCAAGAAAAACACCACATTTCAAAAACAGTTGTCATTGGGACGGAAAGTGAGGTGAAATGTTCTGAACAGGGGCACAGACAGCAAAAAAAATGTTACAGGGGTAATAACCCTTACCTATGTTTTCCAAAAAGTTTAAAAATAGATTTTTGGGCTGGAGCTACACTTAAACAATGTACCTGTTCAAAATTACAAACACATTCTACATAAGAACAAACCTACAGTCCCTGTCTTGTATGCACCGCCTGTATACGGCTGTTCAGAGTATATAGGGCCTTTTTTATTTTGTGTGCGGTGTTCCCCTTAATATCCATACAAGACCCAAAGGGGCTGGTAATGGGCTGGGGTAGGGGGGGGGGTCATGGGGTAGCTATGCCATTTTTCTTAAAGATTTTCATCCATATTACTGGGACCAGACATTACATTAAAGCCGCAAGCAGTTTTAAATGGCTTTTTTTTCCTTTAGAAGTGTCATTTTGTGCAGGGACAGTTCTAAACACGGGAAACATGTGGCACTTCACAGGCATACTTTAGACACCCCCCAGGTACGATATTTAAAGGAATATTTGACTTTTTTTTTTTTCACTTTATGCATCATTAAAATGACTGCTCCCGAAAAACGACCGTTTTTAAAACTTCTTTTTGCATTGATACATGTCCCCTGGTGCAGAACCCGGGTTCCCAAACCCTTTTTAGGACAATAACATGCATAATAGTCGTTATATTTAGCACTTTAGAATTCGAACGTTCGCATCCATTGTATTTAATAGGGTTCTAATGTTCGTACGAACTTTCGGTCCGTTCGCGGGTTCTGGTGCGAACCGAACCCGGGGGTGTTCGGCTCATCACTACTTGTGGCTATAATGAATTGTCGGGTCCCGGCAATACAGATAAAAGTCGTTGAAAAAAACGGCATGGGTTCATTACCAGGCCCTTTGGGTCTGGTATGAATATTAAGGGGAACCCCAAACCAATTTTTTTTTTTTAATTGCGTGGGGGTGTCCCCAAATTTCATACCAGGCCCTTCAGGTCTGGTATGGATATTAAGGGGAACCCTGCGCCAATTTGTTTTTAAAAAAGGCGTAGGGGTCCCCCTCAAAATTCATACCAGATCCTTCAGGTCTGATATGGATTTTAAGGAGAATCCCGTGCCAAAATTTAAAAAATAATGGTGTGGGGGTCCCCCCAAAAAACCATACCACACCCTTATCTGAGCATGTAACCTGGCAGGCCACAGGAAAAGAGGGGGGACGAGAGAGCGCCCCCCCTCCTGAACCTTACCATGCCACATGCCCTCAACAAGGGGAGGATGTCCCCATGTTGATAGGGACAAGGGCCTCATCCCCACAACCCTTGCCCGGTGGTTGTGGGGGTATGCGGGCGGGGGTCTTATCAGAATCTGCAAGCCCCCTTTAACAAAGGGGACCTCCAGATCCCGGCCCCCCTATGTGGACCCAGGTCCCCAAACACTTTTTATGACAATAACTTGCATATTAACCTTTAAAATGATCACTTTTGATTTTTCACAATCATGTCCCATAGACTTTAACGGTGTTCGCGTGTTCAAACAAATTTTTTGCCTGTCCGCATGTTTTGCTGCGAACCGAACTGGGGGGTGTTCGGCTCATCCCTACTCAGAAACTGAGTTCAATGCCTTTTTAAGGGGAGTTTTTAGCATGTCAATATAGGTTTTGTAATAAGGAGATGAGAAGCCACCCGGACCTGGACTCTTCCCAGGTTTCAATTCTTTGATTGCCAATAAGAGTTCCTCCTCCTAAATGGGTCTCTCTAGTAGAGTAAGGTCTTTAGTATCTACCGTAATTTAGGTAGCTGATTCTGGGATAGGTATGTATCGATAATTGGAGTTCTGTTTCCAGTTAAACCTTGAGGTTTGTGTTGGGGAGGAAGGTTATATAAGGTGGAGTGGAATATGTGAAACTGAGTCGCTATTTGTTCGTCATTGATTTCCATATTGCCTGCTTTGTTTCTTATGCATGGGATATTAGAAGAAAGTTTAGGATCTTGTATAGGCTTGTGCAAGATATTTGCCACTCTTATTGCCATGTTCATAATAAACACCTTTAAAATGTTTAAAAAGGTAACAAAAGATTATGCACTCACATGTGACTGTGACACCTTAGTGCTGGGCATAGCACAGTCACATGTGAGTGCAAAATCTTTTGTTAACTTTTTTTTAAATTTTTTTATTAAAACTTACTACACCATAAGAGATCTTTTTGTGTGTACGTGGCGGAGTCTGTTCCATTATACTCAGCCACCATCAGGAGGGGGTCACTCAGTGGAGAGATGCATACCTAGGATTTCTCTGGTCCATTCAACCTAAGCGCATTTTGACCTACTGTAAAAAGTAGTCAAACACCTTTGGTGAGTTGCCATCTACCTCATGAGCACTCGTGGTTAAGCTTTTATTTGAAAGAAAATCAAGCCAGAAGAATTAATTTATTTATGGTGTTGGGATTGTCACTGTGGACTTTATATATAATATGTATTTGCTTTTTCAATCACCACAGGTTAAGTGATCTGTGTATGTATTGAAGCATCAGACAGCAGTGAGGCAATTAGGCGCCATTGAAAGGATTTCGGTTGAGCGTTGGATAAATCAACACCAATAGATTTCGGAGAATGGTCAGTGCCTGTATGCCTATATTGGCTGATCTTAGGATTGGTAGATCTCTTTTTGTCACAAATAGATAATCAATTTGTGAGTATTTGGCGTGGGGTATTGAGTAGTAAGTGTAGTCTTTGGCTTCAGGATGCATTACGTGCCATGCATCTATTAATTGTAAGGAACTCAGTGTTTTTTTGATCATCTTCAGGGCCCTGTAGGAAACACTAGTTTTACATTTTGAGATGTCCTGGAGGGGGTTGAGGGGGATGTTCAAGTCTCCTCTGAGTACTATACAACTCTCCGCAAACCAGGAAAGTTCTTTAGTAACCCGTTTGCAAAACAAGACATGAGAATTGTTAGGAAAGTAAACGTTCTCAAAAGTAGGCGTTTTGCCAGCATATGTCCTTTTTATAGAGGTATCTCCCCTCTGGATCAACCAGTTGCTGTTGCAAATAGAATGGGGCCTCCCTGCTAATGAGGATAGACACCCCTTTTGTTTTAGCACCAGAATTGGTCACATGATAGGCAGTTGGGAAAAAATTAGAAGTGATCCTTATAACATGACCTCTTTTGAAATGTGTCTCCTGCAGGAACCCACATTTAGGTTTGTGCTTCTGTAGCTCTTTTAATACCGTTGTTCTTTTTTCAGGTATAATTAACCCTGGGAGGTTATGTGAGATAATAAAAGGGCACTTGCCCAAGGTAGAATAAGCCATGTTGGTGGTTGTGTATGTATCCCTTACTTGTAAGAAAGGAAAGGAGTGAAAAGAGAAAAAGGGAGATGATAGGAGGTAGTGAGATAAAGGCAAAAGAATAAGGCAGAAAATAGGTAGTTGAGAGTCCAGAATTGTGAATAGATTTGAGAATAAGGATCAGGTTAACACCTAAAGAGACAAAACTATTGGGCTCACTGATGTAGTTATTAGCAAACAGCTGTAATAAGCCGAATGCTGTTTCTATTTGGTGGGGATAGTGGGAGGTCCACCGAAGAAAATTAATCCAAGCCAAAAAGGTAGATTGAAAAAAAAAATTGGGTAAAACCAGTGGCAGCCCATCCATAGAGGGCACCGGACTATGGGTTCCAATGAGGGGGGGAGTGTTTTTTTTTTAACCATGTGATTAGAGCCAGAGGCTCTAATAGGCTTCAAAAAAGGGTTGGCTCTGGGGCGCCGAGCACTGCACCCCCGATCCCACCCAGTTGTGTGACGATAGCGAATGTATTTTCGCTGTTTTCACACTTAATTTTTTTCTCGGCAAAATTTGCCAAAGCGTCAAGCGATCCTATTGGATGCCTAGTGCTTTGGCGGAAGAGGAGACAGAAGACGGAGGAAGCCAGGAAGGAAGCTTGAGGAGCAGACACTGAGGCAGCCGATGCCCGCACTACCGGAGAGGACACCACAGCCCACCACACGAACGGGAAAGTGCCGGACCGCCCACAGGGTGAAGGGGGGTTTACTGTCACTGCCACGCTGTCGGCCGCCCCTTGTGGCGGGGGGAGGGGGTTCTTTCAGTGCCACGCCACCAGGAGGGAGGGGTGCTGTCAGCACTGCGCCACCGGGGGGATTGCTGTCAGTGCCGCCCCCCAAAAGAAGAACCCACCAGCAGCCACTGGGTAAAACCATAAGTAGGAACTGAAAGGCTCACAGCTCAATCAATAGCTAAGATATATGTAAACTGAGCCCTACCTCATATATATGTTGTTGAAGTAAGCTGAAATGAACATTAATTAAATTGAACCAGGCTACGACCCTATAGAGGGGCAGAAAAAGGAAGAACACCCTTTCGGAGCTAAATTTTAGTTCTATAGCTCCCTCCATAGTCAGGCAGCAAATATTCTGTACACACAGATGACCAAATAAACTAAGATCTATAAAACATATAAAACAGACATCTAGACTAAACATGTAAAGGTGCATTCCCTGGGGTGCATGAAGGGGGAGAGCATCATAGTAGAGCACCCTAGGACACCAATGGGCAGCCGTATGCCAAAAACAGAATGAAAAAAATAAATTGAAAAAATTTGCAAGAACAGTGACGCTAATTGCCCAGCTGCAGGCTAATGAGCAAAAATGGTGTAATGGCACCCAAGGAGTTGCACAAATTCAAGGAAAGGAATGTTGGTATATAGCTTATTACATATAACTCAGGTAGGATGGCTATTGTGATTAGGAACCAGCAGGGATGAGCCGAACACCCCCCCTGTTCGGTTCGCACCAGAACCTGCGAACAGACAGAATGTTCGTGTGAACTTTAGAACCCTATTAAATACAATGGACTCGAACGTTCGAAATCTAAAGTGCTAATTATAAAGGCTAATATGCAATTTATTGTCCTAAAAAGTGTTTGGGGACCCGGGTCCTGCCCCAGGGGACATGTATCAATGCAAAAAAAGGTTTAAAAAATAGACGTTTTTACGGGAGCAGTGATTTTAATAATGCTTAAAATTAAAAAAATAAAAGTGAAATTTTCCTTTAAATTTCGGACCTGGGGGGTGTGTATGATATGCATGTGAAGTGGCGCATGTTTCCCGTGCTTAGAACTGTCCCTGCACAAAGTGTCATTTTTGAAGGAAAAAAAGTCATTTAAAACTCACTCGCGGCTATTAATGAATTGTCGGCTTTTATCAATACATAGAAAAGTCATTGATAAAAAAAAAAAAAAAAAAAGCGTGGGGGTTCCCCCAAATTCAATTACTAGGCCCTTCACGTCTGGAATGTATAATAAGGGGAACCCCGCCGCAAATTAAGAAAAAAAAATTGCCTGGTGTTCCCCCTAAATATCCATACCAGGCATGGATTTTAAGGGGAACTCCACCCCGAATTTTAAAAAAAATGTCGTAAAGTCCCCCCCAAAAATCCATACCAGACCCTTATCCGAGCACGCAACCTGGCCGGCCGCAGGGGAAGAGGGGGGGACGAGAGAGCGGCCCCCCCTCCCTCTTGAACCGTACCAGGCCACATGCCCTCAACATGGGGAGGATGTCCCCATGTTGATGGGGACAAAGGCCTCATCCCCACAACCCTTGCCCGGTGGTTGTGGGGGTCTGCGGGCAGGGGGCTTATCGGAATCTGGAAGACCCCTTTAACAAAGGGGACCCCCAGATCCCGCCCCCCTATGTGAATTGGTAAGGGGTACATTTTACCCCTACCATTTCACGAAGAAAGTGTAAAAAAATGTAAATAAAAACACACAAACACCTTGGAAAAGTCCTTTATTAAAAAAAACAAAAAAAAAAACATTCCAGTGATGAAATCCAGTGTCCCGCGGCGATCCCGATGTCCAGCGCTGTCCGTCATTGGCTGAGCCTGAGCGGACCTGATGGGGAACTTCCTCCGCAGTGTTTTAAATGTATAGACCCACCCCTTCTAAAGTTCCCCATCAGGTCCGCTCAGCGGACCAGATGCGGAACGCGAGAAGGGGCGGGTCTATTCATGTATTACACTGCGAACGAAGTTCCCCATCAGGTCCGCCCCCTCGGTATGTCCGACCCCGCCTACGTCATTGGCCTGAGCGGGGAACTTCCTTCACTGTGTAATTTAAATTTACACAGTGAAGGAAGTTTCCCGCTCAGGCCAATGACGTAGGCGGGGTCTGTGATACCGAGGGGGCGGACCTGATGGGGAACTTCTCGCACTTTGTAATACATGTATAGACCCGCCCCTTCTCAAGTTCCCCATCAGGTCCGCTCAGCCAATGACTAGGTGTAAGGCTGAGGACCTGATGCGGAACATGAGAAGGGGCGGGTCTATACATGTATTACACAGCGAACAAAGTTCCCCATCAGGGGCAGGACCCGGGTCCCCAAACACTTTTTAGGACAATAACTTGCATATAAGCCTTTATAATTAGCACTTTAGATTTCTCCCATAGACTTTTCGAATTTGCCGCGAACACCCCAAATTGTTCGTTGTTCGGCAAATGGGCGAACAGGCAATGTTCGAGTCGAACATGAGTTCGACTCGAACTCGAAGCTCATCCCTAGTAACCAGATCTGGGACAGAGACAACTTCAGGACCCTCCGCCTGACTGAATGTGTGAGGATAAGGGGCAGAGTCTCCCGCAGTGGAAAAATTTAGATCTCTCCTTAAAGCATCTGACCACACCAAGATTGGTGTGATCAGATGCTTTCCCAATTAAAGAATGGCGCTGTTTATATCTAGCGAAACCGAAGTGATTAAATGCTCATAGCTTCCGGTTTGCCCACCATTAGATTATACCACCCTGCATCCACCCACTTCTATTGATAGGCATACATGCAATTGTCTTTTTTTTTCCTTCAGCCCATGGAAACCTAACAGCTTCCTCCATTCACATCAAACAATATGGATGGAGAAATCTCTGCCAAGAAAAGTGAAAAAAATATATGCAAAGCAAACAACAGTTAATAATAAAACACAGTAACAATAAATTATTAACTTAATAAAACAGCAACTTTTTTTATTGCAATCTGTGCCCAAAAAAAGTAAAAAATATGCCACCCCAGCCCCCATGCTTTGGCATATACGCTTTTTTTTTAACTGCGGTGGTGAAATCACCTCCTACAGCGCTGAAGTCAACGATTTATGTATTCTGAAAGCAAACCCTGTTGCTGTCAGAATAAACAGATGAGGGCTGCAGCTGAATGTCTTTGCTGCAAAGCAAACAACAGTTAACAATAAAACACAGTAAAGCCCTGTACACACGATCGGATTTCCTATGGATTCTAATCCAATGGATTTTTCCATCGGAAATCCGATGAAGATGACTTCCATCAGTCTTGCCTACACACCATCAGTCAAAAATCTGACTGTCCAAAACGCTGTGACGTAAAAAACTCCGACAAGCCGAGAAAATGAAGTTCAATGCTTCTGAGCATGCGTCGAATTGATTCTGAGCATGCGTGTGTTTTTTGTCCGATGGAGTTCCACACATACGATCGGAATTTGCTATTGTTTTTTTTCCCATCGGATAAATTTAAAACATGTTCTATTTTTTCCTCACAGATGGAAAAAATACAGATGGGGCCCATACACAATAGGTTTGTCCGATGAAAAAAGTCCATTGTACTGTTTTCATCGGTAAAACCGATCGTGTGTACAGGGCTTAACAATAAAACATTAACTCAATCAAACAGCAACTTTTTTATTGCAATCTGTGCCAAAAAAGAGTAAACAATGAATGCCGAAGCATAGGGGTGATCCCTCCTCTGACCACCCCTGCCCCCATGTTTCGGCATACTGTATACGATCTTTTTTTAACTATGGTGGTGAAATCACCTGCTACAGCACTGTAGTCACTGATTTATGTATTCTGAAAGCAAGCCTTGTTGCTGTCAGAATACAGATCCGATCAGTGCTGCAGCTGAATTGCCTACCTGCAAAGCAAACAATGGTTAACAATAAAACACAGTAACAATAAAACTTTACAGTATAGCAGTATAGTATGCAGTACAGTAAAACAGTAAGAACAGAACATTAACTCAATAAATCAACAAAAATTTTTGTCTTTTTTTTATTTATTTTTTTACTTTTCTACTGTTTTACTTTTTTATGTTTTTTTTAAACTTTTTTTACACTTTTTTTGTAACTGTAAAAAACTTTACCTTTAAACTTTCCCAGCTAGGGTCTCTCAAAATGCGAGTTCCCTGATTATCTAACATCTTTCAAAACCCTGTGTGAATGTGTGCCCTAGACTGTGCCGTGCTCTACCCTATACTAATACTGCACTAGTGTGTGGTAGCGACAGAAACAGTCCTGGATGCAGAGACCAGGTTGGCCAGGACAAGAGGGACAAAAATAGCAGGTGTCACGCCTACTACAGACACAACATCTTTTTTGGGGTGCTCTTTGGGTAGCGGTACTAGAGAGGATATCCGGAAAAGGCCTCTTTCAGCTGGCTCACTGCATCTTGATTGGGAAATTGGGCCACAGCACCTTCTGGATACAAAGGGGCAGTGATGATCTCTTCCTGAAAATTTAGGAAGGATCTACTTCTTCCTGATGCTTTGTATAGTACATAAGCGCTGAAAATGGCCAAGTTGAATAAATATACAGACACTTTCTTATACCAGGATCTGGCCCTCCGGGAAATTAAGTACGGCGTCATCATGTTAAGGTTGTAGTCATGGACACAGAGGTGCTTCTAAACACTAGTCACCGTTGTAATTTGGACTGTCGTATCTGCATGATGGAAGACAGGACAAAAACATCCAGTTTGTCCTTCTACTTAACTGCAAGCAATTCTCTATGGCTCAAGTACGCTCTCCCCCCCGTCTAATTCGGGAATTTACAAGCCGTTGGGGGAAGCCCCGGCGATTAGGTCACACGATGCAACATGCGCCAAGTCCAAATTCAAAAAGGTGCCTAAAAAGTGTCACGCTTGTATAATAATTGTCCATGTAAAAGTGGTACCCCTTTCCGAATAAGGGTGACACCAAGTCCCAAACAATTTAGCCACTGCTCCCTAGGTAGTCGGCGCAGTCAAGGAGCTCCACACTGGATTCAGGAAACTACATGTGTAGCCTGTTGCCCTCTCACAGAGCTTATACATTTTGACCCCATATCTGGCACGCTTGCTGGGGAGAAACTGTTTGAATGCAAGGTGGCCAGAAAACTTAATGAGGGACTCATCTACGCAGACAGCTTGTTGGGGCGTATACAAGGCTGCAAATTTTTGGTTCGTGTGATTTACGAGGGTCCGAATGTTGTGGAGCCGATCATATCCAGGGTCACACGAGGACGACAGAGTTTATTGTTGCTAAAGTGCATAAACAGCAATATTTATTCATATCTAGTCCTGGCCATGGCAGCAAAGAAAATGGGCATATGATGAATTGGGTCTGTGGACCCTCATTCTTTTTAGTAATGCCACTGTTGAGGGTTAGGCCCGGAAAAATCTTAAATTCAGAAACCATGATACGTTTCCATGCAAATTGTCTGGCAAGATTCAAATTTGGGTTTGCGGCGATAAATTCATTGGCATATAAATTGCTTTGGTCCACATAAGATCCACACATATCTCCCGTAAAAAACAGCTCAAAAAAACCAAGGGGAGTTAAATCTTTTGTTTCCACCTGAAATCTGGGTTGGCCTGTGAATAGGGGAAGTACGGGCTCTGCAGAATCTGTGAGCTCCCAACCGGGATTTGCAAGCATATCGGGAATGGCATTATGGGCTCTATGGGTCTGCGATCAAATTCTTGGTGGCTGTGGGACACTACTTGTGCTACACACGGCACCAGCTTGAACTACACTTATGGGACTTGCCACATCACCAAGTGTCACTGCAGTGCTGTTTTGTCTATGACCAGGATGTACTAGGCCGCTGGTGCTCGCCAGCTCCCCAAAAGGTAGCGCGGCACTAGTACTGGCACTCTGCTGCATACGGAAATCATCATGCAATTGTAGCACCTCAGCAACCGGGGAACAGGGTCGGTAACACCAGACCATAACAGGGACCTCTACCTTATCGTCAGAGCTTTTGTGAAATGGTAAGGGTACAATGTACCCATTACCAATTCACATGGGGGGCCGGGATCTGGGGGTCCCCCTGTTAAAGGGGGCTTCCAGATTCTGATAAGCCCCCCACCTGCAGACCCCCACAACCATGGGCAAGGGTTGTGGGGATGAGGCCCTTGTCCCCATCAACATGGAGGCAAGGTGCTTTGGGGTGGGGGGCGCAGAGCCCCCACTGCCCCAAAGCACCCATCCCCCATTTTTGTGCTGTGGTTTGGATTTATGTGATTTTCCAATAAAGGAACTGTTTTTTGGAGTGCGGCTGTCCAATAGTTTCCTTCCATTTTTCGACCCATCCCCCATGTTGAGGGCATGTGGCCTGCTACGGTTCAGGAGGGGGGTGCTCTCTCGTCCCCCCTCTTTTCCTGTGGCCTGCCAGGTTGCGTGCTCGCGTTTAAGGGTCTGGTATGGTTTTTTGGGGGGACCCCTATGCCATTTTTTTAAAATCTGGCACAGGGTTCCCCTTTAAAATCCATACCAGACCTGAAGGGCCTGGTATGGATTTTGGTGGGACCCCCACGCTATTTTTTTTTTTCAATGAGTTTTATCTGTATTGCCAGACCCGACAATTCATTACAGCCGCGATCAGTTTTAAATTACTTTTCTTCCATTAGAAATTTCATTTTTCTGCGGAACTGTTCTAAACACGGCAAAAATGCGCCACTTTACAGGCATACTATAGACACCCCCCAGGCACGATATTTAAAGGAATATTTAATTTTTATTGTTTCACTTTAAGCATTATTAAAATCACTTCTCCCGAAAAAACATTAGTTTTTAAAACTTTTTTTTGCATTGATACATGTCCCCTGGGGCAGGACCCGGGTCCCCAAACACTTTTTATGACAATACCATGCATATAAGCCTTTAAAATGATCACTTTTGTTTTTTCATGTTCGTGTCCCATAGACTTTAACGGTGTTTACGTGTTCGAACAATTTTTTTGCCTGTTCGCAAATTCTGGTGCAAACCGAACCGGGGGGTTTTCGGCTCATCCTTACTGATAACGCTGCGTTTTTGGGAACACTATACTATTGAGGAGGCTAGTATAGTTCTGATCTGATCTGATCAAAGATATTGGTCCGTTCAGACTATACTAATAATGGAGGTGTCTGTGTTAGGGTTACTGGCAATCAAAGGGTTAAATATAATAATGAATATGTGGCGGGCAATCTGATGCTGTTTGCTGTTTGGGATTGATGCCAACTGAGACTAACGCTATCTGGTGTCACCCGTGACACTAATACAGTGATCAGAAAAAAGATCTGCACACTGTACTAATGACACTGTGACAGGCAGTGAAAGGGTTAACTGGGGCGATCAGGGGGTTAAAACGTTATTAGTTAATCAATGGCGGGTACCCTGACGCTATCTGGGACTGACTCTAACTGACGCTAATGCTATCTAGCGTCACCAGTGACGCCCCCTCGGTATGTCAGACCGCGCCTACATCATTGGCCTGAGCGGACCTGATGGGGAACTTCCTTCACTGTGTAAATTTAAAGGGGTCTTCCAGATTCCGATAAGCCCCCCGCCCGCAGACCCCCACAACCACCGGGCAAGGGTTGTGGGGATGAGGCCCTTGTCCCTATCAACATGGGGACATCCTCCCCATGTTGAGAGCATGTGGCCTGGTACGGTTCAGGAGGGGGGGCACTCTCTCGTCCCCCCCCTCTTTTCCAGCGGCCTGCCAGGTTGCGTGCTCGGATAAGGGTCTGGTATGGATTTTTGGGGGGACTCCACGCCATTTTTTTTTTAAATTTAGGGTGGAGTTCCCCTTAAAATCCATGCCAGATCTGAAGGGCCTGGCATCAGGTCCGCCCCCTCGGTATGTCAGACCGCGCCTACGTCATTGTCCTGAGTGGACCTGATGGGGAACTTCCTTCACTGTGTAAATTTAAATTGCAAAGTGAAGGAAGTTTCCCGCTCAGGCCAATGACGTAGGCGGGGTCTGACATACCGAGGGGGCGGACCTGATGGGGAACTTCCTTCACTGTGTAATACATGTATAGACCCGCCCCTTCTCATGTTCCGCATCTGGTCCTCAGCCTTACACCTAGTCATTGGCTGAGCGGACCTGATGGGGAACTTTAGAAAGGGCGGGTCTATACATGTAATAGACTGTGGAGGAAGTTCTCCATCAGGTCCGCTCAGGCTCAGCCAATGACGGACAGCGCTGGACATCGGATCGCCGTGGGACACTGGATTTCACCGCTGGAATGTTTTTTGTTTTTTTTTTAATAAAGGACTTTTCCAAGGTGTTTGTGTGTTTTGTTTTTTTTTTTACATTTTCTTCGTGAAATGGTAGGGGTACAATGTACCCCTTACCAATTCACATATGGGGGTGGTGGGATCTGGGGGTCCCCTTTGTTAAAGGGGTCTTCCAGATTCTGATAAGCCCCCCGCCTGCAGACCCCCACAACCACCGGGCAAGGGTTGTGGGGATGAGGCCCTTGTCCCCATCAACATGAGGACATCCTCCCCATGTTGAGGGCATGTGGCCTGGTATGGTTCAGGAGGGGGGGGGCGCTCTCTCGTCCCCCCCTCTTTTCCTGCGGCCTGCCAGGTTGCATGCTCGGATAAGGGTCTGGTATGGATTTTTGGGGGGACTCCACGGCATTTTTTTTCCTTTGGGGTGGAGTTCCCCTTAAAATCCATGCCAGATCTGAAGGGCCTGGTATGGATATTTGGGGGAACTAACCATTTTTTTTTTCATTTGCGGTGGGGTTCCCCTTAATATCTATACCAGACCTGAAGGGCCTGGTAATTGAATTCTGGGGGACCCCCACGCTTTTTTTTTTTTTTTTTATCAATGACTTTTGTATGTATTGCCGGGAGCCGACAATTCATTAATAGCCGCGAGTGAGTTTTAAATGACTTTTTTTCCTTCAAAAATGACATTTTATGCAGGGACAGTTCTAAGCATGGAAAACATGTGCCACTTTACATGCATATCATACACACCCCCTAGGTACGAGATTTAAAGGAATATTTTACTTTTATTTTTTCATTTTATGCATTATTAAAATCACTGCTCCCGAAAAAACAGACGTTTTTAAAACTTCTTTTTGCATTGATACATGTCCCCTGGGGCAGGACCCGGGTCCCCAAACACTTTTTAGGACAATAACTTGCATATAAGCCTTTATAATTAGCACTTTAGATTTCGAACGTTCGAGTCCATTGTATTTAATAGGGTTCTAAAGTTCACGCAAACATTCTGTCTGTTCGCAGGTTCTGGTGCGAACCGAACAGGGGGGTGTTCGGCTCATCCCTGGTTCTGATCTGATCAAAGATATTGGTCCGTTCAGACTATACTAATAATGGAGGTGTCTGTGTTAGTGTTACTGGCAATCAAAGGGTTAAATATAATAATGAATATGTGGCGGGCAATCTGATGCGGTTTGCTGTTTGGGATTGATGCCAACTGAGACTAACGCTATCTGGTGTCACCCGTGACACTAATAATCAATGGCGGGTACCCTGACGCTATCTGGGACTGACTCTAACTGACGCTAATGCTATCTAGCGTCACCAGTGACACCAATACAGTGATCAGCAAAATATCTGTACACTGTACCTAATAACACTGTGACAGGGAGTGAAAGAGTTAACTGGGGGGGGCGATCAGGGGGTTAAATGTGCCTAACTATGTGATCTAATGTCAGTGTAGCGCTTGTACTCACTGTAGATGTTATCTTCTCTCACGCTGGATCTCCAGGAGAGAAGATTGCATAATTTACTGTGTAATGTAAACACAGACACAAGAGGTTCTGTGATTTGTCAGAACTGATCAGCAGGTCCAGGCCATAAATCTTGGGCCTGGTCCTAAAGATTAATTGGTTCTGAACCAAATCACAGTGCCGCTGGGGCAGCGGGTGCGCGTACCCTCTACCCGTGTGCACGGATTACGTACAGGTACATAATTCTGCGTAGAAAGGCTGCCGCCCCGCCGTAAATGTATGTGGGGCAGTTGGCAACAGGTTAAGGCCTATTGGCTGAAATGCGTTGGCTGTTTTATCGGCTGTATTTTATTATCTTACACTGACAACATAATGCCAGCATTGCACCCGGCATCACAGGGGATCATGTACTTTTTTGTGAAGACTGAAGAGGATCCAGCTGGTCACATGACTGGCCCGAAGACTTCTGAAAAAGATAATTTAATAAAATGAAAGTAAAATTAAGCAAAACGTACTGCCTTGGGGCCCTCCACTTGAGGAGGGGATTGATTTGGGGGAGTTGAGCTTTAATTTGTATTTCATTGAGTTTTCAGGTGTTGTGAAGGTGACAATGAACTTCCAATCAGGATGGCATTGTCTAGCTCTGCTTTCATATAATGAACATACAGTATGTTCCACCATTTGCCAAAATTATGTAAGTTGAAGTAATATTGTACTTTTTCCGGTGTTCTATTCAAGACTCTTTCTGTGATTAATAGGGATGAGCTTCGAGTTCAAGACGAACTCACGTTCGACTCGAACATTGCCAGTTCGCCCGTTCGCCGAACAGCGAACAAATTGGGGTGTTCGCGGCAAATTCGAAAAGTCTATGGGAGAAATCTAAAGTGCTAATTATAAAGGCTTATATGCAAGTTATTGTCCTAAAAAGTGTTTGGGGACCCTGGTCCTGCCCCAGTGGATTTGTATCAATGCAAAAAAAAGTTTTAAAAACTGACGTTTTTTTCGGGAGCAGTGATTTTAATAATGCTTAAAGTGAAACAATAAAAGTGAAATATTCCTTTAAATTTCGTACCTAGGGTGTGTGTATAATATGCATGTAAAGTCACGCATGTTTCCCGTGCTTAGAACTGTCCCTGCACAAAGTGTAATTTCTGAAGGAAAAAAAGTAATTTAAAACTCGCTCGCGGCTACCAACCAAATGACCCCATTTTGGAAAGTAGACATCCCAAGGAAATTGCTGAGAGGCATGTTGAGCCCATTGAATATTTTTTTTTTTTGTCTCAAGTGATTGAATAATGACTAAAAAAAAAAAAAAATTACAAAAAGTTGTCACTAAATGATATATTGCTCACACATGCCATGGTTATATGTGGAATTGCACCCCAAAATACATTTTGCTGCTTCTCCTGAGTACGGAGATACCACATGTGTGGGACTTTTTGGGAGCCTAGCCGCGTACGGGCCCGCGGAAACCAAGAACCGCCTTTAGGATTTCTAAGGGCGCAAATTTTTGATTTCACTCCTCACTACCTATCACAGTTTTGAAGGCCATAAAATGCCAAAATAGCACAAAACCCCCCCCAAATGACCCCATTTTAGAAAGTAGACACCCCAAGGAAATTGCTGAGAGGCCTGTTGAGCCCATTGAATATTTTTTTTTTGTCCCAAGTGATTGAATAATGACAAAAAAAATTACAAAAAGTTGTCACTAAATGATATATTGCTCACACATGCCATGGTTATATGTGGAATTACACCCCAAAATACATTTTGCTGCTTCTCCTGAGTACGGGAATACCACATGTGTGAGACTTTCTGGGAGCCTAGCCGCGTACGGGACCCCGAAAACCAAGCACCGCCTTCAGGATTTCTAGGCACAAATTTTTGATTTCACTCCTCACTACCTATCACAGTTTCGAAGGCCATAAAATGCCAAAATAGCACAAACCCCCCCCAAATTACCCCATTTTGGAAAGTAGACACCTCAAGCTATTTGCTGAGAGGCATGGTGAGTATTTTACAGCTCTCATTTGTTTTTGAAAATGAAGAAAGAAAATATATATATATTTTTTAATTTTCAAAACTTTGTGACAAAAAGTGAGATCTGCAAAATACTCACAATACCTCTCAGCAAATAGCTTGGGGTGTCTACTTTCCAAAATGGGGTCATTTGGGGGGGTTTTGTGCCATCTGGGCATTCCATGGCCTCCGAAACTGTGATAGGCAGTGAGAAGTGAAATCAAAAATTTACACCCTTAGAAAGCCTGAAGGCGGTGCTTGGTTTTTGGGGTCCCGTACGCGGCTAGGCTCCCAGAAAGTCTCACACATGTGGTATCCCGGTACTCAGGAGAAGCAACAGAATGTATTTTGGGGTGTAATTCCACATATGCCCATGGCATGTTTGAGCAATATATCATTTAGTGACAACTTTGTGCAAAAAATAAATAAATAAATAAATTGTCTTTTTTCCGCAACTTGTGTCAACATATAAAATATTCCATGGACTCGACATGCCTCTCAGTATATAGCTTGGGGTGTCTACTTTCCAAAATGGGGTCATTTGGGGGGGTTTTGAACTGTTCTGGCATTTTATACACAACATTAGGAAAATTACATCTACTCTTCTAATCACTTGAAGACAAAGCCCTTTTTGACACTTTTTGTTTACATGAAAACATTTTTTTTTTGCAAGAAAATTATGTTGAACCCCCAAACATTATATATATATATTTAAAGCAAAGGCCCTACAGATTAAAATGGTGGGTGTTGCATTTTTTTTTCTACACAGTATTTGCGCAGCGATTTTTCAAACGCATTTTATGGGGAAAAAACACTTTTTTTTTATTTTAATGCACTAAAACACACTATATTGCCCAAATGTTTGATGAAATAAAAAAGATGATCTTAGGCCGAGTACATAGATACCAAACACGACATGCTTTAAAATTTCGCACAAACGCGCATTGGCGACAAACTACATACATTTTTAAAAGCCTTTAAAAGCCTTTACAGGTTACCCCGTTAGATTTACAGAGGAGGTCTACTGCTAAAATTACTGCCCTCGATCTGACCTTCGCGGTGATAACTCACATGCATGGTGCAATTGCTGTTTACATATGACGCCAGACCGACGCTTGCGTTCGCCATTGGGCAAGAGCAGGGCAGGACAGGGGTGCTTTTATTTATTTTTTTTATTATTAATTTTGCTTTTTTATTTAATTTTTAAATTGTTCCTTCCATATTTTTTTTTAATCATTTTTATTGTTATCTCAGGGAATGTAAATATCCCCTATGATAGCAATAGGTAGTGACAGGTACTCTTTTTTGAAAAAACTGGGGTCTTCTAGACCCTAGATCTTTCCTCTGCCCTCAAAGCATCTGACCACACCAAGATCGGTGTGATAAAATGCTTTCCCAATTTCCCAATGGTGCTTTTTATATCCGGGGGGGGGGACATTCCCTCCCACTGCTTGTAAAAGCAGTCCAGAGGCTAATTAGCCACTAGGATTGCTTTTACATGAAAGCCGGCCGCTGGCTGAAAAGAATGATACCAAGATGATACCCAAACCCACAGGCATCATTCTGGTATAATTATTCAAAGTCCATTAACATACCAGTACGTTGCTGGTCCTTGTTGGACATGTATTGTAATCTTTTTTTTTCATGCAGCCAGTTGGCTGAACGAAAAAAGAGATTGATTGGTGGGTATGCCCACCATTAGAATACCGCCCTTCATCCACCCACTTCTAATGATGGGCATACATGCACCATTTATATATGCCGAAGCATGGGGGCATCCTCCCGCAAAAAAGTTATTAAAAGAATTTCGACCGTATGTACGGGGCATTAGGAGCAAAATCACTCCTCTGCTCCTCCGCCCCTGCTGCCCCAATGCTTCGGCATATATGCCTTTTTTTTTTAACTGTGGTGGTGAAATCACCTCCTACAGCACTGGAGTCGCAGGGATCAGGCCTGTCTCTGCGAACGCTGCAGTTATGTGTGTTGTGTTTTGTAAGTGACAGTCATCGATCGATACTGCACTTGGGTGGCCTGGGCTAGACGGAGGGGCAAAACGCAGGTGCTAGCAGGTATCTGGGCTGATCCCGCTAACACTGCGTTTTTGGGATCCCTAAACTGCTGGGGACGCTAGTATAGATCTGATCAGATCAGATATTGATCTGATCAGATACTATACCACTAAGGGGGGTGTATGCTTCACGCGTGGGTATTAGCGTTACTGGCACTAACCTGACGCTGCCTGGGG
The DNA here is from genome assembly GCA_029206835.1 of Rana muscosa. Taxonomy (NCBI): domain Eukaryota; kingdom Metazoa; phylum Chordata; class Amphibia; order Anura; family Ranidae; genus Rana; species Rana muscosa. The sequence goes on from CM055118.1 coordinate 456,859,070, forward strand.
TGTGACGCAGACCCTCTTTGATTCTAAAACCTAATTGATATCACCCACCGGGCGATCAGGGGGTTAAACCTTTATTGGGTTATATATACGGCGGGTGCCCTGACACTATAAAAAGCAAACTAACTAACCAGCGTCACCCGTAACACTTATATGGTGATCACTGGTGAAAGGGTTAACTAGGGGCAATTAGGGGGTTAAAACCTTTATTAGATAATATATGGGGGTACCTGACGCTATAAAAACCTGCGGCGAACCTAAAAAAAATTACTGGCTACCGATCTGCATCACCGACGCTAAGACAGCGATCAGAAAAATGAACGCTTAGCGACAGTGGTGATAGGGGGTGAAAGGGTTACCTGGGGGGCGATAAAGGGGGTTAAACCTTTATTAGATAATTTATGGGGGTACCTGACGCTATAAAAACCTGCGACGAACCTAAAAAAAAATTACTGGCTACCGATCTGCATCACCGACGCTAAGACAGCGATCAGAAAAATGATCGCTTAGCGACAGTGGTGATAGGGGGTGAAAGGGTTATCTGGGGGGCGATCAAGGGCGTTAAACCTTTATTAGATAATTTATGGGGGTACCCGACGCTATAAAAACCTGCGGCGAACCTAAAAAAAATAACTGGCTACCGATCTGCATCACCGACGCTAAGACAGCTATCAGAAAAATGATCGCTTAGCGACAGTGGTGATAGGGGGTGAAAGGGTTATCTGGGGGGCGATCAAAGGGGTTAAACCTTTATTAGATAATTTATGGGGTACCCGACGCTATAAAAACCTGCGGCGAACCTAAAAAAAATTACTGGCTACCGATCTGCATCACCAACGCTAAGACAGCGATCAGAAAAATGATCGCTTAGCGACAGTGGTGATAGGGGGTGAAAGGGTTATCTGGGGGGCGATCAAGGGGGTTAAACCTTTATTAGATAATTTATGGGGGTACCCGACGCTATAAAAACCTGCGGCGAACCTAAAAAAAATAACTGGCTACCAATCTGCATCACCGACGCTAAGACAGCGATCAGAAAAATGATCGCTTAGCGACAGTGGTGATAGGGGGTGAAAGGGTTATCTGGGGGGCGATCAAGGGGGTTAAACCTTTATTAGATCATTTATGGGGGTACCCGACGCTATAAAAACCTGCGGCGAACCTAAAAAAAATTACTGGCTACCGATCTGCATCACCGACGCTAAGACAGCGATCAGAAAAATGATCGCTTAGCGATGGCAGTGCTAGGGGGTGAAAGGGTTATCTGGGGGGTGATCAGGGGGTTAAACCTTTATTAGGGGGGGGTTAGGGGGCTACACTGGACCTAAAACTAAATGTAGTGACACTTTTACAGTCACAAATGTCACTGATTGCAGTGATCAGTAAATAAATGGTCACTGCAATCAGTGACACTGTGACTGGGGGCTGGGGGGTGATCTGGGGGGGCCTGGGGGGTCGATTTGTGTGCCTATGTGTCCTGGTGTCAGTGTAGTGTTAGTGCACTGACCTGTGTGTCTTCTCTTGTACGGCGCTCGGTATATGTGAGCGCTGCATGAGAGATGACATCACTTCCTCCTGCTTCCTCTGCCTGTGTAAACATTACACAGCAGAGGGAGCATTTCCATTCGCCGGGAGCGATCGCGGGGGGGTGGCCGGAATCGAATGGCCGCCCCCTCATGTCGGATCGCTCCCCAATGAATACCGACCGCTCACTGTATAGGAGGGGGGTCCGATCGGACCCCCCAAATGTATAAAGGCAATCACGTACACTGTACGTGATTGTGCCTGTCGGTGCCATTCTGCCGACGTACATATACAGTGAGCGGTCGTTAAGTGGTTAATGAATTGTCGGCTCCCGGCAATACATAGAAAAGTAATTGATGAAAAAAAAAAAAAAGCGTGGGGGTCCCCCAGAATTCAATTACCAGGCCCTTCAGGTCTGGTATAGATATTAAGGGGAACCCCGCCGCAAATTAAAAAAAATGGCGTGGAGTCCCCCCAAAAATCCATACCAGACCCTTATCCGAGCACGCAACCTGGCAGGCCGCAGGAAAAGAGGGGGGGATGAGAGAGCGCCCCCCCCCCCTCCTGAACCGTACCAGGCCACATGCCCTCAACATGGGGAGGATGTCCCCATGTTGATGGGGACAAGGGCCTCACCCCCACAACCTTTGCCCGGTGGTTGTGGGGGTCTGCGGGCAGGGGGCTTTTCGGAATCTGGAAGACCCCTTTAACAAAGGGGACCCCCAGATCCCGGCCCCCCCTATGTGAATTGGTAAGGGGTACATTGTACCCCTACCATTTCACAAAGAAAGTGTCAAAAAATTTAAAAAAACACACACCGACACCTTGGAAAGTCCTTTATTAAAAAAAAAAAAAAACATTCCAGCGATGAAATCCAGTGTCCCGCAGTGATCCGATGTCCAGCGCTGTCCGTCATTGACTAAGCCTGAGCGGACCTGATGGGGAACTTCCTCCGCAGTGTATTACATGTATAGACCCGCCCCTTCTAAAGTTCCCCATCAGGTCCGCTCAGCCAATGACTAGGTGTAAGGCTGAGGACCTGATGGGGAACATGAGAAGGGGCGGGTCTATACATGAATTACACAGTGAAGGAGATTCCCCATCAGGTCCGCCCCCTCTGTATGTCAGCCCCCGCCTACGTCATTGGCCTGAGCGGACCTGATGGGGAACTTCCTTCACTGTGTAAATTACATGCATATTATACACACCCCCCAGGTACGAAATTTAAAGGCAAATTTCACTTTTATTTTTTAATTTTAAGCATTATTAAAATCACTGCTCCCCTAAAAACGTAATTTAAAAAAAAAAAAAATTGCATTGATACAGGTCCCCAAACACTTTTTAGGACAATAACTTGCATATAAGCCTTTATAATTAGCACTTTAGATTTCTAACGTTCGAGTCCATTGTATTTAATAGGGTTCTAAAATTCACACGAACATTCTGTCTGTTCGCAGGTTCTGGTGCGAACCGAACAGGGGGGTGTTTGGCTCATCCCTGGTGATTAACACCAAGACGTGTGTTCATAGTATATCATACATACAGTATATTCTAGCTGACATTTGGAGCGCAGAAAAGTTGTGCATGATAAAATATTACCATTTTCGTGTCTGAGTTCAAAGAATTCTGAAAAAAGAGCAGGATATTCCAGAAACTGATTAACAGGAAAAAAACGTGTTACATTCCCCAGTGCCTTTGAAGTTTGTTTTTCTGAAAACGTTGTAGAACCCCCAAAAAGAAAGAATTACAGAGACAATTATGTACTTCTAATTATTTTAAAACAAATTTAATTGTTGTATAAGTGTTCTAGAGTTTACGATTTGTTGTATATTAAAAACTACCAATGGTAAGGTCTCAGACAAATTATAAAATATTGTGGGGGTAATTAGGTTACTAAATGTGAAAATTTTCATATGATCAATGGATTTTTAGAAGAAATGTGTTGAAAAAATCTTAAAAAGTATTACTGTGTTGAAAGGAATTGGCAATGTAACACATGACTTTTCATATAGTAAAATGTGCATGAAAGAAACAGAATACTGAGCGCAAGTAAAAGAGAAATGGCCAAATTAAAAAAAAATCTGAAACATCTGACCTGTGATTGCAAAGTTTCATTTGATCTCTGTGATTCATTAGGCATGTCTAATAATCTATTGTCAAAATGTATACTCCTCTATGCAGAGTGCTATACCTTTACTATAAGGCTCTGGATTGACAAGTGGATATAGAGAAAAAAATAAAGTATTCTTAACTCAAAAAATACCTTCTATTGTTCTTAGCCTCCTTCAAATATACTTTTTTTTTTATCTGACCTCCTGTTAGAGGCTAAGTTCATTCTCTATGGTCCCACTATATGTAGGAATGTAGCCACTCTCTCTTGCTTGCTCCCAAAATGGACTACAGGTCTCTCCCTCTGGACCCGATCCAGTATCTTTTAGGCTTGCCGTTCCCTGGTATCCCCAGACACACCCAAAAGTTAGCCGCCTTTTTTCTATTGAAAGCAAAAAGGGCTATACCCCTGAAATGGTTGTCCCCCTCCCCACCCACCCTTGCACAGGTTCTTCAAATATTGGAACAAATTCGCAGGATGGAACACCTGACTGCGACAGTCCATGATACACTTCCTAAATTTTCCAAAATTTGGGACTTGTGGGATCAGTCAAAGCTTAATCCAGGTGCCAGTTAACTGCCCCCCAGTAGTGCAGTACACTTCTTAAACATATGTGCTAAATGTTATGTTTCTTTAGTCCTGTTAGCCTGTTCTTTTTGGTGATTCCATGGTGCCCCCTCCCTTTCCTCCCACTCTCACTCCCTCCTAGGTGGGTTCCCCTCGGGCCGTCCTGGTCCCTCAGTTTGGGCACCCTTGGACCCCCACTGATACTGGATCCAGAGGGCAACATTTTCTTCTATGTAAAATATTGTTTTGTTGGTGCCGCCCGCCCTCTGGGTCCCCCTCCCCTTCCCCCTCTCCACCCTACCTGGTCTATACAGTTGAATTATTATGCTTTTGTGAATTTGGTAGCATTGTAGCGTTATATCTATGGTTTTAACATCTGTTATATGCCTTTTCAATTAGCATTCTTATAAGCCGTACTACATGTTTAGCATTTATTTTCTGTTTGTATTTTTGAAAAAATGTAATAAAGATACAATTTATAAAAAAACATGGACTACAGGTATGAAATGCGTGGCACGCATAGAGTGTACATTACCGCAACTAACGTGCACGTGCTCATTCCAAACAAATGTAAATTAAGAGGAAGAGGAGAGGTTTGGTTGCTTACAGAAGACATTGTAAGAAGGCAGTAAAACAAAGTAGGAAACAATTTAAAGTGTTACTAAACCCACAGCAGTAAAATCAGTCTGTATATGCAGTAAAGCATGCTCCTCTGATCCTGTCTTCTCTGAACCTCCCCTTCTTCCAGAGTCACCAAACCATCTCCGGATAATACAGAGGCTAGGGGACAGGCTGCACATGCTCAGTTTAGTGTGCATTGCTTTTTTTTGAGAGGATGCATGTGATCAGCACAGGGCCAATCAGCACTGTCCAGACAGAGGGTCAGGGATCATGCAGTCTCATAGGACAGTCAGAAAGCTCCTCCCACAAACTGTAACTAATGCTTGGCTGGACACTGATAGAAGTCACAAGACTTCTATATACTGCTGATGAGAAAAGGTATTTAGCAGTTTATATTTACTAAAATAATTGCATTTTCATGTTCTGTGTACTGTGGAAGACCAGATATAGTGAATGCAGAGTCCTGGGTTTAGTAACGACTAATGAAAAAAAAAAACATGATTACAGGGCCTTTAAAGATAAATTCCAGAAAATCACTGAAGTAGACACCATTACTTCAGTGATCTCCACTTGCTTCTGGGTCCCCGCACAAACAGCTACCCTGCTACATTCTGCACACAGGAGGTCAGCCGCTTGGCACAGGTGCCATTCAGAGGATGCTTTTCTGAGTAAATGCAAAATGTTTTTTCATTGGATGAGGTAGAGAGTGTGATGTCATCACCCGGTGTCCCCTCCTCGTCCAATTAGATTACACTTTGCATTCATTCAGAAAATGCAAAGGTGCCAATCACCTACCTCCTGTTTTTAGAATGCAGCAGGACAGCCGCTCGGCACAGGACCCGGAAGCAAGTAGCGATCACTCGAGTAGCGGTGCCTACTTCAGCCATTTCCAGCTTTCAGCGTCATCAGCCAGTTATATTCATAGTTACATTAGTCCAAGCTGGATCAATTTACCCATGCATAAAATACCCATGCCTGGATTTCTTCTTTAAATAGTGGACGTGTATGGATTATTTTTGAAGAATAAGAATATAGTTTAGTGTCACTTGAAAGTGTCATTAAACCCTCACTTTGAAAAACTCTCATCACATGCTATGTTACAGAGTGTTCATACTTACAAAGCAATTAAACCATTCATTTTGTGTAGAGTGAAATATGCCTGGTTGATCCTGCCTTCAGCTGTCCCTCCCATCTTCTCTGTGTCCCCACTGCAGGCTGAGATTGGGTAGGTCAGCTGGTGTTCTCTACGAAGCATGCGCAAATTTCAGTTCCTTTCCAAGCTCTTCATTTCCTCCTTTTTCTTATCTGTGTATTCCATGTGACTATAGAGTCACACATGTGGGCGTATACAGAGTAGTAAATTAAACCCTCCCTCCCTCCCTCCTCCTCCATGTTCCCCTATTGCTAAACACTATGGGGGTGGAATATAGTATGCTGATTGAATATATTCACTAAGAATTTCTTATAAATCAGAATTAAATATATCTAATGTAATTGCTAATACCCAAGAGCCTTGAATGTAGATGCTGTCTGAACAAAATTAAATCTTGTGTCAATCATCTTTGACTCATCTGATGCTCAATAATAATTTATTGGGAGCTGTAAAACAAATATTACTATTCTAATTTGAATTGCTCTTCTGAAACAGTCATGTGACTGACACAGCACCAATCAGGGCTGACCAGACACAGACTCAGACTGTAAAGAGCAGAGTAATAGAAGCCACTCCCAAGGATCTTTCCCTGCAGATGCCAAAGAACAGAGAAAGGTCACGTGACCACACAACAGCACTGCAGGAAAAAGGTACTTACCGGTAGATTAAAAAATAAATAAAAATACAGTGGTTTGCTATATATGATTTATGTGAATGAATCATGACATTTCTCTGTTCAGTGTCACTTTAACCCTTTCGCTGTTGTGTCTGTACCTCATACGTGCGCACCTCTGCTATGTATCCCGGGCCCCGCTTGCCCATCTGCGGACCCAGGACCAACATAGCGGGTGCTGCGGGTAAAGGGGAGGGAGCAAAGTGGACACACCTCCACTCTCCTCCCCTCCTTGTCGCTGACCCGGAAAGCCGACATGTTTGACGTCACTTCTGGGTCCGCCTCTCGATGTCCCCGACCAGTACATTACATTCAGTGGAGCACTGAATGTAAAAGAGAACCTTTCACCCAAAAAAAAATGTTGTCCCCTATGTGCTAAAAAAAAAAAGGTGAAAGGCAGAATTTTTTTTTTAATCTTATGCTTTCTATTCATTCAGATAAAAAACCTTCTGTGTGAAGCAGCTGCCTTCAGCCCCCTGATACTTACCTGAGCCACGAGTGCCACGGCCATCCAGGACTCTCCCTCCTGATTGGCTAAGACAGCAGCACGGCACCATTGGTTCCCGCTGCTGGCAATCAAAGTCAGTTAGCCAATCAGGAGAGAGAGGAATGGACACACAGAGCTGCAGTTCGGCTCCGGTGCTCCAATAGCAAGCCGCTTGCTGTGGGGGCACTAGGCAAGAAAGAGATTCCAGAAGCCTTGGCGAGGGGCCCGAGAAGAGGAGGATCCGGGCTGCTCTGTGCAAAACCATTACACAGAGCAGGTAAGTATAACATGTTTGTTATTTTTTTTATTTTTTTTCTAAATCGAGACTTTAGTTTAATCACTTTAAATAAAATAAAAAATGGAATTGTAAAAAATTAAAGTTACACCCAAGCCCATAAATTCTCCCCCCAAAAAATGTTTTGCCCCTTCACCCACACATATACACATGTACAAACATAAAGGCACATGTCGTGGGCGCCTATTAGACATGTGCATTTTGTTTCGTTCCGTATTAGTTTTTTTAACAATTTTCAACAAATTTGTTAATTCGGAAATATCTGAATTAACGAAAAACTGTTTAACAAATCTTTCCGAATATTCCTAAATTCGAATATTCAAAAATTCTTAAATTTGTAAATTCAAAATTCTAAAATCCGAAAACTCGAAAATTCTAAAATCTGAAATAATAACTAACTAATAATAACTTAACTATTACTAACTATTAAATTATAGGTATTGGAATTTCCTTTCAAATTTGGCTGTTAGAGAACGTAACGAATATGAATTTATTCGAAGTTACGAATTATACGAAATAACGAATGTTGTATCTAAACAAATGGAACGTAACAAATAATAATAATAAATAACAATAATAATAATAAAAACTTGTTATTATTATTATTTATTAATAATTTGTTCCGTTTCATTTGTTTAGATGTGGTATTCTTTATTTCGGTTCATTCGTAACTTCGGATAAATTCGTATTCGTTACTTTCACTAACAGCAAAATTTGAAAGGAAATTCCAATACCTATAATTGAATACCGTATATACTTAAGTGTAGCGGGCACCGCCGGTCTCCCAATCCCCTCTATTAAAGTTCTCGCTCAAAATGTCTCTGGTCTAGGGGTATGATAGGAAAGGGAATGCGGGCGCTACGCCTGGCTTCCACCACAGATGTATAAGTGGTATCAGCAAAAGTTCTTTACCTTCGGGCCTGTATTGTGTATCGAATCCTCCCTCCAGGAGTCATCTGCCAGGAAACGAGTCTCACACCGTTGCAAGTCCAACACTCCTTTATTTGAACATAGCATGGACTTACTTGCTTTACAAAACCAGAACAGGAGGTGTGAATGTGTATATAGGCCCAGAAACAAGTTCTTTCCTCCCCTCTCCTCCAAAGAGTGGGTAATGGTCTCTGCACGAGGGAATTCACCTTCCGGATGGTCTCCGACAAGAGGTTCACCCATCACCGGCAGTATGCTGCACCGGGTCTTCAGATGAGGAGCTCTTCCCGGTCCATTACGTCCACCTCGGATTCAGGCATCCATCTCCGGAGCACCCTAGGATCCTTCCTTCGCGGAACTCAGTGTTGGGCACTGAGCTCCGGACCGCCAACTGAGTACCTCACCTCAGGCCAAAAGGTGCCTGAGGTGGAACATGACGTCTGGTGGTCCTCTAGGCCTAGTCCGCCCGGAGGACAAACACGAACTCCGTCCGCAGGCTGAAGGTGCCTGGGACAACGAACCCCGTGACAAAATGGCCGGCCCCCCTTATACCTTCCCCCGGCATGCGTAGCGGGTTCCCCGCCCCACCACACGGCTGCCGAAGAAAGACAAAAAAGGATTCGACACAGCAATGACTCGTCCGTCGGCCCAAAGTGACAGCGCCACCTGGTGGACCGCCGGAGTTACACCACCGGTGTCACCGTAAAAATTCAAAAGTTTCCCCGGGAAAGTAAATACCCGCTACATAAGAATAGGCCGAGTTTTGGCACACATGTAGCCCCACTCTTCCTCTACACATGAGCAAAGTTTGTTTTCTGGGGGACCTACGGCCGGGGAAGCACTGATTTTTCAAATCCGGGCACCCCTTCCATAGACTCCCATGTTAAACGGCAATTTCTCTGGTGATTTTGGGGACCCGGTACCGGCCGGCCCTATGTCCCCTGGACCCGAAACTTGTCACACACATAGACCCACTCAGGGCCAGCCCAAGACATTGTGCTGCCTGGGCCCAGGATCAAAATGCTGCCCCCCTCCTCCCTACCGCCCCCCCCCCCAAAAAAAAATAATAATAATCACGCCCACCAAAAGGCCCCCACATTTATTATTTTATATTATGACAATAATAAACAAAATTAAATTTATTAGGAAGTCAGATTTCGACGTAATAGTGGTGGTGGGGTTCAGACAGAGGCAGCGGCGGTTGTGGTGAGGGGGGAGGGGAGGTTAGACACAGGCAGGGGTGGTAGGGAAGGTTAGGCACAGGTAGGGGGGATTAGACACAAGCAGGGGTGGTAGGGGAGGTTAGACACAGGCAGGGGTGGTAGGGAGTTTAGATACTGACAGGGGTGGTAGGGGGGTTAGACACAGGCAGAGGTGGTAGGGGAGGTTAGACACAGGCAGAGGTGGTAGGGGAGGTTAGACACAGGCAGAGGTGGTAGGGAGGTTAGACACAGGCAGAGGTGGTAGGGAGGTTAGACACAGGCAGGGGTGGTAGGGGGATTAGACACAGGCAGGGGTGGTAGGGGGATTAGACACAGGCAGGGGTGGTAGGGGGGATTAGACACAGGCAGGGGTGGTAGGGGGGATTAGACACAGGCAGGGGTGGTAGGGGGATTAGACACAGGCAGGGGTGGTAGGGGGGTTAGACACAGGCAGGGGTGGTAGGGGGATTAGACACAGGCAGGGATGGTAGGGGGTTAGACACAGGCAGGGGTGGTAGGGGGGGTTAGACACAGGCAGGGGTGGTAGGGGGGATTAGACACAGGCAGGGGTGGTAGGGGGGTTAGACACAGGCAGGGGTGGTAGGGGGGTTAGACACAGGCAGGGGTGGTAGGGGGGTTAGACACAGGCAGGGGTGGTAGGGGGTTAGACACAGGCAGGGGTGGTAGGGGGTTAGACACAGGCAGAGGTGGTAGGGGAGGTTAGACACAGGCAGGGGTGGTAGGGGGGTTAGACACAGGCAGGGGTGGTAGGGGGGTTAGACACAGGCAGGGGTGGTAGGGGGATTAGACACAGGCAGGGGTGGTAGGGGGATTAGACACAGGCAGGGGTGGTAGGGGGATTAGACACAGGCAGGGATGGTAGGGGGTTAGACACAGGCAGGGGTGGTAGGGGGGTTAGACACAGGCAGGGATGGTAGGGGGGTTAGACACAGGCAGGGGTGGTAGGGGGGGTTAGACACAGGCAGGGGTGGTAGGGGGATTAGACACAGGCAGGGGTGGTAGGGGGGTTAGACACAGGCAGGGATGGTAGGGGGGGGTTAGACACAGGCAGGGATGGTAGGGGGGGTTAGACACAGGCAGGGATGGTAGGGGGGGTTAGACACAGGCAGGGATGGTAGGGGGGTTAGACACAGGCAGGGATGGTAGGGGGGTTAGACACAGGCGGGGATGGTAGGGGGGTTAGACACAGGCAGGGGTGGTAGGGGGATTAGACACAGGCAGGGGTGGTAGGGGGGTTAGATACAGGCAGGGATGGTAGGGGGGGTTAGACACAGGCAGGGATGGTAGGGGGGTTAGACACAGGCAGGGGTGGTAGGGGGGTTAGACACAGGCAGGGATGGTAGGGGGGTTAGACACAGGCAGGGGTGGTAGGGGGATTAGACACAGGCAGGGGTGGTAGGGTGGGTTAGACACAGGCAGGGATGGTAGGGGGGGTTAGACACAGGCAGGGGTGGTATGGGGGATTAGACACAGGCAGGGGTGGTAGGGGGGTTAGACACAGGCAGGGATGGTAGGGGGGGTTAGACACAGGCAGGGATGGTAGGGGGGATTAGACACAGGCAGGGGTGGTAGGGGGGTTAGACACAGGCAGGGGTGGTAGGGGAGGTTAGACACAGGCAGGGGGGTTAGACACAGGCAGAGGTGGTAGGGGAGGTTAGACACAGGCAGAGGTGGTGGAGATGGGATTAGTGACACTTACTTTCTCTCAGTGTCAGCCGCGCCTATAGCGATCCCTCTTCCATCATGGGGTCTATGCTCAGCCGAAAGCTCCTCCCCCTTTACGCTGTTGTTCGTCAGCTGACTTTCTCGTCAGCAGCATGGGGGGGGAGCTGTGGAGAGGATGGGCGGGCGGCCAGCTGTGCGGTTATGGCAGCGAATGGTCTGCCAATACTTCTAATAGCAGCGGCGCTGGGCCATCCACATAGTGGGATGAAGAGCGGAGCGGGTGGGCGTAGCGGAGCCCGATTGGGCGGGATTACTGTATTTATGGGCGTCAATGTGCCGCCCCTCAGAACCTGCTGCCTGGGACAATGGTCCCATCGGGTCCCATGGTAGGGCCGGCCCTGGACCCACTCTTCATCTACAAGTGTGCAAAGGTCCCCTGGATCCCAAACTTGGCACACATATATATATTCGAGTCTGTGTTCATCGTCAATTTTGTGCGCCTGATCCCGGCCACACATGTAGCCCCACTCTTCCTCTATAAGTGTGCAAAGTTTGTTGTCCGGGGGACCTACGGTCAGGGGGAACTGATTTTTCAAAGCCAGCCACCCCTTCCATAGACTCCCATGTTAAACATCAGTCTAGTCACACAGTGCAGGAGATCAGGTAGGGAGATTGGACACAGTGAGGCATGGGCACAGTGACAGTGAGGCATGGGCACAGTGAAGCATGGGCACAGTGAGGCACAGTGAAGTATGGACACAGTGAGGCACAGTGAGGCATGCAGATGGACACCCTAGGCTTATACTCGAGTCAATACGTTTTCCCAGTTTTTTGTGGTAAAATTAGGTGCCTCGGCTTATATTTGGGTCAGCTTATACTCGAGTATATACGGTAGTTAGTTTCTAGTTCGGTAGTTAGTTATCCTTTTGAATTTTCTTATTTTCGAATTTACAAATTTATGAATTTACGAATTGCGATCATAACAAATGACCCAAAAAACGAAACAAAACAAAACAAATTAAACTAAAACAAAAACAAACACATTTTTTGGCAGTGCACATGTCTAGCACCTATGCATGAAAAAGCAGATTGAGATATACATGTTACATATTGCCACACACACCAGAATGACAACAATATTTCTAGCACCAGAACCCTCCGTAACACTAAACTTATGATCTATGCATGGCCTATAGAAAATATAGGGCATTGAAGTTTGTTGCCATTTCAAAGGCGCACGCAAATATAAAGTAGAAGTTCACCCTAATACTAAAACCTCTAAATCTACTGGCATCCACAATCTAAAACTAACCTATCTAGCCCTGTAAAGAGGAAATTGCTATACAGGCTTTCCTCACTTAGACCCCTTTCACACTGAGGCGGGCAGGTGCGGTGGCGGTATAGCAGCGCGATTTTCAGCGCTGCTATACTGTCGTTCTTACCGCGGTATGCGGTCGCTAGGGGGGTTAATTTAACCCCCGCTAGCGGCCGAAAAAGGGTTAATACCGCCCGCAAACCGCGGCTATTGCCGCGGTTTGCGGGCGGTATTACCGCGCTGTCCCATTGATTTCAATGGGAGACCGCGGTAAAGGAGCGGTGAACACACCGCTCCTTTACCGCTGTAAAGAAGCGGCTAGCAGGACTTTTGGAGCGGTCCTGCTAGCGCACCGCTTCAGTGTGAAAGCCTTCGGGCTTTCACATTGAAGACACAGGGCAGGATTTTTTCATGCGGTATAACAGCGCTATTATTAGCGCTAAACCGCATGAAAAACGCCCCAGTGTGAAAGGGGCCTTAGAGCCCATTCACACAGGGGCAACACGACTTCCAGCGCGATTTTATGAGGCAACTCAGACAGGACCTGAGTATGAATCACAGCGCGACCTGGAGCTATTTACAAGGCAACTCCAAGTTGCCTGCAGGACAGGAGACATTCCAGTGGCCAATCAAACAAGAATCAGCTCTGTGGGAGGGAGGGGGAGGGAGAGGTTTGCCTGATAAATGTATGTTTTCTTCCTGGAGAGTTGCTCCTATTAAGACAGTGAGAGGCGACTCCCATTGAAATGAATGGTTACAGGTCGCCTAGGAGTCGGATTGAAGTAGTACAGGGACCTTTTTTGAAGTCGGAGCGACTGCAGTAGTGTGCATAAGGACGGCTCCATTAACTTACATTGATTTCTTTAGCCAGCGCGACCTGAGGCGACTAGGGGCGACCTGGGGCGATTTGGAGTCGGATCCAAAGACGCCCCTGTGTGAATGGGCTCTTAGTGACCAGGTTCCGTTCCAGCGACCAGGATGTTAAACAAATTGGTCGTTAAACGAGGAGCCACAAGTAATCAATATTTTAAGCATTCTTAACTACTGTACTGTATTGTGAAAAAAAGGTCTAAACACAAAACTCCAACTCAATACTGTTGTTTTAATTTGCATAAGTACAGAACACAAAAATATAAACAGCCCAAAAATCCTGTACTGTACTGTACAATACAATGATGTACAGTGCAGCGTTCGGGTTGGGAGAGTTGGTCGTAAGTCCAAACGGTCGTTAAACAGTTAAGTCGTTAGTTTCTGTACATACCTTTTCTGAAGCCACTCCGGTCCGGTCTCCAACGGCGGAAGCTCTGCAGAAGAGACAGCCAACAACGGCTGGGAAATGCCTGGGAAGTGACGTCACCCATAGATTTACTATGGGGCTTCCGGTGTCGGCTGTGTCCTCTGCACCCGCCTCCACAGAGAAACTGGGTAATGTATTGCGTTTGTGTGCCCTAAATTTAACTTTAGTGTATTTTTTACTGAAGTTTTTTTCACCTTGATTTTTTTTACCGCAATACCTTTGCGGTAATATCCTGTGGCATAAAAAAATTGGTACTACCACTATTTTATTCTCTAGGGTGTCTGCTTTTACAAAATGCATAACATTTTGGGGTTTATGTAATTTTCTGGTATGGTTGCCACCTGTCCAGGATTCACCCGGACAGTTCGGGTTTGGAACCATGCGTCCGGGTTTCAGACTGCCTGAAACACGGACACAATATTCAGACTGGACTATGGATTCCCAGCAGGGTTGCTGGCTGCAGTTGGCTAAGCTGAGTGTGTCTGTTACACTCTTTCACACTGCCCAAAGCCAGCACTAACATTACTAGCATTTCTTTTTTTCAATTTCTTTATTTATCTACTTTTTTCAGCATACAAGGGAAATAGTCAAATAACAAGTTTACTGACTCAGTTTAAACCAATAAATACCCCACGGGTCTATTCAATAAACCTTCTTATTAACTTAAATACAACATAAATACAACATAGATCTAATTATATTGAAATATTCCTTCTCCCTTGGTTGTTCCCCTCCTAAATACCCAGACTCCCCCCCCCCCCTCTTCTTTCCTTTTTCTTTCCCTTTTTCTGAAAAACTCAAGTTAACTCACCTTACCCCCAAAAAAGAAACAAAAAAAAAATTATCTCCAGTCGGCCAGGGAGATATTTATTAAGCAGTGTAGGAGTTCGATACCATCTTGTCATGATTTTAAAGTTTATTTTAATGCTAGATTTATAATCTGCCTATGTTGTACCTGAGTAAATGTCCTGTCCAGTGTCATTTCCCACTTCCTTATATATGGAGGAACATAGTCCTCCGGGGGGGCAATCAATAATCCATATATTTTCGAAAGTGTATGATAACACGGGCCTATTTCCTCACACATCTTTTCTAAAGGGGTCAGTGGTCTTAAAAAGTCCTCCAAAGGTGGAAGAATATTAAAGAAATGTCTCAGTTGTGCTCCACTCCAAAAATCCAGACAAAAACGATCATTAGATGAAGTTAGTTCCATCAATGAGGGCCAATTACGCATCGTTCCTTGCACAAAGTGCGAGGCCTGAAATATCTGTAAATCTAAAAGTCTTCTCCATGGGCCCTCCTGTAATCCCGGGGGGAAACGTGGGTTCCCCACAATGGGATACAGGGGGAGTTAGCTGATGATAGTCCTGTAGTGGTGCATATTCGAGAGCAAAGCCGCAGGGTAGGCCCCAAGGTTGGGTGCTTTTTGAGGTCAGAACTAAGATCTCTAAAGCACCAAACCGCTCGACGCAGTGGAACTCTACACTGTGATTGCTCGATCTTTGGCCATATTTTAAGACTTGTATGCCTGCACCAGTCTATTAATCTTACCATATGGGCCGCTTGATAATATTTCTGAATATCTGGAACTGCTACCCCCCATATTGTTTGGGCATGGTCAATATTCGACGTTGTAATCTTGGCCTCTTATGTCCCAAGACAAAGTCAGCTATCAATGCATTCGTCCGGTTAAAAAATTCTGGAGGGACATGGATTGGCAGTGTTTGGAATAGGTAGGATAATTTAGGCAAAATTGACATCTTTATTATGTTGCATCTGCCAAACCACGAAAAGGTACCCTTGTCCCATTTAGCCAATAGAGTTTTTACTCTACTTAATAATGGTAAAAAATTCAGCGTAAAAATTTGGTCCAATTTAGGTGACATAAAGGTGCCCAAATATTTAATGGCCGTCGAAGTCCATCTAAATTTAAAATTTGCTTTCAGTGCATTAATTTGTGTTGGTGACATAGATACCCCCTTTGCTTCTGATTTTGTCATATTGATTTTTAAGTTAGATAGGGCGCCATATCGATCCAATTCTCCCACCAAGTTCGGCATTGATATTGTTGGCTTTGTCAGGGAAAACAAAAGGTCATCCGCATACGCGGAGACCTTATAATCCGTATCTCCAGTTCTTATCCCCGTTATATCGGAGTTTTGCCTTACTTTACAGAGTAGGGGTTCCAGCGAAAGAGCAAAAAGGAGGGGTGATAGGGGGCACCCTTGACGGGTGCCATTTGAGATAGAAAAGGGATCAGATATGTGTCTGTTTACTTTTATTTGTGCCTCTAGTCTTGTGTATAAACTCGATATCCATCCAACCATCCTCTCCCCCATACCCACATATCTTAAAACTGAAAACAAAAAGGGCCAACTCACCCGATCAAATGCCTTTTCGGCGTCTGTTCCTAAAAAGACAGTGGGCATGTTGGAGAGGCCAGCTATATGGATAAGATTCAAGGTCTTAATGGTATTATCTCGGGCCTCTCAACTTGGTATAAAGCCTACCTGGTCTGGATGTATTAATGCTATTAGATGTGGTTGAATACAAGTGGCCAATATTTTGGTAAAATTTTTTAGGTCTACATTTAGTAGAGAAATAGGTCGATAACTACCACATGCTGATGGATCCTTATCTTCCTTCGGTATAAGAGTAATGTGTGATTTCAACGTTTCTGATGTAAACCTTGTCCCCTGTCCTATTACATTGAATATTTGTACCATCTGTTTACCCAGGAGGGGAAAAAAATTCTGATAATATTTATATGTAAATCCATCTGGACCCGGGGCTTTACCTGGTTTGGCTGACTTAATGGCCTTTTGTAGTTCCTCTAATGTAATAGCCATTTCCATGTCTTTTCTAATCTGTTCTGACAATTGGGAGATACCTGACGAGTAGTGTTGAGCGAACTGTAAAGTTCGGGTCTGTACCGAACTTTAGCTTTTTCCCGAACCCGAACCCGGACTTTGCCCAAAAGTCCGGGTTCGGGTTCGGCAATCTAATAACGCATTTAGAAATGCTTCAGGGGCCAGCCAATCACCTTTTGATTAGCTGGTGTGCCCTTAGAGGCCATCATAGCCATGCCTACTAATGGCATGGCTGTGATTGGTCAGTGCAACATGTGACCCAACTTCTATATAAGCTAGAGGCACACAGTACACATGACACTCTGCTTCAGAATAGATAGGGAGAGGATCTAGTCTGCTGCTGCTGCTTTTAGGGAGAGATAGAAAGATAGATGAGGTAGTCCTGATTCTACAATCTGAGGGAAAAGATAGAGAGATAGTGTAGTGTAGGGCCAGGTTCCTGTGTTGGTGCTTTCAGGGAGAGAGAATATTATATAGGAGTCCAGATTCAGAGATTAAAATCAGCGATCTGCATAGGTCTACCTATTTGTGTTGCAGTGCAGCCTTTTTACACTGCCATGAGCCCGGTGTCAGAGAAAATCTAACTTTTAGGGGGAAAAAAAAGGCACTTTATTGTTCTCTTTTCCAAAAGACCCAAAAGACGCGTTTAGGGCAAAAAAAATAAAAAATAAAAAATTTGCACTTTAATGTACGCTTGCAAAAAACGCCGTTTAGGGGCACAAAAAAAAGGTTGCAATGTGTTATACATATTTTGAGGTGTGTGAAATAAACAATTTCTATATAGTTTTCTCCTACTGTGCTATACTAAAAAAACAACATTTTTTTTTAATAGCATTTTCTGCAGTTCTGTAGCTGTGCGATTCAGCGGTTACGTATTGTGGGTGTGTTCTGCTCTTCCAAAAAACGCCGTTTAGTGGCACAAAAAAAAGTTTGCAGTGTGTTATACATATTTTGAGGTGTGTGAAATAAACAATTTCTATATAGTTTTCTCCTACTGTGCTATACTAAAAAAACAACATTTTTTTTGAATAGCATTTTCTGCAGTTCTGTAGCTGTGTGATTCAGCGGTTACGTACTGTGGGTGTGTTCTGCTCTTCCAAAAAACGCCGTTTAGTGGCACAAAAAAAAGTTTGCAGTGTGTTATACATATTTTGAGGTGTTTGAAATAAACAATTTCTTTATAGTTTTCTCCTACGTTGCTATACTAAAAAAACAAAAAAATTTTTGAATAGCATTTTCTGCTGTTCTGTAGCTGTGCGATTCAGCGGTTAGGTACTGTGGGTGTGTTCTGCTCTTCCAAAAAACGCCGTTTAGTGGCACAAAAAAAAGTTTGCAGTGTGTTATACATATTTTGAGGTGTGTGAAATAAACAATTTCTATATAGTTTTCTCCTACTGTGCTATACTAAAAAAACAACATTTTTTTTGAATAGCATTTTTCTGCAGTTCTGTAGCTGTGCGATTCAGCGGTTACGTACTGTGGGTGTGTTCTGCTCTTCCAAAAAACGCCGTTTAGTGGCACAAAAAAAAGTTTGCAGTGTGTTATACATATTTTGAGGTGTGTGAAATAAACAATTTCTATATAGTTTTCTCCTACTGTTCTATACTAAAAAAACAACATTTTTTTTGAATAGCATTTTCTGCAGTTCTGTAGCTGTGCGATTCAGCGGTTACGTACTGTGGGTGTGTTCTGCCCTCCCAAAAACACCCATTTAGGGCAAGATCCTACATTTTGAAAATATGAGGAGAAGGTCAAAGGGACGTGGTGGCCCCGGTCGTGGTGCTGCTGGTGGAGCTCCTGTTGCAGGGAGAGGACGTGGTGGATCTGTGCCAGATACACGCACAAGTGAAACACCTTCCTCAGGTGCGAGTAGGCGACCGAGCCTGTGGCGGTATTTTGTCGCGCCTAATGAGGCTGTGCGAATGTTTAGGCCAGGACAAGTACAGGCGATAGTAGATTGGGTTGCTCACAGTGCCTCGGGTTCCTTCACATTGTCTCCCACCCACTCTTCTGATGAAAGAACAGAGTTGGCACCTGAAACCCATGTCCATCAGTCTTTCACCTCACCCCCTTGCAAATCAGCCAAGCAGTCTGAGCCCCAAATCATGCAGCAGTCTCTTCTGCTTTTCGATGACTCTGTTAGCAGGGTTTCCCAGGGCCATCCACCTAGCCCTGCCCCAGAAGTGGAAGAGATTGTGTGCAGCGATGCCCAACCACTTATGTTTCATGATGAGTACATGGGAGGACCATCGCAGTACGTCTCGGATGATGACGAAACACAGGTGCCAACTGCTGCTGCTTTCGCAATTGTGCAGACAGACAAGGAGGGCAGGGGTGAAGACTGGGTGGAAGATGATGTGGAGGACGATGAGGTCCTCGACCCCACATGGAATCAACGTTATGCAGGTGACCACTGTAGTTTGGAGGAAGAGGCGGTGGTCGCACAGAGTCACCAGCACAGCAGAAGAGGGAGCAGGGTGCAAAAGCAGAGCGTCTGTCAGCTAGACAGTATGTCTGCTACTGCCCAACGCAGCAAGGGACCGAGCACACCAAAGCCAGGTCCAAGGAGTTCCCCAGCGTGGCAGTTCTTCACACAATGTGCTGATGACAAGACACGAGTGGTTTGCACGCTGTGCAATCAGAGCCTGAAGGGAGGCATAAACGTTCTCAACCTGAGCACAACCTGCATGACCAGGCATCTAAGTGCAAAGCATGAGCTGCAGTGGAGTAGACACCTCAAAAACCAAGAAAGGTCTCTGGCTCCTCCTGCTTCCTCTTCTGCTGCAGTCTCGGCCTCTTCATCCACCTCTGTAGTGACAGTGGCACCTGCCACCCCGCAAACAGAGGATCTGCCAGCAACACTACCACCTGGGTCACCAACCATCTCCACAATGTCCCATGGAAGCGTTCAGCTCTCTATCTCCCAAACATTGGAGCGGAAGAGGAAGTACCCCCCTAGCCACCCGCGATCCCTGGCCCTGAATGCCAGCATTTCAAAACTCCTGGCCTTTGAAATGCTGTCATTCCGTCTGGTGGAGACGCAGAGTTTTAAAAGCCTGATGGCATTGGCTGTCCCACAGTACGTCGTGCCCAGCCGCCACTATTTTTCCAGGCGAGCCATCCCTTCCCTGCACAACCAAGTGGGGGACAAAATCAGGTGTGCACTGCGCAACGCCATCTGTGGCAAGGTCCACCTAACTACGGATGCGTGGACCAGTAAGCACGGTCAGGGACGTTATATCTCCCTAACAGCACACTGGGTAAATGCAGTGGCGGCTGGGCCTGAGGCAGATAGCAGTTTGGCGCATGTCCTTCCACCACCGAGGATTGCAGGGCGCTTCAGTTTGCTTCCTGTTGCTAAATCCTCCTACTCCGCTTCCTCATCCTCTACCGCCTCCTCATCCGGTCAGCGTAACACCTTCACCACCAACTTCAGCACAGCCAGGGGTAAACGACAGCAGACAGTTTTAAAACTTTCCTGTTTGGGGGAAAAACCCCACACCGTGCAGGAGTTGTGGAGGGACATGGAACAACAGACCAATGAGTGGTTGCTGTCAGTGAGCCTCAAGCCCGGCCTGGTGGTGTGCGATAATGGGCGAAATCTCGTAGCAGCTCTGGGCCTAGCCGGTTTGACGCACATCCCTTGCCTGGCGCATGTGCTGAGCTTGGTGGTCCAGAGGTTCCTTAAAAATTACCCCAATATGCCAGAGCTGCTGCAGAAAGTGCGGGCTGTGTGTGCGCACTTTCGGCGTTCTCACCCTGCTGCTGCTCGCCTGTCAGCGCTGCAGCGTAACTTCGGCCTTCCCGCTCACCGCCTCATATGTGACGTGCCCACAAGGTGGAATTCCACCTTGCACATGCTGGCCAGACTGTGCGAGCAGCAGCAGGCGATAGTGGAGTTTCAGCTGCAGCAATCACGCGTGAGTCGCTCTGCGGAACAGCACCACTTCACCACCAATAACTGGGCCTCCATGCGAGACCTGTGTGCCTTGTTGCGCTGTTTCGAGTACTCCACCAACATGTCCAGTGCCAATGACGCCGTTCTTAGCGTTACTATCCCAGTTCTATGCCTCCTTGAAAAAACGCTTCGGGCGATGATGGAAGAGGATGTGGCACAGGAGGATGAGGAGGAGGAGGAGGAAGCGGGATCATTTCAAAGGCTTTCAGGGCAGTCTTTCACAAGTGGCTACGAGGGTGGGTTCCTGCACCAACAAACGCCAGGTACACAATTGTCCGGCAGAAAGGGCACAGTTCTGGAGGATGACGAGGTGGAGGAGGAGATAGAGGAGGAGGAGGAGGAGGAGGAGGAGATGGAGGAGGAGGAGGAGGAGGAGCCATTTTCACAGCAGGGTGGCACCCAGACCAGCTCGTGGCCATCACTGGTGCGTGGCTGGGGGGATACAGAGGACACAGACGATACACCTCCCACAGAGGACAGCTTTTCTTTGCCTCTGGGCAGCCTGGCACACATGAGCGATTACATGCTGCAGTGTTTCCGCAATGACCGCCGAGTTGCCCACATTTTAACTGGTGCTGATTACTGGGTGGCCACCCTGCTGGATCCCCGTTACAAGGACAACGTACCGTCCTTAATTCCCTCACTGGAGCGGGATCGTAAGATGCGCGAGTACAAGCGCACGCTGGTAGACGCGCTGCTGGTGGCATTCCCACCTGACAGCGGGCGTACGGTGGAAGCACAAGGCGAAGGCAGAGGAGGAGGAAGAGGTCGCCAACGCAGCCGGGGCACCGGCAGCACCTCAGAAGGCAGGGTTAGCATTGCTGAAATGTGGAAAAGCTTTGTCAGCACGCCACAACAACCAGCACCACCAGCTGAGATGGAACGTCTTAGCAGGAGGCAGCATTTCACCAACATGGTTGAGCAGTATGTGTCCACAGGCCTACACGTACTGGATGACGGGTCTGCCCCCTTTAACTTCTGGGTCTCCAAATTGGGCACATGGCCTGAGCTTGCCGTTTATGCCTTGGAGGTGCTGGCCTGCCCTGCAGCCAGTGTATTATCTGAACGTGTATTTAGCACGGCAGGGGGCGTTATCACAGACAAGCGCAGCCGCCTGTCCAGAGCCAATGTGGACAAGCTCACGTTCATTAAAATGAACCAGGCATGGATCCCACAGGACTTGTCCGTACCTTGTGCAGAATAGACATGTATACCGGTGTTGTGACAAAAACTGTCCGGCCATCGGATTGTGTCCGGCCCATACTGCGAAGGCGCAGCGCTTGCGCAGTACAGAGGACAAGGAGATTCACAAAATCTCCGAAGATGAACGGCGCCTGCGCTGTGAGTGCAGGTTCAAGCCCCACCATCCAAGTGGACATACGGTAGCACATAGTAACAGGGCCCCTCACGGGCTCGGTTCGATCGCCACGCTTCGGGCACGGCCTCACTTGGCTCGTCTTGAACCACGGATGGTGTGGCCTTCACCTGAACTCACCACGCAGGCGCCGTTTGTCTTGGGAGATTTTAGAAATCCCCTTGTCCTACATACTGAGCAAGCGCAGTACAGGGTGGACACTATTTGACGGGGACAGAATTCGACACATCACCGGCATTACACAGCCATTGTTGTATTTTTGAATCAGTGTTGGCTACCTCGTCCTCCTCCACCGCCGCTTCCACCTACACAGCCACATCCACCGCCACTTCAACCTCCTACTCCATATGGACCTCGTCCTCCTAGGTCAAGATTATTATTTTTTATTTTTATTTTTTTTATGTTATTTTAAGTTATTTCCCTATCCACATTTGTTTGCAGAGCACTTGCCATGCTCTTAACAACATTTTGCTGCCATTTGCAGCGCTCTAGCCCTTTCCATTACCTTTTTAGAGCCTTTTAAGTCCTTAGAAGTCCGGGCCCCCATTGACTTCAATGGGGTTTGGGTTCGGGTCCGGGTTCGGGTTAAAGTTCGGTCCTGAACCCGAACTTTTTTCCGAAGTTCGGCCGAACCCGTCGAACCCGAACATCCAGGTGTCCGCTCAACTCTACTGACGAGGCAATATATTCCTCTATATTATTTTTATTATTTTGGGATTGCATTATGATAGGTAAATTATACAGAGACTGATAAAACTTACGGAAAGTCATAGCAATCTGAGTAGGAAGATATATCTTGCTCCCCCTCGAATCCACCAAATATGGAATATAAGATTGGGTTTTCTGTTCTTGTAAAGCTCTAGCCAATAAACGTCCACATTTGTCTCCTGATTCATAATAGTATCTCCGACATCTCTGTACTGCTGCCTTCGCTCTATAATGCAATAAGTCGGTCACTTGTCTGCGGAGGGCTAAGAGCTCCCTCTCTCCCGCTCCTCCCGCGTCTTGTTTATGTTTGGTCTCCAGTACTTGTATATCTGTGAGTAATTTATTCAATTGCTTTTCCTTGTCCTTCTTTATCCTAGAGCCGTGCTTAATAAGAATCCCTCTTATTACAGTTTTATGCGCCTCCCATATTATCCCTGCATCTGTCTCTGGTATAGAATTATATTGAAAATAGTATTCTAATTCTCTCATTACCTCTTGAACCGTTGCCTTGTCCTCCAGCAGGCTCTCGTTCATTCGCCACTGTCTCATCTTTCCCTCCGAATATTTATTCATACTCAGTGTCATGGTAATCGGGGCATGATCCGACCATGTGATACTCCCTATCTCTATTTCTTTAATCTCCGTTATCATGCTATATAGAACAATAAATAGATCGATTATAGAGTATCCCTTATGTGGAGTTGAATAAAAGGTATAGTCCCTTTCATCTGGATGGTACACTCTCCAGGCATCAATAAGTTGATAATTATGGAAGGTCTGTAAGACCCTCCTGCGAAGGCCTTTAGCAACCGAGTTATATGTGAGGTAGTGTTTCGTGCTACTCAAGAGTAATAAAATAGTGACTGGAGTAACTATCAATGGCTGCAAAATGAATCTGTGTTCACTTAACACATAAACAGTAATATAAAGAAAAAAGGGGGGATTTTGCGCTAAAGAAAAAAAGTATCACACAAAAAACGCTTCTATGTCACATAAATCTAATGGTAAATAAATACCCAGTGATATAATTGTTCATAAATGATAAATGCTATAGTGCAATCACCAGAATAAAGTGCAAGTGCATATATAAACACAATAGTGCAGAAAGTTCAATATTGCAATGGTTGCTGTTCAGGAAAGTTCAGGAAAGTTAGCAACCGAGGATCTTCCTGCTGAGGTATCCACGTTAGGATCTAGGGGCAGATTAAAATCTCCCCCCAGGAGTAATTTCCCTTCTGTAAATTTCATAAGTTTATTGAGGGTGGAGCAAATGAATTGATCTTGGTTAATATTAGGTGCATATATCGTCGCCAAGGTCACTTTAATACCATCCATCATGCCTTTAAGAAACAAAAATCTGCTCTCTATGTCTATTCTTTTATCTATCAATTTCTAGACATGTGCACACTGAAATATTTCGTTTCGGAATTTCGTTTTCGTCCGAAAAATAAATTTATTTAGTTACTCCCGAAATTCGTTTTTATTTATTTCGTTTTTCGTTAGAAATTGCATTCGTCCGAAAATCTGAATTAATTAAGGTCGAATCTGTCATTGAAGGCTTATGGTGTCTGTCGAATATTCAAAGAAGATTCGACGGAGCAGCGAAACTGTACGACTCTGCAATCATACATTTCCGGTCGAATGTTCCGCCCACAAGCTATAGTAGAATTCTAATGTTGTATGACTAGTAATAATTATATTTATAAATTATTATTACTAGTCAACCAACATTAGAATTCTTCTATAGCCTATGGGCGGATGCATTTGACCGAAAATGTACGATTGCAGCGTCGTACAGTTTTGCTGCACCGTCGAATCTTCTAACTTTCGATGCTTTGTCGAATCTTCGTCATTCTAGCTATTTTACTGCTCCTCCTCTTTGGTTACAATCAGCCAATAACATTCATCATCATCATTATTTTTATTTTACTCCCCCCACCCAATTCCAGCAGTGATCTTTTCTCTCTATGTCGAATCTTTTCTCTCTATAATAATGAATCTTTTCTCTCTATAATGTCGAATCTTTTCTCTCCTATGTCGAATCTTTTCTCTCCTATGTCGAATCTTTTCTCTCCTATGTCGAATCTTTTCTCTCCTATGTCGAATCTTTTCTCTCCTATGTCGAATCTTTTCTCTCTATGTAAAATAATCTTGGACTAATAGAGTTAAGGTTAGGCACATTCGACCACAGGTTCGATAGACACAGATTGTTATTGTCAGCGTCACGTCGAATCTCCTATCTATATCGAACTGTTGTAGCAACGAAAACGAAAATAAAGCATTTGTTTATGTCGGATCTTTCGGTTTTCGGATTCTGTGCTTTCGTTTTCGTTTGTTAAAACGATAACGAAAATAGCTGAAATTCGGCCGAAAATGCATTCGGACGAAAACGAATGCACATGTCTATTAATTTCCATTGTACTCGTCTTGCTATTAGAATAGACACCCCTCTGGATTTACTTGCCCTATTAAAAGCATGGTATACCAGGGGGTAAAGATTATTCTTCAAAATTGGTGCTTTGCCCTCTCTAAAATGTGTTTCTTGAATAAATGCCACGTCCGACTGTGATCGTTTCAGATCTTGAAGGAGCATCCTCCTCTTTTCTGGCGTATTGAGCCCCTTAGAGTTTGGAGAGGTAACTCTCAGCACCTCCATCCCCCCCGCCGACCCGAGGGAAAAAAAAAAAAGACAAAAGGGTTCTAACAACCCTAATGTATTACGGTGGGTAAGAGCACCCCCGTATCCCCCTTTCAAGAATAGGGAGATTCAAATTGAAAGTTTTTTGTAATCACATTCGATTTACCACTTAAGTGAGTACTTACCTACGTGGGGGTACAGTCAAGAATATGCGGGTGCGATCCCTCCCCCTCCCTCCCCCTTCCCTCCCCGCCAATCTAAACCACATTATTATCTGCCCTGTTACCAACAACTTCTCTTCCAATATATATATATATATCCATACCATTAAACATTTTACAATTTCCCTTCTATATCCATATTGTAAGTACTATCCCCTAGAATAGGAGAGAGGAGATTTTTGATCAAAAAAAACATGACATTTACCATGGTTAAAACGCTAACTAACATATCTACGTAATTAATTAAACCCCGGTATAGAGATTCTAATATAGAAGAAGAAAGGGGGAGGGAGCACATTACTATATACCTCTTTAGTTAGGGTGCTGGAAATTCCGGAGGGCCCTTTGGGTAAGACCTCCTCCCATCACACAAAAAAAGGAAAAAACACAACCCAATCCCCCCTTAACCCAACTCCACACCCTTTACACCCTTTACACTTTACACTCCCCCCCAACCCCTTTAATGGTGGATTCCATGTGACCCCCAAAAAAATAAAAAAATAAAATAAATTCCCCCCCCCTTTTCCCTTTCTATCTCCCCTTTGTCCCAGAAAAAAAAAAAAAAAAGGTGATTACGAGTACCGTACCCAATTACCGTACATTTAATTAGTGTTTACCTCTCTCTTAAGCCCCTATATGTGAGGGTTTTATTCCCCCTTTTTGATAGACGTGCATTTAGCTTATATTTGACCCCCCTCCCTACCCCCCCTAATGCTCAAAAACACCCCCTTTATGTGCAATTCTATTTCTATCCCTTCCCCCCCCCTTTTACCTCAACCCCCCCTCCAGAAACATAACAAAATATATCCACCGGCTCTCCATCACTACATTGTATTAACAATTACAATCCTGTTGTCAATCCCACCCCCCTTATTTCGGCTCCTTGTATGTGTCCATTCCAGGGTATCATCCACAGAAGAAAAAATTATACTTATGTATACACATAACACACAGGGAGACAGTTCTTCCCCCCCAAAAAAAACCCATATGGTAAAGTTTATTTTCCTTTCTTTTTCTCTTATCTCTTCTTTATATATCCTAGTACCAAGCAAATCAGTTCCTCCTCTGAAAAAAAAAAAAGAAGATACCTGAGGGTAATTTGTGTCCTCTTTCTGATTTCTCCTCTTCTTACCAGGGTGTCGCCTTAAAAGTACAGAAAGGAAATAATAAAGAGAAGTAAAATAATATGGTTGCCTATGTAACTTTATCGCTACTTATCGCTACTTGGCCTCCTGAGCTGTATTTTCCTGTGCTCTTCGCCTCCATCTGCTAGTCTGGGGCTGTTCCCCTGTCTGTTGGGGCTGATAGCCCTGTCGAGGTTCCCGTTGTCCGGGAGACTGTATTGGTCGCAGCCAATTTGGTATTGGTAAAGCTGGGATCCCCAGGAACCCAAAAAGATCAGTGGCATCAGTCATCCTATTCAAAGTAAAAGATATCCCCTCTTTCCATACAGTCAATGCAAATGGAAATCTCCACCTGTATGTTAATCCCATCTTCCGCAGCTGATCTAGTAAAGGTCTTAGTATGGCTCGACGCTGTAGAGTTTACCTTGGCTCCGTTAAAGTCAATGACCCCCACACTCCAAGCCTTCCGCACAATGTCCTCTTTATATGCATACCTATGTAATCGACAAATAATATCGCGGGGCCTGTCTTCCTCCATCCGTTTAGGACCCAAGGCCCTTTGCACCCGATCTATTTCTAATACCTCTGGCGGGTTAGGTTCCAGTACTCTTTTAAGTATGGAGACCACTGTTTCTCTAAGTTCTTCCTGACCCACAGATTCTGGGAGACCCCGTAACCGTACGTTCCCTCGTCTGCTTCGGTCCTCCATTTCCTCTATGTGTAACTGTAGATTCAGTGAGTATTCCTTCTGTTTTACCAGCTCCTGTTCCACATTTGCCAGCCTCCCCTCCACCACATCAGCTGCAGCCTCCCCCTCTGTGATCCGCACGCTCAACTGTTGAACGTCGGACCGGACCTCCTGTATCTCCCGCTGGTGGGTTTCAGTCACCCGGAGGATCATTGCCTCAATATCCTCCCCGGTAGGCAGTTCTTCTATGTCTGCCCTGGTCGGCATTGCCCGCAGCAGGTCCCTGATCTCACCAAAATCAGTATCGTCTCGTCTAGTGGCAGGACATCCCTTCTGAGTCTCAATTACCGCGCCGCCCGTCGTCAGAGCTAAGAGAGTTACGGAGCTCTCAGGCTCACTACCCTGGGATTCAGTCTGTCCCCCCGTACTCATCCTCTCCGCTTGCCGTGAGGTCTCCCTCCCTCGTAGATTAACGTTGTCTATTCGGGCACTTCGGGTCTGGACCCCAATGAAATAGTCCTTAATCTCTGTCCGTCCTGTCTTCTATGTCAAAACATCCAGTGGGGAGATCTCAGCATTCAGGGAGAGCACACCGCCGTTTTCATACCCCACCAACGCAGCACAGTCCCGTCCTCTCTCTTCCCCCACTCTGATGCACGCCGCTCCTCGCACTGCACTCACTTCCTGGTAAGTGTCATGGGCTCCTTGCTCCAGGCTGAGGGTTTTGGGGGATGTAAGCCAGGGAGTCACTTCAGACAGGCATACTCAGGCTCCGGTTCCACTGCACTGCACTGCTTACACAAAGAAGGGGGGGGCCGAAGGTCACCTCTCTCACGGACGACCCCGCTCCACTCCGTTCCCCGCCAGCCAGCAAAACTCCTCCTCGCTATGAAGCGGAGATATACATATATCGCAGCACAGTCCCGACCCCACTGAGATAGTCCTTAATCTCCGTCCGTCCTGTCTTCTCAAGTTTAGAAGCAGGAGCCAAAGTTTTCTTTTGCTTGGCCGTGCTCATTTCTTGCTGTCAGGCTGCTATACCATGACATCCAGCGGGGAGATCTCGGCGTTCAGGAAGAGCAGCTCCTCACACCGCCATTCTCAGACCACACCCCCCACATTACTAGCATTTCAACCCCACCCAGCGGCCCCCAACACTGACGGGAAAGGAGAGAGGGCTCGATCTGCACCTCTTTCTTCCACCCCTACCCCTCGGTGTCTGCCCACACTCTAAATCCCCGGCGCTGTGCCCCAGAAAAGGATAGTGGGGGCCAAAAATTGGAAGTCTAGCAGCCTCAGATACATCTGGATGAGAGGTGCTGACTGCCAAGGGGTGAGTGAGCTCACCATCCATCCCTGTCTGTGACTGAAGTCTCCCCCCTTTTCTCTCCTGCCTCTGAGTACACTAAGGAAAATCAGGGTTCACAGAGCACCCCTACATCAGAGTTCCCCTTTACACCTGAGGCCACAGTGTTCCCCCTTACAGCAGAGTCCTCTCCGTACATCAGAGTGCTCAGTTTTCCCCCTTAAATCAGGATTCCCAGAGCATCCCTTAGAGTTCCCAGAGTTCTCCCTTACACCAGAGTCTGCAGAGTCCCCCCTTACAGTGAAAGGGAACTCTGCGAGTTCAGATATAAAAGGGGAAACCCTGTGGATTCAGATGTAAAAGGGGAACTCTTTTTATTAACTTCATATGATTAGAAATGTTATTTAATAGCAAAATATTTGTATAGTTTATACTATTAAAAAAAAAAATTGCTGTGCGCCGCTAAAGTGTTTGGGTTTGATTTGAAGAAAAGGTGTCAATCCTATTTTCAGGCCTAAAATGATTTTTAAGCATGTGTGCAAAAGAAATGCAAGAACGGCTCCGGCAGCGAAAGGGTTAAGGATATATTCCATTTATTTGCTGGAAAACTATAGAGGTGTATAAATAAATTCCTGTTGCTCGCTATTTAAAAATGTGTTTCTGTGCATTAGCCTATAATCTGTTTTGCTGGCTCCAGACTCTGTATCTATAGCAAGTGGCAGATGTCAGACAGACTCTAAGGTCATTGCCTTTAATAAGTGTCTACATGGTCAAGCAGATGCTAATGCGGCTTCGCCGAGCTCCTGTAACTTTCCAACCTGAAGTGCTATTTCCTGCCTGCACACTTCATTGGCCGCTCTGCTGTTAATCTGCTATTTAATTGAATGCAGTCTTAAGTGTCAGGATGCTGCAAATGCGACACGCATAAGGTTAGGGAGTTGCTCTTCATAAGCGCCCCACCTTTCCGAAAAGGAAAAAATATATATATATATATATATATATATATATATATATATATATATATATATATATATATATATATTAGCCATCGTACCGTCTTTAACTGGTAATACCATTGATCTACAATTTTAGTGGATGCACATTTCTTTTTATATGATGATAGATTCCCCGGAGCACTTATATTATGGCCCAACTTCCCAGAAATGCCCCTAATTTGTCTCTTGCAAGGTGGCATTTTTCGACGGCGAAATGTGCCCTCCTGCCAGCAATGCAAATTTATGGATAATTGAAAAAGTGGACAGAACAGCATGAATCTTAACCACCAGTCTCATACAAATCCTCCCGTCTCCTTGCTGCAAATTGGTGCCAAATACGCTGCGCGAAAAAAAAAAAAAAAAGTCCTTTCCTCCCACACGCTCTACAAACAAATAATATTGAACTTGTTTCTGTCACCAAAATGTCATTATTGACGAAGTAGGGAGGCTGTAGAGAAAATGGGATTAGGCTCTGGTGTACATGTAAACAACGGGGGGACAACCTATGTAGAAAATTGTATCTGTGCCGCAGTGTATGCGTGCTAATTAGCGGCAAGAAAAGAGAACTAGGTGGCTGTTTCTGAGATTTCACGATAAAAATCGCAGATCGCCACCATTACTAGTAAAAAAAAATAATAATAATAATAAAAATGCCGTAAAACTATCCCCTATTTTGTAGACGCTATAACTTTTTCGCAAACCAATCAATATACGCTTATTGCAATTTTGTTTTACCAAAAATATGTAGAAGAATACGTATCGGCCTAAACTGAGGAAAAAAATAGTTTTTTTATATATTTTTTTGGGGATATTTATTATAGCAAAAAGTAAAAAATATTGCTTTTTTTTTCAAAATTGTCGCTCTTTTTTTGTTTATAGCGCAAAAAATAAAAAACGCAGAAATGATCAAATACCACCAAAAGAAAGCTCTATTTGTGGGAAAAAAAGGACGTAAATTTTGTGAATTGTCAGTTAAAGCGACGCAGTGCCGAATCGCAAAAAATGGCCCGGTCATTGGGCAGCCAATTCTTCCGGGGCTGAAGTGGTTAAAGAATTTACAAGAATTGTGCTATAAATAATATGCAATTGATACTTCTCAATTTATAAAACCTAAACAATATCCTTATTCTCCAAAAATATTCCATACACATCCAAGTTTTCTTTTTTATATATTAAAATGAAAAACATGTTATACAGTAAAACCTTGGATTGCGAGCATAATTTGTTCTGGAAACATGCTTGTAATCCAAAGCACTTGTATATCAAAACCAATTTCCCCATAAGAAATAATGGAAACTCAGATGATTCGTTCCACAACCATTTATTCATAAGTCCTTCAGTCCATATAAAAAGATTATAGCAATGTGATTTGGTTGTGTAACCATAAAATGTCCATCCACAAATGGAAGCCTCCACAGTGGGATTAAAATAAGGTGACCAGATTTTTAAAATGAAATCCGGGGACATATTTATTTTTTTATTGGCAAATGGCACAGGACTGCATAATACACAGAGCGCTGGGCACACCACCTCTTAGCCCTTCCCCCACAACAGCTAATCTCTCTATCACTCCATGCAGCTGCATCAGCTTTGACCCCTCCCTGCTCCCCCACTGCCCTCACCTGTGTACAAACGGACCCCCCCCCCCCCCCATCTGCTCACCTCAGCCCTCCACACAGTAAATTTTTGGCTCCACTGAAGAGCAGCAGCAGGAGTGGCAATGAGATTGTCCAGCAGGGGGTGTCGGCATCCGAGCCTCAAGGCTGTTTCTCAGCCAGCATGGGTTGCCCTGTCTACGTTAATCTTGCCCTGAATCCGGGGACAAAACCGGGGACAGACTTGGTCCAGGGACAGTGTCCTCAGTCCGAGGACTGCCGCCGGAAACTGGGGATGTCTGGTTACCCTAGAGTAGAAGAAAAATCCAACAGGAGCTACAGAGTATAAAATTGAAAAGAGATCCGCCTCTAAGTGTAGCAATATGGTTACATTTAATGAAGGTACAACATTTAGCAACTCACATGGTTGATGATTAAAACAGACACATCTAAGTATGCAGGCATCCGGTGTAAAGCTGTCTGCCATCGTGGCCGGGAAGACTACCCTGCAGTAGAGGAATCTGAAAGTGAGGCTTGAAGTGCTCGGGGAGCGCAGCGTGGAAAGGATGACGTCAATGGCGGTGAGGAGGACGGTCTATGTGGACAGATTTACCCCGGATGCCTGCATACTTAGATGTGCCTGTTTTAATCATCAACCATGTGAGTTTCTAAATGTTGTACCTTCATTAATGTAACCATATTACTACATTTAGAGGCTCCTCTCTTCTCTTTTATACTCAGTTGTGACATGATGCTTCTTGTATATCAAGACATCACTTTTTATTTAAAAAATTTGCTTGTCTTGAAAAATGCTCTCAAACCAAGATACTCTCAAAACAAGGTTTTACTGTACATACCTGCTCTGTGCAGTGGTTTTGCACAGAATAGCCCAGATCCTCCTCTTCTTGGTTCCCCCACTGGCTATCCTGGCTCCTTCCCCCACAGTGTCCCAATAGAAGGCTGCTTTCTATGGGGGGCACTCATGCAGGCTCACTCCTGAGCCTCGCTGTCTGCATCCATTGACACAGACAGCATGGCCCTGCCCCCCGCTCTCATCATAAGATTTGGTTGAAAGGAGTGGGAGCCAATGCTATTAATATGCCCAGTGAGGAAGGACAGAGCCAGGAGAGACGCTGCTCTCGTGCACAGTGCTAGATCGAGATGAGGCTGCAGCTTGGCTCGGGTGCCCCTATAGCAAGTTGCTTGCTGTGGGGGCATTTAACAGGAGGGAGAAGCCAGGAGCAGCGAAGAGGGACTCCAGAGAGAGAGATATCATTTAGCCCCTTTTCAAATCATTAGTAAGATCTCATCTGGAATCAGGGGCAGATCCAGAGTCTAGTCTCGGGAGGGGCACTGCCACAAAATAAGGTGTTGCTTACAGAACTTGTCATAGCGTAAAAAATAAAAACAGCAGAAGTGATCAAATACCACCAAAAGAAAGCTCTATTTGTGGGGAAAAAAAGGACATCAATTTTGTTTGTGTACAGCATCGCAGACTGTGCAATTATCAGTCAGATAAAGTAACGCAGCGCAGTATCGCAAAAAATGGCCTGGTCATGGAGAGGGGGTAAAACTGAGCTAAAGGTGTTAACATTGAACAAGTTTTAAGGGCTTTTTTTTTCATACATAATGATAGTTATTCATTTATTTTTTTACTCACTTTTAGTAAAATATTTTGGTGCTCTGACTGGACCTCTGGTGGGGGGAGGGGCTCCCATGCAGGTCGCAGGAGCAATGAGATGAGCAAGATCCAGTGATTGCACTCAGGGCCGGATTTCCCACAAGGCCACCGAGGCCAGGCCTCGGGGCGGCAGTTGATACAGGGGCGGCGGCGCCGCTCCTGCGGCGACTTCTCGGCTTTCGCTATCATAGCCCCCTGTGGGCGGCGGCGCCGGCACTTGCTACTTTGCCTAAGCTGTGTGGAGGCGGCCGTGAGTGACAGGCGCGCGCACGGAGGCGTGCGTGGCGGCGTGAGGCGGCGCTCACGGAGGCGTGCATGGTGGCCTGAGGCGGCGTGAGGTGGCGCGCGGTAAGGACACCAAGAGAAATTAGAGGACTTTGAAGGCTGCCGCAGGTGTGTACACGCATCTCAATGGGACTTTTTTTATACCGGTTAGCAACATATTTTTTTTATCTTGTTTTTTCATTCAAAGTGAAAGACCACTTTAATATCGATTTTCGTGCTTGTTCTTGCAATTATATTTGTATGTGGGAGGCAGCAATATTTACTCTTTATTTGCTGTAAGCATACTTTGCTTCCTGCCTAGCAGTGGTGCACAATTCTTGTGCCTACCATTTGGTACATCCATCTATCAGGCCTGGCTGTCTGGAAACAAAATACGCTCCATGTGGCATATACCTTATCTCAGCAGTTTCTAATAAGCGAGTGATTGCAGTGAGGGCCCATTTGCACTGTACTTTGCAATGCTGCAGTACTAGAAGATACAATTCAATAGACTTGAATGAGGGATTGCAAGAAAAAAGACAAATAAAGTGTAATAAAGTTATTTGTGCAACAGGCTGTTGCACAAATCACTTTATTACACTTTATTTATGATATCTATGGCTGCTAGTGCTATGCATATTTATATAATCCATATTGAGCACTATATTTGGCTGCTTCTGCTTGGCACACACGCACAGTCGCACATGATGATGAATTTAAGTCGTCCTCATCATGTGCGATTGTACGTGTGTGCCAGGCCCAAGCAGAAGCAAGCAGCCAGTTAAATATTATAGTGCTAAATATGGATTATATAAATATGCATAGCAGCCATAGATATCATAAATAAAGTGTAATAAAGTGATCTGTGCAACAGGCTCATTAAAGGGGTTGTAAAGGCAATTTTTTTTCTTTTTAAAAAAATAACAAACATGTTATACTTAACTCCACTGTGCAGCTCGTTTTGCACAGAGTGGCCCCGAACCTGATCTTCTGTGGTCCCTCGGCGGCTCCTCCCAGCAAGAACTAACCCCCTTCATGCGAGCTCTCTCGCATATGGGAAAGTTCTTGCGGTCGCGCTCCCGTGATACAGCCGGTCCCCGTGTGTGTGTGTGGGGGGGGCGGCATTGAAGGACCCGGCCTTGGGGCGGCAAAGGGAGTAAATCCGGGCCTGATTGCACTAGTCTGTCCGCATTCCACAGGCAGCATTAGATGCTGCTTCTTCCTGGGTTCACGCCACTCTGCACTGCAATGTGAAGAAGATAGAGGGAGGAGATGGGTGGAGCAAACACTCACTCGGGGGGGAGGCCTGCAGTGTGGACTGTGGAGAAGATGGAGGGAGGAAGAGCTGAGGGGGGTAAAGCCAACACACTCACTCAGGGACTTCGAGTCAGGGGCGCGCCTCTCTCTCGCTCTCCTCATCAGCAGCGGCAGGTCCGACGTGACTCCCTGACATCACTCGTTGCTAGACGCCAGGTGGCCCAGGAGCTAGAAACCAGTGCAGGGAACACAGACAGAGGCTAAGCCAGAGGCGCAGCTCCACCCACCTCCTCCTGGTCCAACGTGGCAGCGTGATATTACACAGAGTCTCAGTCTCTGCCTCTCTCTCTGTGCCGCTGATCGGCTGGTGATGATACTGAGAGAGAGAGAGACTCAGGAGTCACGATTGCACTGCAGTCAGTGATATTTTCGGGGGGGGGGGCAATTGCCCTGTTGCCCCCCTTCTGGATCCGCCCCTGTCTGGAATATGCAGTTCAGTTTTGGGCACCAGTTCTCAAAGAGGATATTGGGGAACTGGAGAAAGTGCAGAGAAGGGCAACCAAACTGATAAGAGGCATGGAGAAGCTCAGGTATGAGGAAGGAATAGAGGAACTGAATTTATTCTCTCTTGAGAAGAGGAGATATGATCAACATGTATAAATATATAAGGGGTCCATATAGTGAACTTGGTGTTGAGTAATTCACTTTACGGTCAACACAAAGGACAAGGGGGCACTGTTTACGTCTAGAGGAAAAAAGATTTCATCTCCAAATACGGAAAAGAGAGAAAGTTACCGCTCAAAATAAGCTGTTGCTCTGCTCACTAGATCCTCAGCATAGGGTGCAGGCAATTGCATATAGCAATGCAGGGACTGAAGGAAAAGCTTGGACAGCCGCACTCCAAAAATTGGTTGTTTTTATTTTTTAAAAAAAGGAAAAAATTACATCAACACAAAATCACAGCAAAACACAGCAATGGAGTTGACGCGTTTCGCACTACAGATCAGTGTGCGGCTGTCCAAGCTTTTCCTTCAGTCCCTGCATCCAAAGTAAGAGCTGTGAAAATATGGAACAGACTCCCTGCAGAGGTGGTTCTGGCCAGCTCAGTAGATTGCTTTAAGAAAGGCCTGGATTCTTTCCTAAATCTACATAATATAACTGGGTACTGACATTTATAGGTAAAGTTGATCCGGGGAATATCCGATTGCCTTTTGGGGGATCAGGAAGGAATTTTTCCCCCTGCTGTAGCAAATTGGATCATGCTCTGCTGGGGTTTTTTACCTTCCTTTTTACCCTCCTCTGGATCAACTGTGGGTATAGAATTGCGTATATTGGATTGTACCATATTTTTTGTTTTTATTTTTTTATGGTTGAACTGGATGGTCTTTTTTCAACCTGACTAACTATGTAACTATGTAATCCAGGCTGCCCTGTGCAAAACCACTGCACAGTGGAGGTAAGTATAACATGTTTGTTATTTAAAAAAAAAAAAAACAAGACTTTATAATTACTTTCTCTGTACAATGGAACGTAACAAATTAATAATAATAAATATCAATAATGATAAATACGTATTATTATTATTATTAATTATTATTTAGTT
Organism: Rana muscosa; assembly: GCA_029206835.1. Classification (NCBI taxonomy): domain Eukaryota; kingdom Metazoa; phylum Chordata; class Amphibia; order Anura; family Ranidae; genus Rana; species Rana muscosa. The sequence continues at coordinate 456,895,210 of CM055118.1, forward strand.
CCGTTCCATTTGTTTAGATGCGGCCTTCATTATTTTGGATAAATTTGTATTCGTTACGTTCACTAAGAGGCAAATTTGTAAGGAAATTTAATAGTTTGTTGTTGTTATTAGTTAGTTAGTCATTATTTCGAATTTTCCTTTCTTATTTTCAGATTTTCTAATTTTGGGATTTCCCAATTTTCAAATTCCGGAATTCCAAATTTTCGAATTTACGAATTTTCAAATTGACGAATTCAGAATTTCCGAAAAAAAAACAAAACGAATGAATGAAAACAAACACATTTTTCGGCAGTGCACATGTCTAATCTTTTTCCTTTTCCCACATCCTCTTTCGTCCTTATTCCATCCTTGGGGACCTCTGGCAATAACCTGCTGTATTTGCTGTATTTCATGAGCTATGTAAGTTTGTTTATAATCTGATTTTCCACATGACCTTTTGAGTATGTTTGCAGTTGCATTTGTATTATATTTATTATATTTGTTTACTTTAGAAACCCTCTGATGTGCTATCCAAGGGCAATCCTCTGAGGAAGACCATTCTGGTTAAAACACGTTGTGGCCGCTTGGAAAACGCACTACTCATTATACCTGTTCTGGGTGTACTACTTTGTTTTCTCTTTGTTTTGTACATTTTTATGCTATGCACTTTTCAATGTTTAGGCATTTCCCCGACTCATGTGTAGAGGGGGATATTTTAGCTTTTTCAGTAAACTTCAATAAAATTTGTTTTTATGCTAGTTTTTGTTTATACTTACCTGGTATCACAAAGCCCCGGTGCTACTTATTATTCCCCATTTTCCTTGTGGATTGTCCTTAGTACAAAATTTGGGGCTGATACCTATCATTGGTACTTTTTGGCTGTACTTGGGATATATATCTGTATGCAGTGGCGTAGCGTGGGTTGTCAGCGCCCAGGGCAGGGCAAGAGATTTGCGCCCCCTAACCCGCGGATTTTTAGCACTCTGAGTCCCTATAGCTAGTACAGTAGTACTGACCAACCTGATTCCTACACCGACCTACTTGACCACTATACTAACCTACCTGATTTCTATACGTACCACTAAACTGATCTGATTGCTATACTGACCACTACACTGACCCACCTGATTCCTACACTGTCCACTACACACCTTATTATTGCTCACTGATTGGTTGCTAGACGATACTGTACATAATTGCCGCTTATCCATTGTTTGCTAGAGGTTACTGCACATCATTACTACAAACTGATTGGTTGCTAGAGGTCACTGCAAAATATTATTGTTTACTGATTGGTTGCTAGAGATTACAGCAGATCATTACTTATTACTGATTGGTTGCTGAAGATAACTGCACATCATTACCACTCACTGGTTGCTAGAGGTTACTGCACATTATTAATGCTCCCCAATTGGTTGCTAGACATTGCAGCACATCATTATGGCTCACTGATTGGTTGCTAGAGGTTACAGCACATCATTACAACCCACTGATTTGTTGCTTAAGGTTACAGCACATCATCTCACTGCCTGCACACCACAGACTGTGGAAGTGACGGGACCCACCAATAGACAGAAAAGAAGTAGAACTAGAACTAATTATTAGCAATGAGGGTTGGGGGTGCGCTGTGTATTGAGTGCAAGGCTGAGGGATGCGCTTTGTACGTAATGCAGGGTTCAGAGGTGCACTGTGTATGTAGTGCAGGGTTGAGAGGTGTGCTGTGTACTGAATGCAGGTTTAGAGGTGCGCTGTGTGTGGCGTGCAGGGTTGAGGGGGTGCGCTGTGTGTGGCGTGCAGGGTTGAGGGGGTGCGCTGTGTGTGGCGTGCAGGGTTGAGGGGGGTGCACTGTGTGTGGTGTGCAGGTTTGAGGGGGGTACGCTGCGTGTGACATGCAGGGTTGGGGGATGCGCAGTGTGTGGCATGCAGGGTTGAGGGGTTGCGCTGTGTGTGGCTTGCAGGGTTGAGGGGGGTGCTGTGTGTGGCTTGCAGGGATGAGGGGGGTGCACTGTGTGTGGCTTGCAGGGATGAGGGGGGTGCGCTGTGTGTGGCTTGCAGGGATGAGGGGGGTGCGATGTGTGCAGCTTGCAGGGATGAGGGGGGTGCGCTGTGTGTGGTTTGCAGGGATGAGGGGGGTGCGCTGTGTGTGGCTTGCAGGGTTGAGGGGGTGCGCTGTGTGTGGCTTGCAGGGATGAGGGGGGTGCGCTGTGTGTGGCTTGCAGGGTTGAGGAGGGTGCGCTGTGTGTGGCTTGCGGGGTTGTGGGGGGTGTGCTGTGTGTGGCTTGCAGGGTTGAGGGGGGTGCGCTGTGTGTGGCTTGCAGGGTTGAGGGGGGTGCCCTGTGTGTGGCTTGCAGGGTTGAGGGGGGTGCGCTGTGTGTGGCGTGCAGGGTTGAGGGGGGGTGCGCTGTGTGTGGCTTGCATGGTTGAGGGGGTGCGCTTTGTGCGGCGTGCAGGGTTGAGGGGGTGCGCTGTGTGCGGCTTGCAGGGTTGAGGGGGGTGCACTGTGTGTGGCTTGCAGGGTTGAGGGGGGTGAGCTGTGTGGGGCTTGCAGGGTTGAGGGGGGTGCGCTGTGTGTGGCGTGCAGGGTTTAGGGGGGGTGCACTGTGTGTGGCTTGCAGGGATGAGGGGGGTGCGCTGTGTGCGGCGTGAAGGGTTGGGGGGTTGCGCTGTGTACATCCCCCCCCCACAAATACAAAGCTCTCTTTCTCACAGATTCAAGTTCAGAGCTCAGCCCCAGCCCCCCTCCGGCTGCCATCATCCCGTACAGAGCTTTCCTCTGTAGAGGAGTACTCACAATATCCGTGCAGCTGCTGGTGAGGAGGGGCTTCTGTCTGTGTGGACAATGCCTCATCCTCTTCCTCCTGGCCCCGGTTTCCTCCAGTCCTAGGGTGGTCGGTGCAGGGTCAGAGTGCCGGTGTCCTGTCGAGAAACACCGGGGCAGAGTAGCAGCACACTGACAGGCACAGGCAGGACTCAGGAAAAGCGGCGGTGGTCGGAAGTCTGAGGCTGTGGGGCGGGCTAAGTGGAACGGAAAGCATGTCGCACAAGCCGGGATCCTGGACCTCGTGTGTGGGGAGTGGCGTGTAATGGAAAGGATGCCTCGTGAGTCGCCTGCCCTCCTCCTTTCCCCCAGTCTCCGCACTGTCACAATCCCTGGAATCATCATGGATGGTCTTCAGTGTTCATTTACTCACTGCTGTGTCAGTGTCACCGTTGGAGCCTAAGCCGGGACTGCACCACAACTTCTTTCTCATAGCGAAGCGGAAGAGCTCACAATCTCCTAGACTGCACAGCGCAGGAGAAGAGCTGCAGGTAACCTGCCCCCTGCTGCCCTCTAAATTTTGCACCCGGGGTGACCGTCCCCCCTGCCCCCCCCCCACGCTACGCCACTGTGTGTATGTAGCAGAATATATATTACCGTAAACTGATGAAGAAATTCTTTTTTTTTTCAGTTTTTCTATTGGATATATTTTATAACAGAAGGTAAAAAAATTTTTTATTTTTTTTGAATTGTCAGTATTTTTTTGTTTATAGCGCAAAAAATAAAAAATGCAAAGGTGAGCAAATATCACAAAAAGAAAGCTCTATTTGTGGGAAAAAAAAGACATACATTTTATTTGGGTACAGCATCGCACGACCTCACAATTGTCAGTTAAATTAATGCAGTGCCGTTTCGCAAAAAATGGCCTGGTCATAAAGGGGGGTAAATCTTCTGGAGGTCAATTGGTTAACAACCAACTACAGGAAATAATTTTGGAAATGACTGCAGATGGTAATTGTAGTCTGTTAATCACTTTTACCTCTTTACTATTCTTTCCAGGATATATCACTGTGGAAACCCTGCACTGAGGATAATGGTAGCGTTCCCCAACCACTTCCAGTTCCATTATTTGAACTGAAGCAGTTGGCACAATCGAAGGCTTAGTTGCCAGTTAATTAAATTCAGGTAATATGCAGGGACTGGAAGTGATCAAGTAACTGTACCCCAGCTCTCACAGTGGGGGTTTCGGAGCACAGTATATTGGAAAGGACACCCTGATGCAAATGTAATTAACGCAGAACACTTACTTCCCTCAATCCTTTCCAAAAATAATTGCTGGAGCTATTGTTGAATTTTTACTTTAGTGAAACTTCATCTGATCCAGATAATACGTTGTGGAGTTATACTTCTTTGGAAAGAACCATTTTTAATATCTGCAAATAGTTTACTAGTTCTAGTGATGGTATCATTTTGTGGAATGTAGTTATGGTTACCTTTCAAATTGATGTTTTCCCATTCAGTTGAATTGGAGATTTTTAGCTAATAGTAATAACAATGGAAATCAATGATCAGACAAACAATAAATTCCATTTATCATTTAAGTGAAATCCTTCAAATACAATTTATTGTTTTCATTAAAGATAAAGTGAGAATGGATACAGCATCTGTGGTTGTAAACCCTGGTTAAAAAAACAAAAACAAAACCCTGCAAGACAAAGGCATAATGAGCTAGTATGCATAGCATACTAGCTCATTATTATTAATTACCTTAGATCGAAGCCCCCGCAGCAGTCCTCGTCCCCCCCTCTTCCTGCAATGACATCTCTCCCGGGGGTTACTTCTGGGTATCGTGGCTCCGGCGATGTGATTGGCCGGAGCCGCGATGACGTCACTCCCGCGCGTGGGCGCGGGAGCTGACGGTAACGGCACACGGACTGAAGCAATGGCACATAGGTGCCATTGCCTCAGTTTCCTTTAGTGTGCATGTGCCGATGACATCGGCACATGCAGGGGACAGGGGATAGCTCCTAAACCTGCAGGTTTAGGAGATATACCGGGTAGCTACAGATAAGCCTTAATATAGGCTTACCTGTAGCATAAAGTGATTGTAAAGGGTTTACAACCACTTTAAAGAATATTTTACTCAACGACGGTACCCTCCCTGGGGGAATGGGCAATTGAATTGGACTATATTAGAGATATAGAAGGTCTGTTGGCACAGGAAATGGGAAGAGAAGAACAGTTTTCTCATACTTGATCCGTTTGGTCTAAGTTTCGACATTCATCTGAGTCTCTAAATTGGGTTAAGGGAAATTCTACCACTTTTTAGCAATGTTGGAGCGAGTATAACTGTTTTTGTTTTCGTAAATTAGTTCCCACCCCCCTCCCCCTTTTTTTTTTTCATTTCCTGGAATGTCAGATTGTTTATACTATAATCACAGCATCCGATCTGTTGTATAATCTAATAGCACCTTTTAGGCCCCTTCCACACGAGGCGGACTCCGTAGCCAGCTCCCTTCAGCTCAGCGGGGGATCAGTCCGTTGATCTCCGCTGAGCTGGCGGATGACAGGTCCCTCTCTGCTCACTGAGCAGGGAGAGGCTTGTCGAGCACCACTGTCTCCTATGGAGAGCATGTCCATTTTCATCAGATCTCACCCTATCCGATCCGCCATGGACGGATGGGGACGTATTGCCATCCGTCTGATTTTAGCGGATCGGATCGGATGTCAGCCGACATGTCTCCGCTGACATCCGACGCTCCATAGAGACGTGTGGAGTGGCCGTTCAGGTCCGCCAACAAAAAACTGACAGGACCTGAAAGGTCCGACCATGTGAAAGGGGCCTTACACTTTCGATAGGGAAGATATGGGATTAAAGGAAGGTATTCATTGTACCCTGAAAGTATATGTAGATGTTTCCATATATACACCTGGTTTGTATAGGGTAAATTCTTGTAAAACTTATATATAAACTAATAAAATAATATTGAAACAAAGAATATTTTCCCTTGGGATTAATAAAGTATTCTGAATCTGAATTCCAGCTATGATAATTTATACATTTACTTTGGTCCTGTTTAGATCAATGTAGCTATGCATGTACGATATCTGGCCGATGCCCCTGGAAGCTGAAAATCACTGATGTAAACATCACTAATACTCAATATACAGACCCTATCAGACGCTCACAGAACAAGTTTGGATGCTCCTCTTATGTTAGAGAAGATCCAGGAGGCGACCAGCTTCTTTCCCAATTCCAAAGCACCTGCGGATGATGGGCTGCCAATGGAGGTATTCCAACAATACACTGATATCCTTTTACCTAAGCTGTTAAAAGTATTCAACAAAGCCCATGAGCAAGGACGGTTACTGCCTTCCATGAACATGGCTAGTATTATTTTGCTTTTGAAGCCTGATAATCCAGTTATGGAGACTAAAGCCTCGTACACACGGGTGGGAATCTCGTCGGGAAAAAAAACTTTCCGGCAAGCTTGCCTTGCTCTCCGAATGTACACCTGGCCATTCAAAAGAACCGCCGTTCTTTTGAATTGTAAGAACGTGGTGACGTCATCGACTACGACGAACATGCGCTCGTCACATTCAATGCCGTCGCCGCCATCTTGCTACACCCTACACTACCCTTGTAAGCTACCGCGCATGCGTCGAAGTCTCATCGAGCATGCGCGGGCTTACCTGGGGACAGGTAAGCATACAAGCCTCGTACACATGCACGGTTTTCTCAGCAGGAAACACTGCAGAGAATCCCAACGAGGAAAATAGAGAGCAGGTTCTCTATTTTTCTCGTCGAGATTCCCGGCAGTTTTCCCGACGAGAAACCATACACACGAACGTTTTTCTCTGCAACAAGCTCTCCCAGCAGCTTTCTTGACGAAAAAAATGGCCGTGTGTATGAGGCTTGATTCCTATAGACCTATTTCCTTGTTACAAGCTGACATAAAAATTTGGGCTAAAGTACTGGCTCAGAGGCTTAAAAAAGTAATTGCTGATATCGTTCATGCAGGCCAAGCTGGCTTCATGCCTAACAAATCTACTGCTGCCAACCTCAGATGACTTTATATAAATATGCAAACACCAGCTGATAATGGAGGGGCGAAAGCGCCTTTGTCGCTGGACGTGAACAAAGTGTTTATTAGCGTGGAGTGGCGCTATTTGTGGGCAGTGCTGGAAAGATTTTGCTTCGGAGAAAAATTCATTGCATGGGTCCGTTTATTGTTTCATAACCACCAGGCTGCTATCCAGGAGGGTGACAGGACCTCACAGGTATTTTTACTGGGTAGGGGTACTGGGCAGGGGTGCCCTTTTCTATTTGCTCTTGCAAAAGAACCCCTGGCAGCTAAAATTAGGACCACCTCTCTGGTTGAGGGTTTTAATTATGGTGCACTCCATGAAAAGATCATGTTGTATGCAGATGACATGCTGATTTTGATGGGAAACACATTGCCCTCTTTGCAGGTGGTAATGGACATAATCACTGAATTTAGCACTTATTCAGGCTTGACTAATAACTGGACCAAGTCAGCCCTGTTGCCGCTGGATGGAGCTCTTGACCCCCAGTTATCGTCTTTCTGCCTATAGTGGGGCAGTTCAGATATTTGGGGATTAAAGTCTTGGCTGAGATTTTGGACTATTGCCGTTTGAACATATTTCCCCTGCTTTCACAGTTTAGGGATAAGGTGAAATTGTGGTCTAAACTACTGCTGTCAGTGGTGGGCAGAGCTAATTTAGAAAAAATTATCTTAATGCCTCAGCTGCTCTATTTCCTACATAATTCACCTGTGGTTATGCCACTTAAAATATTTTGAGTGGTAAATTCCATATTTTGCTACTATGGAAATTGGGCCCTGCTAGAGTAAGGCTGGAGCAGCTCCAGAGGCCCAAGGATAATGGGGGCCTAGCTTTCCCGAACCCCTGGCTATACTACCTGACAGCACAGCTGCTAAACGGCATGAATGGTGTATTGGCCAAGGGGGAAACACACACTGATTCCACATTAGCTGTGGCGTTACACTGTAGAGGCTCAGACTCTCCAGGAAGCCCTTCTTAAAGTCCAACAAAGGTATAGGTTACTACATAAGATTTGGTTCAAAGCAAAACAACTACAAAGAGTGTTAGGATTTACTAGTCACATCCCCATCTGGAATAACAATACTTACCTGGAACTGGCAAAGCTGCAGTGTGCAGCCCGGTGGCGAGCATATGGTGTTACTCACCTCCGTCACATTTTAAGCAATGGCAGGTTGCTCCCATTTGCTCAGATGCAGGCCAGATATGGTTTGTCAAACAAAATGTACTTCCCCTTCCTTCAATTGCAGCACTCCATTAAAGCGCAAGCATCCTTAGAGCAGGTGGTGCTATCTCCCACACCTCTTTTCAATATGATTCAGCAATCCACATCCACTAAAGGGTTCATCTCCAGTAGGGATGGGCCCGGTGCTCGATTCGAACCCATGTTCGAATCGAGCACCGGGCGTTCGCTCGCTCGTCGAGCCCAGAACTATTTGGGCCGTTCGCATCACATTCGTGTGATGCGACCGGCCCCGCAATGCATTGCGGCCGGCGCGGCCGGCGCAGTGCATTGCTGGCTGATGATTGGCCAAGCATGCACTGTGACCCCGCATGCTTGGCCAATCACAGCGCCCGAAACTCGGAGAGCAATAATTGGCTACAGGCAGGACGCCTGTAGCCAATTACAGCTCAGGGGCTTTAGTACACGCCCCACCATTTAAAAGGCAGCCACGCCATCGGCCCCGGTCACATGAGTTCCGGCTTTAGGAGAGATTAGTCTGCTGATTCTGTCTTTGCTTGATACTGAAAGATTTGCTCTTCTTTGCTAAACCATTGGCTATTTCTTTGCTAAACCATTGCTACCTAAGTCATTGATCGTTCATTGCTGCTGATTGCACAGTTAGTGTGTTATTAGCTGCTGCTGGGGATTAGTCTGGTGCGTGCTTACTGTTAGTACAGTATTGCAGTAGTACTAACCGCAGTGCTGTTAGCACAGCATTGCACCCCAACAGCACCCATAGGACTTCTAGTGTGTTAGTGGCAGCAAACAGAGCTCCTATATTTTCTTCTCAGCAGCACCCATAGGACTTCTAGTGTGTTAGTGGCAGCAAACAGAGCTCCTATATTTTCTTCTCAGCAGCACCCATAGGACTTCTAGTGTGTTAGTGGCATCACACAGAGCTCCTATATTTTCTTCTCAGCAGCACCCATAGGACTTCTAGTGTGTTAGTGGCAGCAAACAGAGCTCCTATATTTTCTTCTCAGCAGCACCCATAGGACTTCTAGTGTGTTAGTGGCAGCAAACAGAGCTCCTATATTTTCTTCTCAGCAGCACCCATAGGACTTCTAGTGTGTTAGTGGCATCACACAGAGCTCCTATATTTTCTTCTCAGCAGCACCCATAGGACTTCTAGTGTGTTAGTGGCAGCAAACAGAGCTCCTATATTTTCTTCTCAGCAGCACCCATAGGACTTCTAGTGTGTTAGTGGCATCACACAGAGCTCCTATATTTTCTTCTCAGCAGCACCCATAGGACTTCTAGTGTGTTAGTGGCAGCAAACAGAGCTCCTATATTTTCTTCTCAGCAGCACCCATAGGACTTCTAGTGTGTTAGTGGCATCACACAGAGCTCCTATATTTTCTTCTCAGCAGCACCCATAGGACTTCTAGTGTGTTAGTGGCAGCAAACAGAGCTCCTATATTTTCTTCTCAGCAGCACCCATAGGACTTCTAGTGTGTTAGTGGCAGCAAACAGAGCTCCTATATTTTCTTCTCAGCAGCACCCATAGGACTTCTAGTGTGTTAGTGGCAGCAAACAGAGCTCTTATATTTTCTTCTCAGCAGCACCCATAGGACTTCTGGTGTGTTAGTGGCATCACACAGAGCTCCTATATTTTCTTCTCAGCAGCACCCATAGGACTTCTAGTGTGTTAGTGGCAGCAAACAGAGCTCCTATATTTTCATCTCAGAAGCACCCATAGGACTTCTAGTGTGTTAGTGGCATCACACAGAGCTCCTATATTTTCTTCTCAGCAGCACCCATAGGACTTCTAGTGTGTTAGTGGCAACACACAGAGCTCCTATATTTTCTTCTCAGCAGCACCCATAGGACTTCTAGTGTGTTAGTGGCATCACACAGAGTTCCTATATTTTCATCTCAGCAGCACCCATAGGACTTCTAGTGTGTTAGTGGCATCACACAGAGCTCCTATATTTTCTTCTCAGCAGCACCCATAGGACTTCTAGTGTGTTAGTGGCAGCAAACAGAGCTCCTATATTTTCTTCTCAGCAGCACCCATAGGACTTCTAGTGTGTTAGTGGCAGCAAACAGAGCTCCTATATTTTCTTCTCAGCAGCACCCATAGGACTTCTAGTGTGTTAGTGGCATCACACAGAGCTCCTATATTTTCTTCTCAGCAGCACCCATAAGACTTCTAGTGTGTTAGTGGCAGCAAACAGAGCTCCTATATTTTCTTCTCAGCAGCACCCATAGGACTTCTAGTGTGTTAGTGGCAGCAAACAGAGCTCCTATATTTTCTTCTCAGCAGCACCCATAGGACTTCTAGTGTGTTAGTGGCATCACACAGAGCTCCTATATTTTCTTCTCAGCAGCACCCATAGGACTTCTAGTGTGTTAGTGGCAGCAAACAGAGCTCCTATATTTTCTTCTCAGCAGCACCCATAGGACTTCTAGTGTGTTAGTGGCAGCAAACAGAGCTCCTATATTTTCTTCTCAGCAGCACCCATAGGACTTCTAGTGTGTTAGTGGCATCACACAGAGCTCCTATATTTTCTTCTCAGCAGCACCCATAGGACTTCTAGTGTGTTAGTGGCAGCAAACAGAGCTCCTATATTTTCTTCTCAGCAGCACCCATAGGACTTCTAGTGTGTTAGTGGCAGCAAACAGAGCTCCTATATTTTCTTCTCAGCAGCACCCATAGGACTTCTAGTGTGTTAGTGGCAGCAAACAGAGCTCCTATATTTTCTTCTCAGCAGCACCCATAGGACTTCTAGTGTGTTAGTGGCATCACACAGAGCTCCTATATTTTCTTCTCAGCAGCACCCATAGGACTTCTAGTGTGTTAGTGGCAGCAAACAGAGCTCCTATATTTTCTTCTCAGCAGCACCCATAGGACTTCTAGTGTGTTAGTGGCATCACACAGAGCTCCTATATTTTCTTCTCAGCAGCACCCATAGGACTTCTAGTGTGTTAGTGGCAGCAAACAGAGCTCCTATATTTTCTTCTCAGCAGCACCCATAGGACTTCTAATGTGTTAGTGGCATCACACAGAGTTCCTATATTTTCATCTCAGCAGCACCCATAGGACTTCTAGTGTGTTAGTGGCAGCAAACAGAGCTCCTATATTTTCAGCTCAGAAGCACCCATAGGACTTCTAGTGTGTTAGTGGCATCACACAGAGCTCCTATATTTTCTTCTCAGCAGCACCCATAGGACTTCTAGTGTGTTAGTGGCAGCAAACAGAGCTCCTATATTTTCTTCTCAGCAGCACCCATAGGACTTCTAGTGTGTTAGTGGCAGCAAACAGAGCTCCTATATTTTCTTCTCAGCAGCACCCATAGGACTTCTAGTGTGTTAGTGGCATCACACAGAGCTCCTATATTTTCTTCTCAGCAGCACCCATAGGACTTCTAGTGTGTTAGTGGCAGCAAACAGAGCTCCTATATTTTCTTCTCAGCAGCACCCATAGGACTTCTAGTGTGTTAGTGGCATCACACAGAGCTCCTATATTTTCTTCTCAGCAGCACCCATAGGACTTCTAGTGTGTTAGTGGCATCACACAGAGCTCCTATATTTTCTTCTCAGCAGCACCCATAGGACTTCTAGTGTGTTAGTGGCAGCAAACAGAGCTCCTATATTTTCTTGTCAGCAGCACACATAGTACCTATAGTGTGTTAGTGTCAGCACCCATAGGACCTACAGTGTGTTGTGAGCACACATAGGAGTTCTATTTTTTATACTATATACACTACCGACTACAATGGCTGGAAGACCGCCAAGGAGAGGCAGAGCGTGCCGAGGCAAGAACACAGGGCAGGCAGGCTCTGTTTCTAGAGACAACAGTGCTGGCCGTGGACGTGGTCGTGCATCGTCATCAGCACGTGGCCATGGGACACGCTTGTCTTTGTTTTCGGCAGCTGGACATGTGGAGCCGCATCATGCCGAAGGCTTGGTAGAATGGATGACCAAGCCCTCCTCATCCTCCTCATCCTCTCTCACCCAGGCTCAGGGTACTGGCAGAGCAGCTGCCAACGCGTACTCAATGGCATCATCAGCCACCCCTTCCCTAGACCCACCATGTCCTCCTGAGGAGTCCCCCGAACTGTTTGAGCACAGTGTTGGGTACATGCTCCAGGAGGATGCCCAACGATTCGAAGGCTCGGATGATGATACCCAGCTTGAGGAAGTCAGTAGTGTGCGCGCAGAGAGAGGGGATGCTGAAGGACAGCAATCTGGCAGTAGTGTTCCACCAGCTGCAGCTTACTGCCAGGTTTGCTCTAGTGGTGAAGAGGGAGGGGATGATGAGGTCACTGACTCCACGTGGGTGCCTGAAGGGAGAGAGGAGGAGGAGGAGGAGGATGCAGCGTCACATGTCCAACGAGGCAGGATGCCCCCTGGAGGCCAGCTAGAGGCCAGCACAGCAACTGTACCACACCGCAGAGCTCCGCCTGTGCAGGGCGCTGCCTCTGCACGTTATCACAAAAGTTCTTTGGTGTGGGCCTTTTTTGAGACGAGTGCATCAGATCGCACCACTGCTATTTGCAATATTTGTCTCAAGCGTATCTCGCGTGGCCAAAACATCAGCCGCTTGGGCACCACAAGCATGAGCAGACATATGTCGACCTGCCATGCAGCTCGTTGGCAAGCACACATAAAAGACCCACACCAAAGAACAAAGCGGACCTCTCCTTGCTCCTCATCAGCTGGGATCTCCATCCCCACTATATCTTCAGTCCTCTCTGAAAGCTGCTCTGAGAGGACTGAAGGTGTAGAATTAGGTGTGTCACAACCAAGTACTTGCAGTACACCGACGTCCGATTGTAGCAGGCAAATTTCCCTGCCCCAGCTGCTGGACCGTCGAAAGAAGTATACTCCCAGCCATCCACATGCCCAGCGGTTGAATGCTAGCTTGGCTAAATTGCTAGCACTTCAACTGCTGCCTTTTCAGTTGATAGACTCGGCCCCCTTCCGTGAGTTTGTTCAATGTGCGGTTCCTCAGTGGCAGGTTCCCAAACGCCACTTTTTCTCACGGAAGGCGATTCCGTCTCTCTACTGGCATGTGGAAGGCAATGTCCATGCCTCGCTGGACAGGGCGGTCAGCGGTAAGGTGCATATTACCGCTGACTCATGGTCCAGCAGGCATGGACAGGGACGTTATCTTTCTTTCACGGCCCATTGGGTCACTCTATTGGCAGCTGGGAGGGATGCAGGACAAGGTGCAGTAGTGTTGGAGGTTGTTCCGCCACCACGCCTCCAAAATGCTACTACTGGTTGTGACACACCTCTCTCCTCCACCCCCTCCTCTTCTTCTTCCTCCATGTCCTCTTCGAGTGCTCTGTCCTCGGAACCAGCGGTGCTCCGTAGGCGTACAAGGGGCTACGCGAGTACGCAGGCAAAAAGATGCCATGCCGTGCTTGCGCTGGTGTGTTTGGGGGACAGGAGCCACACTGGGCCAGAGGTTCTGGCAGCTCTGCAGGGGCAGGCCGAGAGGTGGTTGACGCCACGCCAGCTTAAGCCAGGAATGGTCGTTTCTGATAATGGCACCAACCTCCTCTCCGCCCTGCGACAGGGGCAGCTCACCCATGTGCCCTGTATGGCTCACGTCCTCAACCTGGTGGTGCAGCGGTTCTTGGGCAGGTTCCCAGGCTTACAGGATGTCCTGAGGCAGGCCAGGAAAGTCTGTGTGCATTTCCGCCGATCTTATAATGCCAGTGCTCGGCTGACTGAGCTGCAAAAGGAGCTGAACCTGCCCAAGAACCGGCCTAATATGTGACATGCCCACCAGGTGGAACTCAACGTTGGCCATGCTGCAGCGACTGCACACGCAGCAGAGGGCCATCAATGAGTACCTTTGCGACTACGGCACCAGGACAGGGTCAGGGGAGCTTGGCTTTTTTTCCCCACGCCAGTGGAGCATGATCAGGGATGCATGCACTGTCCTCTCACCATTTGAGGAGGCCACGAGGATGGTGAGCAGTGACAGTGCATGCATCAGTGACACTGTACCTCTTGTCCACCTGTTGGAGCATACGCTGCGTGGGATAATGGACAGGGCACTTGAGGCAGAACAGAGGCAGGAAGAGGAGGACTTCCTTGTCTCTCAAGGCCCCCTTTATCCAGACAATGTTCCTTCTGTCCCACCCATCACACAGGAAGAGGAGGAGGAGGAGGAGGAGGAGGAGGATTGTGTGAGCATGGAGGTGGAGCCTGGCACTCAGCATCAGCAGCAGCAGTCTTTTAGGGATGATGTACAGTCCCAACAAACCAGTGGACTTGTACGTGGCTGGGAGGAGGTGGCTGGCGATCATGTCATCCTCAGTGACCCAGAAGACTCCGGACCGAATGCCTCAGCTAACCTACGCTGCATGGCCTCCCTGATCCTGCAAAGCCTGCGGAAGGATCCTCGTGTTCTTCGGATCAAGGAGAGTGACCATTACTGGCTGGCCACTCTCCTTGATCCACGGTACAAGGGTAAGGTTGCGGACCTTATCTTGCCGTCGCAGAGGGAGCAGAGGATGAGACATCTCAGGGAGGCCTTGCAGAAAGGTCTGTGCAACGCGTTCCCAGAAACTGGGAGGTTACAAACTCCTGGTCCTGGACGACGAGTTGCTGAGGCTTCGGTCAGTAGCAGAAGGAGCGGTGGGGAAGGTGGACGTCTGACCGATGCGTTCAGACAATTTTTTAGTCCGCAGCCCCAAGGTATGATCGGTTCCAGCAACCATCGCCAGCGTCTGATATACATGGTGCAGGAATACCTAGGGGCAAGGTCAGACTTGGACACCTTTCCCACCGAAAATCCTCTGGCTTACTGGGTCCTGAGGATGGATCACTGGCCAGAGCTTGCACAGTATGCAATTGAGCTACTGGCCTGTCCTGCATCCAGCGTTCTTTCCGAACGCACATTCAGTGCTGCTGGAGGATTTGTCACCGATCATAGGGTGCGCCTGTCCACCGACTCGGTTGATCGACTGACCTTCATAAAAATGAATCAGTCTTGGATCACCACCAGCTACCAGACACCTGAAGCGGATATAACGGAATAATTTATAATGTCACATCCCTTCAAGACTGCCTATGCTGATGCTGAGTGACTGTCCTGTTATGTTCACTGACTATCCTCTTCCTCCTCCTCAATGATCCATGCCACCACACCAGTGCCTAAGGCACAATTTTTCAGCCCCTGTATAACAGGGGCGTGTAATTACAATTTTTTAAAAAGATGCTTCGCAACAGGTGTGACTGCTGTGCTCAGAGTACAGTATCTGTGAGGGGTTGCAGTGTTGTGGCACCAGCACCAGTGCCTAAGGCACAATTTTTCAGCCCCTGTTGGGGCGTGTAATTACAATTTTTAGGCAATGCTTTGCAACAGGTCTCATTGCTGTGCTCAGACTACAGTATCTGTGAGGGGTTGCAGTGTTGTGGCACCAGCACCAGTGCCTAAGGCACAATTTTTCAGCCCCTGTATAACAGGGGCGTGTAATTACAATTTTTTAAAAAGATGCTTCGCAACAGGTGTGACTGCTGTGCTCCAAGTACAGTATCTGTGAGGGGTTGCAGTGTTGTGGCACCAGCACCAATGCCTAAGGCACAATTTTTCAGCCCCTGTTTAACAGGGGCGTGTAATTACAAATCTTGATCTAATAGTTCACAGCAGGGCCCATTCCTGCGCCCACCAAGAGTAACTATGAGGGCCTACAGTCTTGTGGCAACACCGTCCACCACCACCACCACCACCAAAGGCCCAATTTTTCTGCCCTGTTCAACAGGTGCATGCAATTACAAATCTTGATCTAATAACTCACAGCAGGGCCCATTCCTGCACCCACCAAGAGTAACTGTGAGGGCTTACAGTCTTGTGGCAACACCGTCCACCACCACCACCACCACCACCAAAGGCCCAATTTTTCTGCCCGGTTCAACAGGTGCATGCAAGTACAAATCTTGATCTATTAACTCACAGCAGGGCCCATTCCTGTGCCCACCAGTCTTGTGGCTACACCAACATCTAATAGGGCAAATTTCTGCAGAGTATATACGGCAGGCCCCTACTTTCAAACATCCAACTTACAAACGACTCCTACTTGCAAACGGCAAGAGAAAACAGGAAGTGAGAGGAAATCTACCCCTAGGAAGGAAAATTCTATCCTGTTAGATTTAATTTGGGAAAAAGGTATCTCCTCTCTACTGATGCTTTATCACCAATCCTTGTTTCAATTAAAACCCCACTTTTCCAAAAACATTTGTCATTGGGACGGAAAGTGAGGTGACATGTTCTGAACAGATGTGCAAAGACAGCAAATGTTACAGGGGTGATAACCCCTCCCTATGTTCTCCAAAAAGCTTAAAAATTGTTTTTTTTGGGATGTAGCTACACTTCATAATGTACCTGTTCAGATTCTACTTAAGAACAAACCTACAGTCCATGTCTTGTTTGCACCACCTATATACTGCTGTTCAGAGTATAAGGGTTGTAGGTATAGGGTTTTATTTTGGGTGCGGGGTCCCCCTTAGTATCCATACAAGACCCAAAGGGGCTGGGGTGGGGGGGGGGGTGATGGGGTAGCCATGCCATTTTTCTCAAGGATTTTCAGCCATATGGCGGCCAGGACAAGACATGACATTAAAGCCGCAAGTGGTTTTAAATGGCTTCTTTTTTTCCTTTACAAATGTCATTTTGTGCAAGGACAGTTCTAAACACGGGAAACACATGCCACTTCACAGGCATACTTTAGACACCCCCCAGGTACCATATTTAAAGGAAAATTTCACTTTTTTTTTTTTCACTTTATGCATCATTAAAATGACTGCTCCCGAAAAAACTTTAGTTTTTAAAATTTCTTTTTGCATTGATATATGTCCCCTGGGGCAGGACCCGGGTCCCCAAACCTGTTTTATGACATTAACATGCATATTGGCCGTTGTAATTAGCAATTTTGATTTCGAACGTTCGCGTCCATTATAACGAATAGGGTTCGAAAATTCGCGCGAACTTTCGGTCCGTTCGAAGGTTCTGGTGCGAACCGAACCCGGGGGTGTTCGGCTCATCCCTAATCTCCAGGTGCTATGGAGATTTTTGCCAACATGGCTATGGAGAAATGGGTGAAGGATGTGGGTGATATAGATGGGGATCAGTGGTCGGAGGTCCACGGCTGTTCTTTAAATGTAACCCAAAGACTGTCCCAACTATATATATATAATTGCAGGTTCATCGTACCCCACTTAAATTGTTTGTTCTTGGACTCCACCCAGACCCATTGTGTGTGAGATACAAGGGAGCTAATGGGGACCTGATACATTTCTTTTGGCGGTGCCCAAAGTTGCACCCCTTTTGGACTGGCATAGTAAACACCATCAACAATACAAGTAACCATCTCTCTTGACCCTAAACTGTGCTTATTGGGTATACTGGATGAGGTTATAACGGACAAATATTTCTGAGAGGTGGTGTCCAGAGCATTGTTCCAAGCTGGAAACTCTCAAACCTCTCCAAGTTTAAAGATGTGGTTAGCCAATATGAGATATGAGTGTTTGATATAGCAGCATAGAGGCAGCCCGACCCGGTTCAATAAGATCTGGGGATGCTGACTAGCTACCCCTGGCTTGGCTCCATTAGAACTAATTCTTGATAGGCTATTGACTTAACATGGGAACTCAACCGCTCAGTGTGTCCTCACCCTTGGAGTGAATTTAATTTAAAGTACTGGGGAAGAGATATGAAGAGAATGTCTTCCTAGACCATATCTAGGGATGCATACACTGTGAGATATAACGACTAATGACATCTCAGGTTCACCCTGTTTTACAAACCTGATTTGGCTATGTACAAGAACATTATTCTACTTTGTGTTCTGTGAAGGTTTTGTATAAATGTAATACGTCGGAAAGTGCATTGTTTATTGTACTGTTAAAAGACGTTCATAAACTTTACTCTGATTTAAAAAAAAAAAGCACCACTACTACAGTGATCTCTACTTGCTTGCCGTTCCTGTACTGAGCAGCTGGCCTGCTGCATTCTGAATACAGGAGGTCAGCTGCTCAGCACGGGTGCCATTCAGAGAATGCTTTTGGACAGGGTGAAGAGGTGGGGAGGTGACATCACACTCTCCATCTTGTCTAATCAGAGAATGCTTTGTAAAAAAAAAAAAAGTAATCTCTGAATGGCTCCCATGCTGAATGGCCAACCTCCCATTTTGA
The DNA here is from genome assembly GCA_029206835.1 of Rana muscosa. Classification (NCBI taxonomy): domain Eukaryota; kingdom Metazoa; phylum Chordata; class Amphibia; order Anura; family Ranidae; genus Rana; species Rana muscosa. The sequence goes on from CM055118.1 coordinate 456,913,407, forward strand.
ATGCTCGACTGCTTCCCCCCGATTTCTAGTGAGTTCTAAAAGTTAGAGGGTTGGAAGAGGAAGACCCTTAACCATTTTCATACAACCTCAACTAACCCCTGGGAAGAAGAGAGACCAGTAGGGGGCTGAGGTGTGTATAAATAGGTAGGGGCCTAGAACAGCAAAACCTTATCCTGTGGAAGAAGATCCAACCTGAGGGCTGTGGCCCTCTGGGTCACTTAGTTGAAATTTTCAGAAGGGATCCCAGCTCACGGACAGCTGAGGGACCCGTGTCTGAATTTGCTGGAAGCAGAAATTCTACAGAGGATCTGGGCTGGAGGATTACAGTAGACTTGTGCACAACGGAAAAATTCGTTCCGTTTCGGTTCGTTTCTTTCCGGTCCTGTTGATTCGTAATCATTCGTAATTTTGCTAGACGGGATTTTTCGTGTTCGGACTCATTCGTATTTTTGCAAGCGACATTTTTCGTTGAATTTTTTGTTGCTTTATAATTCGTACTTTCGGTAGAGTACGTTGTTTTTCGTTGATTCTGGACACAACTCCTACTTTCGTAACTTTTTTTGGGTTCGTTGATTCGTAATTTTCCGTGTCTCTCTCACAACGACGCTGCCTATTATGCCTAATGTGCTTCGAATGGATTTGTACTTTTCTAAATACATAGCGGTTATTTGTAACGATTCGAAATCTCGTATTTTACTTTCGTTTTTTACATGCGGCTATAGGCTCCGCCCCTGTACACCATTTTGAGAGGGTTCAGCACGGTGAGGGAGAAGCAGAGAGCAGAGCAGAGTGTTATTGTGCTTCGAATGGATTCGAAATCTCGTATTTTACTTTCGTTTTTTACATGCGGCTATAACCTCCGCCCCTGTACACCATTTTGAGAGGGAGTTCAGCATGGTGTGGGAGAAGCAGAGAGCAGAGCAGAGTGAGTGTTATTGTGCTTCGTATGGATTCGTACATTCGTAACTTTTTCATAACGAATTATGCCGAAGACATTCGGGCATTCGCTATTTGCGGTATAATTTATTTCGGATTCGGTCTTATTCGTAATTGCTTTGTTCGGAAATTCGAATGCTTCCGAATGTCCGAAAGTTGCTAAATTCGGACGAATTTCAATTCGTTACGAAACGAATTGCACAAGCCTAGATTACAGTACAGAAGCTTGCTGGTACCACAGGAAAGCATTCAAGTACACAGGGTACAGTAAGTACAGGCCTGAGAGCGATCCTAGAGACTGTCCTTATTAACACTTGGAGAGACTGTTCCAGCTTTGCTGGCTAAGGGTTTCTCTTGCATTGGAATCCACAGAGTTTTAGTTCACCTATTGGCTTGGTCCTGGATTCCTACCCTGTAAAGGCAGCTGTTGCTAAGAAACCCAAACTGTTATACCACAGCCAGTGACATGTGCATGTTCATGCAGGGTGAGGTAGCAGATGGCAACCATGTCAGTGAGGAGTGCACTTAATACAGTAAATGTTGCTGCCAGTTGAATAAGAGTTGCTGCATGGAAAAGAAAAGGGTTTAAGGCTGGAGTAGGAGAAGTGGTGCCAGGAGGTCCCAGGGAAGGGGGTGGAGTTGTCGACTATACTCTTGAGGAGAAGTACACCCGGTGCATGGTAAGGAGTACCAATAGGACAGGCCTTGTGTCATTTTTTTTTCACCCAGGCTGGTTGTCTCAGCAAGAAAGTATCGCAGAGGAGGCCAAGAAGCAGCAGCGTCTTACAGACACAGGTGTGCGGTCGGGACCTCAAGGCGGCATTGTTTTGGGCAATGTCCAGGGGACCCAACATCTGTGCACCATATGTGGGACCTGCCAGAAGTCAACAGTGGCAAATATGAATATGGAGCCGGCATGGGCATTGTTTGAGTTAGTGCTCAGCGGCTTGCCCCCTGTTGTCTATGATGTGGACTGGAGCACGGATTTCTGTGTTGAGCAAAGCAGAGCAGAAAGAATCTCCCCCAGCTGGAACAGAGGACCAGGGGCTATGTATGCAGCTGGCAGCATGGACCTATTTCAGCAAGTACAGAAATGACATAGGGCAGTGGTGGGAGCATGGACCGAGTTGGATTTCACCTAATCGAAGAGGAATCAGTACAAGGGACACACACTATTGACTGTAAGCTATGTCCCTTGTGCCAATTTTTTTTCTTCTTTTTTTTTTTCTTTTTTTTAGGTATAATTAGGCTTTAACTTCTTGTTTTCTTGGTTTAATACCCCAAAAATACCTAATTTGGGTTTAACTATTAGCAAAACTTTTTTTGCTTTGGATAGAGGTTTATAAACCCTGTTTTTTTTTTTTTTTTACCAAAGTGAGGGAATCCCTGCTTGTCACCAGAACTAGTGTCCCCATTGGAAGATTTCCCCTCTATCTCTGTTCTGGCGACAGCCCAAAATTTGGGATTTTCTATCACTTTCACTCTTGGTGATAATGGGAAATAGGACAAATAGAGAGAGTGAATCTCTCTAATGGTGAGGAGGACATACTGAGTGGTTGAGTTCCCATGTTAAGTCAATAGCCTATCAAGAATTAGGTCTAATGGAGCCAAGCCAGGGGTAGGTAGCCAGAATCCCTAGATCTTATTGAGCCAGGTCGGGCTGCCTCTATGCTGATATATCAAACACTTATATCTCAAAGCTAATCCCATATTGGCTAACCACATCTCTAAACTTGGAGAGGTTTGAGAGATCCAATGTTGCAAGATCAGCTTTCGAGCTTGGAACAATGCTCTGGACACCGCCCTTCAGATGGCAATAAAAAACTGCTAGGGGTTCTAATCCTTCTCCTCTCCACTCTCCACTATCCAAAACAAAAAAAAAAGATTTACCCATAGTTATATTTTAAAGCATTTGTTACCATAAAGAAAAAAAAAAAAAGCATCCTGTCCCTTTAAGGCATGTTAAACAGCACAGTGCTTGGGCTGTGTAATTTGGCCCCATGTATCACCTAAAAATCTGGCTGACCCTGCCAGTTTCTACCCTCCCCTCTGTAAACTGGCCATGGTTCATCATGGCTGCTCTTCCGTCATCCGCAGCTCTCCTCTCTGCTCTCCCCCCTCCCCTCCCTACCTGTTAGCTCGTGATAGTGCCCCCCCCCCTCCTGCTGCTAAAATAACATGTCAATTTTCATACTATCAGCGCTGTCTCCTAATGCTGTCCTCCCCTGTGTGTGTGATTTCTTAAAAAAATGCTGAATATACCTCATTTCAGAGTGCCGATGGGCGCTCACGTGACCGGCCGGCTATCTCCTCCTCTCCTCTCCTCGTCTCGCCTGGCGTCTGTGGGGGAATCTCGATCCTGCCCGCTCTAGCTGTCAGATGGGGAGAGGAGAGAGCCGGCCAGTCACGTGAGCGCCGATCAGTGGTTTGAAATTAGGTATACACTGCTTTTGTTTATAAATCACACACACACACACACACAGGGGGACACAGCATTAAGAGACAGAGCAGATAGTATGAAGTAGTGAGAGTGGCTTAACAACCACTTTAAGTCAGCCTTTTTCAATCAGGGTGAGCAGGCACCATGGGGTGCCTTCAGGTGTCTTCAGGGGTGGCTTGCCAAAATGCCTTAAAATTGCCCAAAAATTGTATCCAAACCAGCAGGTGGATGAAGCCTGCCTTTTTTAGTTACACCAAGCCTCAGGTTTTCATTGTGCACTATTACAACCTTCTAGCAGCTGGCCTTGTAATAACCAATAATGTCATAGGTTAATAAGGAGGACGTTGGGAGCCTTGTTTTCCCCTCCCTTGCACCTCTCCATCAGCACTAGGGTCAGATTAGCTGAGTGAGGGAAAGAAACTGTAGGAGAAGAGAAACATTGGAATACTAGTCAGTACCAGTGTACAAAGGTGTATTTGGAAGAATAAATCCCGCCTAACGTTGGGTGTTCTACACGTGTGGATGTTGCTGTGTTATGTAAAGCTAGTAGTTGCATTTTTTATATTTTGTATCGGGTTGCCTTAAGAATGTGCAGAAGTTTAAAGGGTGCCTTGACTGAAAAAAAGGTTGAAAAACACTGCTTTATAGTGGTTATGAAGCCACTTGTTTATGCTTATACCCCAGTATCTGTGCTCTATGACAAAAATGGCCACCTGTATCATATAAAACACTGAGCTGATCCTGCCTGGTTCTGCCCTCCCCCCTGTAAACTGATCATGGTTTATCATGACACTGTGGTCAGCTTACGTGCCTCCATCATCCGCCGTCTCTCCTCTGTCCTTCTTTCCCCCTGCCTGTCTGCTCATAACAGTGCCCACCCCTTCCCCTCCTGCTGCTTTCATAATTGTGATTCTGATTTTGAGGGACTGTCCCTGATTTGGAGCAATGTCCCTCTGTCCTCCATTGCCCCTCATTTGTCCCTCGTTTTGGTCTGATCTATACAGTTGTATATAAAATGCACTTTGTATCTTTCAAAAAGTGTTTCCCAGTGCTAAACCTTTCATCCAAATTCTAAATTGCTGCATTTGTAAATCTTAAAAGCCAATATAAAAGGAATAGGAATGTGGATTTACAAATTTTTTGGGGGTTAATTCTCCTTTAAGGGGGTGTGCCAGGGGGGTGTGTCCTGTGCCTACATACGTTTGCAAGTAGGTGTCCCTCATTCCCATCTCAAAATGTTGGGAGGTATGTATGTACCCCAGTATATGTGCTCTATGACAAAACACAGAGTTCTACCTTATTTTACAGCGCCTCCCGTCGCTCACATGACTGCACGGCTCTCTCCTCTCTGGACATCTACAGTGGGAGGGGCCGAGAACTCCCGCCAAAGTCAGCCAGGGAGGAGCAAAGGAGAGGAGGAAAGAGCCGAGATATCAGCCTAGGAGGAGGGGAGGAGAGAGCCAAGGAGTCACGTGAGTGCCGGGAGGCGCTGTCAAATAAAGTAGACATCTGCATTTTTTTCATATAGCACAGACACTGGGGTACATATTGTTATTAAACATAGGGGATTGTATAAACATATCACAATTATGATAGCAGCAGGAGGGGAAGGGGCATGCACTGTCATGAGCAGACAGGCACGGGGGGGGGGGGGAAGGACAGAGGAGAGACAGCGGATGATGGAGGGAAAGAAGATTACCACTCCAGGTAGATCAATGGAAATTAACCTCTCCTCAGAGTTAAAGCAGCAGGTGCAGGCAATGCATATAGCAATTAGGTAAGGGAAAGTTCTGGACAGCCGCACTCCAAAAATAAGCCTTTATTTGTAAAAAAGATATCAAAAATACATGCCACAGCAGAATATAGGACAGAAGAGCTGATGCGTTTTCACACTTTCAACAGTGCTTAATCATAGCTATGATTAGGCACTGTTGAAAGTGTGAAATGTGTCAGCTCTTCGGTCCTATATTCTGCTGTGGCGTGTATTTTTGATATCATTTTTACAAATAAAGGCTTATTTTTGGAGTGCGGCTGTGCAGAACTTTCCCTTACCTAATAGCAGATGATGGAGGCACGTAAGCTGACCACGGTGTTAGAGCTCAGCAGCCATGATAAACCATGGTCAGTTTACAGGGGGGAGGGCAGAACCAGGCAGGATCAGCCAGTTATTTTATATGATACAGACAGCCAAATTACACAGCACAAGCACTGTGCCACCTAACATGCTTTAAGGAAACAGGATCTTTTTTTTTTTTTTTTTTAGGGTAACAAACGCTTTAAGTTATTGACCTTAGTTCTACTTTAAAGCTTTAAAAAACTCAATCACAGTTTCCCATACTCTAATCACCTGTAGAGATGATTTTCATTACAATGTAAAATACTAACCTAAATGTAGAACTGTCTAAATTATAATCTTCTTTGAAAAGCAGATGCCAGGCTACAGCGGGCAGAAACAAGAAGAGAGGAAGAAAAGCCGGCTGTGACAACGCCAAAAAAAAAAAAAGGATTCATGTTGTGAAAATTGATCTAAATAGCACTCATGCAGGTACTAAAATGTGCTACGCCTGCATTGTATCTTCTGTGTATACACCTGAACTGAGCAAAACATCATTGTGGGTACCGCGGGTCACCGAAAAAGAAACATTTCAAGAGTGCCATGTACTACAGACAATTACAAGACAGTTTTATCTTTCACCCATCAAAATGTTCTTAGCGAAACAGACATAATAGGAAAATCAAGACGGCGTTCGGGCACTTTGGAGTTTGCAATTGTAGCGGTCTCTGCAAAAATGCAGACGATCGGCTGATGCTGTTGCGGCGGCACTAGTTAAGTACAGTTCCATTAAGAGCTAAGATCTCAGCTCCACAGAAAAAAAAAAAGAAAAAAAAAAGAAGAAGAAGCATTAGTCATAGCTCAGTACGATGTGTCAAGTTCACCTTTATAGTTCGGAGCGCCGAGCGGCACCTGGACTTGTCCTGGAGCATTGTGCTCCGCTGATGAATACATCCTTTCAGGTAATGCCTTCATTCGGGAAAGCCAGACAGTAATGGAAGCACAAATAACATAGGTATTGTCTAGTGTTTTCTATTATGTTTTCCCGTAATGAGAAAACATATCCGAGCAAATCTCCCGGTAATTCAAGAGGATTACTCAAAGTCGACTTTGCTAAAAGTTCCCCTTTGTGCTGTTTGATGAGCGCCTGATTTCCTTAATGCAGACGGTGATTGGCGGCTTTCTGCAGAATGAACCTTTCTTCGATATTGAGAAGGTCAGGAGCGAATTGTTGTGCATTATTGGCACCTTTTGTAATGGGAGGCTCACCGCTGACTCCGTATAGTGCAATAAAAAAGCCATTGTAATCACTTCAACACTGTACTGTCATTTGATGAACTTATTTGTCTCTAAAGTCCTTGGTGATGTTACGCAACTATGTGCACATATATATTAATGTCTAATATTTATATTTACATTAAAGTGCTTGTAAAAAACCTCAGACATGAATAATGAACAAAGCATATCCTTCTATAGTGTGTACTTGTCTCAATCCAGAGCACTAAGTGTCATTCCTCTCTGCTCCCTCATTCCTGTGCTATCTGCAAGAGTAACTTCTGACAGGTTTTCCTGACACCAAGATAAATAAGGTGATATGGAGGGACCTCCAGCACACAGCCTGTGAATGACAGCCTCAGCTCTGCTCCTGAGGGCTGTGGAAAGGGGGGTGTGCCCCTTTTCTCCAATCAGCTCTCACTGAGATCTGCACAGTGTAACTTAAAGTGGTTGTAAAAAGGCAGAAGATTTCTTACCTTACCTTACCATAGAATGCTTTAAGGTAAAAAACCTGCACGCAGATCCCCCCCCCCCCTCCCCAAATACATACCTGAGCATGATCTCGATCCAGAAGGAACATGTATCCCTGCTCATTGGCTCAGATACAGCAGCAGGAGCCGTTGATCAGTTTTGGGGGGGGGGGGCACTTTTGGCTGAGCCTAAATTTGTTGATGTGCTACAGGGACTGAAAACTGGGTGGGCAGCCTCTGGACAGGTAAGGGAGACCCAGAGACAACGATGATCCTCAATCAATGCTTATTTGAGTGAAGATCTCCAGGGGTACAAAAATATATTCCTCAATAACTACTATCTATAAATCCACCTGGTGTGCACCAAATTACTTTGCAGACCTAATTATCACCTTGTAAAAGTAGCAAAAACATCATCACTGAGCAGAGAGCAAAGCTGTGGGAGGGGCACTGCAGACCCACCCACTACAGGCTGCCTGCAGGAAACTAAAGGAGACACGACCAGTCACCCTACACAAAAAGACAGAGCAACTGTGAGCGGTCTTTATTACAGGAAGTTCCTACACAGAGGCAAATTTTACACTACATTACTGCAGAGATCTGGAAGTTAATATATTTAAATGCTGTTCTCCATCCAAACTTTGTTTTTAGGCCCTATCTCTGATGCTAAGGGTTGATTTACTAAAGGCAAAAAGAATGTTCACTTGCAAAGGGAAGTTGCACTTTGCAAGAATATTCGCCCCAGAGCTTAGTGATTGAGGGCGAAGCTCTGCTGACTTCCATCTTCCAATCATGTGCACGCAAAAATGCTGTTATTTTTATTTTCTTTGCATGCTATTGGGTATTCTTTTCAAAATGATACTTTACCACATTACCTAATCTCTGGGGGAAATCCCCTGGCAAAATGCAAATTTCCTTGCAAGGTGAACAGCCTATTTGCCTACAGTAAATCAACCCCTAAATCTTTCTTTTTCCATATAGACATTCCTCTTAATGGGGAATACACTGGTAAGATAGGGGTTGATTTACTAAAGGCAAATAGTCTATTCACTTTGTAAGGGAAGTTGCACCTTGCAGGGTAATTTTCTAATATATTTTTATTGTATATCAAAATAAAAGAACATAGCAGAAGGTCCATATATTAATCTCAATAAATTGTACAGTAGAAACCATGTATCAAAAATAGATTGTAACATAAACCAAAATAATGTACCATTATATGCAAGTACCTCACGTAATTGAAGAACAGGAACCCATAACTGATGCCGCGCACACACGATCGGATTTTCCATCAGAATAAACTTGGATGGTTTTTCAGACGGAATTTTGCTAAAGCTTGGCTTGCATACACACGCTCACACAAAAGTTCTCTGAACTTTCGACCGTCAAGAACGCGGTGACGTACAACACTACGACAAGCCGAGAAAATTAAGTTCAATGCTTCCGAGCAAGCGCCGAATTGTTTCCGAGCATGGGTTGGAATTTTGCACGTCAGAATTGCTACAGATGATCGGAATTTCCGATCGGAATTTTTTCCGTCGGAAAAAAAGAGAACCTGCTCTCAATCTTTTGCTGGTGGAAACTTTGCAAAAGTCCGATGGAGCATACACACGGTCGGACTTTTGCTGGCAGAATTTCCGACCGTTTGTACGCGGCATAAGGGTAGTGTGTTCTAAATCCTGAGGTCGGCACATTCGGATATGGAAAGGAGGAAACAGAAAAAAAAAGAGAGAAAGAGAAAAGGGAGAAGAGCTGGAGAATAGGGTGGAATCGAGGGAAGAAATTAGGTTTTGAGCAAACCTTGGAGGACAGGACTAACCTGTGAAATTCGGTCAAGGAACATTCTCATATTAGTAAACGAGCGATAACATATTTTTCAGTGAGTCTGAAGTGGAAAAATCTATCCAGATAAGCCATAGAACCTTAGATTTTTTATATGTGTCGTTGTCTAAGGCCAGTAGGGATGAGCTTCGTGTTCGAGTCGAACATACGTTCGACTCGAACATCGGCTGTTCGATCGTTCGACGAAGATCGAACGATTTGGGCCGTTCGCGCCAAATTCGAGTGACGCGAACAGCCCACAATGCACTACGCCATCGCAGTGTCATCCAGGCGCTGTGATTGGCCAAGCATGCACTGTGACCCCGCATGCTTGGCCAATCACAGCGCCGGCAGCGAGGAGAGCAATGATTGGCCACAGGCAGGATGCCTGTGGCCAATTATTGCTGAGGGTGTTTAGTACACGCCCCACACTATAAAAGGCCGCCAGCACGGCGGCCTAGTGTAGTGTGTTCCGGAGCAGGGATAGAGCAGCATAGGCAGGGACAGTGACTGTTATTTCTTTCTTGCTTAACCTGGATTCCTTTAGTTTAGGGAAAGAGAAGGATAGGTAGGGAGAGTGTCAGTGTGTTTTGTGCTTGTGCTATAGTGTGCTTAAAAAAAACATTTATTCTAGGGACAGAAAACTGTAGGTAGGGACAGTGTCAGTTTCTTTCACTCTGCAAGTCCTTGTTTCCAGGGACCTGGAAGGACAGTGAGTGAATTGTCCTTGTGCTATATTGTGCTTAAAAAAACATTTATTCTAGGGACAGAAAACTGTAGGTAGGGAGAGTGTCAGTTTCTTTCACTCTGCAAGTCCTTGTTTCCAGGGACCTGGAAGGACAGTGACTGAATTGTCCTTGTGCTATATTGTGATTAAAAAAAACATTTATTCTAGGGACAGAAAACTGTAGGTAGGGAGAGTGTCAGTTTATTTCACTCTGCAAGTCCTTGTTTCCAGGGACCTGGAAGGACAGTGAGTGAATTGTCCTTGTGCTATATTGTGCTTAAAAAAACATTTATTCTAGGGACAGAAAACTGTAGGTAGGGAGAGTGTCAGTTTCTTTCACTCTGCAAGTCCTTGTTTCCAGGGACCTGGAAGGACAGTGACTGAATTGTCCTTGTGCTATATTGTGATTAAAAAAAACATTTATTCTAGGGACAGAAAACTGTAGGTAGGGAGAGTGTCAGTTTATTTCACTCTGCAAGTCCTTGTTTCCAGGGACCTGGAAGGACAGTGACTGAATTGTCCTTGTGCTATATTGTGATTAAAAAAAACATTTATTCTAGGGACAGAAAACTGTAGGTAGGGAGAGTGTCAGTTTATTTCACTCTGCAAGTCCTTGTTTCCAGGGACCTGGAAGGACAGTGACTGAATTGTCCTTGTGCTATATTGTGATTAAAAAAAACATTTATTCTAGGGACAGAAAACTGTAGGTAGGGAGAGTGTCAGTTTATTTCACTCTGCAAGTCCTTGTTTCCAGGGACCTGGAAGGACAGTGAGTGAATTGTCCTTGTGCTATATTGTGCTTAAAAAAACATTTATTCTAGGGACAGAAAACTGTAGGTAGGGAGAGTGTCAGTTTCTTTCACTCTGCAAGTCCTTGTTTCCAGGGACCTGGAAGGACAGTGACTGAATTGTCCTTGTGCTATATTGTGATTAAAAAAAACATTTATTCTAGGGACAGAAAACTGTAGGTAGGGAGAGTGTCAGTTTATTTCACTCTGCAAGTCCTTGTTTCCAGGGACCTGGAAGGACAGTGAGTGAATTGTCCTTGTGCTATATTGTGCTTAAAAAAACATTTATTCTAGGGACAGAAAACTGTAGGTAGGGAGAGTGTCAGTTTCTTTCACTCTGCAAGTCCTTGTTTCCAGGGACCTGGAAGGACAGTGACTGAATTGTCCTTGTGCTATATTGTGATTAAAAAAAACATTTATTCTAGGGACAGAAAACTGTAGGTAGGGAGAGTGTCAGTTTATTTCACTCTGCAAGTCCTTGTTTCCAGGGACCTGGAAGGACAGTGACTGAATTGTCCTTGTGCTATATTGTGATTAAAAAAAACATTTATTCTAGGGACAGAAAACTGTAGGTAGGGAGAGTGTCAGTTTATTTCACTCTGCAAGTCCTTGTTTCCAGGGACCTGGAAGGACAGTGAGTGAATTGTCCTTGTGCTATATTGTGCTTAAAAAAACATTTATTCTAGGGACAGAAAACTGTAGGTAGGGAGAGTGTCAGTTTCTTTCACTCTGCAAGTCCTTGTTTCCAGGGACCTGGAAGGACAGTGACTGAATTGTCCTTGTGCTATATTGTGATTAAAAAAAACATTTATTCTAGGGACAGAAAACTGTAGGTAGGGAGAGTGTCAGTTTATTTCACTCTGCAAGTCCTTGTTTCCAGGGACCTGGAAGGACAGTGACTGAATTGTCCTTGTGCTATATTGTGATTAAAAAAAACATTTATTCTAGGGACAGAAAACTGTAGGTAGGGAGAGTGTCAGTTTCTTTCACTCTGCAAGTCCTTGTTTCCAGGGACCTGGAAGGACAGTGACTGAATTGTCCTTGTGCTATATTGTGATTAAAAAAAACATTTATTCTAGGGACAGAAAACTGTAGGTAGGGAGAGTGTCAGTTTATTTCACTCTGCAAGTCCTTGTTTCCAGGGACCTGGAAGGACAGTGACTGAATTGTCCTTGTGCTATATTGTGATTAAAAAAAACATTTATTCTAGGGACAGAAAACTGTAGGTAGGGAGAGTGTCAGTTTATTTCACTCTGCAAGTCCTTGTTTCCAGGGACCTGGAAGGACAGTGAGTGAATTGTCCTTGTGCTATATTGTGCTTAAAAAAACATTTATTCTAGGGACAGAAAACTGTAGGTAGGGAGAGTGTCAGTTTCTTTCACTCTGCAAGTCCTTGTTTCCAGGGACCTGGAAGGACAGTGACTGAATTGTCCTTGTGCTATATTGTGATTAAAAAAAACATTTATTCTAGGGACAGAAAACTGTAGGTAGGGAGAGTGTCAGTTTATTTCACTCTGCAAGTCCTTGTTTCCAGGGACCTGGAAGGACAGTGACTGAATTGTCCTTGTGCTATATTGTGATTAAAAAAAACATTTATTCTAGGGACAGAAAACTGTAGGTAGGGAGAGTGTCAGTTTATTTCACTCTGCAAGTCCTTGTTTCCAGGGACCTGGAAGGACAGTGAGTGAATTGTCCTTGTGTTATATTGTGATTAAAAAAAACATTTTTTCTAGGGACAGAAAACTGTAGGTAGGGAGAGTGTTTTTTTTCTTTCACTCTGCAAGTCCTTGTTTCCAGGGACCTGGAAGGACAGTGACTGAATTGTCCTTGTGCTATATTGTGATTAAAAAAAACATTTATTCTAGGGACAGAAAACTGTAGGTAGGGAGAGTGCCAGTTTATTTCACTCTGCAAGTCCTTGTTTCCAGGGACCTGGAAGGACAGTGACTGAATTGTCCTTGTGCTATATTGTGATTAAAAAAAACATTTATTCTAGGGACAGAAAACTGTAGGTAGGGAGAGTGTCAGTTTATTTCACTCTGCAAGTCCTTGTTTCCAGGGACCTGGAAGGACAGTGACTGAATTGTCCTTGTGCTATATTGTGATTAAAAAAAACATTTATTCTAGGGACAGAAAACTGTAGGTAGGGAGAGTGTCAGTTTATTTCACTCTGCAAGTCCTTGTTTCCAGGGACCTGGAAGGACAGTGACTGAATTGTCCTTGTGCTATATTGTGATTAAAAAAAACATTTATTCTAGGGACAGAAAACTGTAGGTAGGGAGAGTGTCAGTTTATTTCACTCTGCAAGTCCTTGTTTCCAGGGACCTGGAAGGACAGTGACTGAATTGTCCTTGTGCTATATTGTGATTAAAAAAAACATTTATTCTAGGGACAGAAAACTGTAGGTAGGGACAGTGTCAGTTTCTTTCACTCTGCAAGTCCTTGTTTCCAGGGACCTGGAAGGACAGTGAGTGAATTGTCCTTGTGTTATATTGTGATTAAAAAAAACATTTTTTCTAGGGACAGAAAACTGTAGGTAGGGAGAGTGTTTTTTTTCTTTCACTCTGCAAGTCCTTGTTTCCAGGGACCTGGAAGGACAGTGACTGAATTGTCCTTGTGCTATATTGTGATTAAAAAAAACATTTATTCTAGGGACAGAAAACTGTAGGTAGGGAGAGTGTCAGTTTATTTCACTCTGCAAGTCCTTGTTTCCAGGGACCTGGAAGGACAGTGACTGAATTGTCCTTGTGCTATAGTGTGCTTAAAAAAAACATTTATTCTAGGGACAGAAAACTGTAGGTAGGGACAGTGTCAGTTTCTTTCACTCTGCAAGTCCTTGTTTCCAGGGACCTGGAAGGACAGTGAGTGAATTGTCCTTGTGCTATATTGTGCTTAAAAAAACATTTATTCTAGGGACAGAAAACTGTAGGTAGGGAGAGTGTCAGTTTCTTTCACTCTGCAAGTCCTTGTTTCCAGGGACCTGGAAGGACAGTGACTGAATTGTCCTTGTGCTATATTGTGATTAAAAAAAACATTTATTCTAGGGACAGAAAACTGTAGGTAGGGAGAGTGTCAGTTTATTTCACTCTGCAAGTCCTTGTTTCCAGGGACCTGGAAGGACAGTGACTGAATTGTCCTTGTGCTATATTGTGATTAAAAAAAACATTTATTCTAGGGACAGAAAACTGTAGGTAGGGAGAGTGTCAGTTTATTTCACTCTGCAAGTCCTTGTTTCCAGGGACCTGGAAGGACAGTGACTGAATTGTCCTTGTGCTATATTGTGATTAAAAAAAACATTTATTCTAGGGACAGAAAACTGTAGGTAGGGAGAGTGTCAGTTTATTTCACTCTGCAAGTCCTTGTTTCCAGGGACCTGGAAGGACAGTGACTGAATTGTCCTTGTGCTATATTGTGCTTAAAAAAAACATTTATTCTAGGGACAGAAAACTGTAGGTAGGGAGAGTGTCAGTTTATTTCACTCTGCAAGTCCTTGTTTCCAGGGACCTGGAAGGACAGTGAGTGAATTGTCCTTGTGTTATATTGTGATTAAAAAAAACATTTTTTCTAGGGACAGAAAACTGTAGGTAGGGAGAGTGTTTTTTTTCTTTCACTCTGCAAGTCCTTGTTTCCAGGGACCTGTAAGGACAGTGAGTGAATTGTCCTTGTGCTATATTGTGCTTAAAAAAAACATTTATTCTAGGGACAGAAAACTGTAGGTAGGGAGAGTGTCAGTTTATTTCACTCTGCAAGTCCTTGTTTCCAGGGACCTGGAAGGACAGTGACTGAATTGTCCTTGTGCTATATTGTGATTAAAAAAAACATTTATTCTAGGGACAGAAAACTGTAGGTAGGGAGAGTGTCAGTTTATTTCACTCTGCAAGTCCTTGTTTCAAGGGACAGAGAAGGACACCTGAAGGTAGCCCTTATTGCTTTTTTCCCATCTCCCTGCAGGCCATCTATTAGAATGTCTGGAAGGCAAACAAGGAGAGGCAGACAGTCAGGAGGCAATAAAAGAGGGCAAGCAGGCTCTGTGTCTGGGGGCAACAGTGCTGGTCGTGGACGCGGTGCATTGTCATCAGCACATGGCCATGGGACACGCTTGTCCTTCTTTTCGGCAGCTGGACATGTTGAGCCACATCATGCCGAAGACTTGGTAGAGTGGATGACCAAGCCCTCCTCCTCCTCCTCATCCTCTCTCACCCAGGCTCAGGGTACTGGAAAAGCAGCTGCCAAAGCGTCGTCTTCCCTGGTATCAATGTCAGACAAATCATCAGTCACTCCTTCCCTAGACCCACCATGTCCTCCTCCTGAGGAGTCCCCCGAACTGTTTCAGCACAGTGTTGGGTACATGCTCCAGGAGGATGCCCAGCGTTTCGAAGGGTCTGATGATGAAACCCAGCTAGAGGAAGGCAGTAGCGTGAGAGCAGACAGAGGGGATGCTCAAGAAGGACACCAATCTGGCAGTCATGTTCCAGCAGCTGCAGCATACTGCCAGATTGGCTCCAGTGATGAGGAGGGAGGGGATGATGAGGTCACTGACTCCACGTGGGTGCCTAATAGGAGAGAGGAGGAGGAGGAGGATGAGGAGGAGGCACATCTCCAACGAGGCAGGATGCCCTTTGGTGGCCAGCGTAAGGGCAGTACACCGACGGAATCACACCGCAGAGCTCCGCCTGTGCAGGGCGCAGCCTCTGCCCGTCATTCAAAAAGTTCCTTGGTGTGGGCCTTTTTTGAGGCTAGTGCATCAGATCGCACAGCTGCTGTTTGCAACATATGTCTCAAGCGTATATCGCGTGGCCAAAACATCAGCCGCTTGGGTACCACATGCCTGACCAGACATATGTTGACCTGCCATGCAGCTCGTTGGCAAGCCTACCTCAAAGACCCACACCAAAGAACAAAGCGGACCTCTCCTTGCACCGCATCAGCTGGGATCTCCAACCCCACTATAACTTCAGTCCTCTCTGAAACATGCACTGAGAGGAATGAAGGTGTAGAATTAGGTGTGTCACAGCCAAGTACTTGCGCCCACTCTGCTAGCAGTACACCGACGTCCGATTCTAGCAGGCAAATTTCCCTGCCCCAGCTGCTGGACCGTCGAAAGAAGTTCACTCCCAGCCATCCACATGCCCAGCGGTTGAATGCTAGCTTGGCTAAATTGCTAGCGCTTCAACTGCTGCCTTTTCAGTTGGTAGACTCGGCCCCCTTCCGTGAGTTTGTGCAATGTGCAGTTCCTCAGTGGCAGGTTCCCAAACGCCACTTTTTCTCACGGAAGGCTATTCCGGCTCTCTACCGGCATGTGGAAGGCAATGTCTTGGCCTCGCTGGACAGGGCGGTCAGCGGTAAGGTGCATATTACCGCTGACTCATGGTCCAGCAGGCATGGACAGGGACGTTACCTTTCTTTCACGGCCCATTGGGTCACTCTTTTGGCAGCTGGGAAGGATTCAGGACAAGGTGCAGTAGTGTTGGAGGTTGTCCCACCGCCACGCCTCCAAAATGCTACTACTGGTTGTGACACACCTCTCTCCTCCACCCCCTCCTCTTCTTCTTCCTCCATGGCCTCTTCCTGTGGTTTGTCCTATGAACCAGCGGTGCTCCGTAGCCGTTCACGGGGCTACGCAAGCACGCAGGCAAAAAGATGCCATGCCGTGCTTGCGCTGGTGTGTTTGGGGGACAGAAGCCACACTGGGGCAGAGGTCCTGTCTGCTCTGCAGGGCCAGGCCGAGAGGTGGTTGACGCCACGCCAGCTTAAGCCAGGAATGGTGGTTTGCGACAATGGCACCAACCTCCTCTCCGCCCTCCGACAGGGACAACTGACCCATGTGCCCTGTGTGGCTCACGTCCTTAACCTGGTGGTGCAGCGCTTCTTGGGCAGGTACCCGGGCTTACAGGATGTCCTGAGGCAGGCCAGGAAAGTCTGTGTGCATTTCCGCAGATCTTATAATGCCAGTGCTCGCCTGGCTGAGCTGCAAAAGGAGTTGAACCTGCCCAAGAACCGCCTTATATGTGACATGCCCACCAGGTGGAACTCAACGTTGGCCATGCTGCAGCGGCTGCACACGCAGCAGAGGGCCATCAATGAGTACCTGTGCGACTACGGCACCAGGACAGGGTCAGGGGAGCTTGGTTTTTTTTCTCCACGCCAGTGGGGCATGATCAGGGATGCATGCACTGTCCTGGCACCATTTGAGGAGGCCACGAGGATGGTGAGCAGTGACAGTGCATGCATCAGTGACACTGTACCTCTTGTCCACCTGTTGGAGCACACGCTGCGTGGAATAATGGACAGGGCACTTGAGGCAGAACAGAGGCAGGAAGAGGAGGACTTCCTTGCCTCTCAAGGCCCCCTTTACCCAGACAGTGTTCCTTCTGTCCCACCCATCGCACAGGAAGAGGAGGAGGAGGAGGAGGAGGAGGAGGAGGAGGAGGAGGATTGTGTCAGCATGGAGGTGGAGGCTGGCACTCAGCATCATCAGCAGCAGTCTTTTAGGGATGATTTACAGTCCCAAGAAACCAGTGGACTTGTACGTGGCTGGGAGGAGGTGGCTGCGGATCATGTCGTCCTTAGTGACCCAGAGGACTCCGGAGCGAATGCCTCAGCAAACCTACGCTGCATGGCCTCCCTGATCCTGCAAAGTCTGCGGAAGGATCCTCGTATTCTTCGGATCAAGGAGAGGGACCATTACTGGCTGGCCACTCTCCTTGATCCACGGTACAAGGGTAAGGTTGCGGACCTTATGTTACCGTCGCAGAGGGAGCAGAGGATGAGACAACTCCGGGAGGCCTTGCAGAAAGGTCTGTGCAACGCGTTCCCAGAGACTGGGAGGTTGCAAACTCCTGGTCCTGGACAACGAGTTGCTGAGGCTTCGGCCAGTCAAAGAAGGAGCGGTGGGGAAGGTGGCCGTCTGACCGATGCGTTCAGACAATTCTTTAGTCTGCAGCCCCAAAGTATGATCGGTTCCAGCAACCATCGCCAGCGTCTGATAAACATGGTGCAGGAATATCTAGGGGCAAGGTCAGACTTGGACACCTTCCCCACCGAAAATCCTCTGGCTTACTGGGTCTTGAGGATGGATCACTGGCCAGAGCTTGCACAGTATGCAATTGAGCTACTGGCCTGTCCTGCATCCAGCGTTCTTTCGGAACGCACATTCAGTGCTGCTGGAGGATTTGTCACGGATCACAGGGTGCGCCTGTCCACCGACTCGGTTGATCGACTGACTTTCATCAAGATGAACCAGTCTTGGATCACCACCAGCTACCACACACCTGATGCTGATATAACAGACTAATTGATTTTAACATGTCACATCCCTTCAAGACTGATGCTGATGCTGAGTGCCTGTGCTGTTATGTTGACTGGCTATCCTCCTCCTCCGAGTCCTCAATGATACGATTGATGATGATAGCTTGTAAGATCATTTTTGTTTATGGGTGCCGCCACCAGTGCCTAACGCCCAATTTTTCAGCCCCTGTTTAACAGGGGCGTGTAATTACAATTTTTGAAGCAATACTTTGCAACAGGGCTCATTGCTGTGCTCCAAGTACAGTATCTGTGAGGAGTTGCAGTGTTGTGCCACCAGTGCCTAACGCCCAATTTTTCAGCCCCTGTTTAACAGGGGCGTGTAATTACAATTTTTGAAGCAATACTTTGCAACAGGGCTCATTGCTGTGCTCCAAGTACAGTATCTGTGAGGAGTTGCAGTGTTGTGCCACCAGTGCCTAAGGCCCAATTTTTCAGCCCCTGTTTAACAGGGGCGTGTCATTACAATTTTTGAAGCAATACTTTGCAACAGGGCTCATTGGTGTGCTCCAAGTACAGTATCTGTGAGGAGTTGCAGTGTTGTGCCACCAGTGCCTAAGGCCCAATTTTTCAGCCCCTGTTTAACAGGGGCGTGTCATTCTAATTTTTGAAGCAATACTTTGCAACAGGGCTCATTGCTGTGCTCCAAGTACAGTATCTGTGAGGGGTTGCAGTGTTGTGCCACCAGTGCCTAAGGCCCAATTTTTCAGCCCCTGTTCAACAGGGGCATGTAATTACAATTCTTGATCTAATAATTCACAGCAGGGCCCATTGCTGCACCCACCAAGAGTAACTGTCAGGGCTTACAGTGTTGTGGCACCAGCACCACCATCAAAGGCCCAATTTTTACTACCACTGTTCAACAATTATATGTAATTAAAATTCCTGATATAATAGTTGACAGCAGGGCGTTCCAGCACCAACCAAGAGTAACTGTGAGTGCTTACAGTGTTGTGCCAACACCAACAACTAAGGGGCCTATTTCTGCAGAGTATATACGGCAGGTCCCTACTTTCAAACATCCAACTTACAAACGACTCCTACTTGCAAACGCAAGAAGACAACAGGAAGTGAGAGGAAATCTACCACTAGGAAGGAAAATTCTCTCCTGTAAGAATAAATATGGGAGAAAGGTGTCTCCTCTGTACTGATGCTTTATCAGCAATCCTTGTTTCAAGAAAAACACCACATTTCAAAAACAGTTGTCATTGGGACGGAAAGTGAGGTGAAATGTTCTGAACAGGGGCACAGACAGCAAAACAAATGTTACAGGGGTGATAACCCTTACCTATGTTTTCCAAAAAGTTTAAAAATAGATTTTTGGTCTGGAGCTACACTTCAACAATGTACCTGTTCAAAATTACAAACAGACTCTACATAAGAACAAACCTACAGTCCCTGTCTTGTATGCACCGCCTGTATAGGGCTGTTCAGAGTATATAGGGCCTTTTTTATTTTATGTGCGGGGTTCCCCTTAATATCCATACAAGACCCAAAGGGGCTGGTAATGGGCTGGGGTAGGGGGGGGGTCATGGGGTAGCTATGCCATTTTTCTTAAAGAATTTCATCCATATTACCGGGACCAGACATTACATTAAAGCCGCAAGCAGTTTTAAATGGCTTTTTTTTCCTTTAGAAGTGTCATTTTGTGCAGGGACAGTTCTAAACACGGGAAACACGTGGCACTTCACAGGCATACTTTAGACACCCCCCAGGTACGATATTTAAAGGAATATTTGACTTTTTTTTTTCACTTTATGCATCATTAAAATGACTGCTCCCGAAAAACGACCGTTTTTAAAACTTCTTTTTGCATTGATACATGTCCCCTGGTGCAGAACCCGGGTTCCCAAACCCTTTTTAGGACAATAACATGCATAATAGTTGTTATAATTAGCACTTTAGAATTCGAACGTTCGCATCCATTGTATTTAATAGGGTTCTAATGTTCGTTCGAACTTTCGGTCCGTTCGCGGGTTCTGGTGCGAACCGAACCCGGGGGTGTTCGGCTCATCACTAAAGGCCAGCATCTCCTCCATACGTCATTGACAGTAGAAACCCACAAGGATAATGGAGGGGTAGTAGTTGTTGTCCAAAATAGAGGGATCAGTTGCCTGGCGGCTGATAGGAAAAAGCACAGTAAACTGCGTTTCTGAGAAGCTATGGAGAATGGAAGCATATATAATAGGGCCATCTCGGCAGTAGGTGTCAGGGGCCGATCATAGAGGCTGCCGTGTATGGAAAAAACTGTGACCAAAAGGGCTCAATTCCAGGGCATTCCCACCATACAGTATAAAGTGAAGATATGTCTCCTCAGCCGATCCACACCTCCAACAGGTAGGGGGAACCAACGGAATATTTTATGTAAGGACTGGGGATCCCTGTACCATCTGGAGAGGAGTTTAAAAAAAATCCTTTTGTATTTTCTTCATACTTTTGTGAATGTGGTGCATTCATTTGGCAAAGAATACCCAATCAAGTGCAAGAAAAAAAAAGCATTTTTGTTTGCACGCGATTGGAAGATTGAAATTAGCAGAGCCTTTATTAAACTCTGGGGAAAATTCCCTTGCAATGTGTAACTTCCAATGTTATGTGAACAGTCAATTTGTGTTTAGTAAATTAACCACATACAGTAGTAAAGAAAAGCATGTCCTGTTCATTTTGCAAGGGAAATGTCCCCAGAGCTTACTGAATGAGGTGAAGTCTACAGGATTGGAAATACCAGTTTGTAAATGGATAGAAAACTGGCTAAAAGACAGAATTCAGAGAGTCGTGGTTAATGATTCTTACTCTGAATGGTCTAAGGTTATCAGTGGTGTACCCCAAGGTTCAGTGTTGGGACCCTTACTTTTAATATCTTTATAAATGATATTGGGTCTGGGATCAAAAGTAACATTTCTGTCTTTGCAGATGACACTAAGCTATGCAGTGGAATAACGTCCTTACAGGATGTCGCCAATTTACAAGCCGACTAATTGGGCGACTATGTGGCAGATGCGGTTTAATGTTGATAAATGTAAAGTTATGCACTTTGGGGCTAAGAATATGAATGCATCATACATACTAGAGGGAGTACAACTGGGGGGATCCGTAGTGGAGAAGGATCTGGGGGTTTTGGTAGATCATAAGCTCAATAATGGCTTGCAATGCCAAGCTGCGGTTTCCAAAGCGAGCAAAGTCCTTTCTTGTAGTAAGAGAGGTATGGACTCCAGAGAGAGATATCATTTTGCCCCTGTACAAATCATTAGTAAGACCTCATTTGGAATATGCAGTTCAGTTTTGGGCCCCAGTTCTCAAAAAGGATATTGGGGAACTGGAGAAAGTGCAGAGAAGGGCAACCAAACTGATAAGAGGCATGGAGGCAGAGGCGTACTAAGGGGGGGTGAGGGGGGCGGGCCGCCCCCGGGTACCACACACTGGGGGGTGTCAGACCGGCACCCCCTTCCGCGATTGTGAGTACACCCGCCCGCGGTGGCTGAACGCCGCGGGTTTAAGCAGCGGCGGTGCCACACTGTGACAGGCAGGGAGAGCTCAGAGGCGAGCTAGCTACAGTGGCGAGGGGGAGTGGGGGGGGTGCAGGGTGACACCGCTGCACCTACCATCCCCTCCCCTCCTCTCCTCTTGCGGGCTGCCTGTCTGTGCTGCGATCCCGGATGTCACACAGCATGTCGAGCAGCAGAGTGAAGCCGCCTCCCCCTCCTCTCTGTTTATGTGAAAAACAGGGGGAGGGGACCTGCTGTGCATGTGCCGCTGCACTGAGGTACTGAAGGGGGGGACACTGAATGGGGGGCTACACTGATTGGGGGGCTGCACTGAACGGGGGGCTACACTGATTGGGGGGCTATACTGAACTGGAGGGCTATACTGAACGAGGGGGGCTACACTGAATGAGGGGGGGCTACACTGAACGAGGGGGGGCTACACTGAACGAGGGGGGGCTATACTGAACGAGGAGGGCTATACTGAACGAGGGGGGGCTATACTGAATGAGGGGGGCTATACTGAAGGAGGGGGCTATACTGAATGAGGGCGGGGGACTATACTCAATGAGGGCGGGGGGCTACACTGAACGAGGGCGGGGGGCTACACTGAACGGGGGGGCTATACTGAATGGGGGCTATACTGAACGGGGGGGCTATACTGAACGAGGGGGGCTACACTGAACGAGGGGGGGCTACACTGAACGATGGGGGGCTACACTGAACGGGGGTGTCTGCACTGAACAGGGGGGATCTGCATTGAAGGGGTGGATACACTGAAGGGGGGTCTGTGTAACATGTAGGGGGTCCAGAGATGCAGGGTGCTGTGTATTGTAAAGGGGTCCAGAGATGCAGGGTGCTGTGTAATGTAAAGGGGTCCAGTGATGCAGGGTGCTGTGTAATGTAAAGGGGTCCAGAGGTGCAGGGGGATGTGTAATGTAAAGGGGTCCAGTGATGCAGGGTGCTGTGTAATGTAAAGGGGTCCAGTGATGCAGGGTGCTGTGTAATGTAAAGGGGTCCAGAGATGCAGGGTGCTGTGTAATGTAAAGGGGTCCAGTGATGCAGGGTGCTGTGTAATGTAAAGGGGTCCAGAGGTGCAGGGGGATGTGTAATGTAAAGGGGTCCAGTGATGCAGGGTGCTGTGTAATGTAAAGGGGTCCAGTGATGCAGGGTGCTGTGTAATGTAAAGGGGTCCAGAGATGCAGGGGACTGTGTAATGTAAAGGGGTCCAGTGATGCAGGGTGCTGTGTAATGTAAAGGGGTCCAGTGATGCAGGGTGCTGTGTAATGTAAAGGGGTCCAGAGGTGCAGGGTGCTGTGTAATGTAAAGGGGTGCAGGGTGGTGTGTAATGTAAAGGGGTCCAGTGATGCAGGGTGCTGTGTAATGTAAAGGGGTCCAGAGATGCAGGGTGCTGTGTAATGTAAAGGGGTCCAGTGATGCAGGGTGCTGTGTAATGTAAAGGGGTCCAGAGGTGCAGGGGGATGTGTAATGTAAAGGGGCCCAGAGGCGCAGGGGACTGTGTAATTTAAAGGGGCCCAGAGGTGCAGGGTGCTGTGTAATGTAAAGGGGTGCAGGGGGCTGTATAATGTAAAGGGGTCCAGAGGCGCAGGGTGCTGTGTAATGTAAAGGGGTCCAGTGATGCAGGGTGCTGTGTAATGTAAAGGGGTCCAGTGATGCAGGGTGCTGTGTAATGTAAAGGGGTCCAGAGGTGCAGGGTGCTGTGTAATGTAAAGGGGTCCAGTGATGCAGGGTGCTGTGTAATGTAAAGGGGTCCAGTGATGCAGGGTGCTGTGTAATGTAAAGGGGTCCAGAGGTGCAGGGTGCTGTGTAATGTAAAGGGGTCCAGAGGTGCAGTTGTGGAGAGGGGGTACACAGTAGTGACAAAGAGATATTAAAGGATGCAGAGGTATGCCGGGGGCACAGTGGGGTGTTTTTACATTTTAAGGTGAGGTGCCAGATATAGGATCCGCCCCGGGTGCCAAATGCTCTAGGTACGCCCCTGCATAGAGGAGCTCAGCTATGAGGAAAGATTAGAGGGACTGAATTTATTCACTCTTGAGAAGAGGAGATTAAGGGGGGATATGATCAATATGTACAAATATATAAGGGGTCCATATAGAGAACTTGGTGTTGAGTTATTCACTTTACTGTAAGGTGACACTCGGCTCGACCACGCAGACCCCCCTTATGTTCCAGTACTCTCTTTTTTTACCTTTTATTTTCTTATACTTATTTTCATTTATGAATTTTTTCCTTTCCCTTTGTTTTTGTTTTTTTTGCTATTTTATTACTATGATGTTGCAGCTCCCTTAGTATTGTTAATAACTCTTTAATCCACAGAGGACAATATATATATATTGGTAGTTACTAATAATTGCATAAAACCTCTAAAACGTAATAATATTATTAGCACTGGAAACTAATTAATATACCATACTTTGTCCACAAGTTTCTACTAATGTTGAAATAAGGATATTTGAGCTTCTCTATTTTTGATGTATTTAATGTAAAATATATTTGACACAGAGTTATTCACTTTACGGTCACCACAAAGGACAAAGGGGGCACTCTTTACGTCTAGAGGAAAAGAGATTTCACCTCCAAATATGGAAAGGTTTCTTCATGGTAAGAGCTGTGAAAATGTGGAATAGACTCCCTGCAGAGGTGGTTCTGGCCAGCTCAGTCGATTGCTTTAAGAAAGGCCTGGATTCTTTCTTAAATGTACACAATATAACTGGGTACTAACATTTATAGGTAAAGTTGATCCAGGGAAAATCCGATTGCCTCTCGGGGGATCAGGAAGGAATTTTTTCCCCTGCTGTAGCAGACTGGATCATGCTCTGCTGGGGTTTTTCGCCTTCCTCTGGATCAACTGTGGGTATAGAATTAGGTATACAGGATTGTATGATATGATTATTATTTTTTTTATGGTTGAACTGGATAGACTTGTGTCTTTTTTCAACCTGACTAACTATGAAACTCTGCTGACTTCAAACACGTGCAAGGAATATGACTATTATTTTTCTTTATCATTTTACATGCACGTATTTAGGTATTCTTTGCAAAGTGAATTTTCACCACATTCACTAACAAAGGAAAAATTCATTTGAAAAATCTTTCTGCCTTTAGTAACTATTAGACTTGTGCACAACGGAAAAATTCGTTCCGTTTCGGTTCGTTTCTTTCCGGTCCTGTTGATTCGTAATCATTCGTAATTTTGCTAGACGGGATTTTTCGTGTTCGGACTCATTCGTATTTTTGCAAGCGACATTTTTCGTTGAATTTTTTGTTGCTTTATAATTCGTACTTTCGGTAGAGTACGTTGTTTTTCGTTGATTCTGGACACAACTCCTACTTTCGTAACTTTTTTTGGGTTCGTACTTTCGGTAGAGTACGTTGTTTTTCGTTGATTCTGGACACAACTCCTACTTTCGTAACTTTTTTTGGGTTCGTTGATTCGTAATTTTCCGTGTCTCTCTCACAACGACGCTGCCTATTATGCCTAATGTGCTTCGAATGGATTTGTACTTTTCTAAATACATTGCGGTTATTTGTAACGATTCGAAATCTCGTATTTTACTTTCGTTTTTTACATGCGGCTATAGCCTCTGCCCCTGTACACCATTTTGAGAGGGTTCAGCACGGTGAGGGAGAAGCAGAGAGCAGAGCAGAGTGTTATTGTGCTTCGTATGGATTCGAAATCTCGTATTTTACTTTCGTTTTTTACATGCGGCTATAACCTCCGCCCCTGTACACCATTTTGAGAGGGAGTTCAGCACGGTGTGGGAGAAGCAGAGAGCAGAGCAGAGTAAGTGTTATTGTGCTTCGTATGGATTCGTACATTCGTAACTTTTTCATAACGAATTATGCCGAAGACATTCGGGCATTCGCTATTTGCGGTATAATTTATTTCGGATTCGGTCTTATTCGTAATTGCTTTGTTCGGAAATTCGAATGCTTCCGAATGTCCGAAAGTTGCTAAATTCGGACGAATTTCAATTCGTTACGAAACGAATTGCACAAGCCTAGTAACTATCTTACACTCACTATATTTGTGACTGTAAAAGTGTCAGGTTTAGGTCCAGTGTAGCCCCCTAACCCCCCCTAATAAAGGTTTAACCCCTTGATCGCCCCCCAGGTAACCCTTTCACCGCTGTCACTAAGCGATCGTTTTTCTGATCGCTGTCTTGGTGTCGGTGATGCCGATAGGTAGCCAGTTATTTTTTTTAGGTTCGCCGCAGGTTTTTATAGCGTCGGGTACCCCCATATATTACCTAATAAAGGTTTAACCCCCTTGCTCGCCCCCCCAGGTAACCCTTTCACCCCCTTTTGCCAGTGTCACCAAGCGATCGTTTTTCTGATCGCTGTCTTAGTGTCGGTGATGCCGATAGGTAGCCAGTTATTTATTTTAGGTTTGCCGCAGGTTTTTATAGCGTCAGGTACCCCCATATATTACCTAATAAAGGTTTAACCCCTTGATCGCCCCCCCCCAGCGAACCCTTTCACCCCCTTTTGCCAGTGTCACCAAGCGATTGTTTTTCTGATCGCTGTCTTAGTGTCGGTGATACCGATAGGTAGCCAGTTATTTTTTTTAGGTTCGCCACAGGTTTTTATAGCGTCAGGCACCCCCATATATTATCTAATAAAGGTTTTAACCCCCTAATTGCCCCTAGTTAACCCTTTCACCAGTGATCACCATATAAGTGTTACGGGTGACACTGGTTAGTTAGTTTGCTTTTTATAGTGTCAGGGCACCCGCCGTATATAACCCAATAAAGGTTTAACCCCCTGATCGCCCGGCGGGTGATATCAATTAGGTTTTAGTGTCAGAGAGGGTCTGCGTCGCCCCAGGCAGCGTCAGGTTAGTGCCAGGAACGCTAACACCCACGCGTGAAGCATACACCTCCCTTAGTGGTATAGTATCTGAACAGATCAATATCTGATCTGATCAGATCTATATTAGCGTCCCCAGCAGTTTAGGGTTCCCAAAAACGCAGTGTTAGCGGGATCAGCCCAGATACCTGCTAGCACCTGCGTTTTGCCCCTCCGTCCAGCCCAGGCCACCCAAGTGCAGTATCGATCGATCACTGTCACTTACAAAACACAACACACATAACTGCAGCGTTCGCAGAGACAGGCCTGATCCCTGCGACTCCAGTGCTGTAGGAGGTGATTTCACCACCACAGTTAAAAAAAAAAAAGAGCACATATCCTGAAGCAGGGGGGCAGCAGGGGCGGAGGAGCGATTTTGCTCCTAATGCCGCGTACATACGGTCAAAATTCCGACAGAGGCTTGCCCGTGGAAAAGTCTGACTGTGTGTACGCGGCATTACTTTTGCGGGAGGATGCCCCCATGCTTCGGCATATATAAATGGTGCATGTATGCCCATAATTAGAAGTGGCTGAATGAAGGGAGGTATTCTAATGGTGGGCATACCCACCGATCAATCTCTTTTTTTCGTTCAGCCAACAGGCTGCATGAAAAAAAAGATTACAATACATGTCCAACAAGGACCAGCAACGTACTGGTATGTTGCTGGACTTTGGTTATACCAGATTGATGCCTGCGGGTTTAGGTATCATCTTGGTATCATTCTTTTCAGCCAGCGGCCGACTTTCATGTAAAAGCAATCCTAGCGACTATTTAGCCTCTGGACTGCTTTTACAAGCAGTGGGAGGGAATGTCCCCCCCCCCGGATATAAAAAGCGCCATTGGGAAATTGGGAAAGCATTTTATCACACCGATCTTGGTGTGGTCAGATGCTTTGAGGGCAGAGGAAAGATCTAGGGTCCAATAGACCCCAGTTTTTTCAAAAAAAGAGTACCTGTCACTACCTATTGCTATCAGAGGGGATATTTACATTCCCTGAGATAACAATAAAAATGATAAAAAAAATAATTAAAAAAAATGGAAAAAACAGTTTAAAAATAAAATAAAAAAGCAAAATTAATAATAAAAAAAAAAGCACCCCTGTCCCGCCCTGCTTTGGCGCAATGGCAAACGCAAGCGTCGGTCTGGCGTCATATGTAAACAGCAATTGTATCATGCATGTGAGGTATCACCGCGAAGGTCAGATCGAGGGCAGTAATTTTAGCAGTAGACCTCATCTGTAAATCTAACGTGGTACCCTGTAAAGGCTTTTAAAGGATTTTAAAAATGTATGTAGTTTGTCGCCACTGCGCGTTTGTGCGAAATTTTAAAGCATGTCGTGTTTGGTATCTATGTACTCGGCCTAAGATCATCTTTTTTATTTCATCAAACATTTGGGCAATATAGTGTGTTTTAGTGCATTACAATTTAAAAAAGTGTATTTTTTCCCCAAAAAATGCGTTTGAAAAATCGCTGCGCAAATACTGTGTGGAAAAAAAAATGCAACACCCACCATTTTAATTTGTAAGGCCTTTGCTTCAAAAAAATATATAATGTTTGGGGGTTCAACATAATTTTCTTGCAAAAAAAAATATGTTTTCATGTAAACAAAAAGTGTCAGAAAGGGCTTTGTCTTCAAGTGGTTAGAAGAGTGGATGTAAGCTTCCTAATGTTGTGTATAAAATGCCAGGACAGTTCAAAACCCCCCCAAATGACCCCATTTTGGAAAGCAGACACCCCAAGCTATATACTGAGAGGCATGTCGAGTCCATGGAATATTTTATATGTTGACACAAGTTGCGGAAAAAAGACAATTTTTTTTTTATTTATTATTTTTTTTGCACAAAGTTGTCACTAAATGATATATTGCTCAAACATGCCATGGGCATATGTGGAATTACACCCCAAAATACATTCTGTTGCTTCTCCTGAGTACCGGGATACCACATGTGAGACTTTTTGGGAGCCTAGCCGCGTACGGGACCCCAAAAACCAAGCACTGGCTTCAGGCTTTCTAAGGGTGTCAATTTTTGATTTCACTCCTCACTGCCTATCACAGTTTCGGAGGCCATGGAATGCCCAGATGGCACAAAACCCCCCAAATGACCCCATTTTGGAAAGTAGACACCCCAAGCTATTTTCTGAGAGGTATGGTGAGTATTTTGCAGATCTCGCTTTTTGTCACAAAGTTTTGAAAATTAAAAAAAAAAAAAATCTATTTCTTCATTTTCAAAAACAAATGAGAGCTGTAAAATACTCACCATGCCTCTCAGCAAATAGCTTGGGGTGTCTACTTTTCAAAATGGGGTCATTTGGGGGGGTTTTGTGCCATCTGGGCATTCCATGGCCTTTGAAACTGTGATAGCTAGTGAGGAGTGAAATCAAAAATTTGCGCCCTTAGAAATCCTGAAGGCGGTGCTTGGTTTTCGGGGTCCCGTACGCGGCTAGGCTCCCAAAAAGTCCCACACATGTGGTATCCCCGTACTCAGGAGAAGCAGCAAAATGTATTTTGGGGTGCAATTCCACATATAACCATGGCATGTGTGAGCAATATATCATTTAGTGACAACTTTTTGTAATATATTTTTTATTTTTTTAGTCATTATTCAATCACTTGGGACAAGAAAAAAAAATTTCAATGGGCTCAACATGCCTCTCAGCAATTTCCTTGGGGTGTCTACTTTCCAAAATGGGGTCATTTGGGGGGGCTTTGTACTGCCCTGCCATTTTAGCACCTCAAGAAATGAGATAGGCAGTCATAAATTTAAAGCTGTGTAAATTCCAGAAAATGTACCCTAGTTTGTAGACGTTATAACTTTTGCGCAAACCAATAAATATACGCTTATTGACATTTTTTTTACTAAAGACATGTGGCTGAATACATTTTGGCCTAAATGTATGACTAAAATGTAGTTTATTCGATTTTTCTTATAACAAAAAGTAGAAAATATCATTTTTTTTTCAAAATTTCAGTCTTTTTCCATTTATATCGCAAAAAAAAATCGCAGAGGCAATCAAATACCATTAAAGAAATCTCTATTTGTGGGAAGAAAAGGATGCAAATTTCGTTTGGGTACAACATTGCATGTCCGCACAATTTCCAGTTAAAGCAGCTCAGTGCCAAATTGTGAAATCACCTCTGGTCATTAAGCTGCATAATGGTCCGGGGCTTAAGTGGTTAATACCAGTTCTAGTGCCTGTATGAGACAAACATGGCTTGAGGCTACAGATGAAGACCACCTCTGAGTAAGGAATTAGTACTCTACATGCCCGTCACAACAACTGCTGAATTATGCTCTTCCTACAAGCATACAACCGAGCAAAGATTGTCTTATTTGTAACATTTCATCAACATATCAGCCTTGTTATGAACAAAGGTCTTTCATTTTGTTTTTTGTTAATTTGGCTCACCACGTTTTAATATTTAAAGAAAACAGCAACAATTTATAATCAAAGTATTTTAAAGTAATTCAATAGTAGTATAATGAAATAAACAGGAGATAAGTCATTGGGAAGCACACAAAGCGGTAAAATAAAATTGTTATAAAACAGAAATAGTTTCACAGTCATGTGGTAAAAACGACATACACTAAATTGCCAAAGTACTGGGACGCCTGCCTTTACACTCACGTGAACTTTAATGACATCCCAGTCTTAGTCCGTAGGGTTCAGTATTGAGTTGGCCCACCCTTTGCAGCTATAACAGCTTCAACTCTTCTGGGAAGGATGTCCACAAGGTTTAGGAGTGTAGCCTCGAACACACGGACGGGAATCCTGTCGGGAAAAAAAACGTATACACGGCCATTCAAAAGAACCGCAGTTCTTTTGAATGGCAAGAACGCGGTGACGTCATCGACTACGACGAGAATGCGCTTCTCACATTCGATGCCGTCGCCGCCATCTTGCTACACCCTACATTACCCTTGTATGCTACCGCGCATGCATCAAAGTCTTTTCGAGCATGTGTGGGTTTACCATGGACAGGTAAGCATACACACTCACGGTTTTCTCGTCAGGAAACACTCTGCCGAGAATCCCGACGAGAAAAATAGAGAGCAGGTTCTCTATTTTTCTCGTCGAGATTCCCGGCAGTTTTCCCGACAAGAAACCATACACACAAATGTTTTTCTCGGCTGAAAGCTCTCCCAGCAGCTTTCTTGCCGAGAAAACCGGTCGTGTGTACGAGGCTTCAGTCTATGGGAATGTTTGACCATTCTTCCAGAAGTGCATTTGTGAGGTTAGGCACTGATGTGAAGGAAAAGGCCTGGCTCACAGTCTCCGAACTAATTCATCCCAAAAGTGTTCTATCGGGTTGAGGTCAGGACTCTGTGCAGGCCAGTCAAATTCCTCCACCCTAAATTCGCTCATCCATGTCTTTATGGACCTTGCTTCATGCACTGGTCTTAATAATTTGGTGGAGGGGGGATCATGGCGTAGGGTTGTTTTTCAGGGTTTGGGCTTGGCCCCTTAGTTCCAGTGAAGGGAACTCTTAAGGCATCAGCATACCAAGACATTTTGGACAATTTCATGCTCTCAACTTTGTTGGAACATTTTGGTATTGACTCTTCCTGTTCCAACATTACTGTGTACCAGTGCACAAAGCAAGGTCCATAAAGACATGGATGAGTGTGTTTGGGGTAGAGGAGCTTGACTGACCTGCACAGAGTCCTGACCTAAAACCGATAGAACACCTTTGGGATGAATTAGAGTGGAGACTGCGAGCCAGGCCTTCTCTTCCAACATCAGTGCCTGACCTCACAAATGTGCTTCTAGAAGAATGGTCAAACATTCCCATAGACACACGCCTAAACCTTGTGGACAGCCTTCTCAGAAGAGTTTAAGCTCTAATAGCTGCAAAGGGTGGGCCAACTCAATATTGAACACTACAGACTAAGACTGAAATGCCATTAAAGTGTTGAAAGAACAGCATGTAATGTAAAGTACTGTGACTATATACTGTATGCATTATACCTATCTATGCAGCAGGTGGCACTGCAGTATCGTAGTGTGTATTTTATGGTAATGTAATCAGAGGAAGTATTATCTTTCTCAGTGTATGTAGTTGTATGCTCCTTGTTCCTGTTTCATGTTTCTCATGCTATGAGACGTGTTCTGTAGTCCTCCATAAAAGCAAAGCTATTGCTGCAAACAAGAAGCTTCCAGCGCATGATTACATCAATACTCTACTAACATAAAGTGTGCGTGTAACGGCAGGCGGCCCAATACTTCTGGTAATATAGTGGATTTTTAGAGATATCTTTGGCGCACAGTTCCAGGTGACACAATGGGATTAGGAATAGAAGTATTCTTACAAAGTGTGAAACTTGAGCTGTTAGGAGAGGGGTGTCATCAATTTGAAGGTCTGACAGATGGATACCAGAGTGACACTTTCAAGAACATCAGAGAATGACAATTGCTATTCTCTAACAAGAAAACACAGACCTGTCCAAAGATATAGAAATGACTTTGCCAAATATCACAGCAAAATGACTTTCAAGTGTAACTAAAGACAAAACGTCCTTTTTCATTTCATTTTGAGTTTTTTTTTTTTTTTTCTTGTCATCTGTGTCCCATTGGGAAGATTTCTCCACTATTAGTATTCAATGTCAGCCCAAAATGTGGGGATTTTTATTCCTTTCACTTTCAGTGAGGAAAACCAGTAAAGCCGTGTACACACGATCGGTTTTATCGATGAAAACAGTCCGATGGACTGTTTTCATCGGACCAACCGATCGTGTATGGGCCCCATCGCTCTTTTTTCCATCGGTGTTTAAAAATAGAACATGTTTTAAATGTATCCGATGGGGAAAAAAACGATAGCAAAATCCGATCGTATGTGTGGAACTCCATCGGAGAAAAAAACCACGCATGCTCAGAATCAAGTCGACACGTGCTCAGAAGCATTGAACTTCATTTTTCTCGGCTTGTCGGAGTGTTTTACGTCACGGCGTTTGGGACGGTCGGATTTGACTGATGGTGTGTAGGCAAGACTGATGGAAGTCAGCTTCATCTGATTTCCGATGGAAAAATCCATCGGATTAGAATCCATAGGAAATCCGATCGTGTGTACAGGGCTTTATACTATTGAGTGAATCTCCCTAATGTGGGGCACAGACAGTAGTAAAAACTGACAGATGTTCTAATCCCTCTGCATTCTATCCATCCCACTGGATATAACAATAAAATCATGAGATAAAATACAGACGGTTTTATGAGATAAATACAGCTAATTTCGCTGAAATGCTTAATTTTAGTAGCGTTTTTAGCGAATTGCATTTTTTTTTTTTTTACAAAAAATTCTATGAGCTATTTTACGTCTGATATTAAAGTGAAACGACTTTTGTGAATTGAGCCCACTGTCTCTTGTACGCTACCAAATGAGCAGATCATGCTCAGGTATCCCTGATGTAAACAATCAATAAATGGTGCTGCGCTACCCCCGTGACCGAAATAACAACTGCACATAGGTTGGACTTGATGGACTTGTGCCTTTTTTCAACCTCACCTACTATGTAACTATGTAACTTCATGCTGTTACCTCCATGTATGTGCATATAACAACAGTATTGTGAATAAATAAGATATTACAATAAATAATACTATATTATAAATTACGAAAATGAGAAAAAATTTAAATAGTTGACAAAATGCCACAATATAGTAAAGGTGCGCTGTAATAAAATTCTCAATCGCATGTGCAGTCTATAAATTTATCACGTATTGACAATTTATGACAAACGTAAATGCATATCCAGGTGCATGCATACAATTCTTGAACCTTATATTCCCAAAAAACAGTGAAGCTCAAGGCTGTGCAAAAACTGTGATTCCTCCCGTGTTACCACAGTGTTCACAAAGCTGTCACCTTAACCACTTGGCGTCCGTGCGATAGCCGAATGACGGCTACAGCGTGGACCTGAATTGCGTGCTGTGATCAACGAGTCACTGAGACTCGGGTGATTACAGATCCAAGGAAGGGGCCGATCCCGGCCCCTTACCACGTGATCAGCTGTCAGCCAATGACCGCTGATCACGTGATGTAAACAAAGCTCGGTAATCTTTTTTTTTTTTCTCCTCATGCTGACAGCGTGAGAAGAAAAAAAAGCCGATCACCGGCTTATGTGCAAGGGACATCGGTCCCGAAGTGGAAGGAGGCAGATGTGCCCACAATTACCACCTGCCAGTGCCCACGAGTGCCACCTATCAATGCCCACGAGTGCCACATATCAATGCCCACCAGTGGTGCCAATCAGTGCCTCATCAGTGCCACCTAGCAGTGCTGCCTATCAGTGTAACCTACCAGTGCTGATCATTGCACATCATTGCCACCCATCAGTGCCCATCACTGTCACCCATCAGTGCCCATCACTGCCACCTATCAGTGCCCATCACTGCCAGCTATCAGTGCCACCTATCAGTGCCACCTATTAGTGCCACTTCTCAGTGCCCACCAGTGCCACCTATCAATGCCCTTCAGTGCCACCCATCAGTGCCACCTCTCAGTGTCACCTCTCAGTGCCCACCATGCCACCTATCAGTGCTGCCTATCAGTGCCCACCCTTGCCGCCTTATCGGTGCCCATCAGTGCAGTCCATCGGTGCCCATCAGTGCAGTCCATCGGTGCCCATCAGTGCAGGCTATCGGTGCCCATCAGGTTCTTGAAGGACTCTGGTGGTGTGAGATTCCCTGCGGCCTGCAGGTGGCGCTGTCACCCTGGGCCGGAGCTGAACACTCACCGCAAGACTGCATCCCCTTTTGTCCTTTTCTGGCGCTGGTACAGCGGGGCGGGGAACCTGCTGTGACACAATGGGAGAGGAGATAAAAGGGGTGGACGCCCTGACCTTGGGGTTCAAAGTCGGAGGACGCAGCCACACCCAGGCACCTTCAGCCTGGGTGCTGGCGTTCCGGAGTTCTGGGCCCAAGTGCCCTTGACCTGGCCGGAGCGGGAGATGGAGTCCATCCCAGGCACCTTTAGCCTGGGGTGAGGTACTAATGCGGAAGCCTCAGGATCAGTAACTTCGACTGGGTTCCGCGAGGGTGGAGGAATCCGAGGGGGCCCTAATGCCTTGGGTGCCCGTGTCTGAGATTGAGAAGGCTGGTGAGCGGAACTTCTCCAGAAAGTCCGGCGCAGCATTTGCTGGTGACGGAGAGGTCTCCGGTAACTCTCTTGGACGGATGTCTTCCCTCTGACAGGGGCTGTGATAGCGAAGGTAATTCATGCTCTTGTTCTATATAGTCGGTGGCAGCGACTATACATCATAACCATTGGTCACACCACAGTGGTAAGCTCTACTTAAAGAATTGTGCCTTGACCTACTCCCCACAAATACTGAAGTCTTCTCTGGGTCTCAACCTGTCTGTGCTGTATGACTATTTATTGCTGGAAGAGAATAAATACGAGTTGGACCTTTTCAGTGTGTGGAACTCTGGTTACTAGGAGCAAATGGAGTCATTTCGAGGAAAGGATTTGACTCTGGGACACACACACAAAACCCGATAGTTCTGGCTTTCACCTCCAGTCTCTCTGGAGGACATGGGCCGTGCTGTATCGCATCCCTCCCCCCAGTACTAACCCCCTAGACAAGACCAACAAGCCAAGAACGAGAAGGGGTGAGAGGGGTGAGGTCGCTACATATGTTTGAATTATTTGCTGTAAAACCTAACGTACGCTTGGTCTTACACCGGTTACATTAGCCCAACTATAATGTATGGTAAGCCCTTGGAATTGAAACTGCAAATCTGGTGATACTAGTGCATTTGTTTAAATGTGTCCACTGTAAAAAGGATTTATCGCATGCTGTGCTGTATAGGGAAGTAATATCATGAGGAGGCAAGAAAGAAAATGTAACAGTGGCAGACCTACCAGGGTCGCAAAGGTCATACTTGTGACCGGGCCCTACCGTTCCGCTACTGTGTTACGGGGGGGGGGGTGGGCAAGAGCCCGCACGGTGGCTCCATGGTTGCAGTTGTAAGCAGAGAGTGTCTGTTTTTTTTTACAAACAAATGTTATTGAAAATATATATTTTTTTGTTTACAGACATTGCAAGAACAAAGCAGTCGTTTGGTAGATGTGGTGTAAGAGCCGGTTCACGCAGGGGCGTCCTGGGATCCGACTTCAAGTCGCCCCAAGTTGCGTGGTTTAGAAAAGTAATGGAAGTGAATGGAGCCGTGTTAATGCACACTACTGCAGTCGCTCCGACTTCAGAAAAGTTTCCTGTACTACAGTGTACTTCAATCCGACTTCTAGGCGACTTGTAGGCAACTTGTACCCATTGATTTCAATGGAAGTTGCCTCCAAGTCGGATCCCCTGTCTTAACTGAAGCAAATTTCCAGGAAGTAAAAATAGTTTTCCAGGCAAACCCCTCCCTCCCCCCTCCCTCCTACAGAGCTGATTCTTGTTTGATTGGCCACTGGAAAGCCTCCTGTCCTGGAGGCAACTTGAAGTTGCCTTGTAAGTTGCCTCATGTCGCGCTGTGATTCATGCTCAAGTTGTGTCCAAGTTGCCTGGAAGTCGTGTTGCCCCTGTGTGAACCGGCTCTATGGAGTCAATATTACATGAATAACAAGACATGAATCATTAATACTGCTGCCAAATAGACACAGTATGTATAGCGATCTGTAGTCTATTATATGCAGGTATTTATCGGGTTTAACCCATTAGCATAACAGGAGCAATATTTGAAGGGTCATACATACAATACATGAATTTTAAGACTATCGCCAATGAAGCCCTCCTTGTAAGGGGGTATGTAGGGCAGGTATTTCCATGAGAGGAGTGAAAAAAAAGGGGGGGGGGGAAGGGGAATGAGGGAGGTTGCAGAGAGTGTCTGTTAAACTCTCTCTTACATTGCCCAGACCCAGCACTGACAAAATCCCCTCCTGGGGCTGGATCTGCTCCTCCTCCTGCCGCATGGGACCCCATGCCAAATAGTTTTAAAGCACAGCTTGGGCCCCAGCAAAATCCATACCAGACCATTATCCAAACATGCATGCAGCCTAGGGTTGCCACCTTTTCTTCAAGCCAAACCCGAACACTTTCGCGGCGCACGGCAATTTTTTTGTACTACACGCTATAGGATTGTAAAATACCCGGGACACCTTTGGGGTTACCCAAAGAGAGTAGTAATGAGGTGTGCTACAATGAACAGTGGCTGTGGCCAAATTGCAGTGCAGGGGGGGGGGGTACTTAAAGGGACATGGTTAAATAAAACAAAAGCATTAGTGTACCCATAAAATATGATTCAATTAATAAAAGAAATGTCAGTTAAAATATGAAACTAACCTACCTTAAAAGTGGACATTGTCAGCCAGTAGAGCAGTGGATGGTGTCAGTAGAGCAGTTGATGGTGTCACCCGGTGAAAACTCTATATATGTATGGTGTATGGGGGGGGACTGTATATGTATGGTGTATGGGGGGACTGTATATATGGATGATGTATGGGGGGGGAACTGTATATATGGGGGGACTGTATATATGTACAGTGTATGGGGGGGGGACTGTATATATGTATGGTGTATGGGGGGGACTGTATATATGTATGGTGTATGGGGGGGAAAACTGTATATATGTATGGTGTATGGGGGAGAGAACTGTATATATGTATGGTGGAGCACTGTATATATGTATGGTGTATGGGGGGAGAGAACTGTATATATGTATGGTGTATGGGGGGAGAGAACTGTATATATGTATGGTGTATGGGGGGGGAGAACTGTATATATGTATGGTGTATGGGGGGGAGAACTGTATATATGTATGGTGTATGGGGGGGAGAACTGTATATATGTATGGTGTATGGGGGGAAAACTGTATATATGTATGGTGTATGGGGGGGGAGAACTGTATATATGTATGGGGGAGAACTGTATATATATATATATATATATATATATATATATATATATATATATATATATGGTGTATGGGGGGAGAACTGTATATATGTATGGTGTATGGGGGGGAGAACTGTATATATGTATGGTGTATGGGGGGAGAACTGTATATATGTATGGTGTATGGGGGAGAACTGTATATATGTATGGTGTATGGGGGGGAGAACTGTATATATGTATGGTGTATGGGGGGGGGAGAGCTGTATATATGTATGGTGTATGGGGGGGAGAACTGTATATATGTATGGTGTATGGGGGGGAGAACTGTATATATGTATGGGGGGAGAACTGTATATATGTATGGTGTATGGGGGGGGGGGGGAAGAACTGTATATATGTATGGTGTATGGGGGGAGAACTGTATATATGTATGGTGTATGGGGGGGAGAACTGTATATATGTATGGGGGGGAACTGTATATATGTATAGTGTATGGGGGGGAGAACTGTATATATGTATGGTGTATGGAGGGAGAACTGTATATATGTATGGTGTATGGGGGGAGAACTGTATATATGTATGGTGTATGGGGGGGAGAACTGTATATATGTATGGTGTATGGGGGGGGGAGAACTGTATATATGTATGGTGTATGGGGGGGAGAACTGTATATATGTATGGTGTATGGGGGTGAGAACTGTATATATGTATGGTGTATGGGGGGGGGAACTGTATATATGTATGGTGTATGGGGGGAGAACTGTATATATGTATGGTGTATGGGGGGAGAACTGTATATATGTATGGTGTATGGGGGGAGAACTGTATATATGTATGGTGTATGGGGGGAGAACTGTATATATGTATGGGGGGGAGAACTGTATATATGTATGGTGTATGGGGGGAACTGTATATATGTATGGTGTATGGGGGGGCTGTATATATGTATGGTGTATGGTGTATGGGGGGAGAACTGTATATATGTATGGTGTATGGGGGGCTGTATATATGTATGGTGTATGGGGGAGAACTGTATATATGTATGGTGTATGGGGGGGCTGTATATATGTATGGTGTATGGGGGGGACTGTATATATGTATGGTGGGGTGGGGGAGAACTGTATATATGTATGGTGTATGGGGGGACTGTATATATGGGGGGCTGTATATATGTATGGTGGGGGGGGAGAACTGTATATATATGGATGGTGTATGGGGGGGAGAACTGTATATATGGGGGGCTGTATATATGTATGGTGGGGGGGGAGAACTGTATATATATGGATGGTGTATGGGGGGGAGAACTGTATATATGGGGGGCTGTATATATGTATGGTGGGGGGTGAGAACTGTATATATGGATGGTGTATGGGGGGGAACTGTATAAATGGGGGGGGGGGAATGTATATATGGATGGTGGGGGGGAGAACTGTATATATGGTGGGATTGTATATATGGATGGTGGGGCTGTATATATGGATGGTGTATGAGGAGGAGAGGGAGAACTATATGGATGGATGGTGTATGGGAGGGGGGTGGCAGAACTGTATGTATAGTGTATGGTGGGAGGGAGGGGGGCAAAAACTTACCTTGCAAGCTGAGCTCCAATCCCAGCCCGATATCTGCAAACTTTCCATCAGAGCAGCGCCTTCAACCCCACCTCCTTGTCCCTTCTGCAGCCAACCAGAGGAGAGTCCCCGGCAACATGGAGGTTCTGCATCTTCGCTCTGCCTCTGTGTCTCCCGTCTGCAGTACACAGAGCGGACGGAGGTGCACTGACAGTGCGGGGGAAGGAAAGGGGGTAGATAGAAAGGGAGCAGGAGTGGACCGAACTCGAGACGCACACGGCACAGGGAGCCACTGGCGGGTCTGAATAATGTGCCCGGGTCTCAGGCGGGCAGAGACCCGGGCACATGTTTCAAAACCCGTACTGTCTGGGTGAATCCCGGACAGATGGCAACCCTACAGCACACAGGGGGGCCCGGACAGCAGGGGGTTTGCAGCGGCAGGCAATTACAGAAATTGGGGGGGGCAATTACAGAGGAGAAGGGGCAAATACAGAGGAGGGGGGAACAATTCCAGAGGAGGGGGAACAATTCCAGAGATTGGTG
Source organism: Rana muscosa (assembly GCA_029206835.1). Classification (NCBI taxonomy): domain Eukaryota; kingdom Metazoa; phylum Chordata; class Amphibia; order Anura; family Ranidae; genus Rana; species Rana muscosa. The sequence continues at coordinate 456,952,517 of CM055118.1, forward strand.
GGGGCAATTACAGAGGAGGGGGGTAATTACAGTATGGGGGGGTAATTACAGAGGATGGGGGGGTTACAGAGGATGGGGGGGATTAAAGAGGACGGGGGGAATTACAGAGGACGGGGGGGATTACAGAGGATGGGGGGGATTACAGAGGATGGGGGGGATTACAGAGGACGGGAGGGGTAATTACAGAGGAGGGGGAGGGGTAATTACAGAGGATGGGGGGAAATTAGAGGGGGGGAGGCAAATACAGAGGAGTCAAAACATAAGGGAGAGACAGAGGTAACAGGCTGGTGCAGACGTTTTTAATAAAATAAATGCTTAAAAAAAATCCACTCACTCTTCATGTCAGAGAGCTGTAGGCAGGTCAGTCTGTGAAGTCGGCTGTCCCATTCTCCCCTCCGATCCACGCTGCTGTTCCACTGAATCACTGGAGGAAACAGAGAGCCGAGGGAAATTCAACCTCTGATGATGGAGGCGTGGTTAAGCCTCCAGAACGCTCTGATTGGTCACAGCGTCCCAGGTGACAGCTCACTGCAGATTCCCCACGGCTTTGTGTCTTTGGCTTCCTCCAGTGAAACAGCAGCGTGGATCGGAGGGGGAGATGGGACAGCGGAGTTTACAGACCGATATACCTACAGCTACAGATCTGACATGAAGAGGGAGGGGATTGTTGTTAAACATTTAGTTCAATAAAAACTTCCGCACCAGCAGCTGCCTGACGCCTCTCTCTCTCTCTCTCTTGATCTGTAATTGTTCTCCCCGCCCGCCGCTCCGATCCCTGCTGTCCGGGTCCCGCTGTCTGTCGGGGCTCGTAAAAGGAGGCCCCATGGTACCCGATGTCAGCTGGAAATTGTGTCCGGGTGAGAGGCAGAGGGAACCCCGGGCACAGCCTTCTAAACCCGTACTGTCCGGGTCAAAACCAGACAGGTGGCAACCCTAATGCAGCCTGGTAATTCAGGAAGGGGGGGGGAGACCAGCGAGCGTCCTCCTGAACCATACCAGAACACATGCCCTCAAAATGGGGGGTGCTTTGGGGCAGGGGGGCTCCCCCCCAAGGCACCTTGTCCCTATGTTAATGGGGACAAGGGCTTCTTCCCCACAACCCTGGTGGTTGTGGGGGTCTGCGGGTGGAGGGGTTTTCGGAATCTGGAAGCCCCTTTTAACAAGAGAACCCCTAGATCCTGCCCCCCCATGTGAATGAGTATGGGGTACATTGTACCTCTACCAAAAAAATTACAAAAATAAATAAAAACAGAGACCGTTTTTGATATTCCCTTTATTAAAAAAAACAAATGGAGCATGGAGAGGGTAAATAGTATATCTTTTTTTTTAGAGGAGGGGGGTTGAAATACTACTAGAGTTTTACTTCAAGTTATTTTTTTTTCATTTTTTGACCTATATTGCAAAAAAAAATTAAAAATTAAAAGCAATGTCAAGAAAAGTAGTTTTGGCACAAAAAAAATATTTGTATGTGTAATATGTATGTGTTTTTGTATGGCTTGTATGTATCTAAAAGGACAAGTCTTTTTCATTAAGTCTTTAACCCCTTCCCTTCCACCCCAGTGTCTTATTACAGTTTGGCATGTACTAGGGGTGGGAATGATTGGCGATCATGTGATGATTGTTACAAAATTCGCTCCCGCCAGCTACTAATCTTTAGCCTGGATCAAGGGCTGTCTTTGATTTCTGCTGGGAGTGCACAGTGAGCGCACTCTCGGCACATAAACATCATCTTTCCAGTGATACAGTATATGTTGGGTGGTCATAAAAGGGTTAAATAGATATACAGCCAGGCTGTATGTTTTTCACTACTGTCCTGTCTGATTGTGAATGCATGACTGTAGTTTAGGTGGATGTCTTTAAAAAGGACCGACATCAATACTTTGAGAAGTTGAGGAATGTACTATTTGCCTGTAAATCTGTTCAGTCTTCCTCGATGTGAAGGGTGCAACGAGTTTCCAATTGTTGTATCACCAGTGGACAAGGGTGCTCAGTTGCTGGGGAACATACATCCTCTTCCAAACCAGATCCATACTCCATTTTGCCACTTTAAAGAGCAATAGGCAAAGTGTGCTGACCTACAGCAACTAATCAGCATTCAACTTTAATTTTTCTGACCATTCAGGCTTGGTTCATACTTGTACAGGGGGTTGTGGGTATGGGGAATTGCACCTGTTTCTGCACCTGCAACACTAGCGCTCTTACAGAAGCGAAGGGCTGCCATTCATTCTTAATGACAAAATGGGGGTTATTTACGAAAGGCAAATCCACTTTGCACTACAAGTGCAAACTACAAGTGCAAAGTGCACTTGAAATTTCACTGAAAGTGCACTTGGAAGTGCAGTATCTGTAGATCCGAGGGGGACATGCAAAGAAAATAAAAAACAGCATTTTAACTTGCACATGATTGGATAATAAAATCAGCAGAGCTTCCCCTCATTTCAGATCTACCCCTCAGATTTACAGCGACTGCACTTCCAAGTGCACATTCAGTGCAATGTCAAGTGCACTTTTTACTTGTAGTGCAACGTGGATTTGCCTTTCGTAAATAACCCCCATTGTGAACCTAACCAAAAGTCAACTCTAATTAGTTCCTTATCTCACATCCCATCCACATCCCATACCTGGCCAAAAGTTTTGAGAATGACACAAATATTAATGTTTACAAAGTCTGCTGCCTCATTTTTTTATGATGGCAATTTGCATATACCGTATTTATCGGCGTATAACACGCGCCGGCGTATAACACGCACCCCAAGTTTAGGAGGGAATTTTAAGGAAAAAAGCTTTTAGAAGGGAAGTTCAAGGAAAAAAAACTTACATTTAAATGCAGCCTTGTCCATCCATCATTGCAGCCTTGCCCAGTGTCCATCTGCAGCCTTGCCCAGTGTCAATCTGCAGCCTTGCCCAGTGTCAATCTGCAGCCTTGCCCAGTGTCAATCTGCAGCCTTGCCCAGTGTCAATCTGCAGCCTTGCCCAGTGTCAATCTGCAGCCTTGCCCAATGCATTTGCAGCCTTGCCCAATGCATTTGCAGCCTTGCCCAATGCATTTGCAGCATTGCCCAATGCATTTGCAGCATTGCCCAATGCATTTGCAGCATTGCCAGTCTCTTTCGATATTTGAAATTGGCGCCGATTTCCGCTGTGGAGAGGAGCGAGCGGAGCCGAGGGTACTTTGGCTAGACTCATCTCCTCTCACAGTCCCGCCCATCTCCACTGATTACGCCGCTGACATACAGAAAGCCGAGTGTAGTTCAGCTAGACTCGGCTCTGCTCACAGTCAGGGGTGGGACTGCGAGAGGAGCCGAGACTAGCCGAAGTACACTCGGCTTTCTGTATGTCAGCGGCGTAATCAGTGGAGATGGGCGGGACTGCGAGAAGAGCCCAGTAAAGCCGAGTGTACTTCGGCTCCTCTCGCTCGTTTCAGCGGGGGATCGGCGTATAACACACACCCACGATTTTCCCCTGATTTTAAGGGGAAAAAAGTGCATGTTATACGCCGATAAATACGGTACTTTAGAATGCTTTGAAGAGTGATCACACGAATTGCAATTAATTGCAAAGTCCCTCTTTGCCATGAAAATTAAGTTAATCCCCAAAAAAAACAAAAAAAACATGTCTACTGCATTGCAGCCCTGCCACAAAAGGACCAGCTGACATCATGTCAGTGATTCTCTCGTTAACACAGGTGTCGGTGTTGACCAGGACAAGGCTGAAAAATCACTCTGTAATGCTGGTTGAGTTATAACAGCAGACTGAAAGCTTTAAAAGGAGCATGGTGCTTGAAATCACTGTTCTTCCTCTGTTAACCATGGTTACCTGCAAGGAAACATGTGCAGTCATCATTGCTTTGCACAAAAAGGGATTTCCAGTGAAGGATATTGTTGCTAGTAAGATTGCACCTCAATCTACCATTAATCGGATCATCAAGAACTGAGGAGAGAGCTTCAATTGTTGTGAAGAAGGCTTCAGGGTGCCCAAAAAAGTCCAGCAAGCAAAAGGACTGTCTCCTACAATGGATTCAGCTGCGGGATCGGGGCACCACCAGTAAAGAGCTTGCTCAGGAATGGCAGCAGGCAGGTGTGAGTACATTGGCACACACAGTGAGGAGAAGACTTTTGGAGAATGGACTGGTGTCAAGAAGGGCAGCAAAGAAGTCACTTCTCTCCAGGAAAAACATCAGGGACAGACTGATAACATGCAAAAGGTACAGGGACTGGACTGCTGAGGACTGGGGCAAAGTAATTTCCTCTTATAAATTCCCTTTCCGATTGTTTGGGGCATACAAAAAAATCTTGTCCGTAGAAGAAAAGGTGAGCGCTACCATTAGTCCTGTGTCATGCCAACAGTAAAGCATTCTGAGACCATTCATGTTTGGGGTTGCTTCTCAGCCAAGGGAGTGGGCTCACTCACAATTTTGTCTAAAAACACAGCCATGAATAAAGAATGGTACAAAAAAATCCTTTGAGAACAACTTCTCCCAACCATCCAAGAAAAGTTTGGTGAGGAACAATGCCTTTTCCAGCATTATGGAACACCTTGCTATAAGGCAAAAGTGAAAAGCCAGGAAACTCCACAGACCTTTATCCCATTAAGAACTTGTAGTCAGTCCTCAAGAGGCGGGTGAACAAGAAAAATAAACCTCACAATTCTGACTAACTCCAATTATTGATTATGCAAGAATGGGCTTTATTTTTATATGCAAACAACATTAAGACAATGCAGACAGATTATACAAATAAAATCACATTAAACAAAACACAACCCAAAAAAAAGCCCCAAAAAAGATCTAAAAACACTGAAGCAGCAGACTTTGTGAAAATGTATTTTTTGTCATTCTCAAAACCTTTGGCCAGGGCAGTACAGTACATTGTATGTATGTAGAATATGTATTTAGATACATGTTTATATATGTGTATGTTCCTCTGTACAAGCAGTAATTGACAACATATGGGAGTCAAGCAGTGTACTGTTTGCCAAGGTCCCATCTGATTGTGCGTGCGCGACTGTAAAATTGTACCACTTTCTATAGATAAAGTTGGCAAAGAGTTTCCAGATTTATCAGTTGTAGGCAAGAACCGTGAATCATTACAAAACAGAGAGACAAGTCATCTAGCCTACAGCACTTAATCAGCGATTGTCGTTTATCTGTGGACACTAAATGCTCTAAAGTGGTGAAAAGAAAACTCAAATTAGTTTTTTTTGGGGGAAAAAAATACTCCCCATTCATAGCTGTATAAATATAAAGTGTATATATCTAGGCAAAGTAAGGTGGTAAGAGCACTCCATTCATGATAAATGCTTTTGGTGTTCCACACAAAACTAATAATGTATATATCTATCTATTCTGGTTGTTCAGTGCTCCACATCAAACTCACACATGGTTTAAAAAGAACAAAAGGGCGAATACTGTGGTGCAGTATTAAAAAAAAAAAACTGTTGAATTTGTTTTAAAAATGTCTCTCACATAGAGAGATGAAAGACCAGCACATAAACAGAACACAGCACTACCACATGTCCCCCCGGCATGCATGGAAGAGACACCAGAGAGTGCGGGCCTGCTGCCCATGGTGTTCACGCACCAAAGAGCCGATGAGAGTCTGAATGCTGGGGTTGGGGATGGAGTCCATACAGTGTGCCTACAATCAAGAAGAGCCAGTGAGGACCTGATCGTATAGACTTGATCGTGAGGACTGAGCCTTCTGGGACAACTGACTGCCAAGCATATTGGACCAAATCCATTGCATACAAGGACTGGTGAGTGGAACTACCAAGCTTAATTCCTTACTGCCCACAGTTAATGGCAATAGAGACTGCCCATTAACCAACTTTTATGTACAGTCTTCATGGGACAGCTTCATGTGCACCACCTTACAGATGGGCCCCAACAAAAGCTGGCTTTGTACTACTAAATAGGGGCTAAGTACTTTATAGCCACCTCCAGGGGTACCCCTTGTCAGGAATGCGTACACTCACCCACCATTAATGTTGTACGTGCAGAGTGCACTCAAGGACACTTTTTTTGGGTTAGGACATTTTTCACAATAAATTCCCTAGTGGTTCTTCAGAGCAATGATGAAAAGCAGTAAAAGACCTGTTGAAGCACTCATGACTAGAATAGGAACTGGGCAGCAGAGGATGGGTTTGTGTACCCTTGTAGTCTCGAGACTGTGTACCCTTGTAACCTTAGGCTTGTGTACCTTTGAAGCCTTGGGCTTGCGTATCCTTGTAGCCTTGGGCTTGTGTACTCTTGTAGCCTTGGGCTTGTGTACTCTTGTAGCCTTGAGCATGTGTACTTTTGTAGTCTTTGGTATGTGCACCTTTGTAGACTTGGGCTTGTGTACCTTTGTAGCCTTGAGCATGTTTACTTTTGTAGTCTTTGGTATGTGCACCTTTGTAGCCTTGGGCATGTGTACCTTTGTAGCCTTGGGCTTGTGTACCTTTGTAGCCTTGGGCTTGTGTACCTGTGACAGGGGTCACTTTGGGCACAGGGTGAGCAAGAAAATAATGGACATTAAGACTACAGGTATGTCTTGGATTGCTTTAAAATGGGACAGTGATATTTTTCCACAATATTCCCCAGGATATCTGTAAAGAACTATTTACTGTTTGATTATGAACTCAACAGGTTAACTGAAAAGTGACTCCTTCATGATGTTGGGACACATACTGTTAGATGCTAATGTCACCACATCCAGCCCCCACCTGTGTCTGCTAAGATGTCAGATGTGTATTGGGAGACAGTGAGGCTAGCCTAAAGGTCATGTGTCTGAGTCATCACTGTAGTTAATTAGCTCATGTAAATTAGGTCTGGTCAAAAGTGTATTGTCTGAGGAGAATGTAAGAACCTCCTCTCTGTGTGTATAAAACTGGGAGTTTGTCATTAAAGATTGTCAGTCCAGTTGGAAACTTCATACAGAGTGTTTGTCTCGTATGTTTGGAAGGACTAATCCTATGGGAAGCGGTCGCCTGACTGTGGAGGATCGGCAGTGGATGTGTGTCAAGAGAGGGAATATCCTAAACGGCGTTAACCCCTTTCATACTTGGGGTGCCGTTACATTGGTTGGCAGCGGTGGGATTTTCCCTCCAGTTACTGGGACACTCCAAACCACCACAGTGAATGACCAGCTATGCAGCCTGCAGGAAAGCCACGCTGAAAGACTTACTTAAGAGCCGTGGAGGGATCGGTGGGACAAAGAACAAGGCCACCTTGATCAGGGAGCTAGCCGAGATGGATCAGAGGGATGGTGATGCAGGACCCCGGTCAGTTGAAGACTTGTTTCAGCAACGAGTTCGAGAGCGGTTGGCATTATATGGGGCTAACCCATCAGAGACTGCCATACAGAAAGCCATTAGAGACATCCAGCTGCAGGATGAGCGACAAGAGAGAGAACTGGAGCGACAAGAGAGAGAACTAGAGCGGCAACATGAGCGGAGAATGGCGGAAATACGGCAATCGGAGACAACGCCTAAAGATGCAGCGCCTGTCCATAAGTTGCCCTTTCGGGCGTTCAAACTATTTAAGGAAGGAGAGGAGGAAATTGAAGCGTTCCTGCAGGACTTTGAGAGACTATGCCAGATACATGAAGTACTGCCCCAAGATTGGGTCGCCTTACTGGCAAGTAATTTAACTGGCAGAGCGGCAGATGCGTATCGGGCCCTGGAGGATGAGGACGCTAAAGACTATGACCGGGTAAAAGAAGCTCTGCTAGCCCGATTTGCCATTACACCCGAAGCCAGCCGGATTAAGTTTCGAGAATCCCGGAAACAAACCCACATAACATACGTGGAGTGGGCACATCGTCTGCAGCGAAACCTTAAGGGCTGGTTCCAGGGAAGCCGCGCTCATACCATAGAGGACATCACCCAGCTAGTACTCTTAAAACAGTTCTTTAACCACACCCCTCCGGTATTACGGGATTGGGTGTGAGATAAGCGACCACTGACTGTACAGCAAGCGGCTACTTTGGCCGATGAATATCTGGACTCTCGAAGGTCAGGCGGAAGCGAGCGCTATCCACTATCTCGGCCCAGTTTACCAGCCTCTAACCCAACTTCAGCACCCCCTTCAGCGGCCACTTATCCTCAGCAGCCTAGGTTCAACTCCCAGGACTACTCACAACCCATCAGGTGTTTCAGATGTAAAGAGCTAGGGCACAAAAAGCCAGACTGTCTGTTGAATCCAGCCATCCAGTCCCAGTCATGGAAACAGCCAGCAAGGGGGAGCCCCCGCACATCCATGCCTGCGGCCCACTGCGTTGAGGAGGAAGAACATTGGGGCGTCCTGCACGAGGCTGATCCAATACAAGCAGCTAACCGGAACAACAGACAACAACACAGGCAGACTGTCCGGGTTAATGGAACGGTAGCCAATGGCCTACGTGATAGTGGCGCTACCATGACCCTACTACAGAAGAACCTCATCCCAGAGAGCCAACACACCGGAGACACTGTAGCCGTAAGAGTAGCGGGAGGTACTATCTTCCGTCTACCCGTTGCCCATGTTCACCTGGATTGGGGGGTTGGTTCGGGACACGTGAATGTGGGGGTGATGAAGGATTTGCCAGCAGATGTACTACTGGGGATTGATTTGGCCCCCCTCATTTCTGCTTATGCCCCGATAGGCCCCGCTGAAGCCAACCCAGTGACTACCTGTGCCCAGACCCATGCTGCTGGAACCGGCCCGCTTGTGGCTGAGAACTGGGTAAGACCATCTTCCCCGACATGTACCTTAGATCAGGCAAAATATCACAGTCTAGAATTGGAATGTGACAAGTTGGCCAGGGAGAAATCGGAGATGCAACGACACTACGTCATGTATTATGAGATGTCCCATGGCTTGAACATTGAAATGCACAAACAGGCTGAAATTGTCAAAAGGTTAAATGGGATTTGCGCCCAGGTTTTGCCTTACCTCTCCCAAGAGCATCAGCAACAAGTTTTGGGAGCCATTGAGAGAGCAAAGCAAGTGACTGTTGCAGAACTGAATTCCATTATTCGCCCTGCAACCTTACAACGTCACCATCAGCTACTGACCCGGTAAGCAAAACGGCCATGCTGATGGGTTGTCCAGGCATTAGAGGAATGGAACTATGGACTAACTTTGGAGTCAACACGTCTGGGGTCTCCTCCTGTGTTAGTCTCCTGCCGAAAGGGGAGATGTGTGACAGGGGTCACTTTGGGCACAGGGTGAGCAAGAAAATAATGGACATTAAGGATTTGTCTTGGATTGCTTTAAAATGGGACAGTGATATTTTTCCACAATATTCCCCAGGATAGCTGTAAAGAACTATTTACTGTTTGATTATGAACTCAACAGGTTAACTAAAAAGTGACTCCTTCATGATGTTGGGACACATACTGTTAGATGCTAATGTCACCACATCCAGCCCCCACCTGTGTCTGCTAAGATGTCAGATGTGTATTGGGAGACAGTGAGGCTAGCCTAAAGGTCATGTGTCTGAGTCATCACTGTAGTTAATTAGCTCATGTAAATTAGGTCTGGTCAAAGGTGTATTGTCTGAGGAGAATGTAAGAACCTCCTCTCTGTGTGTATTAAACTGGGAGTTTGTCATTAAAGATTTTCAGTCCAGTTGGAAACTTCATACAGAGTGTTTGTCTTATATGTTTGGAAAGATTAATCCTATGGGAAGCGGTCGCCTGACTGTGGAGGATCGGCAGTGGATGTGTGTCAAGAGAGGGAATATCCTAAACGGCGTTAACCCCTTTCATACTTGGGGTACCGTTACAGTACCTTTGTAGCCTTGGGCTTGTGAACCTTTTTAGCCGAGGGCTTGTGTGTCCTTGTAGCCTTGGGCTTGTGTACCCTTGTAACCTTGGGCTTGTGTACTTCTGTAGTCTTTGGTATGTGCACCTTTGTAGACTTGGGCTTGTGTACCTTTGTAGTCTTGTGCATGTGTACCTTTATAGACTTGGGTTTGTGTACCTTTGTAGCCTTGGGCTTGTGTACCTTTGTAGCCTTGAGCATGTGTACGTTTGTAGTCTTTGGTATGTGCACCTTTGTAGATTTGGGCTTGTGTACCTTTGTAGTTTTGGGCATGTGTACCTTTGTAGCCTTGGGCATGTGTACCTTTGTAGCCTTGGGCTTGTGTACCTTTGTAGCCTTGGGCTTGTGTACCTTTGTAGCCTTGGGCTTGTGAACCTTTTTAGCCGAGGGCTTGTGTATCCTTGTAGCCTTAGGGTTGTGTATCCTTGTAGCCTTGGGCTTGTGTACCCTTGTATCCTTGGGCTTGTGTACCCTTGTATCCTTGGGCTTGTGTACTCTTGTAGCCTTGGGCTTGTGTACTTTTGTAGTCTTTGGTATGTGCACCTTTGTAGATTTGGGCTTGTGTACCTTTGTAGCCTTGAGCATGTGTACCTTTGTAGCCTTGGGCTTGTGTACCTTTGTAGCCTTGGGCTTGTGTACCTTTGTAGCCTTGGGCTTGTGTACCTTTGTAGCCTTGGGCTTGTGAACCTTTTTAGCCGAGGGCTTGTGTATCCTTGTAGCCTTAGGGTTGTGTATCCTTGTAGCCTTGGGCTTGTGTACCCTTGTATCCTTGGGCTTGTGTACCCTTGTATCCTTGGGCTTGTGTACTCTTGTAGCCTTGGGCTTGTGTACTTTTGTAGTCTTTGGTATGTGCACCTTTGTAGATTTGGGCTTGTGTACCTTTGTAGTTTTGGGCATGTGTATCTTTGTAGCCTTGGGCATGTGTACCTTTGTAGCCTTGGGCATGTGTACCTTTGTAGCCTTGGACTTGTGTACCTTTGTAGCCTTGGGCTTGTGAACCTTTTTAGCCGAAGGGCTTGTGTATCCTTGTAGCCTTGGGGTTGTGTATCCTTGTAGCCTTGGGCTTGTGTACCCTTGTATCCTTGGGCTTGTGTACCCTTGTATCCTTGGGCTTGTGTACTCTTGTGGCCTTGGGCTTGTGTACTTTTGTAGTCTTTGGTATGTGCACCTTTGTAGATTTGGGCTTGTGTACCTTTGTAGCCTTGAGCATGTGTACTTTTGTAGTCTTTGGTATGTGCACCTTTGTAGACTTGGGCTTGTGTACCTTTGTAGTTTTGGGCATGTGTACCTTTGTAGCCTTGGACATGTGTACCTTTGTAGCCTTGGGCTTGTGTACCTTTGTAGCCTTGGGCTTGTGTACCTTTGTAGCCTTGAGCATGTGTACTTTTGTAGTCTTTGGTATGTGCACCTTTGTAGTTTTGGGCATGTGTACCTTTGTAGCCTTGGGCATGTGTACCTTTGTAGCCTTGGGCATGTGTACCTTTGTAGCCTTGGGCTTGTGTACCTTTGTAGCCTTGGGCTTGTGTACCTTTGTAGCCTTGGGCTTGTGTACCTTTGTAGCCGAGGGCTTGTGTATCCTTGTAGCCTTGGGGTTGTGTATCCTTGGGCTTGTGTACCCTTGTATCCTTGGGCTTGTGTACCCTTGTATCCTTGGGCTTGTGTACCCTTGTAGCCTTGGGCTTGTGTACCCTTGTAGCCTTGGGCTTGTGTACTTTTGTAGTCTTTGGTATGTGCACCTTTGTAGATTTGGACTTGTGTACCTTTGTAGCCTTGAGCATGTGTACTTTTGTAGTCTTTGGTATGTGCACCTTTGTAGACTTGGGCTTGTGTACCTTTGTAGTTTTGGGCATGTGTACCTTTGTAGCCTTGGGCTTGTGAACCTTTTTAGCTGAGGGCTTGTGTATCCTTGTAGCCTTGGACTTGTGTATCCTTGTAGCCTTGGGCTTGTGTATCCTTGTAGCCTTGGGCTTGTGTATCCTTGTAGCCTTGGGCTTGTGTATCCTTGTAGCCTTGGGCTTGTGTACCCTTGTATCCTTGGGCTTGTGTACCCTTGTATCCTTGGGCTTGTGTACCCTTGTAGCTTTGGGCTTGTGTACCCTTGTAGCTTTGGGCTTGTGTACCCTTGTAGCTTTGGGCTTGTGTACTTTTGTAGTCTTTGGTATGTGCACCTTTGTAGACTTGGGCTTGTGTACCTTTGTAGTCTTGGGCATGTGTACCTTTGTAGACTTGGGCTTGTGTACCTTTGTAGACTTGGGCTTGTGTACCTTTGTAGTCTTGTGCATGTGTACCTTTACAGACTTGGGCTTGTGTACCTTTATAGACTTGGGCTTGTGAACCTTTTTAGCCAAGGGCTTGTGTACCCTTGTAGCCTTGGGCTTGTGTACCTCAGGGTTTATATGACCAAGAATATTCTGCATATACTGTATGCTTAGCTATCTGTATGTTCTATAGCAAGGACTAGGCTAATGTATGTTTATAACACACATTGAAGCCTTTAGAGTTTGCTGCAAGACATTACTTTAATCAATTTATAAAGCAAAGAAGGCGGGTCTGTTTTGAGATATAATTGCAGTTGTCATTTAACTTGTAAATCAGCTCTTACCCAAGTTTTAAATTTACAAAATGATTTGCAATTTTTTAGTAGTCTACCAACAACATTCCCCAACAACATCATTATGGAAATAGAGCATTGCCTTCGCTTCTGTTTGGAACTTGCTGTATACTTGTTTGCTAGATGTATTTGCATTATTAAAGAATACAAGAGGATTTGTATTTTTCATTCGGTAAGGAAAATAGTAGACATTCTTTGTGAGTCAGCTTATGAAAATATGTAATTTGTAAAAAAAGCTACAGAAACAGCAGCCGATACTGTGACCATACAATTCATCTTAAGCACAGAAATAGCCAAGAAATATGCTATCTGATAAAAAGTTGACAAGTTCAGGTTAAAGTGTTGCTGAATGTAACATTTAAGTTGCCTTATATAACGAGACTGACAAATATATATTCTGAAGCTTCCTTTAACTAACTATACTTTGCTAGAACTTGTGATTTTACATCTGGTCTGACTTGTATTACATGTGTAGCTGGGTCTTCAAATTTAGGGGAATGTTTGAGTGGTAGTTGTACTTAAATACCTTATTTGATAGGGCTTTGCTAACCATTTTATACCGCAGGTGGGATACTGGTGTATAGTTCCCTGTAGCCTGTGGATGGCGCTGTCATCAGGGGCTAGGGTTGAACCGCTGGTATAGTGCTGTGCCTTGGATGTCCCCTCTCGGTGGTGGTATGGTGGGCGTGGTCGGCCTGCTGTGCATGCTGGGGAGGATATAAAAGGGGCAGACGCTGCCTGTGGGGGTTCTTCTCCCGGGGGTCCTACTCTGGGGAGTGTGTCGTTATTCTGTTTGTTGGCCACCCAGGGCACCTTCAGCCTGAGGATGGGGTTCCAGGTTCGAGAGTACTGGGTCTTCCTGGCCCAGTACACTGGCGTATCAGTCCCAGGCACCTTTAGCCCTGGGGCTGCAACTGAAGGCCTTGGGTCCAGCACCTTTGGCTGGGGCCCACGGAGGGAAGAGGAAAACCAGGGTGCTGCCATGCGAGGAGACCCGTATCTGGAAGAGGAGGCTGGGGGAGGATCGTTCCGAGGGACTGGTGAGAGATCACAGTGAAGGAAGGGGCCCAGTAACTCTCTGGAGGTATGTCATCTCCCCGAAAGAGGCCTAATACCACAAGCAAAGTTCACCAGGTCTGTGGCAGAGACCCAAAGTTCACCCGTAACAGTTTGTGCAGAGACTGTGTGAAATCTAATTCGAGCATCACATCGGCTGCTAGGATCCACTCTAATGGGAGACTATCCAGGTGACCTAAGTCTACTTGAAGAGACAGGTAGTGAATCATACATTCGTTTGTGCCTGGACTTACTCCAACACCTTTTGCTGTCTTGTTCTCCATCCACCCTTTCCTATCTAGTGACTGTGCATATGAGAAAATAAACTCTACGTTGGAGTTGTAACTGGTGTGGACCTTGGAGTTATTGGGGGAAATAGAGACTTGTCTTATCGCATGAGAGACGAGAACCATTCTCTGGAGAACCTAGCTGTGGAGACCCAGTTATATTTACACCGCTCAACCTCTTCACACAGGAGGGTACGGGCATGTGGTACGGTGTGCCCTTTTCCTACAAGTGAGCCAAAGGTAGGGAAAAGGGTCCGTGTGCTACACATCTTATCTGATTGATGATCTTTAGCCACCTATCAGAATAGGGTACTCACCAAGGCCGAGATGCCGAGAGCGTTTCGCTGTTGCGACTAAGCGCAGTCCGCCCCCTGGAGGCAGTACAGAGGGTGGATGGCACAAAGAGGCACAAGCTACCAGCAGGCAGGGAAGCATGGAAGTCCTGCGTGGAAGTCCTGTAGAACTGAAGCAGGGACCAATGGGTATCAGGATCCAGCAGGAGAAGTCAGGTAGAAAGTCCGAAGCAGGCTGAGGATCAAACACAGGTAAGCAGACAATCCAGGTCACAGGCTGGGGGTCAAGGCACTGGAGACAGGAGGCAAGACTGGGTCACAAGCAGAAGGTCAGGGCACAGGAGACTGAAGGTGAATCCGGGTCACAGGCAGAGGGTCAAACACAGGAGACAGGAACAAAGTCCGTAAAACAAGTCAAGGTTGGGTCCAGGAGGAGATCGAGTAGGTCAGGGTCAATCCGGGTCACAGCAGGTAATCAACAGGAAACAGGCATTTAGGTACAGGAAGCTGAAGACAAACCAGCAATTCCTCTGAGCACTTGCTCAGCTTTTATAGGCAGGCAGGAAGTCATGTGGAAGTCATGTGGTGCGTGTCATGTGACGGCCAGTCTGCAGCTGAAGGTTTCTCTGACAGCTTCTCACTGCTGCCATCTAGTGTTCAAAGTATAATATGTTTCTTTATAATATGTTTCTCTGACACCACCTCTAGTATCCAACATGTATTTTGAAGACCTGCTTCTCTGTCACACTGTGGTTCTTCCCAAAGCTGTCCATTAGACATGTGCACACTGAAATATTTTGTTTCAGAATTTCGTTTTCGTCCAAAAAATACATTTATTTAGTTACTCCAGAAATTCGTTTTAATTTATTTTGTTTAGTTAAAAAATGCCCCGAGACGAAGTGACCTATCACGAAACGCGTAGGGCGGACCGAGCGGCGTGGTGACGTCATCCCCTTACTGCTCGATCTCCTAGGACGGGTTTACTCGTCGGTGTCCGGCCGGCGCCGCGAGTTTTAAGGCTGTTCTCTTACAACATTGCTGTAAGTGTTTTATTTTACTTTTATCCAATAAATCCTTAAGATTTTACACCAGCGAGATATCCCTCTCCTTTTTTACATGGGATCACTGTGATCATACTGCTTATTTTGCTGGGGAAGTCTCGTTTGAAGAGGTGGACGTAGGAGCCTATACCATCCAATTGGGAGTACTTATATGCGGTTTGAGGTCCACCGTCATAGGGGACCAATATAATCTGGTAAGCTGCTGACCTGTTTTTGGTGGTGGATATCACTCTTCAGACAAGCACTGTGGAATTTTGGATTTGTTTTTCACGGGTGTCCTCACTTCAATAATCATTTTTGGACTGACTTTATTTGTGTACACATAGATTGACGCCTTGTGCGTCCTTCTTATAATATGTAATTTGTATGGTTTATTAATTTGCATCACGTATAACATAATTTATTGGTTATGTCAATTGAGTTTTAGGTTTGTTTATTATTAATTGACACGTCACCAATAAGGGTTTTACGCACTACATATGTGTGGTGATTAGCACGTTAAAAATAATATTCATGATTAATTTTTTTCATTTAATCTTGGTTTAGCGCTACTATATATATTTTTCTTTTCTTGTTTCACTGAGTATGTTTATCAGGTTAGTGGCAGCTTGAGACCACAATTAAGGCAATCTGGGTTATCCAGTAATTGGCTTGCCATCTCTCAATCCTGAGCGCAATTTTTTTCCTTTTTTTCTCAAAAAATGCATTTGTCTGAAAATCCAAATTAATTCAGGTTGAATCTGTCAATTGAAGGCGTCTGTCGAATGTTCTAAGAAGATTCGACGAAGCAGCTAAAAACATACGATCGCCGCGAGCGGACATTTATGGTCAAATGCTCCGCCCATAGGCTTTAGTAGAATTCTAATGTTGTATGACTAGTAATAATTATATTTATTAATACTAGTCAACCAACATTAGAATTCTTCTATAGCCTATGGGCGGAGCATTTGACCATAAATGTCCGCTCGCGGCGATCGTATGTTTTTAGCTGCTTCGTCGAATCTTCATGTCCCTATAATGTTGAATCTTTTCTCTCTATGACGAATAATCTTGGACTAATATGCCCCATACACACGATCGTTTTTCATGCCGTTAAAAATGCAATTTTTAAAAATGGGCATTAAAACTGATCGTGTGTATGCTCCAGAGCATTTTTAACGACGTGAAAAATGGGCATTAAAAATTTCGAACATGCTCTATTTTTTCACGTCGTTTTTCATGTCGTTTTTTTTAACGACGTGAAAAACGATAGTGTGTATGCTTTAACGGCGTGAAAAAAACGTGCATGCTCAGAATCAACTATGAGACGGGAGCGCTCGTTCTGGTAAAACTAGCGTTCGTAATGGAGATAGCACATTCGTCACGCTGTAACGGACTGAAAAGCACGAGGCTGAAAAGCGCGAATCGTCGCTCAACAAACTTTACTAACATGAAGGGTGGCGCCATCCAAACGGAACTTCCCCTTTATAGTGCCGTCGTACGTGTTGTACGTCACTGCGCTTTGCTTGAACGTTTTTTAAAATGATCGTGTGTATGCAAGACAGGCTTGAGAGGAAACATGAAAAAAAACGACGAGAAAAACGTTGGTTTAAAAAATGGCATGAAAAACGATCGTGTGTACGCCGCATTAGAGTTAGGTTAGGCACATTCGACTGCAGATTTGATAGACACAGATCGCTATTGTCACCGTCATGTCGAATCTTCTATCTACCGTATATCAAACTGTTGTCAAAACGAAACAAAAATTTTTTTTTTTATGTCAGATCTTTTGGATTTCGGATTCTGCTTGTTCGTTATCGTTTGTTAAAACGAACGCAAAAATCCCTGAAATTCGGATGAAAATGCATTCGGACGAAAACGAATGCACGTGTCTACTGGCCATACATTGTTTAAAATTCCTGATGAACTGTCTGAAATTTGATTAGTTGGTGGCCCTGTCATTACGCTCCCTCTCTGCATCCTTCAATTGAAAAATTGAGGGAGCTGTTCTGAAAATTTGGGGGTTGAACAGTGGCTGCATCCAATCAGATGTAGCCACTGTTTGAGTATTTTGACAGCAGGCAGGACCTCCGACCAGAAAGACAGGCTGAATTCAGACACTGAAAATTCTCCTCTAATTACTGGAAAATCTCAGAGGCAATTTGTAGCGTTGGCTGGCTTTTTGAGCCCTATCGACAAAGGTCTTCAGAGCACTGAGCACTGCTATTAATTGTAACTGTTTGGAGTCGCATGAAATCGGTCCCTGCCAGGGACCCTTATTCTATCTCCCCTGACAATGGGTCCTCTAGCTGTGGAGACTGGCATCAGAAGTAACTATAATCCAGTCTCCAAGGCTGAAAGAGCTGCCCTGAGCAAGATTACTTGGTGACAACCACACTCGAAGATCTCTGTTGACTGAAGAGGGAATGAGAATGGACTGGTTCAGGTCACCTCTCTGCGACTGTTGAAGAAAGCACACTTGGAAGTGATGCATGTGCCACTGTGCACACCGGACTATGGAAATAGTTGATGTCTCGAGTCCTAAGAACACCAGTTTTCTACAACCTAATCACTCTCTCTGTGCAACTAGTGGATTCTGGGATCTTTCCTGGAGGCAAGAAAGCCCTTTCTTTTACTGAGCTGAACAGGATGCCAAATACTCCATCCTTTAGTTACCTTTGGTATCCAACATGTGTTTTGAAATGAAGACTTGCTTCCATATCATGCTGTGGTTTCTTCTAAAGCTGGTAATTCATTTTGTGAATTTCCTGATGAACCAGACAAAATTTGATCGGTGGGTGGCCCTGTCATAATGTTCCTCATTACATTCATTGAGTGAAAAATTGAAGGATCTGGGCCAAAAATTTGAGGTTAAACAATGACTCCATCCAATCAGATGCAGCAACTGTTTGAGTAGTTTGACATCTGGCAGGGCCTCCAAAAAATTATCCTGTGCACAATGGAAAATCTGTCAGTTTGTAGCATTGGCAGGCATTTTGAACCTTCCTGCTTGGAAACATATGCCACTGCTGTCCTGTTCATCAGAACCTTCACTCTTTTTTGTCAACAAAAGTCTTCAGAGCACTGAGCACAGAATTCTACCAATTTGGATAGGTGAGAAAGTGGTCCTTCCTAGCAACACTGAATCTGTCTCTGCTGACAATGGGCCTTTTAGCACTGGAGACTATCTATAATCCAATTCTCCAAGGTTGAGAGGCCTGACCTGAGCTAGATTGCTTGGTGGCAACAACCCTCGAAGATCTCTGAGGACTGGAGAGGGAATGAGAATGGACTGGCTCAGGTCACCTCTCTGCGATTGTTAAAGAAAATACACTTGGAAGTGGTGCATGGGCCACCATGCACACTAGACAGCCACAGCCAGAATAGTGGATATCTGGAGTCCTATTAACACAATACAGTCTTCTGCATCTTAACCGCTCTCGCTATTCACCCAGTTACTTCTAAGATCTTTCCCAGGGGCAAGAAAACCCTTTCTTTTACTGACCTAAATACTCCATCCTTTGCAGAGCAGTAAGATGGCTTTTTTGTAGGTTCACTAGTGCCCTGGAAGACGTCAGTTTTAACAAAACATGTTGGGCGAGGCTGCGTGCTGACATCACTGCGTCCCCACTGACCCCGGAAGCGCGGGTGGACTGTTCCTATTTCTTTGTCAGTAAAGATTATTTTACAAGGCGATTTTTACTAGACATGTGCATTCGTTTTCGTCCGAATGCATTTTCGTCCGAATTTCAGCTATTTTCGTTATCGTTTTAACAAACGAAAACGAAAGCACAGAATCCGAAAACCGAAAGATCCGACATAAACAAATGCTTTATTTTAGTTTTCGTTGCTACAACAGTTCGATATAGATAGGAGATTCGACGTAACGCTGACAATAACAATCTGTGTCTATCGAACCTGTGGTCGAATGTGCCTAACCTTAACTATATTAGTCCAAGTATATTCTACATAGGAGAGAAAAGATTCGACATTATAGAGAGAAAAGATTCGACATAGGAGAGAAAGATTCGACATAGGAGAGAAAAGATTTGACATAGGAGAGAAAAGATTCGACATAGGAGAGAAAAGATTCGACATAGGAGAGAAAAGATTCGACATAGGAGAGAAAAGATTCGACATAGGAGAGAAAAGATTTGACATTATAGAGAGAAAAGATTCGACATAGGAGAGAAAATATTCGACATAGGAGAGAAAAGATTTGACATTATAGAGAGAAAAGATTTGACATAGGAGAGAAAAGATTCGACATAGGAGAGAAAAGATTTGTTATTATAGAGAGAAAAGATTCGACATAGAGAGAAAAGAACACTGCTGGAATTGGGCGGGGGAAGTAAAATAAAAATAAAGTTGATGATGAATGTTATTGGCTGATTGTAACCAAAGAGGAGGAGCAGTAAAATAGCTAGAATGACGAAGATTCGACAAAGCATCGAAAGTTAGAAGATTCGACGGTGCAGCAAAACTGTACGACGCTGCAATCGTACATTTCCGGTCAAATGCATCCGCCCATAGGCTATAGAAGAATTCTAATGTTGGTTGACTAGTAATAGTAATGAATAAATATAATTATTACTAGTCATACAACATTAGAATTCTTCTATAGCTTGTGGGCGGAACATTCGACCGGAAATGTATGATTGCAGCGTCGTACAATTTCACTGCTCCGTCGAATCTTCTTTGAACATTCGACAGACACCATAAGCCTTCAATGACAGATTCGACCTTAATTTATTCAGATTTTCGGACGAATGCAATTTCTAACGAAAAACGAAATAAATAAAAACGAATTTCGGGAGTAACTAAATAAATTTATTTTTCGGACGAAAACGAAATTCCGAAACGAAATATTTCAGTGTGCACATGTCTAATTTTTACACATGAAAAATGTAATTGCAATCTAAATATTTTAATAAAGAGTTTATACTGTTTTACACTATTGGAACGTTCTCTCCTTATATACCCTGATCCGTGGCACACAATATGGCTGGCCTGGAGATAAGTGACGGGTGTCTGAGACCATAGGAGGGCATATCTGTTTACAGCTTCCCATCGAAGGTTACTACCAAAGCTTTGTTGACCTTTCTAGCAATAGAAGGTCCATATGATCCGGTAAGTGCCCCTGTTAACTGAGGTGGTGGGTGTCTCTTAAGGTGCACCCATTTATGTTGGTGTCTGAACTCTAAAGATCATTTTTGGTGATGAGGATCTTTTTTTTCACATGGACTTTCTAAACTTTAATATTTTTATCACAATAATTACTTCACCATTGTATTAATGGTTATTGAAATGTGTATATCACATTTTCAACTAGCGCGGCTTTTTTGGGCAAAATTGTAGGTTAACTAGCCATCCAAATCAAGAGAGAATGTGAAAGACTACAAACTTGTGCAACAGAACTTTATTTGAGCCCCCCCAGCAACAGGTCATTGAGGTAGCGGTACAATCTAATGATCTGTAGACTTAGATAGGCAACTAAGGTTACTAGAATTTTTGTAAATATTTCGGGGGCTGTAGGGAAGCTGAATGGGAGACAACAGAATTTAAAATAATCCCCATTCACTGCAACTATGGCACTTAGGACAGCCCTTTGCAATGAATTGGCTGGCCTAAAGATGCTGCACCTACACACGCAAACATATGGGTGCACTGTTGCACTTGCATTGATGTGAATGGAGCATTAGAATCTTTGTTGTGATCTTTGAGGGTTTTTGAGAATTAATTACTTCTCAATACAAGCAACTAGATGGTAGGTTAGTGATGGTTTTAAATTGTTGATTTGTTTTAAAGTACTTTTAGTTTTTGTAAAAACAGGCAGGTTGATCCGTGTTACGACCAACTGCCACCTACAAATTAACATGGTGGCCAGAGGAGTGAGTTCATATTGCTGCAGCTTCGACATGCGGCAATTATAAAGGGGTTGTAAAGGTTCGTGTTTTTTCACCTTAAAGGGGTTGTAAATAATTTTTTTTTTTTTTTTAAATAACAAACATGTTATACTTACCTCCACTGTGCAGCTCGTTTTGCACAGAGTGGCCCCGAACCTGGTCTTCTGGGGTCCCTTGGCGGCTGTCTCTGCTCCTTCCTCACAAGAACTCATCACCTATGTGCGAGCAAGCTCGCATGGTGGTGAGTCCTTGCGGGCGCGCTCCAGTGATACTGCGTGCGGCTATAGCCGCTCACTGTATCACTCAGCCCCGCCCCCTGGCACGCCGCGTCATTGGATGTGATTGACAGCAGCGCGTGCCTATGGCTGCGCTGCTTTCAATCTATCCAGTGTAGCCAATCAACGGCCAGGCTCAGAAATGAGGAGGATGACGGGGCGAGCGCGGGACTTTCGAGGGCTCAGGTAAGTAAAACGGGGTCTGGGGGGGGGGGGTATTGTTGGATGTTTTTTCACCTTAATGCATAGGATGCATTAGGGTGAAAAAACTTTTACCTTTACAACCCCTTTAATGTATCCTATGCATTAAGGTGAAAAAACACCTGGCAATCACCAGCCCCCCCGTTTTACTTACCTAAGCCAGTTCACCTGCTCGGCGCGTCCCCGCCGTCCTCCTCTCCACAGGGTCCTGTTTTTTTATTGGGTCGATTAATAGCAGCGCAGCCATTGGCTCCCGCTGCTGTCATCAAATCCAATGACGTGGGCGCCGGGGGGCGGGGCCGAGTCATACACTCGGCGTCTATGGACGCCGAGTGTATGACACAGAAGCGCGCCTGCAAGGTAACCCCCTCGGGATAGAGCTTCCCAGAGGGGTTATCTAATGCGGGGAGGAGCCGCGAGAGCCGCCGAGGGACCCCAAATGAGGATGCTTGGGGCCACTCTGTGCAAAACGAGCTGCACAGTGGAGGTAAGTATGAGATGTTTGTTATCTTTTTTTTTTTAAAAGGTGAACCTTTAGTATTACTTTAACATCACCTGTCAAACCTGTCGTTTGAAGTCAATGGTAACACACCCCAACTCTTGACTAAACAAAGCTATGATGGTAGTTTTGTTGGGATAGAAAGCAAATCTTGCTTGAGGTAAAAAAAAACTATCTTTCAGTCATTTTGCCTCCTGAACACCTGTATACCAGTTGTCAACCATGGTCTGAAAACCAATCCCCCGTGGATTGCTTTCCATGGGGTGGTAAAATCTGCTGACGTGACTATCTCTAAAAAGTTTTACTGCTTGAGTATTTGAAGATACTTTACTGTGCATAGTCTGGACAGAGGTGCACTTTATTCTACAAAATCATCTCTGGACTGTTATTGGTTAGGATTTGATGTCTTTTACTATCCCACAGATGAAGAATTAAAACAAAATGTGTTCTTACACATCAACAGAAAAGCAATAAAGTAGGGATAAAAAAATAACACATTACCATTAGGGATGAGCCGAACACCCCCGGTTCGGTTCGCATCCAGAACATGCAAACGGACCGATAGTTTGCGCGAACATTCAAACCCCGTTAAAGTCTATGGGACTCGAACGTGAGAAATCAAAAGTGTGAATTTTAAAGGCTAATATGCAAGTTGTTGTCCTAAAAAGGGTTTGGGGACCTGGGTCCTGCCCCAGGGTACATGTATCAATGCATAAAACAGTTTTAAAAACCGCTGTTTTTTCAGGAGCAGTGATTTTAATGATGCTTAAAGTGAAAAAATAAAAGTGAAATATTCCTTTAAATATCGTGCCTGGGGATGTCTATAGTATGCCTGTAAAGTGGCACATGTTTCCCGTGTTTATAACTGTCCCTGCACAAAATGACATTTCTAAAGGAATAAAAGTAATTTAAAACTGCTTGCGGCTTTAATGTAATGTCTGGTCCCGGCAATATGGATGAAAAACATTGAGAAAAACAGCATGGGTCCCCCCCCCAGCTCATTACCAGGCCCTTTGGGTCTGGTATGGATATTAAGGGGAACCCCGCACCCAAATAAAAAAAAGGGCATGGGGCCCCCAGGCGCTATATACTCTGAACAGCAGTATTCAGGTGGTGCAAACAAGACAGGGACTGTAGGTTTGTTCTTAAGTAGAATCTGTTTGTAATTTTGAACTGGTGCATTATTAAAGTGTAGCTCCAGCCAAAAAATCTATTTTTAAGCTTTTTGGAAAACATAGGGAAGGGTTATCACCACTATAACATTTGTTTTGCTGTCTGTGTACCTGTTGAGAAGATTTCACCTCACTTTCTGTCCCAATGACAATTGGATTTTGAAAATTTGTTTTTTTTTAGGGAAACAAGGATTGGTGATAAAGCATTAGTGGAGAGGAGACACCTTTTTCCCATATTAACTTACAGGAGAGAATTTATCTTCCTAGGGGTAGATTTCCTCTCACTTCCTGTTGTTTCCCTAAGTGGGAGTCGTTTGAAAGTCGGATGTTTGAAAGTAGGGGCCTGCCCTATGTACTCTGCAGAAATTTGGGCCTTAGGTGTTGGTGTTGCCACAACACTGTAAGCCCTCACAGTTACTCTTAGTGGGCGCAGGAATGGGCCCTGCTGTGAAATATTAGATCAGGAATTGTAATTACATGCCCCTGTTGAACAGGGGCACAAAAATTGGGCATTTGGCACTGGTGCCACAACACTGCAACCCCTCACAGATACTCTAGTTGGAGCGCAGGAATGAGCCCTGCTGCAAAGTTTTACAGCAAAAAATGTAATTACATGCCCCTGTTAAACAGGGGCAGAAAAATTGGGCCTTAGGCACTGGTGCCACAACACTGCAACCCCTCACAGATACTCTAGTTGGAGCGCAGGAATGAGCCCTGCTGCAAACCATTATAGCAAAAATTGTAATTACACGCCCCTGTTAAACAGGGGCAGAAAAATTGGGCCTTAGGCACTGATGCTGGTGCCACAACACTGCAACCCCTCACAGATACTCTAGTTGGAGCGCAGGATTAAGCCCTGCTGCAAAGCATTGCAGCAAAAATTATAATTACACGCCCCTGTTAAACAGGGGCAGAAAAATTGTGCCTTAGGCACTGGTGCTGGTACCACAACACTGCAACCCCTCACAGATACTCTAGTTGGAGCGCAGGAATAAGCCCTGCTGCAAAGCATTGCAGCAAAAATTATAATTACACGCCCCTGTTAAACTGGTGGCGGTGCCCAGAACCAAAAATGTTCTTACAAACTATCAAAATAAACAGGAGGAAGAGGATAGTCACTCAGCATAACAGGATAGTCGTTCAGCATCAGCATAGGCAGTCTTGAAGGGATCTCACATTAAAAAAAAAATTATTTGGTTGCATCAGCATCAGGTGATGGGTAGTTGGTGATCCAAGACTGATTAATTTTTATGAAGGTCAGACAATCGACCGAGTCGGTGGACAGGCGCACCCTGTGATCGGTTACAAAGCCTCCAGCAGCACTGAATGTGAATTCCGAAAGAACGCTGGATGCAGGACAGGCCAGTAGCTCAATTGCATACTGTGCAAGCTCTGGCCAGTGATCCATCCTCAAGACCCAGTAACCCAGAGAATTTTCAGAGGGAAAGGTGTCCAAGTCTGATCTTGCCCCTAGGTATTCCTGCACCATGTGAATCAGACGCTGGCGATGGTTGCTGGAACCGATCATACCTTGGGGCTGCTGACTAAAAAATTGTCTAAACGCATCGGTCAGACGGCCACCTTCTCCACCGCTCCTTCTGTGACTGACCGAAGCCTCAGCAACACGTTGTCCAGGACCAGTAATTTGTAACCTCCTAGGCTCTGGAAACGCGTTGCACAAACCTTTCTGCAAGACCTCCCGAAGATGTTTCATCCTCTGCTCCCTCTGCGACGGCTGGATAAGGTCCGCAACCTTACCCTTGTTAACCACTTTCTGCCCGGTCAATAGACAATTGACGTCCGGGAAGTGGTTTTGTTATCCTGACTGGACGTCTATTGACGTCCTGCAGGATAACAGCCGCCGCGCGCCCGAGGGGGCACGCATCGTGGCGATCAGTAGAGCGGTGTGTCAGTCTGACACACCGCAACACCGATCTCGGTAAAGAGCCTCCGGCGGAGGCTCTTTACCACGTGATCAGCCGCGTCCAATCATGGTTGATCACGATATAAACAGGAAGAGCCGTTGATCGGCTCTTCCTCACTCGCGTCTGACAGACGCGAGTAGAGGAGAGCCGATTGGCAGCTCTCCTGACAGGGGGGGTTTGTGCTGATTGTTCATCAGCGCAGCCCCCCCTCGGATGCCCGCCCAGGACCACCAGGGAAGCCACCAGGACCACCAGGGAAGCCCCTAACATGTGGATGGCCAGGTACATCCCCCATGGCTATCCACATGTTAAAAAACATGCCCAACATATGCCAATCAGTGCCCACAAATGGGCACTGACTGGCACCATAGTAGCACATAAAAACACAGTGATGCCCAGCAATATACCCCCCACCAAAGTAACCAGTGCCACTCATCAGTGTCCCTCAGTGCCACCTATCAGTGCCCATCGTGCCCATCAGTGCCCACCTATCAGTGCCCATCTGTGCCACCTATCAGTGCCACCCATATTTACCCATCAGTGCCACCCATAAGTACCCATCAGTGCCGCCTATGGGTGCCCATCAGTGCCGCCTATGAGTGCCCATCAGTGCCGCCTATGAGTGCCCATCAGTGCCACATACCAGTGCCACCTATCATTGCCCATCAGGGCCGCCTATCAGTGCCCATCAGTGCCGCCTATCAGTGCCCATCATCAGTGCTTATCAGTGGCACCTCATCGGTGCCACCTTATTGGTGCCACCTCATCGGTGCCCATCGGTGCCATCTTATCAGTGCCCATCAGTGCAGCCATATCAGTGCCCATCATTGAAGAAGAAAACGTATTTATTTACAATTTTTTTTTTTGAATTTTCGGTCTTTTTTTATTCGTTGCACAAAAAAAAAAAAATCGCAGAGGTGATCAAATACCACCAAAAGAAAGCTCTATTTGTGGGAACAAAATGAGAAAAAAATTGTTTGGGTACAGTGTAGCATGACCGCGCAATTGTCATTCAAATTGCGACAGCACTGAAAGCTGAAAATTGGCTTGGGCAGGTAGGTGCGTAAGTGCCTGGTATTGAAGTAGTTAAAATGGGGGGTAATTGATGCGCAAACCAGGAGTAAGCAGTTGCCACAACTAAAAGGTGTTCACACACCAACAAACATGTGAAAATGGGGGGGTGTAATGGCGCTTGCTAAAAACAAATTAAAGTGTTAAAGTGCAACCAAGTGGATATATAATAAAGTTAAAAAATATAAAGGCTAAATAGTCCGTGATGTGATAACATCATACACAATATGTATAAAAGAATAATCCAATAAAGTGCTCCAATAATAAAGGCAAAAAATCCCATGCAATAGATACCATGCAAAGGTATAAACAACAAATGTGAGTCTCAGTAAAAAATACAAATCTTCTGTGCAAAAATAGATATCTGATACAAATAAAGTGCAAATAGTGAGTCTTTGTGTAGTCAAAATTTAAATGAATCAAGTATCCAAAAATACAATAAAAAATGAGTCTCTGTGCAGTATAAAATATATAAAATCCAAAGTAGTAGTGCAGAACAGATCCACCATCCGCAAGTGGCTAATCACATGCAGGTGCTTCTATCCGAGTGCTCTAATCCAAGTGCCCACGTTTCCCCCAGCCTCTCACCTTGGCTGGCTTGTAAACAAGCCTCTTCAGTTGACCCAATAGCAGATGCAGCTCCTCAGCAAGATTGATATCCCTCAATGGCTATGGATCCCGGAGTGACCATGTGATCCCTCTGCATCAGTAAACGCTTTGGAGTGGGGCACTAGGTTCTCAGAAGTAAGATCAAACACAGGGGGGCTCTCATAGTTTGATACCATTCAAAATATTTATTTAAAACAACATGGAAACACTTACATCAATTACTGTTATACAGACGCATGTATTCTCATTAGTGATGAGCCGAACACCCCCGGGTTCGGTTCGCACCAGAACCCGCGAACGGACCGAAAGTTCGAACGAACATTAGAACCCTATTAAATACAATGGATGCGAACGTTCGAATTCTAAAGTGCTAATTATAACAACTATTATGCATGTTATTGTCCTAAAAAGGGTTTGGGAACCCGGGTTCTGCACCAGGGGACATGTATCAATGCAAAAAGAAGTTTTAAAAACGGTCGTTTTTCGGGAGCAGTCATTTTAATGATGCATAAAGTGAAAAAAAAAAAGTCAAATATTCCTTTAAATATCGTACCTGGGGGGTGTCTAAAGTATGCCTGTGAAGTGCCACGTGTTTCCCGTGTTTAGAACTGTCCCTGCACAAAATGACACTTCTAAAGGAAAAAAAAGCCATTTAAAACTGCTTGCGGCTTTAATGTAATGTCTGGTCCCGGTAATATGGATGAAATTCTTTAAGAAAAATGGCATAGCTACCCCATGACCCCCCCCCCTACCCCAGCCCATTACCAGCCCCTTTGGGTCTTGTATGGATATTAAGGGGAACCCCGCACATAAAATAAAAAAGGCCCTATATACTCTGAACAGCCCTATACAGGCGGTGCATACAAGACAGGGACTGTAGGTTTGTTCTTATGTAGAGTCTGTTTGTAATTTTGAACAGGTACATTGTTGAAGTGTAGCTCCAGACCAAAAATCTATTTTTAAACTTTTTGGAAAACATAGGTAAGGGTTATCACCCCTGTAACATTTGTTTTGCTGTCTGTGCCCCTGTTCAGAACATTTCACCTCACTTTCCGTCCCAATGACAACTGTTTTTGAAATGTGGTGTTTTTCTTGAAACAAGGATTGCTGATAAAGCATCAGTACAGAGGAGACACCTTTCTCCCATATTTATTCTTACAGGAGAGAATTTTCCTTCCTAGTGGTAGATTTCCTCTCACTTCCTGTTGTCTTCTTGCGTTTGCAAGTAGGAGTCGTTTGTAAGTTGGATGTTTGAAAGTAGGGACCTGCCGTATATACTCTGCAGAAATAGGCCCCTTAGTTGTTGGTGTTGGCACAACACTGTAAGCACTCACAGTTACTCTTGGTTGGTGCTGGAACGCCCTGCTGTCAACTATTATATCAGGAATTTTAATTACATATAATTGTTGAACAGTGGTAGTAAAAATTGGGCCTTTGATGGTGGTGCTGGTGCCACAACACTGTAAGCCCTGACAGTTACTCTTGGTGGGTGCAGCAATGGGCCCTGCTGTGAATTATTAGATCAAGAATTGTAATTACATGCCCCTGTTGAACAGGGGCTGAAAAATTGGGCCTTAGGCACTGGTGGCACAACACTGCAACCCCTCACAGCAACTGTACTTGGAGCACAGCAATGAGCCCTGTTGCAAAGTATTGCTTCAAAAATTGTAATGACACGCCCCTGTTAAACAGGGGCTGAAAAATTGGGCCTTAGGCACTGGTGGCACAACACTGCAACTCCTCACAGATACTGTACTTGGAGCACACCAATGAGCCCTGTTGCAAAGTATTGCTTCAAAAATTGTAATGACACGCCCCTGTTAAACAGGGGCTGAAAAATTGGGCCTTAGGCACTGGTGGCACAACACTGCAACTCCTCACAGATACTGTACTTGGAGCACAGCAATGAGCCCTGTTGCAAAGTATTGCTTCAAAAATTTTAATTACACGCCCCTGTTAAACAGGGGCTGAAAAATTGGGCGTTAGGCACTGGTGGCACAACACTGCAACTCCTCACAGATACTGTACTTGGAGCACACCAATGAGCCCTGTTGCAAAGTATTGCTTCAAAAATTGTAATTACACGCCCCTGTTAAACAGGGGCTGAAAAATTGGGCGTTAGGCACTGGTGGCGGCACCCATAAACAAAAATGATCTTACAAGCTATCATCATCAATCGTATCATTGAGGACTCGGAGGAGGAGGATAGCCAGTCAACATAACAGCACAGGCACTCAGCATCAGCATCAGTCTTGAAGGGATGTGACATGTTAAAATCAATTAGTCTGTTATATCAGCATCAGGTGTGTGGTAGCTGGTGGTGATCCAAGACTGGTTCATCTTGATGAAAGTCAGTCGATCAACCGAGTCGGTGGACAGGCGCACCCTGTGATCCGTGACAAATCCTCCAGCAGCACTGAATGTGCATTCCGAAAGAACGCTGGATGCAGGACAGGCCAGTAGCTCAATTGCATACTGTGCAAGCTCTGGCCAGTGATCCATCCTCAAGACCCAGTAAGCCAGAGGATTTTCGGTGGGGAAGGTGTCCAAGTCTGACCTTGCCCCTAGATATTCCTGCACCATGTTTATCAGACGCTGGCGATGGTTGCTGGAACCGATCATACTTTGGGGCTGCGGACTAAAGAATTGTCTGAACGCATCGGTCAGACGGCCACCTTCCCCACCGCTCCTTCTTTGACTGGCCGAAGCCTCAGCAACTCGTTGTCCAGGACCAGGAGTTTGCAACCTCCCAGTCTCTGGGAACGCGTTGCACAGACCTTTCTGCAAGGCCTCCCGGAGTTGTCTCATCCTCTGCTCCCTCTGCGACGGTAACATAAGGTCCGCAACCTTACCCTTGTACCGTGGATCAAGGAGAGTGGCCAGCCAGTAATGGTCCCTCTCCTTGATCCGAAGAATACGAGGATCCTTCCGCAGACTTTGCAGGATCAGGGAGGCCATGCAGCGTAGGTTTGCTGAGGCATTCGCTCCGGAGTCCTCTGGGTCACTAAGGACGACATGATCCGCAGCCACCTCCTCCCAGCCACGTACAAGTCCACTGGTTTCTTGGGACTGTAAATCATCCCTAAAAGACTGCTGCTGATGATGCTGAGTGCCAGCCTCCACCTCCATGCTGACACAATCCTCCTCCTCCTCCTCCTCCTCCTCCTCCTCCTCTTCCTGTGCGATGGGTGGGACAGAAGGAACACTGTCTGGGTAAAGGGGGCCTTGAGAGGCAAGGAAGTCCTCCTCTTCCTGCCTCTGTTCTGCCTCAAGTGCCCTGTCCATTATTCCACGCAGCGTGTGCTCCAACAGGTGGACAAGAGGTACAGTGTCACTGATGCATGCACTGTCACTGCTCACCATCCTCGTGGCCTCCTCAAATGGTGCCAGGACAGTGCATGCATCCCTGATCATGCCCCACTGGCGTGGAGAAAAAAAACCAAGCTCCCCTGACCCTGTCCTGGTGCCGTAGTCGCACAGGTACTCATTGATGGCCCTCTGCTGCGTGTGCAGCCGCTGCAGCATGGCCAACGTTGAGTTCCACCTGGTGGGCATGTCACATATAAGGCGGTTCTTGGGCAGGTTCAACTCCTTTTGCAGCTCAGCCAGGCGAGCACTGGCATTATAAGATCTGCGGAAATGCACACAGACTTTCCTGGCCTGCCTCAGGACATCCTGTAAGCCCGGGTACCTGCCCAAGAAGCGCTGCACCACCAGGTTAAGGACGTGAGCCACACAGGGCACATGGGTCAGTTGTCCCTGTCGGAGGGCGGAGAGGAGGTTGGTGCCATTGTCGCAAACCACCATTCCTGGCTTAAGCTGGCGTGGCGTCAACCACCTCTCGGCCTGGCCCTGCAGAGCAGACAGGACCTCTGCCCCAGTGTGGCTTCTGTCCCCCAAACACACCAGCGCAAGCACGGCATGGCATCTTTTTGCCTGCGTACTTGCGTAGCCCCGTGAACGGCTACGGAGCACCGCTGGTTCATAGGACAAACCACAGGAAGAGGCCATGGAGGAAGAAGAAGAGGAGGGGGTGGAGGAGAGAGGTGTGTCACAACCAGTAGTAGCATTTTGGAGGCGTGGCGGTGGGACAACCTCCAACACTACTGCACCTTGTCCTGAATCCTTCCCAGCTGCCAAAAGAGTGACCCAATGGGCCGTGAAAGAAAGGTAACGTCCCTGTCCATGCCTGCTGGACCATGAGTCAGCGGTAATATGCACCTTACCGCTGACCGCCCTGTCCAGCGAGGCCAAGACATTGCCTTCCACATGCCGGTAGAGAGCCGGAATAGCCTTCCGTGAGAAAAAGTGGCGTTTGGGAACCTGCCACTGAGGAACTGCACATTGCACAAACTCACGGAAGGGGGCCGAGTCTACCAACTGAAAAGGCAGCAGTTGAAGCGCTAGCAATTTAGCCAAGCTAGCATTCAACCGCTGGGCATGTGGATGGCTGGGAGTGAACTTCTTTCGACGGTCCAGCAGCTGGGGCAGGGAAATTTGCCTGCTAGAATCGGACGTCGGTGTACTGCTAGCAGAGTGGGCGCAAGTACTTGGCTGTGACACACCTAATTCTACACCTTCATTCCTCTCAGTGCATGTTTCAGAGAGGACTGAAGTTATAGTGGGGTTGGAGATCCCAGCTGATGCGGTGCAAGGAGAGGTCCGCTTTGTTCTTTGGTGTGGGTCTTTGAGGTAGGCTTGCCAACGAGCTGCATGGCAGGTCAACATATGTCTGGTCAGGCATGTGGTACCCAAGCGGCTGATGTTTTGGCCACGCGATATACGCTTGAGACATATGTTGCAAACAGCAGCTGTGCGATCTGATGCACTAGCCTCAAAAAAGGCCCACACCAAAGAACTTTTTGAATGACGGGCAGAGGCAGCGCCCTGCACAGGCGGAGCTCTGCGGTGTGATTCCGTCGGTGTACTGCCCTTACGCTGGCCACCAAAGGGCATCCTGCCTCGTTGGAGATGTGCCTCCTCCTCATCCTCCTCCTCCTCCTCTCTCCTATTAGGCACCCACGTGGAGTCAGTGACCTCATCATCCCCTCCCTCCTCATCACTGGAGCCAATCTGGCAGTATGCTGCAGCTGCTGGAACATGACTGCCAGATTGGTGTCCTTCTTGAGCATCCCCTCTGTCTGCTCTCACGCTACTGCCTTCCTCTAGCTGGGTTTCATCATCAGACCCTTCGAAACGCTGGGCATCCTCCTGGAGCATGTACCCAACACTGTGCTGAAACAGTTCGGGGGACTCCTCAGGAGGAGGACATGGTGGGTCTAGGGAAGGAGTGACTGATGATTTGTCTGACATTGATACCAGGGAAGACGACGCTTTGGCAGCTGCTTTTCCAGTACCCTGAGCCTGGGTGAGAGAGGATGAGGAGGAGGAGGAGGGCTTGGTCATCCACTCTACCAAGTCTTCGGCATGATGTGGCTCAACATGTCCAGCTGCCGAAAAGAAGGACAAGCGTGTCCCATGGCCATGTGCTGATGACAATGCACCGCGTCCACGACCAGCACTGTTGCCCCCAGACACAGAGCCTGCTTGCCCTCTTTTATTGCCTCCTGACTGTCTGCCTCTCCTTGTTTGCCTTCCAGACATTCTAATAGATGGCCTGCAGGGAGATGGGAAAAAAGCAATAAGGGCTACCTTCAGGTGTCCTTCTCTGTCCCTTGAAACAAGGACTTGCAGAGTGAAATAAACTGACACTCTCCCTACCTACAGTTTTCTGTCCCTAGAATAAATGTTTTTTTTAATCACAATATAGCACAAGGACAATTCAGTCACTGTCCTTCCAGGTCCCTGGAAACAAGGACTTGCAGAGTGAAATAAACTGACACTCTCCCTACCTACAGTTTTCTGTCCCTAGAATAAATGTTTTTTTTAAGCACAATATAGCACAAGGACAATTCACTCACTGTCCTTACAGGTCCCTGGAAACAAGGACTTGCAGAGTGAAAGAAAAAAAACACTCTCCCTACCTACAGTTTTCTGTCCCTAGAAAAAATGTTTTTTGTAATCACAATATAACACAAGGACAATTCACTCACTGTCCTTCCAGGTCCCTGGAAACAAGGACTTGCAGAGTGAAATAAACTGACACTCTCCCTACCTACAGTTTTCTGTCCCTAGAATAAATGTTTTTTTTAATCACAATATAGCACAAGGACAATTCAGTCACTGTCCTTCCAGGTCCCTGGAAACAAGGACTTGCAGAGTGAAATAAACTGACACTCTCCCTACCTACAGTTTTCTGTCCCTAGAATAAATGTTTTTTTTAAGCACAATATAGCACAAGGACAATTCACTCACTGTCCTTACAGGTCCCTGGAAACAAGGACTTGCAGAGTGAAAGAAAAAAAACACTCTCCCTACCTACAGTTTTCTGTCCCTAGAAAATTTTTTTTTTTTAATCACAATATAACACAAGGACAATTCACTCACTGTCCTTCCAGGTCCCTGGAAACAAGGACTTGCAGAGTGAAATAAACTGACACTCTCCCTACCTACAGTTTTCTGTCCCTAGAATAAATGTTTTTTTTAATCACAATATAGCACAAGGACAATTCAGTCACTGTCCTTCCAGGTCCCTGGAAACAAGGACTTGCAGAGTGAAATAAACTGACACTCTCCCTACCTACAGTTTTCTGTCCCTAGAATAAATGTTTTTTTTAAGCACAATATAGCACAAGGACAATTCACTCACTGTCCTTACAGGTCCCTGGAAACAAGGACTTGCAGAGTGAAAGAAAAAAAACACTCTCCCTACCTACAGTTTTCTGTCCCTAGAAAAAATGTTTTTTTTAATCACAATATAACACAAGGACAATTCACTCACTGTCCTTCCAGGTCCCTGGAAACAAGGACTTGCAGAGTGAAATAAACTGACACTCTCCCTACCTACAGTTTTCTGTCCCTAGAATAAATGTTTTTTTTAAGCACAATATAGCACAAGGACAATTCACTCACTGTCCTTACAGGTCCCTGGAAACAAGGACTTGCAGAGTGAAAGAAAAAAAACACTCTCCCTACCTACAGTTTTCTGTCCCTAGAAAAAATGTTTTTTTTAATCACAATATAACACAAGGACAATTCACTCACTGTCCTTCCAGGTCCCTGGAAACAAGGACTTGCAGAGTGAAATAAACTGACACTCTCCCTACCTACAGTTTTCTGTCCCTAGAATAAATGTTTTTTTTAAGCACAATATAGCACAAGGACAATTCACTCACTGTCCTTACAGGTCCCTGGAAACAAGGACTTGCAGAGTGAAAGAAAAAAAACACTCTCCCTACCTACAGTTTTCTGTCCCTAGAAAAAATGTTTTTTTTAATCACAATATAACACAAGGACAATTCACTCACTGTCCTTCCAGGTCCCTGGAAACAAGGACTTGCAGAGTGAAATAAACTGACACTCTCCCTACCTACAGTTTTCTGTCCCTAGAATAAATGTTTTTTTTAATCACAATATAGCACAAGGACAATTCAGTCACTGTCCTTCCAGGTCCCTGGAAACAAGGACTTGCAGAGTGAAATAAACTGACACTCTCCCTACCTACAGTTTTCTGTCCCTAGAATAAATGTTTTTTTAAGCACAATATAGCACAAGGACAATTCACTCACTGTCCTTACAGGTCCCTGGAAACAAGGACTTGCAGAGTGAAAGAAAAAAAACACTCTCCCTACCTACAGTTTTCTGTCCCTAGAAAAAATGTTTTTTTTAATCACAATATAACACAAGGACAATTCACTCACTGTCCTTCCAGGTCCCTGGAAACAAGGACTTGCAGAGTGAAATAAACTGACACTCTCCCTACCTACAGTTTTCTGTCCCTAGAATAAATGTTTTTTTTAATCACAATATAGCACAAGGACAATTCAGTCACTGTCCTTCCAGGTCCCTGGAAACAAGGACTTGCAGAGTGAAATAAACTGACACTCTCCCTACCTACAGTTTTCTGTCCCTAGAATAAATGTTTTTTTTAAGCACAATATAGCACAAGGACAATTCACTCACTGTCCTTACAGGTCCCTGGAAACAAGGACTTGCAGAGTGAAAGAAAAAAAACACTCTCCCTACCTACAGTTTTCTGTCCCTAGAAAAAATGTTTTTTTTAATCACAATATAACACAAGGACAATTCACTCACTGTCCTTCCAGGTCCCTGGAAACAAGGACTTGCAGAGTGAAATAAACTGACACTCTCCCTACCTACAGTTTTCTGTCCCTAGAATAAATGTTTTTTTTAAGCACAATATAGCACAAGGACAATTCACTCACTGTCCTTACAGGTCCCTGGAAACAAGGACTTGCAGAGTGAAAGAAAAAAAACACTCTCCCTACCTACAGTTTTCTGTCCCTAGAAAAAATGTTTTTTTTAATCACAATATAACACAAGGACAATTCACTCACTGTCCTTCCAGGTCCCTGGAAACAAGGACTTGCAGAGTGAAATAAACTGACACTCTCCCTACCTACAGTTTTCTGTCCCTAGAATAAATGTTTTTTTTAATCACAATATAGCACAAGGACAATTCAGTCACTGTCCTTCCAGGTCCCTGGAAACAAGGACTTGCAGAGTGAAATAAACTGACACTCTCCCTACCTACAGTTTTCTGTCCCTAGAATAAATGTTTTTTTTAATCACAATATAGCACAAGGACAATTCAGTCACTGTCCTTCCAGGTCCCTGGAAACAAGGACTTGCAGAGTGAAATAAACTGACACTCTCCCTACCTACAGTTTTCTGTCCCTAGAATAAATGTTTTTTTTAATCACAATATAGCACAAGGACAATTCAGTCACTGTCCTTCCAGGTCCCTGGAAACAAGGACTTGCAGAGTGAAATAAACTGACACTCTCCCTACCTACAGTTTTCTGTCCCTAGAATAAATGTTTTTTTTAATCACAATATAGCACAAGGACAATTCAGTCACTGTCCTTCCAGGTCCCTGGAAACAAGGACTTGCAGAGTGAAATAAACTGACACTCTCCCTACCTACAGTTTTCTGTCCCTAGAATAAATGTTTTTTTTAATCACAATATAGCACAAGGACAATTCAGTCACTGTCCTTCCAGGTCCCTGGAAACAAGGACTTGCAGAGTGAAATAAACTGACACTCTCCCTACCTACAGTTTTCTGTCCCTAGAATAAATGTTTTTTTTAATCACAATATAGCACAAGGACAATTCAGTCACTGTCCTTCCAGGTCCCTGGAAACAAGGACTTGCAGAGTGAAATAAACTGACACTCTCCCTACCTACAGTTTTCTGTCCCTAGAATAAATGTTTTTTTTAATCACAATATAGCACAAGGACAATTCAGTCACTGTCCTTCCAGGTCCCTGGAAACAAGGACTTGCAGAGTGAAATAAACTGACACTCTCCCTACCTACAGTTTTCTGTCCCTAGAATAAATGTTTTTTTTAATCACAATATAGCACAAGGACAATTCAGTCACTGTCCTTCCAGGTCCCTGGAAACAAGGACTTGCAGAGTGAAATAAACTGACACTCTCCCTACCTACAGTTTTCTGTCCCTAGAATAAATGTTTTTTTTAATCACAATATAGCACAAGGACAATTCAGTCACTGTCCTTCCAGGTCCCTGGAAACAAGGACTTGCAGAGTGAAATAAACTGACACTCTCCCTACCTACAGTTTTCTGTCCCTAGAATAAATGTTTTTTTTAATCACAATATAGCACAAGGACAATTCAGTCACTGTCCTTCCAGGTCCCTGGAAACAAGGACTTGCAGAGTGAAATAAACTGACACTCTCCCTACCTACAGTTTTCTGTCCCTAGAATAAATGTTTTTTTTAATCACAATATAGCACAAGGACAATTCAGTCACTGTCCTTCCAGGTCCCTGGAAACAAGGACTTGCAGAGTGAAATAAACTGACACTCTCCCTACCTACAGTTTTCTGTCCCTAGAATAAATGTTTTTTTTAATCACAATATAGCACAAGGACAATTCAGTCACTGTCCTTCCAGGTCCCTGGAAACAAGGACTTGCAGAGTGAAATAAACTGACACTCTCCCTACCTACAGTTTTCTGTCCCTAGAATAAATGTTTTTTTTAATCACAATATAGCACAAGGACAATTCAGTCACTGTCCTTCCAGGTCCCTGGAAACAAGGACTTGCAGAGTGAAATAAACTGACACTCTCCCTACCTACAGTTTTCTGTCCCTAGAATAAATGTTTTTTTTAATCACAATATAGCACAAGGACAATTCAGTCACTGTCCTTCCAGGTCCCTGGAAACAAGGACTTGCAGAGTGAAATAAACTGACACTCTCCCTACCTACAGTTTTCTGTCCCTAGAATAAATGTTTTTTTTAATCACAATATAGCACAAGGACAATTCAGTCACTGTCCTTCCAGGTCCCTGGAAACAAGGACTTGCAGAGTGAAATAAACTGACACTCTCCCTACCTACAGTTTTCTGTCCCTAGAATAAATGTTTTTTTTAATCACAATATAGCACAAGGACAATTCAGTCACTGTCCTTCCAGGTCCCTGGAAACAAGGACTTGCAGAGTGAAATAAACTGACACTCTCCCTACCTACAGTTTTCTGTCCCTAGAATAAATGTTTTTTTTAATCACAATATAGCACAAGGACAATTCAGTCACTGTCCTTCCAGGTCCCTGGAAACAAGGACTTGCAGAGTGAAATAAACTGACACTCTCCCTACCTACAGTTTTCTGTCCCTAGAATAAATGTTTTTTTTAATCACAATATAGCACAAGGACAATTCACTCACTGTCCTTCCAGGTCCCTGGAAACAAGGACTTGCAGAGTGAAAGAAACTGACACTCTCCCTACCTACAGTTTTCTGTCCCTAGAATAAATGTTTTTTTAAGCACAATATAGCACAAGGACAATTCACTCACTGTCCTTCCAGGTCCCTGGAAACAAGGACTTGCAGAGTGAAAGAAACTGACACTGTCCCTACCTACAGTTTTCTGTCCCTAGAATAAATGTTTTTTTTAAGCACACTATAGCACAAGCACAAAACACACTGACACTCTCCCTACCTATCCTTCTCTTTCCCTAAACTAAAGGAATCCAGGTTAAGCAAGAAAGAAATAACAGTCACTGTCCCTGCCTATGCTGCTCTATCCCTGCTCCGGAACACACTACACTAGGCCGCCGTGCTGGCGGCCTTTTATAGTGTGGGGCGTGTACTAAACACCCTCAGCAATAATTGGCCACAGGCATCCTGCCTGTGGCCAATCATTGCTCTCCTCGCTGCCGGCGCTGTGATTGGCCAAGCATGCGGGGTCACAGTGCATGCTTGGCCAATCACAGCGCCTGGATGACACTGCGATGGCGTAGTGCATTGTGGGCCGTTCGCGTCACTCGAATTTGGCGCGAACGGCCCAAATCGTTCGATCTTCGTCGAACGATCGAACAGCCGATGTTCGAGTCGAACGTATGTTCGACTCGAACACGAAGCTCATCCCTAATTCTCATACAAACATAAACACTTCCGCTCTCGGCCGCTGGGCAGAAGTAATGTCACCACTGGCTCTCCTCCCTGGTCCCATACGCATTATGTGGCTGTACACACCACTTAATCATAGGGTATCTTAAGACCCCCGAAGTCGGAAGACCCCCGAAGTCGGAAGAAGACCCCCGGAGCTGTGTAATAAATTACTTTAAAAACCTGTGTGACATTTTTTTGCCACCAGGTGAATGGGTAGGGGAACGATGTACCCCATACTCATTGACATAGGGTGGGGGGCCGGGATCTGGGGGCCCCCTTATTAAAGGGGGCTCCCGGATTCCGATAAGCCCCCGCCCGCAGACCCCGACAACCAACGGCCAGGGTTGTCGGGAAGAGGCCCTTGTCCCCATTAACATGGGGAGGGTGCTTTGGGGTGGGGGGCCGCAGGTCACCCGCCTGCCTCAAAGCACCCACCCCCCATGTTGAGAGCATGCGGCCTGGTACGGTTCAGGAGGGAGGGGGGGCCGCTCTCTCGCCCCCCTCTTTTCCTGTGGCCTGCCAGGTTGCGTGCTCGGATAAGGGTCTGGTTTGGATTTTGAGGGGACCCCCACGCCGTTTTTTCGGCTTAGGGGATTCCCCTTAAAATCCATACCAGACCCAGGGGCCTGGTATGCTCCTGAAGGGGGAACTTATGCCGGTTTTTTATTTACAATTTGGCGTGGAGTTGCCGCTCAGGATTCATACCAAACACAGTGCCTGGTATTGGCAGGAATCCACGTCGGATCCCATTCAATACAGTGTCGCGTCGCCTTCTCGCTATTGCAGCGAGCGCGAGATGTCGGCACCCTGTCACCGAGATGTCGGCACCCTGTCGCCGAGAATCTCTGCGATGGGATCGCGATGGATATACAATGTCGGCGGCACCTACTGTACCTGCCCAAGAACCGCTGCACCACCAAGTTAAGGACGTGAGCCATACAGGGCACATGGGTCTGCTGTCCCTGTCGGAGGGCGGAGAGGAGGTTGGTGTGATTGTCACAAACCAGCATTCCTGGCTTTAGCTGGCGTGGTGTCAACCACCTCTGAGCCTACCCCTGCAGAGCTGACAGAATCTCTGCCCCAGTGTGGCTCCTGTCCCCCAAGCACACCAGCTCAAGCACCGCATGGCATATTTTTGCCTGCGTACTTGCGTAGCCCCTTGAACGCCTACGGAGCACAGCTGGTTCCAAGGACAAATCAGCACAGGAAGAGGCCATGGAGTAAGACGAAGAGGAGGGGGTGGAGGAGAGAGGTGTGTCAGAATCACCACTAGTAGCATTTTGGAGGCGTGTTGGCGGAACAACCTCCAACACTACTGCACCCTTTCCTGCATCCTTCCCAGCTGCCAGCAGAGTCACCCAGTGGGCCGTAAAAGATAGGTAACGTCTCTGTCCATGCCTGCTGGACCATGAGTCAGCGGTAATATGCACCTTACCGCTGACCGGCATGTCCAGCGAGGCCAAGACATTGCCTTCCACATGCCAGTAGAGAGCCGGAATCGCCTTCCGTGGAAAAAAGTGGCATTTGGGAACCTACCACTGAGGAATCGCACATTCCACGAACTCAGAGTCTACCAACTAAAAAGGCAGCAGTTGAAGTGCTAGCAATTTAACCAAGCTAGCATTCAACCGCTGGGCATGTGGATGGCTGGGAGCGAACTTCTTTCGGCGGTGCAGCAGCTGGGACAGGGAAATTTGCCTGGTACAGTCAGACTTTGGTGTACCGATAGCAGATTGCCCGCAAGTACTTGGCGGTGACACACCTAATTCTACACCTTCATTCCTCTCAGTGCAGGTTTCAGAGAGGACTGAATGTATAGTGGGGTTGGAGATCCCAGCTGATGAGGAGCAAGGAGAGGTCCGCTTTGTTCTTTGATGTGGGTCTTTTATGTATGCTTGCCAACGGACTGCATGGCAGGTTGACATATGTCTGGTCAAGCATGTGGTGCCCAAGTGGCTGATGTTTTGGCCACGCGAGATACGCTTCAGACATATGTAGCAAAGAGCAACGGTGCGATCTGATGCACACGTCTCAAAAAAGGCCCACACTAAAGAACTTTTGGAATAACGCGCATAGACAGCAGCACCCTGCACATGCGGAGCTCTGCGGTGTGATGCAGTCGGTGTGCTGCCCTTAAGCTGGCCCCTGGAGGTCATCCTGCCTCGATGGAGATGTCCCTCGTTCTCCTCCTCCTCCTCCTTCTCCTCCTCCTTCTCCTCTCTCCTATCAGGCACCCATGTAGAGTCAGTGACCCCATCATCCCTTCCCTCCTCGTCACTGAAGCAAACCTGGCAGTATGCTGCAGCTGGGGAAAATGACTGCCAGTTTGCTGTCCTTCTTGGGCACCCCCTCTCTCTGGGCTCACGTAACTGCCTTCCTCAAGCTGGGTACCATCATCGGAGCCCTCAAAGTGCTGCACATCCTCCTGCAGCATGTACCCAACACTGTGGTCAAACAGTTCGGGGGACTCCTCAGGACATGGTGGGGCTAGGGAAGGAGTGACTGATGCCATTGAGCCCATGGAAGAGGACACTTTGGCAGCTGCTTTGGCAGACAAAGTATCCTGAGGCTGGGTGAGAGAGGATAAGGAGGACGAGGACGGCTTGGTTATCCACTCTACCAACTCTTCAGCATGTTGCGGCTCAACACGGCCAGCTGCCGAAAAAAAGGACACGGCCACGTGCTGATGAGGATGCACCGTGTCCACGACCAGCACTGTTGCCTCTAGACACAGAGCCTGCTTGCCCTCTTTTATTGGCCTGTGAGTGTCTGCCTCTCCTTGTTGGCCTTCCAGACATACTGTCTTTGATGTATTGGAATAGGTACACAAGGAATGGCCTGCAGTGAGATGTAGCTGCAAAGCTGTGATGTATATATATACTGATTATACTGCAGCTAGCTGAATCAACTGCCTGCCTGTAGTATCTTAGCAACAGTAGAACAGGATTGGAACAGTCTGCAGTGTAGCTAAACAGAATACAGTATACTGAGTGATATAATGCAGCTTACTGAATCAACTGACTGCCTGTGGTATCTTAGCAACAGTAGAACAGGATTGGAACAGTCTGCAGTGTAGCTAAACAGAATACAGTATACTGAGTTATATACTGCAGCTTATTGAATCAACTGCCTGCCTGTAGTATCTTAGCAACAGTAGAACAGGAACGGATATTTAGCTAAACTGAATACAGTGTATAAATATTAGGGATGAGCTCGGTGTTCGATCGTTCGGCGAACATCGAACGATTTGTGCCGTTCGTGCCAAATTTGAGTGACGCGAACGGCCCACAATACACTGCGCCATCGCAGTGCAATCCCGGTGCTGTGATTGGCCAAACATGCACTGTGACCCCGCATGTTTGGCCAATCACAGCGCCGGCAGCTAGGAGAGTCATAATTGGCCACAGGCAGGTTGCCTGTGGCCAATTATAGCTCAGGGGGTTTAGCACACGCCCCACACTATAAAAGGCCGCCAGCGCGGCGGCCTTGTGTAGTGTGTTCCGGTGCAGGGAAAGAGAAGGATAGGCAGGGACAGTGTGATATTCTTTATGCTATTCTTGTGTGCAGGGAGAGAGAAGGATAGGCAGGGGACAGTGTCAGTGTCATATTCTTTGCTAAACCTTGTGTACAGGGAGAGAGAAGGATAGGCAGGGAGAGTGTCAGTGTCATAATCTTTGATAAACCTTGTGTGCAGGGAGAGAGAAGGATAGGCAGGGGACAGTGTCAGTGTCATATTATTTACTAAACCTTGTGTGCAGGGAGAGAGAAGGATAGGCAGGGAGAGTGTCAGTGTCATATTCTTTGATAAACCTTGTGTGCAGGGAGAGAGAAGGATAGGCAGGGGACAGTGTCAGTGTCATTGTTGCTAAGCCTCCTGCACAGTATACACCTGAAGCTAGCCCTTATTGCTGTGTTTTCCTGGTGTGTTACACTAACAGTCATTTGCAGCACTTACAGCGGGCGGAGTGTGCCTCCTGCACATTATTCACCTGAAGCTAGCCTGTATTGCTGTGTTTTCCTGGTGTGTTACACCAACAGGCATTTGCAGCACTTACAGCAGGCGTAGTGTGATTCCTGCAAAATATACTCCTGAAGCTAGGCCTTATTGCTGTGTTTTCCTAGTGTGTTACACCAACAGGCATTTGCAGCACTTACAGCAGGCGTAGTGTTATTCCTGCAAAATATACTCCTGAAGCTAGCCCGTATTGCTGTGTTTTCCTGGTGTGTTACACCAACAGGCATTTGCAGCACTTACAGCAGGCGTAGTGTGATTCCTGCAAAATATACTCCTGAAGCTAGCCCGTATTGCTGTGTTTTCCTGGTGTGTTACACCAACAGGCATTTGCAGCACTTACAGCAGGCGTAGTGTGCTTCCTGCAAAATATACTCCTGAAGCTAGCCCGTATTGCTGTGTTTTCCTGGTGTGTTACACCAACAGGCATTTGCAGCACTTACAGCGGGCGTAGTGTACTTCCTGCAAAATATACTCCTGAAGCTAGGCCTTATTGCTGGTTTTCCCATCTCCCTGCAGGCCATTAGAATGTCTGGAAGGCAAACAAGGAGAGGCAGACAGTCAGGAGCCAATAAAAGAGGGCAAGCAGGCTCTGTGTCTAGAGACAACAGTGCTGGTCGTGGACGCGGTGCATCGCCATCAGCACGTGGCCATGGGACACGCTTGTCCTTCTTTTCGGCAGCTGGACGTGTTGAGCCGCATCATGCCGAAGACTTGGTAGAGTGGATGACCAAGCCCTCCTCATCCTCCTCATCCTCTCCCACCCAGGCTAAGGGTACTGGCAAAGCAGCTGCCAAAGCGTCCTCTTCCCTGGTATCAATGTCATCATCAGTCACTCCTTCCCTAGACCCACCATGTCCTCCTGAGGAGTCCCCCGAACTGTTTGAGCACAGTGTTGGGTACATGCTCCAGGAGGATGCCCAGCGTTTCGAAGGGTCTGATGATGATACCCAGCTAGAGGAAGGCAGTAGCGTGAGAGCAGAGAGAGGGGATGCTCAAGAAGGACACCAATCTGGCAGTAATGTTCCAGCAGCTGCAGCATACTGCCAGATTGGCTCCAGTGATGAGGAGGGAGGGGATGATGAGGTCACTGACTCCACGTGGGTGCCTAATAGGAGAGAGGAGGAGGATGAGGAGGAGGCACATCTCCAATGAGGCAGGGGGGCCAGCGTAAGGGCAGCACACCGACGGAATCACACCGCAGAGCTCCGTCTGTGCAGGGCGCTGCCTCTGCCCGTTATTCAAAAAGTTCTTTGGTGTGGGCCTTTTTTAAATCAAGTGCATCAGATCGCACAGCTGCTGTTTGCAACATATGTCTCAAGCGTATATCGCGTGGCCAAAACATCAGCAGCTTGGGCACCACATGCTTGACCAGACATATGTTGACCTGCCATGCAGCTCGTTGGCA
Organism: Rana muscosa; assembly: GCA_029206835.1. Lineage (NCBI taxonomy): Eukaryota > Metazoa > Chordata > Amphibia > Anura > Ranidae > Rana > Rana muscosa. The sequence goes on from CM055118.1 coordinate 456,996,167, forward strand.
AGCCTACCTTAAAGACCCACACCAAAGAACAAAGCGGACCTCTCCTTGCACCGCATCAGCTGGGATCTCCAACCCCACTATACCTTCAGTCCTCTCTGAAACCTGCACTGAGAGGAATGAAGGTGTAGAATTAGGTGTGTCACAGCCAAGTACTTGCGGGCACTCTGCTAGCAGTACACCGACGTCCGAATCTAGCAGGCAAATTTCCCTGCCCCAGCTGCTGGACCGTCGAAAGAAGTTCACTCCCAGCCATCCACATGTGACACACCTCTCTCCTTCACCCCCTCCTCCTCCATGGCCTCTTCCTGTGCTTTGTCCTCGGATCCAGCGGTGCTTCGTAGGCGTTCAAGGGGCTACGCAAGTACGCAGGCAAAAAGATGCCATGCCGTGCTTGCGCTGGTGTGTTTGGGGGACAGGAGCCACACTGGGGCAGAGGTTCTGTCTGCTCTGCAGGGGCAGGCCAAGAGGTGGTTGACGCCACGCCAGCTTAAGCCAGGAATGCTGGTTTGCGACAATGGCACCAACCTCCTCTCCGCCCTCCGACAGAGACAACTGACCCATGTGCCCTGTGTGGCTCACGTCCTTAACCTGGTGGTGCAGCGGTTCTTGGGCAGGTACCCGGGCTTACAGGATGTCCTGAGGCAGGCCAGGAAAGTCTGTGTGCATTTCCGCAGATCATATAATGCCAGTGCTCGCCTGGCTGAGCTTCAAAAGGAGTTGAACCTGCCCAAGAACCGCCTTATATGTGACATGCTCACCAGGTGGAACTCAACGTTGGCCATGCTGCAGCGGCTGCACACGCAGCAGAGGGCCATCAATGAGTACCTGTGCGACTACGGCACCAGGACAGGGTCAGGGGAGCTCAGGTTTTTTCACCACGCCAGTGGGGCATGATCAGGGATGCATGCACTGTCCCGGCACCATTTGAGGAGGCCACAAGGATGGTGAGCAGTGACAGTGCATGCATCAGTGACACTGTACCTCTTGTCCACCTGTTGGAACATACGCTGCGTGGAATAATGGACAGGGCACTTGAGGCAGAACAGAGGCAGGAAGAGGAGGACTTACTTGCCTCTCAAGGCCCCCTTTACCCAGACAGTGTTCCTTCTGTCCCACCCATCGCACAGGAAGAGGAGTAGGAGGAGGAGGAGGAGAAGGAGGATTGTGTCAGCATGGAGGTGGAGCCTGGCACTCAGCATCATCAGCAGCAGTCTTTTAGGGATGATTTACAGTCCCAAGAAACCCGTGAACTTGTACGTGGCTGGGAGGAGGTGGCTGCGGATCATGACGTCCTTAGTGACCCAGAGGACTCCGGACCGAATGCCTCATCTAACCTACGCTGCATGGCCTCCCTGATCCTACAAAGTCTGCGGAAGGATCCTTGTATTCTTCGGATCAAGGAGAGGGACCATTACTGGCTGGCCACTCTCCTTGATCCACGGTACAAGGGTAAGGTTGCGGACCTTATCTTACCATCGCAGAGGGAGCAGAGGATGAGACAACTCCGGGAGGCCTTGCAGAAAGGTCTGTGCAACGCGTTCCCAGAGACTGGGAGGTTACAAACTCCTGGTCCTGGACAACGAGTTGCTGAGGCTTCGGTCAGTCAAAGAAGGAGCGGTGGGGAAGGTGGCCGTCTGACCGATGCGTTCAGACAATTCTTTAGTCCGCAGCCCCAAGGTATGATCGGTTCCAGCAACCATCGCCAGCGTCTGATATACATGGTGCAGGAATACCTAGGGGCAAGGTCAGACTTGGACACCTTCCCCACCGAAAATCCTCTGGCTTACTGGGTCTTGAGGATGGATCACTGGCCAGGGCTTGCACAGTATGCCATTTAGCTACTGGCCTGTCCTGCATCCAGCATTCTTTCAGAACGCACATTCAGTGCTGCTGGAGGATTTGTCACGGATCACAGGGTGCACCTGTCCACCGACTCAGTTGATCGACTGACCTTCATAAAGATGAACCAGTCTTGGATCACCACCAGCTACTAAACACCTGAAGCTGATATAACAGACTCATTTATTTTCAAATGTCACATCCCTTCAAGACTGATGCTGATGCTGAGTGACTGTCCTGTTATGTTGACTGACTATCCTCCTCCTCCTCAATGATCCGATTGATGATGATAGCTTGGAAGAACATTTTTGTTTCTGGGTGCCGCCACCAGTGGCTAAAGCCCAATTTTTCAGCCCCTGTTTAACAGGGGCATGTAATTAAAATTTTTCATGCAATGCTTTGCAGCAGGGCTCATTCCTGCACTCCAACTAGAGTATCTGGGAGAGGTTGCAGTGTCGTGGCACCAGCACCAGTGCCTAAGGCCCAATTTTTCAGCCCCTGTGTAATTACAATTTTTGATGCAATACTTTGCAACAGGGCTCATTGCTGTGCTCCAAGTACAGTATCTGTGAGGGGTTGCAGTGTTGTGGCACCAGTGCCTAAGGCCCAATTTTTCTGCCCCTGTTTAACAGGGGCATGTAATTACAATTCTTGATCTAATAATTCACAGCAGGGCCCATTCCTGCGCCAACCAAGAGTAACTGTGAAGGCTTACAGTGTTGTGGCAACACCAACACCTAAGGGGCAAATTTCTGCAGAGTATATACGGCAGGCCCCTACTTTCAAACATCCAACTTACAAACGACTCCTCCTTGCAAACGGAAGGATACAACAGGAAGTGAGAGGAAATCTACCCCTAGGAAGGCAAATTCTCTCCTGTAAGTGTTAATATGGGAAAAAAAGTGTCTCCTCTCCACTGATGCTTTATCAATTATTGTTTCAATAAAAACCCCAAATTTTCAAAAAACATTTGTCATTAGGACGGAAAGTGAGGTGAAATGTTCTGAACAGGTGCACACTGAACAGACAGCAAAACAAATGTTACAGGGGTGATAACCCTTCCCTATGTTTTCCAAAAAGCTTAAAAATAGATTTTTTGGCTGGAGCTACACTTAAACAATGTACCTGTTCAAAATTACAAACATATTCTACATAAGAACAAACCTACAGTCCCTGTCTTGTATGCACCGCCTGTATACGGCTGTTCAGAGTATATAGGGCCTTTTTTATTTTGTGTGCAGGGTTCCCCTTAATATCCATACAAGACCCAAAGGGGCTGGTAATGGGCTGGGGTAGGGGGGGGTGATGGGGTAGCTATGCCATTTTTCTTAAAGATTTTCATCCATATTACCGGGACCAGACATTACATTAAAGCCGCAAGCAATTTTAAATGGCTTTTTTTCCTTTAGAAATGTAATTTTGTGCAGGGACAGTTCTAAACACGGGAAACACGTGCCACTTCACAGGCATACTTTAGACACCCCCCAGGTACGATATTTAAAGGAATATTTGACTTTTTTTTTTTCACTTTATGCATCAATAAAATGACTGCTCCCGAAAAACTGCCGTTTTTAAAACTTCTTTTTGCATTGATACATGTCCCCTGGTGCAGAACCCGGGTTCCCAAACCCTTTTTAGGACAATAACATGCATAATAGTCGTTATAATTAGCACTTTAGATTTCGAACGTTCGCATCCATTGTATTTAATAGGGCTCTATTGTTCGTGCGAACTTTCGGTCCGTTCGCGGGTTCTGGTGTGAACCGAACCCGGGGGTGTTCGGCTCATCCCTAATAAATATATATATTCCATGCCTGGTTGTGCATATATATACTAAATACACTGACTGCAGCTAACTCAATTGCCTGCCTGCTCTAAGTAACTGAAATGAAATGACACTCTCTCTATCTCTCTCTTTCAATGCCGTAACACACTACATGGCGCCGGCGTGCGGGCGGCCTTATATAGTGTGGGGCGTGTACCTAATCTCCTGAGCAAAGATTGGCCAAAAGCACCCTGACTTTGGCCAATTACGGCTCTCTGTACTGACGGCGCTGTGATTGGCCAAGTATGCGGGTCATAGTGCATGCTTGGCCAATCATCAGCCAGCAATGCACTGCGTTGACGCAGTGAATTATGGGCCATGACGCGCCACTCGAATTTGTCGTGAACGGCCCATATTGGTCGAAATTCGGCGAACGGCCGAACAGACGATGTTCGAGTCGAACACGAAGCTCATCCCTTATTACCATATCAAGTGATGGATAAAAACACAAGATTAAACATTAACTTGGTCTTTCTCTTTAATTTTCAAAGGTTTTAATATTGATGGGTGAGTTATCAAGAGAGGGGTCACATAGTTACGCCTCATCTACAGTTTTTTACCTCATTTGATCAATTTCATGCATTTTTGCTCAGCATTTTAATGTGTTTCTGACCCTGAAACCTGGCTAGGAACAAACAAATCTGGTAAATAGCTTTGATTTTAATAATATATGCTTTTTTATTGAAGTACGCAGAAAGCCTTTAAATCAAAATATAAATCACTTTCCCCGCTAGTTGAAAGAAAACTGTCCTTTTAACTTAAAGTGACAAGGTGCTTAGAAACCCAAAGACGACTTTAAGGAATTGCCACGGCATGCATTTTAATGATAAGATTAGCTATTAATATGTGACAGACGCTCCCCTAAGATAAAAACATTGTTAAGAAATTCTGATCTTTTAAACTGACTTAATATAGCAGAAACCTGGAGCGCTGGAGGCCAAGTCTTAAAAGAAATAAGAAAAATGTAAAACCCCCCTAGGAATATCCAGACCGATAAGGATTAAGCAGCTTAAAGTGAGACCATGCTGATAAAAGTCAATTAGTAAAAATAAAACCTGTGGTTTGCCTGTATTTACCTCCTTCATTGCCTGAAAATGACATCTGCTTACATTTCTTGCAGTAATCTTTCTTCCCAAGACACAAATGCAAAGGTATTTCTTGCCCACCTGGGATTTCTTATGTAGGAATAAATAAATAAGGGGGTTCACCAATAAACGTCACAAGCATTTCAAAGGCTAAATTTTTTACTTAATATTAAAGCAGACATTGCTTGAACAGTCTGATGGATACATTCCAAGTCATTAATTAAACAGTCTGGTACATACATTTCAATTGTCTACACTAGTAATAGAAGAACAGAGCCCTCCAATGTCTTTGATGATCATTAGGGGAAGCCTCATGACTCCTCTTATTGCACAATTGCTCCTTCACAACAGTTATGCCGCGTACACATGACCGTTTTTAATGACGAGAAAAATTGCATTTTTTAAAATGGTCATTAAAAATGATCGTGTGTGGGCTTCAGAGCATTTTTCACGACGTGAAAAACGACCATGAAAAAATTGGAACATGCTCTAATTTTTCACGTCGTTTTTCACGTCGTCGTTTTTCTCGTCATGAAAAACGGTTGTGTGTATGCTTTAACGATGTGAAAAAAAATGCGCATGCTCAGAATCAAGTATGAGATGGGAGCGCTCGTTCTGGTAAAACTAGCGTTCCTAATGGAGATAGCACATTTGTCACGCTGTAACAGACTGAAAAGCACGAGGCTGAAAAGCGCGAATCATCTCTCAACATACTTTACTAACACGAGGATCAGCAAAAGCAGCCCAAAGGGTGGCGCCATCCAAATGGAACTTCCCCTTTATAGTGCCATCGTACGTGTTGTACGTCACCGCGCTTTACTATTTTTTTCCACGATAATGTGTAGGCAAGGCAGGCTTGAGAAGAATCACGTGGTTTTTCTGCTCTTTTCTGCTCTTTACCACCACCCTTTGGTCAACTTCTGTTATTGTTGGTTGATTTTAACATTGGTTCTGGGCATGCTTATTTGTCCATCGGACAAAAGTCCGATGGATTTCTGTACACACGGTCGGACTTTGCTCCATCAGACTTTTGTTGCCGAAAAGTTTGTCCGCTTGCAGACCGAACATTTGTCCGATGAAAACCAAAAAAGTTTGTCCGATGGCACGTACACACGGTCGGATTTTTTGTCAAACTTGCTCAAAATGAAGTTTGTTGGCAAAAAGTCCGACCGTGTGTACGAGGCTTTAGGCTGGACCAAGTCAATATGACCTGTTTTACCCCCAGACAACGTATTTTCCGTCTATTAAGTGTTATCTATGGCCTCTCATTCACTTTTAGGTTTACCAAAAATACATTTCAGACAACTAGATACCCATTCTGAGGATGGTGTTTCAAAATTGAAGGCTGAAATTTTGCTTTAATAGTAGATACAACCCCAAATTATCATTGTGTATTTACATTGCAGCTATCTGAACATAATGCCACGTACACACGACCGTTTTTAATGTCATTGAAAAAAACTGCGTTTTTCCTCAACGTGATTCTTCTCAAGCCTGCCTTGCCTACACACTATCGTGGATTTTTGTCCGAACGGAGTTGGCCGGGAACACCCATAGCATACACACCACAGGACTTTTCTGCAAACTTTCCCAAAACTTTTTCCAACATCACGTGGTTTTTCTGCTCTTTTCTGCTCTTTACCGCCACCCTTTGGTTAACTTCTGCTATTGTTGGTTGATTTTAACATTATTTGTTTTGTCCATCGAACAAAAGTCCGATGGTTTTCTGTATACACGGTCGGACTTTGCTCCATCTGACTTTTGTTGGCCAAAAGTTTGTCCGTTTGCAGACCGAACTTTTGTCCGATGAAAACCAAAAAAGTTTGTCCGATGGAGCGTACACACGGTCAGATTTTTTGGCAAACTTGCTCAAAATGAAGTTTGTTGGCAAAAAGTCAAACTGTGTGTACGAGGCTTTAGTCCGTAGGGTTCAATATTGAGTTGGCCCACCCTTTGCAGCTATAACAGCTTCAACTCTTCTGGGAAGGCTGTCCATAACATTTCATGTACCAGGTGTGACCAGACTGTGTGGACTGCAAAGAGAAAACCAAAACGCATGTAAAGTGAATATAAATGTTTATTAAGATTAGTGATATATAAGTAATCAAACACCTCCAAATACCAAACAGTGACAATAAACCCAACAGTGACATACAAATAACAAATAAGTACTGTATATACAGTAGATTGGGAATACCGTAATCAAGAACGTAAGCCAGGCCAGGGTCATGCACAGAGAATCAGCAGATAAACAAAGGGCAGTTCCAGAAACACAAACGTAAGCCAGGCCAGGGTCATACACAGGAAATCAGCAGATAGGGGAAGGTGAATGGAATCAGGGTACAGGGCAAGGATGAAAGGGAACAGGAACACAGGAGGGACAGGATCAGGACAGGCTCGGAATCGGGATTGGGATCAGGTACAGGCTCAGGCTCAGGTTACAGGCTCGCAGGTCAGGGCGCAAGGAAGATACCAAGGCAAACATGTGAGTGCCTGCCGGGTATTTATATGCATGCCTGTAATTAGCCTCAAGTGACACCTAAATGCAGGAGGTGCTGTCTGCTCCACACTGCCGGGAGACACCCGCTGGTGGACACCGGTACTACAGCCCAAGGCTCTAACAGTGCCAACAGCAGGTGAATACCTCCACTACAGATCCTGAGTGTTGTAAGACACCTGCTGGTGGACACTGGTACTGCGATCCAAAAGACCAACAGCGCCACCAAGAGGTGAACCCTTTCCTGACACAAGATTTAGCAGTGTGTCTATGGGAATGTTTGACCATTCTTCCAGAAGCGCATTTGTGAGCGCATTTGTCAGGCACGGATGTGGACGAGAAGGCCTGGCTAGCAGTCTCCGCTCTAATTCATCCCAAAGGTGTTTTATCGGGTTGAGGTCAGAACTCTGTGCAAGCCAGACACGTTCCTCCACCCCAAACTTGCTCATCTATGTCTTTATGGACCTTGCTTGGTCCAAATCATTTGGTGAAGGGGGGATTATGGTGTGCTCCCAACATTGTGGGAACAGTTTGGGGATGGCCCCTTCCTGTTCCAACATGACTGCACACCATTACACAAAGCAAGGTCCATAAAGACATGGATGAGTGAGTTTGGGGCGGAGGAACTTGACTGGCCTGCACATAGTCCTGACCTCAACCCGATAGAACAGCTTTGGGATGAATTATAGCGGAAACTGCGAGCCAGACCTTCTCATCCACATCAGTGCCTGACCTCACAAATGTGCTTCTGGAACAAAGGTCGAACATTTACATAGACACACTCCAAAACCTTGTGGACAGCCTTCCCAGAGGAGTTGAAGCTGCAAAGGGTGGGCCAACTCAATATTGAACCCTACGGACTAAAACTAAAATGCCATTAAATTTCAGGTGTGTGTAAAGGCAGGCGTCCCAATACTTTTGGTAATATAGTGTATTTAAATTGTGTATGATGGAGACATTGGATACCCAGAGAACTAAGGAGACATACATAAATATTTTTTTGATGCCTGGTCTTGCTATATGGTTAAAGATTTGCCTGTAGACCAGCTCCGAGAAATATTGACCACTGTCCACTGTGTCCAGCACACTACATGGTACAATACAGAAAATTGAATAGGTACCCTGGGAAGGTTGGAAATATGATGCAGTATTATACCTTTTACAGTGTCCTTAACTTAGCGAGTTTTCAACTATTATCTTCCAAAAAAAATGTTAAGTAATGCACTTGCAAGCTTAAAATATGAATGCAAGTTACACGCTAGGGGGAGAAACTCTGGGGGGAAACAAGGATGGAGAAGGATCTGCGGTTCCTAATAGATCACAGATTCAACAATAACATGCAATGCCAAGTTGCAGAAAGCAAGTCAGCAGACTTTTGGCGTGCATTAAAAAGGGTATATACTCTAGAGATGACACTATAGTTCTACCACCCTACAAAACTCTTGTTTGGCCAAATCTTGGGGATGCTGTCCAATTCTGGGCACCAATCCTCAGGAAAGAACTAGAGAGAGTCCACAGAAGGGCAACCAAAGCTAATAGGGGGCTGGATCACCTCAGTTATAAGGAAAGACTACAATCATTAAAGTTATTCTCCCCGGAGAGGAGATGCTTAAGACGAGATATGATAGTGATCTTTAAATGGGGACTCTAGCACTGGCAGAAAATTGTTTACTCTAATGCCGCGTACACGACCATTTTTAATGACGAGAAGAATGAATTTTTTTTAAAATGGTCATTAAAAACGATCGTGTGTGGGCTTCAGAGCATTTTTCACGACGTGAAAAACGGCCATGAAAAAAATGGAACATGCTCTAATTTTTCACGTCGTTTTTTACATCGCCGTTTTTCTCGTCATAAAAAACGTCCGTGTGTGGGTTTTAACGACGTGAAAAAAAATGTGCATGCTCAGAATCACGTATGAGACGGGAGCGCTCGTTCTGGTAAAACTAGCGTTCTTAATGGAGATAGCACATTTGTCATGCTGTAACGGACTGAAAAGCACGAGGCTGAAAAGCGCGAATCGTCTCTCACCAAACTTTACTAACATGAAGGGTGGCACCATCCGAATGGAACTTCCCCTTTATAGTGCCATCGTACGTGTTGTACGTCACCGCGCTTTACTCAAACATTTTTTTCCACGATAGTGTGTAGGCAAGGCAGGCTTGAGAGGAAACACGAAAAATCACGACGAGAAAAATGCAATTTTTTTCAATGACATTAAAACCGGTCGCGTGTGCGCGGCATTAGGTCTCTAAAGAAGACACGTGACCATACAATGGAGGAGAAGCGGTGGAATATTAAACTGCGTAAGGGGTTCTTTACTGTTGGATGGTAAGGATGTGGAACTCCCTTTTATGGTTGGTGGTGTCAACAGGCAGTGTAGATAAATTCCAAAAACTTTTATGCCGCGTACACGCGATCGGACATTCCGACAACAAAACCGTAGATTTTTTTCAGACAGATTTTCGCTCAAACTTGTCTTGCATACACACGGTCACACAAATGTTGTCGGGAATTGCGAATGTCAAGAACGCAGTGACGTACAACACTATGACGAGCCGAGAAAAACTAAGTTCAATGAATCCGAGCATGCGTCGAATTGATTCCGAGCATGCGTGGGATTTTTGTGCGTTGAATTGTGTACACACGGTCGTAATTTCGGACAACAACTTTTATTGTAGGAAAATTTTAGAACCAGCTCTCAAATTTTTGTTGTCAGAAATTCCGACAGCAAATGTCCGATGGAGCTTACACACGGTCGGATTTGACAAGCTCACATCGAACATTTGTTGTCAGAAATTCCGACTGTGTGTACGCGACATTAGATGTGTTTCTTAGCGAACGCAATGCACATGGATATTGAAAATTGTATTGACATACACACAACTCAGGTTGAGCTGTGTGGTCTTTATTCAACCTTATCAACTATATACCAAGTAAAATCAGACTTTATTCCAGTTTTTATAACCTTATATTTATTGGCTGGAGATATAAGATATGGAACCAGAAATACAGCTGTTTTTCTTTCCTTTTTTTTTTCTTTTGTATTTGTTGGTTTGTAATAGTTTGTCTTGTCCTAATGCTAGGATGTCTTTTACAAAATTTTACAGTAATGATTATTTACGTGTTTTGTTATGAAAATAACCATGAAAGGGAAATAAAAATTGGTATGCTAATAAAAATAAAAAGAATAAAAACTTCAACCAAAACTTTGTTTTGGATACAGCGGGGAGGAGCTGGAACAATGTTAGGGGACATCAGAAAAAGTTGGGAAATTATATGTTTTGCTAAAGATTGAATGATAATATTAAAGCGGAGCTCCACCCTAAAGTGGAACTTCCGCTCATCGGATTCCTCCCCCCCCCCTCCGGTGTCACAATTGACACCTTTCGGGGGGGGAGGGGGGTGCAGATACCTGACAGGTATTTGCACCCACTTCCAGGAATCCTCACTGCGGGTAGACTGCGTATAGTGCGTCACTTCCCGGTCCCCCCCCCCACCCTCCTGTTGTGTTCTGGGAAACACATGGCTCCCAGAACACAGGGGGGACCATTGAAAGACGCGCAGTAGGGAACCGGGAAGTGAAGCCTCAACGCTTCACTTCCTGATTCCCCCACCCATGATGGCGGTGGGAGCAGCCGAGAGACGAGCAATCGATCGTCTTCTGCTGCCGACGTCGCTGGACTCCAGGACAGGTAAGTGTCCTAATATTAAAAGTCAGTAGCTGCAGTATTTGTAGCTGCTGGCTTTTAATATTTTTTTTTTTACGGCAGAGCTCCACTTTAAGTACTTATATGCTAATGTTAAGTTCTTTTTAATATAATAATAGGTTGGCTTGCTAGAAGGACTTTGCAGAAAGATGTTGTTAGAACAAATTGTTGTTCTTCCCATCTCCTTGGAGTGTTTTGTTGTGCAATGTGTAGAAATACTGTATCTTCGTGTAATCTACAGTGAAACATTTCAGAGCATCGTTTGAAAACTGATAAGGTATTTATAATAAAAGAGACTGTCTCTTGTAAGTAATGATATGTGGCTTGTGCAAATCTTATTACATAAGGTGTTTATGCTTAGGAGGTCCTACATGGCCACTGTCCAGGGCTGGAAGCCTCCCCTGTTGATCAAGAGATCAGATCTTAGCTTGGTCCTAGGGGGTTGATTTACTAAAACTGGAGTGTGCATAATCTGGTTCAGCTTCTGCATAGAAACCAATCAGCTTCCAGGTTTTATTGTCAAAACTCGATTGAACAAGCTGAAGTTAGAAGCTGATTGGCTACCATGGAGAGCTGTACCAGATTTTGCATTCTCCAGTTTTAGTAAATCATAGATTTGTTTAACCGCTTCCCATCCTGTCCATGTACATGTGACATCCGCAGGCGGGATCTCCCATCCTGGGTGGGTGTCATATGACATCCTGGGCTTCCCGTCCGTCTAGGGGGCGTGCGCGTGCATTTTTATAGCACTGATCTCTGTATAAATGTGAATGGTCCCAAAAATGTGTCAAAAGTGGCCGATATGTCCGTCACAATGTCACAGTCACAATCGCCTCCATTACTAGTAAAAAAAAAAAAAAAATGCCATAAATCCATCCCCTATTTTGTAGACGCTATAACTTTTGCGCAAACCAATCAATATACGCTTATTACGATTTTTTACCAAAAATATGTAGAAGACTACATATCAGCCTAAACTGTGAGTTCCAAGCCTCAATCTGATGGCCAATGACATGCAGCGGATGGTGCCATATATGGCGGCCATGTGATTTGATCCGCTGCATGTCATTGGCCATCAGATTGAGGCTTGGAACTCACAGTAACACGTGATTTTTTTCCTCCAATCACTGATCTAAGAATTGTTGACTTGAGGTCGACGCTGGCTCCACCTCTCCTCTCCATTAGTTTGTTTTACCATTTACATGTAGTCTATCAATATGAGCAATGTGGGGGAGCTGACATATGCTCCTGTTGAAGTCTATTTAGACAAAACGTGTCGGAATCCCCACATTGCTCCTTTTTTACATTTGTGATCACAAATTTTTATTACTACGGATGCCAATTGGTTTTTATTCAATAAAACCTATCCTTTTTGATCTATACCATGTGGAGCCCTTCTTTTTTTTCTCTTAACATCTTCCTCGGTGAGAGTTTTTTTACCCTTCCATCCGGCTGTTTCAACTTGGTTTCTCAACCTTATGGTCAACCACAAGACCCCTGGAAGCTGCTCCTGGAAACGTCTGGGTTCCCATGATCGTTGTGGAAGACTGCCCATCTTGGCTCTCCCTGCTCGATTGACTCATTGTCATCGACATTCGAGTCCACCATCTCTGGTAAGAGTACATACCCCATTATTTTTATTGAAGATACAACACCTCAAAGTTTCCACATGTTCACTGTGCTTCACTTCTGAGCAACAACTATTTTATACTGGACTTTATGTGTTCACTACATGGATTGGTTCATTCATTTAGACATTTCCCATAATCTTTCATATATGAGTTATATTTATATATGTTATGTGTTCACACTTTGTGACCTACCTTCATGTGTATAGCAAAATTTGATTATTTGAATATTGCTTACTCAACTTTTTAGCGCTACATTTTTCATTTACCATATATATATATATATATATATATATATATATATATATTACATATACAATTCAAATCGATATGAACCCTGGATTGTCAGCAAAGTCACATCGGAAAATGTGGCTGGATTACTCCACAGCTGTAAGCCCTATAGTCCCTGCACAATCCCCTCCCACTCGCAGCACAGCTGTTTTTGTCGACCCAGACCCGACCCCAGTGGTGACTGTGAGTTACACATGTTGCAGCAGTCAGCACTAGCACTGGCAGTGAAAGCACAGACAGAGCACAGGGATGATTAGGGTGTGCCTGGGCACACCCGGAACACCCCGTGCGCACACCTATCCCCTGGGGTGCCTTTGGGTTTCTTAAGGAGTGCCTCAGCAAAATGCCCAAAAATTTTATACAAGCCAGCTGGTGGATCAAGCCTGCCTTTTAGTTACACAAAACCACAAATTTTCACTTGGCACCATTATAACCTTCTAGCTGCCTGCGTGCACAGGGGCACATTGGACACCCAGAACATAGCACAATGGCAGCAAAGGTACCTTTAATGTGTGCTAACTAAACCCCTGTTTTTAACGCAAACTGTTAGACAGGATAATTTGGTTGGTAGCAGATTGGCTGGAGAGTTGAGCTGGGAATTTTATTTGGTTTTGTTTTCATGCATTGCCCTTCTATGTGCTCCTTGCTGTGAAAGCCAGTTATAGGTGGGGGCAGTGGCCAGTTTTTTTTTTTTCCTGACTGGAAGACATCCAGCATCATCTAGCGCTTTTCTCTCCAGCCTGTCCATCCCTTGCCTGCCCCTTTCATTCGTTGCATTTTAGTTTTTTTCAATTATGGAGGCTCAGTATCACTTGTGGGTGTTTCCTAAAGTTGTCAGCATGCAATTGCAGCCTGCCTAGAAATGCCTAGCCTGCCATCCACCCATCAGAGCATTTACATAACTCCTTTTAATGCTGCATACACACGGTCGGAATTTCCGATGGAAAAATTCAGATGGGAGCTTTTTATCGGATTTTCCGACCGTGTGTTTGCCCCATCGGAAATTCCCAAAAATTCCAACGGAGTTTAGATAGAGAACATGTTCTCTTTTACTCTGTTGGAATTCCGTTGGAATTCCGATGTGATTTTGGCCAGTCAAATGTCCGACCGTGTGTACGCGGCATAACAGCCACTGCATGCTTCAAGGCTGAGGGTTCTTGGGAGGACAGCCTAGTTCCCAACTGTCCCTGATTTCGAGGGACTGTCCCTGATTTGGAACAACGTCCCTCTGTCCCTCTTTCCTCCTCATTTGTCCCTCATTCTGGTCTGATCTATATAGTTGTATATAAAATGCCCTATTTAGCGTTCAAAAAGTGTTTCCCAGTTAGGGATGAGCTTCAAGTTCGAATCAAACTCATGTTCGACTCGAACATTGCCTGTTCGCCCGTTCGCCGAACAACGAACAATTTGGGGTGTTCGCGGCAAATTGGAAAAGTCTATGGGAGAAATCTAAAGTGCTAATTATAAAGGCTTATATGCAATTTATTGTCCTAAAAAGTGTTTGGGGACCCGGGTCCTGCCCCAGGGGACATGTATCAATTGTGACAGCAGGAAGGTAAAGTCACCTGGTTGCATCCAGGGGGGTAGATATATTTCTCCCAGATTCAGGCTTTATGCCGACTTATACAACTAGGGAGTTGATGAAGCCCAGCTGAGGCTAGTGGGCTCATGGATGACTCATACCTCTAGAGAGAGGGCTGGGCGTCGTGCAGGCAGGGAGTTGATGAGACCAGCTGAAGCTTGTCAGCTCATTTAAGGCCTTTATAAAAACTCCCAGCTTCATTAGATGTTAGCTCATGCCTGGACCCAGACCTGTGTGGACTGTCTAGGGAGAGTGAACCCCTGTGCGGTGAGGCAAAGCCTGTGTGGCTATTTGTTTGGACTTACTAAACCAGGGACTTAGGGACTAGGACAGCACCAGGCTGATCCCAGTTGTTAGTTTAGGAAACCTGCATGTTTAGTCAGAGGTCAAACTGACCAGGATTTATTTTGTTTATGTTTCTTTTTGGCTTTGCTGTGTTTTTGTCACTGTACATAGAGAAATAAACCGCACCTTTTGATTTTGAAAACCACAACCTCCGTCTGCTGGCCCTGTTTTTGTGTGGGGAGCCCAACCAGGGGGTCACACACACCCGCTACCGAGTTAACCCCCTCACAGTTGGTGGAGAACCAGTGGCAGTTTTTTTTAAGCCAGCATGGAGGAGATACTGAAACAGCTGGCTCTAGCAAATGCCAATCAACAGCAGACAAATGCAGGTTTGCAAAGGAGCCTTGCAGCCCAGCAGCAAGCTCATCAACAAGCCCAGCAGCAATCTGAGGCCCGCTTCATAGACCTGTTACAGAAGCAAGAGCAGAGACTACAACAAATGGAAGCAGTAATGCAGCAACGTCCGCAGACCAGTGAGGAAAGCCGTCCCACTAATACTGCGTCCTTTGGGGTGAGTCGTTTATTGACAAAAATGACTGGAGAGGATGATCCAGAGGTATTTTTGACCACATTTGAAAGGACTGCTGAAAGAGAAAAGTGGCCTGAGGAGCAGTGGGCTGGACTGGTGGCTCCTCTGTTAACTGGTGAATCGCAGAAGGCTTACTATGACCTAGAGCCTGACCAAGCAAAAGACTATGTGATGCTAAAAGCTGAAATATTGGCAAGGCTGGGTGTCACCCTGGCTGTCCGGGCTCAGCGTGTGCATAACTGGACTTTCCAGCTTGGAAAACCCCCCAGGTCTCAAATGTATGATCTCATTCACCTGAGCAGGAAGTGGCTACAGCCAGAGACTTTGTCCGCACCGGAGATTGTGGAACGTGTTGTGATGGATCGTTTCTTGAGAGCTCTTCCTACCGCCATTCAAAAGTGGGTAAGCCATGGAGACCCAGAAACGGCCGGTAAACTTGTGGATCGTGTAGAGAGATACTTGGCTACAGAGAACCTGACGGCCTCTTTCAGAGACTCTCGGACTTTCCACCCTAAGACCAGACCATCCCCAGGGGCGGATAAGAGGATTCCAAGGGGTGAGGGTGGAGAGAGTGAGAGGGTGGGAGCTCTACCCAAAGTTTGGCGAGAACAGCCTGGGAAGTCAGGGGCTCAAGAGGCAGCCAAATGGATTGTTTGCTACCGCTGCCGGCAAGCGGGACATATTGCAGCAAATTGCCCGGTTGTGGAGGAACCCATGCAATGTGACTTTCTGATGGACAGACGTCAGTCGCTGTGTGCGACAGTCGCATGCACTGCCATTCGGGGAACTGAGAAACATTTATGCAAAATGTGTATTAATGGTAGAAATGTTGTGGTATTACTGGATTCAGGTAGCCTTGTGACCCTGATAAAGGCTGAATTAGTTAAAACAGAGGTCTCTGGGAATAGCAAGGTAGCTGTTATTTGTGTGCATGGGGACACCCGAGAGTATCCAGTGACTACAGTGTGTTTCGAGACCCCCAAAGGTACCCTCTCTCATCCAGTGGGGTTAGTATCTCAATTACCGCATGATGCCATTGTGGGAAGGGATTTTCCGAAGTTCTGGGAACTGTGGGATGATCCTGAGCCCCCCACTGGTGCCCCTATGTACCAGGAATGTGATAGCCAGAACTCCTCTGAGAGTGGTGAGGACTCTCCAGAATTTCCCTTGTCAGTATTGGCAGGGGAGACTCAAGAAACTGGAGAGGAGCCCACCTCCTCAGACGAAAACCTACCGTCTGTGGAGTTTTCTGATCTGGAGGTTCACAGGGAAAATTTTGCCACAGAACAGTTAAAAGACCCCGCCCTAATAAAGGCACGGGAAAACGTAGTGGAAATAGATGGCGAGTTAGTGAACCCAGATAATACCTGCACTTACCCATACTTCAGCGTAGAGAAGGACCTACTGTATCGGGTGGCAAAAAGGGCAGAAGAAACCGTTGAGCAGCTTGTGGTGCCCAAACCTTACAGGAAGTTGGTGTTGGAGTTGGCCCATGGGCACATTCTTGGAGGTCATCTGGGGACAGAGAAAACCCGAGAGAGGGTATTACAGAGATTCTATTGGCCTGGGGTGATGAAGGACATAGAAAATTATTGTTCCTC
This sequence comes from Rana muscosa, assembly GCA_029206835.1. Taxonomy (NCBI): domain Eukaryota; kingdom Metazoa; phylum Chordata; class Amphibia; order Anura; family Ranidae; genus Rana; species Rana muscosa. The sequence goes on from CM055118.1 coordinate 457,013,099, forward strand.
CTGCCCTGTGTGTCAGAGGTCGGCCCCGATGCCACATTTCCGTAGCCCGCTGGTCCCTCTACCCATCATTGAGGTCCCGTTTGAGAGAATCGCAATGGATTTGGTAGGTCCTATAATCAAGTCCGCTAGGGGGCACCAGTACATATTGGTTATAATGGACTATGCCACCCGTTATCCAGAAGCGATCCCTCTCAGAAATACCTCGGCCAAAACCATAGCCAAAGAGCTATCTCTTGTTTTTAGCCGGGTGGGTATTTGTAAAGAACTGCTTACGGACCAAGGTACACCCTTTATGTCCCGGGTTATGAAAGAGCTGTGTAAATTGTTCAAAGTGACGCAATTGCGTACATCTGTGTATCACCCCCAAACCGATGGGCTGGTTGAAAGATTCAACAAAACCCTAAAACAAATGTTGAAGAAAGTGGTGGATAGAGATGGAAAGGATTGGGACTGTCTACTTCCTTATTTGATGTTTGCTATTAGGGAGGTGCCCCAATCCTCTACGGGATTCTCCCCCTTTGAGTTACTGTATGGGAGACACCCAAGAGGGCTGTTGGATATTGCCAAGGAAACTTGGGAAAGTGAGAGTTCTCCCCACAGGAGTGTGATTGAGCATGTCGCCCTGATGCAAGATCGAATTGCACAGGTAATGCCCATCGTGAAGGAACATTTGGCCCAAGCGCAGTTGGCACAGCAGAGAGTGTACAACCGTGGAGCAAAGACCCGTACCTTTTCCCCGGGGGATAGGATATTGGTACTTGTCCCTACGGTTGAAAGTAAATTCCTTGCCAAATGGCAAGGCCCCTACGAGATAATGGAAAAAGTGAGCGAAGTGAATTACAAGGTCAGACAACCAGGAAGGCGAAAGCCCGAACAGATATATCACGTTAATCTGTTGAAAGCCTGGAGGGATAGAGAGTCCCTAGTCGCAGAAACTTGGTCACCAGCTCAAACTGGTTGCGTGATTCCGGAGGTTGGAATAGCAGCCACCTTGTCACAACCCCAACAACAGGAGGTTAAGGAGTTTGTGCTTCGCAACAAGGAGGTGTTCTCTGAGCTGCCGGGACAAACATCTGGGGTAGAGCATGATATTATTACCCCGCCCGGTGAAAGGGTGAAGTTAAAACCCTATCGGATCCCAGAGGCCCGACGGGAGGCAATACGGGAGGAAGTACAGAAAATGCTGAACTTAGGGGTGATAGAGGAGTCCCAAAGTGATTGGTCTAGTCCCATTGTGTTGGTGCCTAAACCGGATGGGAGCTGGCGATTTTGTAACGATTTTCGCCAGTTGAACAAAGTTACAAAATTTGACACCTACCCCATGCCACGTATAGATGAGTTGATCGACCGGCTGGGAACAGCCCGATACATGACGACTCTTGACCTCACAAAAGGGTATTGGCAAATTCCCCTGGCCAAGTCGGCCAAAGAGAAAACCGCATTTGTAACCCCAGACGGGGCGTTCCAATATAAGAGAATGCCGTTCGGGTTACAGAATGCGCCGGCCACATTCCAGCGGAAAATGGACCAGATACTGAGGCCCCATCGGAAGTATGCTGCGGCTTACCTGGATGACGTAATTGTCCATAGCACAGATTGGGCCTCACATCTGCCAAAAGTGCAAGCAGTCCTAGACTCTATCCGGGAAGCGGGGTTTACGGCTAACCCCAAGAAGTGTACCATTGGGCAGGAGGAGGCCAAATATCTTGGGTACACCATTGGCAGGGGAGTGATAAAACCCCAACTCAACAAAGTCGAGGCCATCCAGAGTTGGCCACGTCCCAACAGCAAGAAGCAGGTACGGGCCTTTCTGGGAATCGCGGGTTATTATCGGCGCTTCATTCCCCACTTTGCTTCTAAGGCTGTGCCCCTAACCAACCTGACGAAAGGGAAAGGGTCGGTCATGATTAAATGGACCCCCGAGGCTGAGGCAGCATTCCAATTCTTGAAACAAGCCTTATGTAGCCAGCCAGTGTTGTACTCACCCGACTTCTCTAAAGACTTTGTCGTACAAAGTGATGCGTCAGATGTGGGGTTAGGAGCAGTATTGTCCCAGGTCTGGAACGGGGAAGAGCACCCAGTCATTTACCTCAGCAGGAAGTTGAAGTCCCATGAGGTAAATTACGCCACGGTTGAAAAGGAGTGTTTAGCGGTGAAGTGGGCTCTAGATTCCCTTCGGTACTATCTGCTAGGTAGGCACTTTGACATGGTTACGGATCACGCTCCGTTAAAGTGGATGGCTCAAAACAAGGAGACAAATAGAAGAGTGAATAGGTGGTTCCTGGCCCTACAGGAATTCAACTTCACAGTAAAGCATCGCCCTGGCGTTCAAATGGGGAATGTGGATGCTTTGTCTCGAGTACATGAATGCCTGATTGCTGGTGTTCCAACCCCAAGGTTAAAACAAGAGGGGGGGGGTATGTGACAGCAGGAAGGTAAAGTCACCTGGTTGCATCCAGGGGGGTAGATATATTTCTCCCAGATTCAGGCTTTATGCCGACTTATACAACTAGGGAGTTGATGAAGCCCAGCTGAGGCTAGTGGGCTCATGGATGACTCATACCTCTAGAGAGAGGGCTGGGCGTCGTGCAGGCAGGGAGTTGATGAGACCAGCTGAAGCTTGTCAGCTCATTTAAGGCCTTTATAAAAACTCCCAGCTTCATTAGATGTTAGCTCATGCCTGGACCCAGACCTGTGTGGACTGTCTAGGGAGAGTGAACCCCTGTGCGGTGAGGCAAAGCCTGTGTGGCTATTTGTTTGGACTTTTACTAAACCAGGGACTTAGGGACTAGGACAGCACCAGGCTGATCCCAGTTGTTAGTTTAGGAAACCTGCATGTTTAGTCAGAGGTCAAACTGACCAGGATTTATTTTGTTTATGTTTCTTTTTGGCTTTGCTGTGTTTTTGTCACTGTACATAGAGAAATAAACCGCACCTTTTGATTTTGAAAACCACAACCTCCGTCTGCTGGCCCTGTTTTTGTGTGGGGAGCCCAAGCAGGGGGTCACACACACCCGCTACCGAGTTAACCCCCTCACACAATGCAAAAAGAAGTTTTAAAAACGGCCGTTTTTTTAGGAGCAGTGATTTTAATAATGCATAAAGTGAAACAATAAAAGTGAAATATTCCTTTAAATTTCGTACCTGGGGGGTGTGTATGATATGCATGTAAAGTGGCGCATGTTTCCCGTGCTTAGAACTGTCCCTGCACAAAGTGTCATTTTTGAAGGAAAAAAAGTCATTTAAAACTCACTCGCGGCTATTAATGAATTGTCGGCTTTTATCAATACATAGAAAAGTCATTGATATAAAAAAAAAAAAACGTGGGGTTCCCCCAAATTCAATTACCAGGCCCTTCAGGTCTGGAATGGATATTAAGGGGAACCCCGCCGCAAATTAGAAAAAAAATGGCGTGCGGTTCCCCCTAAATATTCATACCAGGCCCTTCAGATCTGGCATGTATTTTAAGGGGAACTCCACCCCAATTTTTTTTAAAATGGAGTCCCCCCAAAAATCCATACCAGACCCTTATCCGAGCACGCAACCTGGCCGGCCACAGGGGAAGAGGGGGGGACGAGAGAGCGGCTCCCCCTCCCTCCTGAACCGTACCAGGCCACATGCCCTCAACATGGGGAGGATGTCCCCATTTTGATGGGGACAAGGGCCTCATCCCCACAACCCTTGCCCGGTGGTTGTGGGGGTATGCGGGCGGGGGGCTTATCGGAATCTGGAAGACCCCTTTAACAAAGGGGACCCCCAGATCCCGGCCCCCCCATGTGAATTGGTAAGGGGTACATTGTACCCCTACCATTTCACAAAAAAAGTGTCAAAAAATGTAAAAAAAAAACACACACACACCTTGGAAAAGTCCTTTATTAAAAAATAAAAAAATAATAATAAAAAAAAAACATTCCAGCGATGAAATCCAGTGTCCCGCGGCGATCCCGATGTCCAGCGCTGTCCGTCATTGGTTGTGCCTGAGCGGACCTGATGGGGAACTTCCTCCGCAGTGTTTTAAATGTATAGACCCGCCCCTTCTAAAGTTCCCCATCATGGGGAACTTCGTTCGCTGTGTAATACATGAATAGACCCGCCCCTTCTCGCGTTCCGCATCTGGTCCGCTGAGCGGATCTGATGGGGAACTTTAGAAGGGGCGGGTCTATACATTTAAAACACTGCGGAGGAAGTTCCCCATCAGGTCCGCTCAGGCACAACCAATGACGGACAGTGCTGGACATCGTGATCGCCGCGGGACACTGGATTTCATCGCTGGAATGTTTTTTGTATTTTTGTTTTTTTGTTTTTTAATAAAGGACTTTTCCAAGGTGTTTGTGTGTTTTTATTTACATTTTTTTACACTTTCTTTGTGAAATGGTAGGGGTAGGGGGCCAGGATCTGGGGGTCCCCTTTGTTAAAGGGGTCTTCCAGATTCTAATAAGCCCCCCGCCCGCAGAGCCCCACAACCACCGGGCAAGGGTTGTGGGGATGAGGCCCTTGTCCCTATCAACCTGGGGACATCCTCCCCATGTTGAGGGCATGTGGCCTGGTACGGTTCAGGGGGAGGGGGGGGCGCTCTCTCGTCCCCCCCTCTTCCCCTGGGGCCGGCCAGGTTGTGTGCTTGGATAAGGGTCTGGTATGGATTTTTGGGGGGACTCCACGCCATTTTTTTTTAAATTTGGGGTGGAGTTCCCCTTAAAAATACATGCCAGATCTGAGGTATGGATATTTGGGGGGAACCGCACGCCATTTTTTTTTTTACATTTGCGGCGGGGTTCCCCTTAATATCCATTCCAGACCTGAAGGGCCTGGTAATTGAATTTGGGGGAACCCCCACGCTTTTTTTTTATTTTTATCAATGACTTTTCTATGTATTGATAAAAGCCGACAATTCATTATAGCCGCGAGTGAGTTTTAAATGATTTTTTTTCCTTCAAAAATGACACTTTGTGCAGGGACAGTTCTATGCACGGGAAACATGCGCCACTTTACATGCATATCATACACACCCCCCAGGTACGAAATTTAAAGGAATATTTCACTTTTATTTTTTCATTTTAAGCATTATTAAAATCACCGCTCCCGTAAAAACGTCTATTTTTTAAACCTTTTTTTGCATTGATACATGTCCCCTGGGGCAGGACCCGGGTCCCCAAACACTTTTTATGACAATAAATTGCATATTAGCCTTTATAATTAGCACTTTAGATTTCGAACGTTCGAGTCCATTGTATTTAATAGGGTTCTAAAGTTCACGCGAACATTCTGGCTGTTCGCAGGTTCTGGTGCGAACCGAACAGGAGGGTGTTCGGCTCATCCCTAACCTCTAATAACCCTTACCCAGATTCAGTGACTCAGGTTTATCCATGGGCAAGACTATAGTTTGCCTACTTTAATTCTAGTAGCATAGACTTTTTGAATTTGCCTCGAACACCCCAAACAGGCAATGTTCGACTCGAACATGAGTTCGACTCGAACTCGAAGCTCATCCCTATTAGAGGCCAGGGCTGGATGACTCATCCTGGCAGCTCTCTAGTGCCTCCCCCTGTTTCTAGAATGTTGGAGAATGTTATGGAAAATAGTGGGTAGAGGCTAGGAGGGGTTGCCTTGAATATTTAGGAGTCCTTAGCTAATCCCTAAGCTGGGGACCTGGCAGGGAACTAAGGGGCTCTTAAATAGGCATGAGCCATGCCAGCAGGGGGTCGGGTGGAAGATGAAGCAGTGCTGAAGGGAGTCTGTCGGTGGGCCTTGAGGAACCCCTGGCAGGGAGGGGTTTACCTTGGGCTGGAGCTTGGGAGGCTGGCCTGGAGGGAGGCAGCCACCATAGGAGGCAGTTTGAGGGACCCTAACCAGAGAGGCAGCAGAGAGAGCAAAGAGAGACTGTGAGTAGATCAGCACGATGCAGGGACAAGACAAGGGGAGAGACTGCCAGCTGTAACAGTGCTCTTTTGAAGACAGCGATGTGCCAAGTCTTTTTCCAATCAATCTTGACCTGGGGAGTCTCTATGTGGTAGTGCAACATCTCACTCCCAGTAACAGAATGGGCCCCCGCTGAGCACATATCGCAGACCTCATACGTGCCCTCACTTAACTGTTCTCTTTCCATACCAAGTGACCAGGCCATAGATCACTAGTCCACTCCCGGTGACCGATGGAGACGGACAGCTAGGGAGGGTGCCCAGGCTCTGCCCCCCCCCCCCCATCGCTACAGGAGAACCTGTCACCTAAGCAGGTACTACGGCAATGCCTGGATGTTGTTTCTCTTTGCAGTTACTCATGAACCTCTGCCCTAGTGATGATACACATACCCCATATATTAAGAGGGAGTAAACCTCCATGTATAGTTTGTACCTATAGGTAAGCCTATAATAAGGCTTACCTATGGGTACTGTAAATATCTTCTAAACGTGCATAGTTTAGGAGATATTTACTGTATATTTAGCTGACAACGTCATCGCCGCATGCGCTCTAAAGGAACGGACCTCGTCAGCACGACCTGTGCTATTTCTTCAGAGCCCTGTGCCAGGACCGGCGGCTCTTGCGCGCATGCGTGGGAGTGATATCACGTGGCTCTAGGCAAAGTCCACGGACCTGGAAGGAAGACGGGCAAAGATGAATACGGCCTCCAGTGGTGACGACGAGGGCTTCGTTTGCAGATAAGTTGTACATAATGTGCTAGTATGCGATGCATACTAGCACATTATGTCTTTACTTTTGTAGGTCAGAAAAAGAAAAAAAAACGGTGCTTTGCTTCCTCTTTAAGGACCCAAGTTCTTTGATGATATGCCAAATCCTGACATGCACTTGAACAACTTCAAGACAGGCTCTGAGCAGTTAAGTCGACATTTACTGTAAACTTGGCAAACATGTATAACTTTCAATAACATTCAATTTCTGAACAAAAAGGAACAAGGGTGGGACTTTATATGAGGCATGCATTCTTTACCCTTATCCTGATCCTATTCCCTCAATTCTTTGGTCCTACACTTTAGCGTTGGGGTTTGGTTTATAGTCCCATTCACTATCTATTCTGCCATCACAATGGGGCACTTTTTGTCTTTCCATTTACTTTGCACACATCCTACATGTCATATCACTTCCCTTTTATTTTATTGGCCCCTGTATCAGCCAATAGATGCCCCCTTGCTTTTATATTGCAACTGTACCATCAACTACCTCATATACCAATTGGATCTTATCAATCAATTAGGGTTACAGCTACCTATTATGGAGACACATTTCAATGAATCTGGTCTTTTATAATGTCTATAGTATGAACTAATTATGTTACCATATCATGTTATTATGAGCTAACAGATGCCCTCTTGCTTATATATTGCATTATTACTATTATCTATCTCATATACCAATTGGATTGTACCAACAAATTAAGGTTACGTTTATCTATTATGGAGACGCGCCTCAGTGAATTTGGTCCCTTTTATTGTTTTAAGTATGAACTAATCATGTTATTATACTATGTTACTATTATTGTTATATTTTTTATTCAATTAAACTATTGACTGACAATTGTTGTTATGCAATGCTTTCATGCAACGTTTTTAGTTCTACACTATTAGGTAGCTACCATATTCATTTGTATCATGTAATCTCCTCGGATGCATGCCTCATATAAAGTCCCACCCTTGTTCCTTTTTGTTCATATATTGGGGATGGAGGTACTTGGCTCTACATGCCCTGTGCCTCATATAAAGTCCCAACCTTTTGTTTTGTTTCATTTATATCAACATTCCATTTCTAACTGAACCGAAGTCGGAAGAAGACCCCCAAAGTCTGTAGAAGACCCCCGGAGCTGCCTAATAAATTACTTAAAAAATCTGTCTAGTGTGTTTTTTTTTATTGACACCTTTCCCCCAGGTGAATGGGTAGGGGTACGATGTACCCCATACTCATTCACATAGGGTGGGGGGCCGGGATCTGGGGGCCCCCTTATTAAAAGGGGTTCGCAGATTCCGATAAGCCCCCTGCCCGCAGACCCCGACAACCAACGGCCAGGGTTGTCGGGAAGAGGCCCTTGTCCCCATCAACATGGGGACAAGGTGCTTTGGGGTGGGGGGGCAGCAGGAGACAGCCTGTCCTGGAGGCAACTTCAAGTCGCTCCAAGTCGCACTGTGGTTCACTCTCAAGTCGTGTCCAAGTTGCCTCGCAAAGTCATGCTCAAAGTCGTGTTGCCCCTGTGTGAACCGTCTCTAACTCTGCCTGGCTGCACAGGTTACCGGCACAGGTGAAGTCTCTTAGAGGAAAGTCTATGCTTTGTTGTGATAGGATACTCCTCTATCCTATACCCCTATTCCTAGCTATCACCTTATTACTGTGTCTACATTACCTTACCTTATTTACCGGCATTCATCTATTCTGCCACACCCAGATTCTGCGCAGGGAACAATGTATATATAATAATGACCCAACAGAGATCAGATCTACACACTGTTCAATTTATTGGTCCGGGTACCGCATATTTATAGTATACATCAAGATATAGCCCACCCATGGGTCATTACCAATGCAAGCCAGGCTAAACACCTCCCTCATGTGCATACATTCATAGCATTTCTCGCCTGTCAATGTTCAGACAGTTTTTATAACAGCTTTTACAACAATACACAGGCTAGCACATCACTTTAACACACATGCTAGTTTTGTGGTTAACACAAAATGAAAACAAGACTTCCTTTTTCTTGATAGAAACATCTCTCCTACTTCTAACTTCAGAGCAATAATATATTTAAAGGAGTAAAAACCCAAAACAATAATATATTTAGCGGGGACCCTTTACAATATTTTTTCAGGTGGTGTTCAGATAAGTCAATATGCCAGGGTTCTTCCTGCAAATTGCCATTCCAGAGCAGACCATAGGTCCCAGCAAGTCTTTAGTAGGTTCCCCATGCGTTTCCCCAAGGGTTCCCCAAAGCCCCCTTAGGATCCAGACCTCTTCCCTTTTATAGAACATGGGAGGGAGGCTGGACCCCAGCAAAAGCCCACAAACACATTGGGGAAAGGTGGTAAAACATTAACCCTTTCCCCCTGACGGTGCTAAGGACACACACACAGTAGGCTACCTGCCTACATGCAGGAGTCTGAAAATCCTAGACCAAAATCTGGTTAGGATAGAGAACAAAAAGGTGCGCCTACTAAGTGCAGTATGTTAAAAATAAAAATTTATTGATATAATCAGCCAAACGGCTACTCACTTGACAATGGTGAGAAAAGAGCGTAAATATCTATTTATGGACTGTGCGGTCACTGTTGGGTCCAGGGATCCGTGCCGAGTGCTCTCCTTGTGTGCTGCAGCCGTCCGGACTGAGCAGATAGATAGGTGTAGAGCTGAAGCCAGCCAGCCTGTGTTCTGCTCCGTAGCGGTATGCATCTCAGCATGGAACGCACTTGGTATGTTCGTAAACCGGAAGTGATGTCAGGGCGTGTGTCAGATGACGCGTTTCAAAGCTTCAGTTTTTCCTCAGATCTCTCTCTATATATATATTCCTTATCCTTTGATGTTTTTTATTAACACTACGTTGTGTGTGTAACCACCTTAGCGCCATCTCTCTTTGTTTACAAACTCTGGTTAGGCATGGGCAAGTCCACCAAATATGGAAGACATCTCTGCATTGGCCAGAGCCCCTAGAACAGTGATGGCGAGCCATGGCACCCCAGATGTTTTGGAACTACATTTCCCATGATGCTCAACTACGCTGCATCATGAAAAATGTAGTTCCAAACATCTGGGGTGCCAAGGTTCGCCATCATTGCCCTAGAACATCTATCACTATGTGAAGCATGTGTTATGCGGGCTGGAACCCAGTACCATTTTAGTAAAAGTTTGAAGAATTTCTTTCAATGAAAATGTTTGTGTCTAGAGCTCAGCTTTTAAAGTTAAAGTTCTAAATACGAGCGCATCATTTTTCGAACCTTTCATTTTCGATCATTTGGCATGCAAGGCAGTTCTCTATTCACTGATGTGTGACACCAAATAAACGGCTTAGTTGTTCACAGTGACAATCTTCAAACCAAATGTGCGTAGCGAAAGTGTTCTGTTTGCATATGTCAAGCTAACCCAGCTTCACAGGCACACAGACGACTGAGAAGCACAGATACTTTTAACAAATTAATCTCGGGCTCTTTTTCTATTACATCCCCCTGCAAGTTTATCTCCTGCAAGTGTCATTTCTGATGAGGAAGCCATTGAGTAGTCACAAAAATAATAATAAACTCATTTGCATTTTAATGAATTTTTAATTGAAGGCAAAGCTGTTGTTTGGCTGTTAAGACACAGAGTTGACTTTCTAGTCTGTGTTGTTGAGAAGTGAGTGAGATCTTAATGTGATAAAACAGTGACAATATTAACCTTAATGAGGGATGAAAGCTTCACTCGTCAGGGAAGGGAGGAACAAGGAGTAAGCAAGATACAGGCTAATAATTCAGAATAGAAAATGTATCCAGGATACATGTTGCAGAATCAACCCGTATTTTGCGTACTCTATTGATTTCCCTCTACTGTTTTACTGGGATGACAGAAATAAAATGTCAGAATGTAAGTTAGGGCAGCAGACCCAACCTTTTAGGACTGGTTTCTTGAAAGAAAATATTGGCAATATGAAACCACTACCATTGGACTCACTTACCACGTGGGCACAGAGGACACACAGGGATTTCTTCAGAATAACAAAAGGTAGGAATCTGCAACAAAGTTTGTTATAATCCTTGCAATGTTCGTAGATCACCCAGAGGGGATTGTTTTTTTCTTTCTTTCACAAAAATGGAGTTATGCTTTTGTAGCAGGGTCTTTAAATCTAGGGGAGTGTTTGAGTGGTAGTTGTACTCAGACACATTATTTGATAGGGCTTTGCTAAAACTATTTATACTACAGGTGGGATGCTGGTGTGTAGTTCCCTGTGGCCTGTGGATGGCGCTGCCATCGGAGGCTAGGGTTGAACCGCTGGTATAGTGCTGTGCCTTGGATGTCCCCTCTCGGCAGTGGTATGGTGGGCGTGTCGGCCTGCTGTGCATGCTGGGAGAGGATATAAAAGGGGCAGATCCTGTCTGTAGGGTGTCGTATTCCATGGGGTCCTACCCCGGGAAGTGTGTTGCTCTGTTTGTTGGCCACCCCGGGCACCTTTAGCCTTGGGGTGGGGTTCCTGGCCAGTACACTGGCGGATCAGTTCCAGGCACCTTTAGCCCTGGGGCTGCAACTGAAGGCCTTGGGTCCAGCACCTTTGGCTGGGGCCCATCGAGGGAGGAGGAATCCCAGGGTGCTGCCTTGCGATGAGACCCGTATCTGGAAGAGGAGGCTGGGGGAGGACCATTCCGAGGGACTGGAGAGAGATCACAGTGAAGGAAGGGGCCCGGTAACTCTCTGGAGGGATGTCATCTCCCTGACAGAGGCCTAATACCACAAGCAAAGTTCACCAGGTCTGTGGCAGAGACCCAAAGTTCACCAGGTCTGTGGCAGAGACCCAAAGTTCACCCGTAACAGTTCATGCAGAGACTGTGTGTGTAATCTAATTTGAGCATCACTCCGGCAGCTAGGATCCACTCTAAAGGGTGACTATCCGGGTGAGCTGAGCATACTTGAAGAAACAGGTAGTGAATAGTAAATTTGTTTGTGCCTGGACTTACTCCAACACCCTTTTGCTGTCCTGTTCTCCATCCACCCTTTTCTATCTAGTGACTGTGCATATGAGAAAATAAACTGGTGTGGACCTTGGAGTTATTAGGGAAAATAGAGACTTGTCTTTATTGCAGTGAAGACGGGAACCATTCTCTGGAGAACCTAACCATAGAGACCCAGTTACATTTACATCGCTCAACCTCTTCACACGGGAGGGTACGGGCATGTGGCATTGGTGTGCCCCTTTTCCCACAGGTAAGCCAAAGGTAGGGAAAAGGGGTCTGGTTGCTACACTTTAAATAAAAAATAAGTACAAGGGTTGTGTCCTTGTTGTATTCTTGTATAGCAGGAATCTTGGGGTTAATGGAGCTGTGACAGGCACTCATAAGGAGTGCCCAACTATGCCCACCCTTCCACCCATCTCCTCAATTCATAGAAGCCGTACTACAGCTTCTATGAATGCAACATCATCTTTGAAGGGACGAGGTGGACCTCATCCCCCCCCCCTGTCCTCTATTCATTGGTTACGTTTCATTCATAGAAGTTGTAGTACAACTTCTTTGAACGGGGGAGCTGGGGGAAAATGGCGAGCATAGTCGAGCACTCTTGATGAATGCTTGTCTGAGCTATCTCAGTTCTTTTATCCCCCCTCCAACAGCTGAGGATGGGGAGGCATCACAGGAGGAAGATTTCTGATAAGCGAGGACACGACAGCACAAGGACACATCCCAATGAAGGTAAATAATTTCCATTGTGCTGATTTTTCTTCTTTCTTTTTTTTAACCACTTAAGCCCCGGACCATTTCGGGCCATTAGGACCAGGCCTGTTTTTGGGATTCGGCACTGCGCTGCTTTAACTGTAAATTGTGCGGACATGCAATGTTGTACCCAAACGAAATTTGCGTCCTTTTCTTCCCACAAATAGAGCTTTCTTTTAATGGTATTTGATTGCCTCTGCGATTTTTATTTTTTGCGATATAAACAGAAAAAGACCGAAAATTTTGAAAAAAAATGATATTTTCTACTTTTTGTTATAAGAAAAATCGAATAAACTCAATTTTAGTCATACATTTAGGCCAAAATGTATTCAGCCACATGTCTTTAGTAAAAAAAATGTCAATAAGCGTATATTTATTGGTTTGCGCAAAAGTTATAGCGTTTACAAACTAGGGTACATTTTCTGAAATTTACACAGCTTTAAATTTATGACTGCCTATCTCATTTCTTGAGGTGCTAAAATGGCAGGGCAGTACAAAACCCCCCCAAATTACCCCATTTTGGAAAGTAGACACCCCAAGGAAATTGCTGAGAGGCATGTTGAGCCCATTGAATATTTTTTTTTTGTCCCAAGTGATTGAATAATGACAAAAAAAAAAAATTACAAAAAGTTGTCACTAAATGATATATTGCTCACACATGCCATGGTTATATGTGGAATTGCACCCCAAAATACATTCTGCTGCTTCTCCTGAGTACGGGGATACCACATGTGTGGGACTTTTTAGGAGCCTAGCCACGTACGGGACCCCGGAAACCAAGCACCGCCTTCAGGATTTCTAAGGGCGCAAATTTTTGATTTCACTCCTCACTACCTATCACAGTTTCGAAGGCCATAAAATGCCAAAATAGCACAAAACCCCCCCAAATGACCCCATTTTGGAAAGTAGACACCCCAAGCTATTTACTGAGAGGCATGTTCAGTCCATGGAATATTTTATATTTTGCCACAGGTTGCGGGAATATGACAAACTTTTTTTTTTTTGCACAAAGTTGTCACTAAATGATATATTGCTCACACATGCCATGGGCATATGTGAAATTACACCCCAAAATACATTCTGCTGCTTCTCCTGAGTACGGGGATACCACATGTGTGGGACTTTTTGGGAGCCTAGCCGCGTACGGGACCCCAAAAACCAAGCACCGCCTTCAAGGTTTCTAAGGGCATAAATTTTTGATTTCACTCCTCACTACCTATCACAGTTTTGAAGGCCATAAAATGCCAAGATGGCACAAAACCCCCCCAAATGACCCCATTTTGGAAAGTAGACACCCCAAGCTATTTGCTGAGAGGCATGTTGACCCCATTGAATATTTTTTTTTTTTTGTCCCAAATGATTGAATAATGACAAAAAGAAAAAAAAATGTACAAAAAGTTGTCACTAAATGATATATGGCTCACACATGCCATGGTTATATGTGGAATTGCACCCCAAAATACATTCTGCTGCTTTTCCTGAGTACGGGGATACCACATGTGTGGGACTTTTTGGGAGCCTAGCCGCGTACAGGGCCCCAAAAACCAAGCACCGCCTTCAGGATTTCTAAGGGCGTAAATTTTTGATTTCACTCCTCACTACCTATCACAGTTTCGAAGGCCATAAAATGCCAAAATAGCACAAAACCCCACCAAATGACCCCATTTTGGAAAGTAGACACCCCAATCTATTTGCTGAGAGGCATGTTGAGTCCATGGAATATTTTATATTTTGCCACAGGTTGCGGGAATATGACAAACTTTTTTTTTTTTGCACAAAGTTGTCACTAAATGATATATTGCTCACACATGCCATGGGCATATGTGAAATTACACCCCAAAATACATTCTGCTGCTTCTCCTGAGTACGGGGATACCACATGTGTGGGACTTTTTGGGAGCCTAGCCGCGTACGGGACCCCAAAAACCAAGCACCGCCTTCAAGGTTTCTAAGGGCATAAATTTTTGATTTCGCTCCTCACTACCTATCACAGTTTTGAAGGCCATAAAATGCCAAGATGGCACAAAACCCCCCCAAATGACCCCATTTTGGAAAGTAGACACCCCAAGCTATTTGCTGAGAGGCATGTTGAGCCCATTGAATATTTTTTTTTTGTCCCAAATGATTGAATAATGACAAAAAGAAAAAAAAAATGTACAAAAAGTTGTCACTAAATGATATATTGCTCACACATGCCATGGTTATATGTGAAATTACACCCCAAAATACATTCTGCTGCTTCTCCTGAGTACGGGGATACCACATGTGTGGGACTTTTTGGGAGCCTAACCGCGTACGGGACCCCAAAAACCAAGCACTGCCTTCAAGGTTTCTAAGGGCATAAATTTTTGATTTCACTCCTCACTACCTATCACAGTTTTGAAGGCCATAAAATGTCAAAATAGCCCAAACCCCCCACAAATGACCCCATTTTGGAAAGTAGACACCCCAAGCTATTTGCTGAGAGGCATGGTGAGTATTTTACAGCTCTCATTTGTTTTTGAAAATTAAGAAAGACATTTTTTTTTCTTTTTTTTTTCTTTTTTTACATTTTCAAAACTTTGTGACAAAAAGCGAGATCTGCAAAATACTCAACATACCTCTCAGCAAATAGCTTGGGGTGTCTACTTTCCAAAATGGGGTCATTTGGGGGGGGGGGTTGTGCCATCTGGGCATTCCATGGCCTCCGAAACTGTGATAGGCAGTGAGGAGTGAAATCAAAAATTTACACCCATAGAAATCCTGAAGGCGGTGCTTGGTTTTTGGGGTCCCGTACGCGACTAGGCTCCCAAAAAGTCCCACACATGTGGTATCCCCGTACTCAGGAGAAGCAACAGAATGTATTTTGGGGTGTAATTCCACATATGCCCATGGCATGTTTGAGCAATATATAATTTAGTGACAACTTTTTGTACATTTTTTTTTTTTTGGTCATTATTCAATCACTTGGGACAAAAAAAAAAAATATTCAATGGGCTCAACATGCCTCTCAGCAAATAGCTTGAGGTGTCTACTTTACAAAATGGGGTCATTTGGGGGGGTTTTGAACTGTCCTGGCATTTTATGCACAACATTAGGAAGCTTATGTCACACATCATCCACTCTTCTAACCACTTGAAGACAAAGCCCTTTCTGACACTTTTTGTTTACATGAAAAAAAAATTTTTTTTGCAAGAAAATTATGTTGAACCCCCAAACATTATATATTTTTTTAAAGCAAAGGCCCTACAGATTAAAATAGTGGGTGTTGCATTTTTTTTTTCCACACAGTATTTGCGCAGCGATTTTTCAAACGCATTTTTTGGGGGGAAAACACACTTTTTTTATTTTTAATGCACTAAAAAACACTATATTGCCCAAATGTTTGATGAAATAAAAAAGATGATCATAGGCCGAGTACATGGATACCAAACACGACATGCTTTAAAATTGCGCACAAACGCGCAGTGGCGACAAACTACATTCATTTTTAAAAGCATTTAAAAGCCTTTACAGGTTACCACGTTAGATTTACAGAGGAGGTCTACTGCTAAAATGACTGCCCTCGATCTGACCTTTGCGGTGATACCTCACATGCATGATGCAATTGCTGTTTACATATGACGCTAGACCGACGCTTGCGTTCGCCTTTGCGCAATAGCAGGGGGGGACAGCGGTGCTTTTTTTTTTTTTTTTTTTTTATTATTTATTTGGCTTTTTTTTTTTATTTTTAAACTGTGCCTTCCATATTTTATTTTTTTACCATTTTTATCGTTATCTCAGGGAATGTAAATATCCCCTATGATAGCAATAGGTAGTGACAGGTACTCTTTTTTTGAAAAAAATTGGGGGGTTAGACCCTAGATCTTTCCTCTGCCCTCAAAGCATCTGACCACACCAAGATCGGTGTGATAAAATGCTTTCCCAATTTCCCAATGGCGCTTTTTATATCCGGGGGGGGGGACATTCCCTCCCACTGCTTGTAAAAGCAGTCTAGAGGCTAATTATCTGCTAGAATTGCTTTTACATGAAAGCCGGCCGCTGGCTGAAAAGAATGATACCAAGATGATACCTAAACCCGCAGGCATCATTCTGGTATAAACATTCAAAGTCCAGCAACATACCAGTACGTTGCTGGTCCTTGTTGGACATGTATTGTAATCTTTTTTTTCATACAGCCTATTGGCTGAATGAAAAAAAGAGATTGATTGGTGGGTATGCCCACCATTAGAATACCTCCCTTCATCCACCCACTTCTAATGATGGGCATATATGCCGAAGCATGGGGGCATCCTCCCGCAAAAAAGTTATGCCGCGTACACACGGTCAAGCCTTCGTCGGAATTTCGACCGTATGTACGCGGCATAAAAGGTTATGCCGCGTACACACGGTCGGACTTTTCCACGGGCAAGCCTCCGTTGGAATTTCGACCGTATATACGCGGCATTAGGAGCAAAATCGCTCCTCCGCCCCTGCTGCCCCCATGCTTCGGCATATATGCTCTTTTTTTTAACTGTGGTGGTGAAATCACCTCCTACAGCGTTGGAGTCACGGCTTTATGTATCGTGGGAGCAAACGCTGTTGCTGTCAAGATAAATAGATCCGCGCTGCAACTGAATGGCGTACCTGCTAAGCAAATGGTGGTTAACATTAAAACAAAGTAACATTACAGTACAACAGTAAGACCTTACCATGCCATACCTGCAAAGCAAATACCAAAACAAAACCTAGTAAAAAATAAAAAAATGTTTTAACGCAACCTGTGCCTAAAATATATATATGCCGAAGCATGGGGGCATCCTCCCGCAAAAAGTTATGCCGCGTACACACGGTCGGAATTTTCCACGGGCAGGCCTCCGTCGGAATTTCGACCGTATGTACGCGGCATTAGGAGCAAAATCGCTCCTCCGCCCCTGCTGCCCCCATGCTTCGGCATATATGCTCTTTTTTTTAACTGTGGTGGTGAAATCACCTCCTACAGCGTTGGAGTCACGGCTTTATGTATCGTGGGAGCAAACGCTGTTGCTGTCAAGATAAATAGATCCGCGCTGCAACTGAATGGCGTACCTGCTAAGCAAATGGTGGTTAACATTAAAACAAAGTAACATTACAGTACAACAGTAAGACCTTACCATGCCATACCTGCAAAGCAAATACCAAAACAAAACCTAGTAAAAAATAAAAAAATGTTTTAACGCAACCTGTGCCTAAAATATATATATGCCGAAGCATGGGGGCATCCTCCCGCAAAAAATTATGCCGCGTACACACGGTCGGAATTTTCCACGGGCAGGCCTCCGTCGGAATTTCGACCGTATGTACGCGGCATTAGGAGCAAAATCGCTCCTCCGCCCCTGCTGCCCCCATGCTTCGGCATATATGCTCTTTTTTTTAACTGTGGTGGTGAAATCACCTCCTACAGCACTGGAGTCACGGCTTTATGTATCGTGGGAGCAAACGCTGTTGCTGTCAAGATAAATAATTCTGCGCTGCAGTTGAATGGCGCACCTGAAAACAAAAAATTACATACCTGAAAAGCAAGCATGATAAAACATTGCAGAATAGAATACAGTAAAAAAGAGCAGAACAATAGAGAGAAAATAGAGAGAGAGAGAACAATAAAACGACAACTATTTTTGGTTTTTTTATTTTATATTTTTTTTGTGTTTTGTTTTTTACGTTTTTTTTTTCTTTTTTACACTTTTTTTTGTAACTTTACAACTGTAATGGTTCGGGTCTCTCAAAATGTAATGGCATCTTGGGAGACCCTGTGTAAGTGTGTCCTTGTCTGTGAAATGCTGTACCCTACGCTAAAACTTCACTTTTGAGTGGTAGCGTTCAAAACATTCACCTTGGCAAAGACCAGGCTTGTCAGGACAGAGTGGACAAAAACTACGGGTGTCACGCCTAAATCCGCGCTTGCTACAGACACGACATCTTTTTTGGGGGTGGCTTTGGGTAGGGGTACTCGGGAGGACATACGAATAATGCCTCTCATGCAGCCGGCTTACTGCATTTGGTTGGGGATGGTGAGGTGCAGAACCGCCTGGATACAGGAGTTCTGTGACTATCTCATTCTGGAATTTTAGAAGAGATAACGTCCCGCCTGAAGCTCTGTATAGCACATGAGCGTTCAGCAAAGCCAATTGGAATAATGATAGAGACACTTTTTTGTACCAGCGTCTCGCCTTACGGTCAATTAGATACGGCGCCATCAACTGGTCGTTGAGGTCCACCCCTCCCATATTTTGGTTATATTCGTGGACACAGAGGGGTTTCTCCACAACACCAGTCGCCGTACGAATTTGGACTGTCGTGTCTGCATGAAGGGAGGTAAGAAGGAAAACATTCTTATTGTCCCTCCACTTCATAGCGAGCAAGTTATTACACTTCAAGCAGGCTCTCTCCCCCAGCCTAAGACGGGCATCTACAAGCCGCTGGGGAAAGCCCCGGCGATTAGGTCGCACGGTGCCACATGCTCCAATCTGATGATCAAACAAGTGACTAAACAGTGGCACGCTCGTGTAATAATTGTCCACATACAAGTGGTACCCCTTTCCGAATAAGGGTGACACCAAGTTCCACACTATCTTGCCAGCGCTCCCTATGTAATCCGGGCAGTTGACCGACTCAATCTGACTGTCTTTTCCCTCATAAACCGTAAAGTTCACTACATAGCCTGTTGCCCTGTCACAGAACTTGTAGAGCTTGACCCCGTATCTGGCACGCTTGCTGGGAAGGTACTGCTTGAAAGACAAGCGGCCAGAAAATTTAATCAGGGACTCATCAACGCAGACAACTTGATCGGGAGTAAACAAGGCTGCAAAACGTTCGTTGAAGTGGTTTATGAGGGGCCGAATTTTATAGAGCCGGTCGTATTCAGGGTCCCCACGTGGACGACAAAGTTCATTGTCGTTGAAGTGCATGAACCGCAAAATCTGCTCGTATCGTGCCCTGGACATGGAGGCAGAGAACACGGGCATGTGGTCAATTGGGTGCGTGGACCAATAAGCACGCAATGACGGAAATGTATGTGTGCCCATGTTGAGGGAAAGGCCCAGAAAGGTCTTAAATTCGGAAACCGTAATTGGTTTCCAATTTCTGGCAATTTTAGGCAACTGGGGGTTAGCGGCGATAAATTGACCAGCATATAAATTACTCTGGTCCACAATAGATCCACAATAGAATAGAGATCTTCCGTGAAAAACAGCGAATAAAAGTCAATTGGAATAAAATCAGCTGTTTCCACCTGAATACCGGGTTGGGCAGTGAATGGGGGAAGTACGGGTTCTGCAGAAGTGGTGGGGACCCAATCAGGATAGGCGAATTCTGCAGGAAGGGCAGTATGGGCACGACGGGCCTGCCTTTGTCTTCTTGGTGGCAGCGGGACACTACTTGTGCTTGCCACCTCGCCAGCTTGAACTGCACTTATGGGACTCGCCACGTCACCAAGTGTTACTGCAGTGCTGGATGTACGTCCAGGCTGTACTAGGCCGCTGGTGCTTGCCAGTTCACCAGAAGGAATAGCGGCGCTAGTACTACTCTGCTCCATGATACGAGAGACCTGCGGTTCTTGCTCCTCAACAACCTCAGAAGATCGGGATCGGGTACACCTGACCTTAGCAGGGACCTCAACTTCGTCGTCAGAGCTATCTGACGTGGGGCCGCTGACGTCACTGTCTTCTACGAGAAGATATTCTGAGCCTGAATCTGACAGATACGTGACCTCCTCTTCACTATCTGTCATGCTCAGAATCTCGTAGGCCTCTTTACTAGTGTACCTTCGTCTTGCCATTTTGGGCTCTAAATTTAGGGGTACACTAGTAAGATTCACAGGAAAAAAAGCACCTGACTGTCGTCAGCAAATATATCAAACGCTACAAAAAAACTGTTAGCGATCGCAGGGATCAGGCCTGTCTCTGTGAACGCTGCAGTTATGTGTGTTGTGTTTGGTAAGTGACAGTGATCGATCGATACTGCACTTGGGTGGGCTGGGCTGGGCGGAGGGGCTAAACGCAGGCGCTAGCAGGTATCTGGGCTGATCCCGCTAACACTGCGTTTTTGG
Organism: Rana muscosa; assembly: GCA_029206835.1. NCBI lineage: Eukaryota > Metazoa > Chordata > Amphibia > Anura > Ranidae > Rana > Rana muscosa. Next base: position 457,033,527 of record CM055118.1, read on the forward strand.
GAACCCTAAACCGCTGGGGATGCTAGTATAGATCTGATCAGATACTATACCACTAAGGGGGGTGTATGCTTTGCGCGTGGGTGTTAGCGTTACTGGCACTAACCTAACACTGCCTGGGGCGACGCAGACCCTCTCTGGCGCTAAAACCTAATTGATCTCACCCGCCGGGCGATCAGGGGGGTTAAACCTTTATTGGGTTATATACGGCGGGTGCCCTGATGCTATAAAAAGCAAACTAATCAACCAGCGTCACCTGCAACCTTTATATGGTGATCACTGGTGAAAGGGTTAACTAGGGGCAATCAGGGGGTTAAAACCTTTATTAGGTTAAATATGGGGGTACCCGACGCTATATAAAAACCTGACGGGTTACCTAAATAACTAGATAACTTACTGGCTAACCAGTGACGCTTATACGGCGATCACTGGTAAAAGGGTTAACTCTAGGGGCAATCAGGGGGTTAAAATAATATATGGGGGTACCTGACACTAATAAAAACCTGCGGCGAACCTAAAAAAAAATAACTGCCTATCTAAAACACCAGCGACACGAATACAGCGATCGGAAAAACAATCGCTTAGTGATGCTGAAGTTAGGGGGTGAAAGGGTTACCTGGGGGTGATCAAGGGGTTAAACCTTTATTAGGGGGGGGTTAGGGGGCTACCCTGGACCTAAAGGGGCCTAATCCTAACTGCCCTGCAACTTTTTACAATCACAGATGACACTAAATGCAGTGATCAGTAAAATAAATGATCACTGCAATCAGTGACACTGTGATTGGGGGCTTTGGGGTGACCTGGGGGGTGATCTGGGGGTGACTGGGGGGTGATTTGTGTGCCTATGTGTACCTACGTGTCAGTGGACTGTTGGAGCACTAACCTCTGTCTTCTCTCCTCGGCGCCGGGAACGAAAAGACCGCGGCGAGGGAGATGACATCACTTCCTCCAGCCTGTGTTTACATCACATGGCGGAGGAAGCATTTTCATTGGCCGGGAGCGATCGCGAGGGGGGGGGGCGGAATCGAGCGGCCGCCCACTCATGCCTGATCGCTCCCGAACACTTAACGGCCGCTCACTGCAGTGAAGGGGGGTCCGGATGGACCCCCCAACTGCAAAAAGGCGATCACGTAGATCTACGTGATTCTGCCTGTCCGTGCCATTCTGCCGACGTAAATCGGCGGTGGGCGGTCGTTAAGTGGTTAAGTAAACTTAGGCTTTGATTTTTCACAGCATCTGAGCCACGTTCAGATAGCTCTATGTAAAGCCCTTAAATATCAAGGTTTCCATTTTCGTTCAGAAATTCCTGGAATTGTGCATCAAAATAAAACTGCAGCTTGAATCCCTGTTGTTGAGTTGTTTGTCATGTGCAGGAAAACAGCACAGGAACTCAAAGTCACTTGGCTTTTTTCAATTTGTTGTAGTTCTTGGAAACCTTGGAAAACCGTGGAAGCATAAAGTAAATTTTTATTTTCATTCAATGTTACATAATACACCGGTATTTATTGCATACATTTGAGCATTCACAAAGATCTGTAACCATGGAGTTGGTGCAGTTAACATTTCTGAGAGGAACACATACTCACAGTCCAGCCATGGCTACCAAAGGATGGGTTCTCCCTATCTTAAGCAGACATGTTATATATGATTTTATATATATATATATATATATATATATATATATATATATATATATATATACACACACACATACTATATTGTCAAAAGTACTGGGACACCTGCCTTTACACGCAGATGAACTTGAATGACATCCCAGTCTTAGTTAGTAGGGTTCAATATTGAGTTGGCCCACCCTTTGAAGCTATAACAGCTTCAACTCTTCTGGGAAGGCTGTCCTCAAGGTTTAGCAGTGTGTCTATGGGTATGTTTGATCATTCTTCCAGAAGCATTTGTGAGGTCAGTCACTGATGTTGGACGATAAGGCCTGGCTCGCAGTCTCCGCTGTAACTCATTCCAAAGGTGTTCTATCGGGTTGAGGTCAGGACTTTGTGCACTGGTCCAAATCATTTGGTGTAGGAGGGGGAGTTATGGTGTGGGGTTGTTTTTCAGGGGTTGGGATTGGCCCCTTAGTTCCAGTGAAGGGAACTCTTAAGGCGTCAGCACACCAAAACATTTTAGACAATTTCATGCTCCCAACTTTGTGGGAACAGTTTGGGGACGGCCCCTTCCTGTTCCAACATGACTGCGCACCAGTGCACATAAAGACATGGATGAGCGAGTTTTGGGTGGAGGAACTTGACTGGCCTGCACAAAGTCCTGTCCACTGGTGGCTGGTGGTATTTTATTTGGTGGGGGGGGCAGCAAACAACCACCCCTCTGGTTGGCCGGAACCCATCCCCCCCTCTGCAGTCGGTCATCCAGCCCCACACTTACCCCAGCTCATACGAGTGGTGGGCACTAGCTTCCATCATGTCTCCTCCTCCTAGGTGTCCAATAGGATCACCTGTCCTTTCAGCCATTCGGGGCCCGCTTCCTGTTTGGTTGGGAGGAGAATCAGTGTGACAATATTGAATATTCATTGGCTATTGTCACACAATTGGGTGTGCTCTGTGCCCTGAGCCCACCCTCTGGCTCTAATCACGTGATTCAAAAAAAAAAAAAAACATTGGAATGCATGCGTCTGCCTTATGGATTGGCCGCCACTGGTCCTGACCTCAACCTGATAGAACACCTTTGGGATGAATTAGAGCGGAGACTGCAAGCCAGACCTTCTTGTCCAACATCAGTGCCTGACCTCACAAATGCGCTTCTGGAAGAATGGTCAAACGTTCCCATAGACACACTCCTAAACCATGTGGACAGCCTTCCCAGAAGAGTTGAAGCTCTTATAGCTTCAAAGGGTGGGCCAACTCAATATTGAACCCTACGGACAAAGACTGGGAATGCCATTAAAGTTCATGTGTGTGTAAAGGCAGGTGTCCCAATACTTTTGACAATAGTGTGTGTATATACACACTTTAAAGAAATAATATACATCAAAGAACTCATGTTCACTGAAGAGACATACATTTTTATTTTATTTTTTTTGGTGTACAAACGTTTTTATTGAAGTATTTAGGCATGTACATAATAGAATATAAAGCACAGAGAGAATGACAGATACATCTGTAAGACAAGGTAGAAGTAGTCAGGTATGCATCTCGCTATATAGCATTAAAAAACAAAAAAAAAAAAAAACAGAACAATAGGAAGAATAAAACCTAAATAATAAAAAAAAAAAAAAAGACAACATTGCATCTGCAAAATAGAAGACTTGATAGCTTGTGTGATATTTCTTGATCAAGTGCATCCATAGGTAGAAGTCATTGATGCTAGACATATCATACTAACATAGTTCAAGCATAGCAAGCAAATTCGGATGAAAAAAGCCTCATATATATTTAATAGGCTGACCAGTATTGCCGTTTATGGTCAAATATACACATGGAGTCCATAAGAGTATTATGTACCCTCTCCATCAGTTTAATAGACTCCATACGGAGAAGCACCTGTGACCATGGTACCAATGGGGACCGCCAATTAAGGGCTATTGCCCATTGAATGGTGCTAAAAATTGTATGTGACAGCTTTTGACGGGGGGTTGGAACATCTGGAAGTTCAGCAAAAAGAATACACATCTGGTAAGTCAGTGTTATAGGTATGCCTGTTATTTGAAACACCTTAATAGAAGTCTGTTGTCATAGATACCGTCAGGGCTTTTTTCAGCGGGAACGCGGGGTAACGCAGTTCCGGCACCTCCAGCAATGAATGTATGTAATGGCAAGGAGTGCTGGGGTGTGCTGGAGGTTCTATTGATGCTGACTGCTAGGGGATCTATGTTTGCATGGAGGTCTATTGTTGCTGGGTAGGTCTATTGTTGCTAGTGGGAGGCCTTATGTTGCTGGGAGGTATCTACCGTTGAGGGAGAGTTCTATTGTTGCCAGCTCCCGAAGGGTCTATTGATGCTGGCTGCTGGGAGATCTGCTGTTGCTGCTGGGGTCTATTGTTGCTGGTGGGAAGTCTGTTGTTGTGCGGGGGATCTATTGTTGCTGGGGTGGGGTCTATTGTTGCTCACTGCTGGGAATATTTTTTACTCTCTTTCTTGTTATCATGAACAATTTCCGTGCAAATCACTTAGTAGCACAAAATGATACTTGGTTCTGTATTTTTCTAAAATAATTGGTATTCGGAGGTGGGTAGGAGGTTTAACCAAGGGAGGGTGCTCTAAGGTTGGTAGGGAGCAGAAACTAAGGGTGACTCAGAAGGGGGGGGGGGAGTTCCTGCACCTATTCAGTGAGAAAAAAAGCTCTGGATACTGTAGAGCTGCACAGCTCCAGAATGTTTGAAGGAGGGTACCTCTTAATGGGCATAGCTACGCATTTAGACAGGTTTTCCCCCAGGCCTGTAAGGTTATAAAAAGTGTCCAGGGTAGTAAGAAGGTTGGGCAGAGGGATTAAGGGGTCAGTCACAAACATAAGTACATTGTCCGCATAAAAGCTTAATTAAAATTCCTGGTTATTCTTAACGTATCCTCTAATAGTAGGGTTGAAAGTAATGGAGCAAGCTAGTGACTATATTGCCAGAGCGAAAAAAAGAGGTGAGAGGGGACATCCCGGCCTCGTTCCACGCCCCGGGGTAAAGTAATCAGAGTTGCATCCGGGGAGTCTATTGCGAGTCCGGGGTACATGGTATAGCGCCCGGAAGCCATTGACAAATTCGCCATTGAAGCCAAATTTGGATAGGATGGTATCTAAGTAGGGCCAAAGGACACTATCAAAGGCTTTGTTAATGTCCAGGCTCAAGAGTAAAACCTTACGGGAATAAATATCAGCGTCCTGAATGACATTCAATGCCAGACCTATGTTGTCTGTAATTTGTCGAGATGGTATAAAACCTAGAGAGATCAATGACGTAATAAATGATGTCAATCGATCAGCTAAGATACGACCAAAGATCTTTAAGTCATTATTAATGACCGATATGGGGCGACAGTTCTGAGGAAGGGTATGATCTTTGCCCGGTTTTGGCATTAGAGATATATTCGCCAACAACACGTCCTCTGAAAAAGGATCACCCTTTAAAATGTGGTTAAATAATTTAGCTATATTGGGGACTAATGACCCAGAATTTTTTTTATAATAAGGTACAGTAAAGCCATCTGGGCCAGGGGCTTTGTAGGATTTTATGGAGGAAATAATAGAGGCAATTTCGATATACAATAATTTTTTTATCACAGAGCTGTGTATCTTGACTGGAGTTTTGTCATCTTATTTTTTCTATGTCACTAGCTCATCATTATAGAACACTAGTGGTGCACCAAAATTAAAATTCCGGTGCCAAAACCAAAACCGAAAATTCAGGATGCACTTGGCTGAAAACCAAAAGAGACAGTTTTAAAAAATCTTTTAAAAATGTAATTAACCGCTTAGTGATGGTCCCAGATATACTGCGGCAGGGCTACCACTCTGTGCCAGATCACGTACCTAGTACATGATCTGACACTTCCAGGTCTGGGGCGCGTGCCGCTGGTGACCTGCTCCTGCTGTAATTGAACACAGCAGAACCCAATCAGCAGGTCTGGCGGACCTGATATCCGCCGGGACCTGCCGATCGTTTTCGGAGAGCAGCAGAACGGCGGTCTGCCTGTGTAAACAAGGCAGATCACCGTTCTTTACGTCTCCCACACAGTTAAAAAGCACTCCCAGGATACAGATTTAAAGTGGATGTAAAGCCACTCTCATCCTTTCTAAACTACTGCCATAGTGCTGATCTATGAGGATATACAGTACATGCCTCCTGCATGTATCCTTACCTGTCAAATGTCTCCCCTCTGTCTGTTATGAGACCTGAAAAACTTCAGATTCTGTGGGTGGATCTGTTGTCTGGAGCTCGTTGGGTGGAGTTGTGATGTCAGTAGACTCCCCGCCCACCTCTACACTCCCCTTGTCAACATGCATTTTCTCCTGTGTATTCCTTACATTGAACTTCTGCTATGATCACTAACATCCAGTCTAAATCCAGAAAAGTAACCACATGACTTCAGAAAAGGGGTGGGGGAGGGAATTAAAAAATAATGCCTGTCTCAGGCTTAGTGCATGAGATATGTAAATAACCTGTCACTCACAGCAAGGGGGCGGAACGGACAAAAGTTCTCCTGTTTGTCCGTTTATCTTACTGAAAAAAGAAAAGAGGATTGCTCAGAGCTGGATTAACTCTTTGTGGCAAGACTGGGCACAGATGATAGGAAATCGTATACACTACATTGTGACAGCAAAACAAAACAAAAAAAATTTGGGTTTACATCCACTTTAACCCTTTTTTATCGCCCCTTATGTTCACCCCTTCCCTGCCAGTGTCATTAGTACAGTAACAGTGCATTTTTTGTTCGCACTGATGTCTATTAGTGTCACTGGTCCCCAAAAAGTGTCACTTAGTGACAGATTTGTCGCAGTCCCGCTAAATATTTTGCATTGAAGTCAATAGGATGCGATTTTGCATTGAAGTAAATGGGACGCGATTTTTCATTGAAGTCAATGGGATGCAAATTTGCATTGCATTTAATTGAACTCAATGGCACACAGCATTCTATTATCTGCGCCTTTTTTCTTCTATCTGCAAAACGCCAATAACCCTATTTTCGGCCGCTAATTTTCGGTGGCCGATATATCGGTCAATCCCTACTGAACGCCATTTAGAATTGCAGTCCCCATTTTTTTGTAAAAATTGGAGGATGTTGTTTTTTCAGAGAGCGGCTGGCTTTCTCTTGAAAGCGTTCCGAGTGGCTCATGAGCCACTGGGGCGCTTTCAGAAGCAACCCCCCCCCCCCATCGCTCACCGGTGTCTCTCTGGCTTACAGTTTCCACCGGCTCGCCCTAAAAATGATACGACGACTACGCCAGCTGGTCACAGAGGCGATAAAAGATCAGATCGCCTTTGATCGCCTCTATGGCCTTGGATTATGATGTCACTTCCCGTCTAGGGTGGAAGTAAACAATTTTTTTTTTTTTAAAAGCAAGATCAGGATTTTTTTTTTCTTTTGCTTTTAAAAGTATAGAAGATATTTGAGGTCTTTTGGACCACAGATCTGTAATTCTTCTTTCTATTACAAGGGATGTTTACATTCCTTTTAATAGGAAAAAAAGCGATAACATTTTTTTAAATTAAAGGACAGTGTAAAAATAAAAAATAAAATAAATAAGCAAAACATTTTTTAACGTGCCCTCATCCCTCCATGCTCGCGCGCAAAAGCGAACGCATACGTAAGTCGTGCATGCATATGTAAACCGTGTTCACAGCACACATATGAGGTATTACTGCGAGCGTTAGATAATAATTCTAGCGCTAGACCTCCTCTGTAAGACCCTTTTCACTCTGGGGCGGTAGGTGCGGTGGCGGTAAAGCACCGCTATTTTTAGCGGCGCTTTACCGTCGGATTTGCGGCGGTATTCGGCTGCTAGCGGTGCGGTTTTACCCCCCGCTAGCGGCCGAAAAAGGGTTAATACCACCGGCAATGCGCCTCAGCAGAGGCGCATTGCCGGCGGTATAGCCGCAGTGTCCCATTGCTTTCAATGGGCAGGAGCGGTGGAGGAGCGGTAAACACACCGCTCCTTCACCACTCTAAAGATGTGGCTAGCAGGACTTTTGGAGTGGTCCTGCTAGCGCACCGTTCCAGTGTGAAAGCCCTCGGGCTTTCACACTGGAGAAACAGCAACCGCTGTTTCCGGTCAGTTTGCAGGCGCTATTTTTAGCGCAATAGTGCCTGCAAACCGCCCCAGTGTGAAAGGGGTCTTACTCTGAACAGGCAACCTGAAAAGGCATTTAAAGCGTCACCTATAGAGATTTTTAAATACCGAAGTTTGTCGCCATTCCACTAACGTGTGCAATTTTAAAGCGTGACATGTTAGCTATCTATTTACTCGGTGTAACTTCATATTTCTTATTATATAAAAAATTTGGGTATATATTGTGTTTTTTTTTTATGCATTAACCACTTAAGCCCCAGACCATTTCGCTGGCCAAAGACCAGAGCATTTTTTGAGATTCGTCACTGCGTCACTTTAACTGACAATTGCGCGGTCGTGCGACGTGGCTCCCAAACAAAATTGATGTCCTTTTTTTCTACAAATAGAGCTTTCTTTTGGTGGTATTTGATCACCTCTGCGGTTTTTATTTTTTGCGCTATAAACAAAAATATTTTGAAAAAAATTCAATATTTTTTTATTTTTTCTATAATAAATATCCTCCAAAAAATCGACAAAAAAAACAAAATTTTTCCACAGTTTAGGCCAATACGTATTCTTCTACATATTTTTGGTAAAAAAAAATCGCAATAAGCGTATATTGATTGGTTTGCGCAAAAGTTATAGCGTCTACAAAATAAGGGATAGTTTTATAGCATTTTTTTTTAAGCAATGGCGGCGATCAGCAATTTTTATCGTGACTGCGACTTTATAGCGGTCACATCGGACACTTTTGACACTAGGGATGAGCTTCGTGTTCGAGTCGAACATACGTTCGACTCGAACATCGGCTGTTCGATCGTTCGACGAAGATCGAACGATTTGGGCCGTTCGCGCCAAATTCGAGTGAAGCGAACGGCCCACAATGCACTACGCCATCGCAGTGTCATCCAGGCGCTGTGATTGGCCAAGCATGCACTGTGACCCCGCATGCTTGGCCAATCACAGCGCCGGCAGCGAGGAGAGCAATGATTGGCCACAGGCAGGATGCCTGTGGCCAATTATTCTTGAGGGGGTTTAGTACACGCCCCACACTATAAAAGGCCGCCAGCGCGGCGGCCTTGTGTAGTGTGTTCCGGAGCAGGGAAAGAGAAGCATAGGCAGGGACAGTGTCATTTTTTTTCCTTTACTAATCCTGGATTCCTTGTGTTTAGGGACAAATAAGGATAGGTAGGGAGAGTGTCAGTGTGTTATTCTGTGCTAAACCTTGTTTGTAGGGACAGAGAAGGACAGTGAGGGAAAGTGTCAGTGTGCTATTCTGTTCTAAACCAATCTTGCTGAACCATATTTGAAATCCTTGAGTTTAGGGACTGAGAGGTACAGTGAGGGAAAGTGTCAGTGTGCTATTCTGTGCTAAATCTTGTTTGTAGGGACAGAGTAGGACAGTGAGTGAAACTGACAGTGTGCTATTCTGTTCTAAACCAATCTTGCTGAACCATATTTGAAATCCTTGAGTTTAGGGACAGAGAAGGACACTCGTGGAAACTATCAGTGTGCTATTCTGTGCTAAATCTTGTTTGTAGGGACAGAGTAGGACAGTGAGTGAAACTGACAGTGTGCTATTCTGTTCTAAACCAATCTTGCTGAACCATATTTGAAATCCTTGAGTTTAGGGACAGAGAAGGACACTCGTGGAAACTATCAGTGTGCTATTCTGTGCTAAATCTTGTTTGTAGGGACAGAGTAGGACAGTGAGTGAAACTGACAGTGTGCTATTCTGTGCTAAACCAATCTTGCTGAAGCATATTGCAAATCCTTGTGTTTAGGGACAGAGAAGGATAGGCAGGGGACAGTGTCAGTGTCATTGTTGCTAAGCCTCCTGCACAGTATACACCTGAAGGTAGCCCTTATTGCTGTTTTTCCCATCTCCCTGCAGGCCATCCATTAAAATGTCTGGAAGGCAAACAAGGAGAGGCAGACAGTCAGGAGGCAAAAAAAGAGGGCAAGCAGGCTCTGTGTCTGGGGGCAACAGTGCTGGTCGGGGACGCGGTGCATTGTCATCAGCACATGGCCATGGGACACGCTTGTCCTTCTTTTCGGCAGCTGGACATGTTGAACCACATCATGCCGAAGACTTGGTAGAGTGGATGACCAAGCCCACCTCATCCTCCTCATCCTCTCTCACCCAGGCTCAGGGTACTGCCAAAGCAGCTGCCAAAGCGTCCTCTTCTCTGGTATCATTATCTTCATTAGTCAATCCTTCCCTAGACCCACCATGTCCTCCTCCTGAGGAGTCCCCCGAACTGTTTGAGCACAGTGTTGGGTACATGCTCCAGGAGGATGCCCAGCGTTTCGAATGATCTGATGATGATACCCAGATAGAGGAAGGCAGTAGCGTGAGAGCAGAGAGAGGGGATGCTCAAGAAGGACACCAATCTGGCAGTCATGCTCCAGCAGCTGCAGCATACTGCCAGATTGGCTCCAGTGATGAGGAGGGAGGGGATGATGAGGTCACTGACTCCACGTGGGTGCCTAATAGGAGAGAGGAGGAGGAGGAGGAGGATGAGGAGGAGGCACATCTCCAACGAGGCAGGATGCCCTTGGGTGGCCAGCGTATGGGCAGCACACCGACGGAATCACACCGCAGAGCTCCGCCTGTGCAGGGCGCTGCCTCTGCCCGTCATTCAAAAAGTTCTTTAGTGTGGGCCTTTTTTGAGGCGAGTGCATCAGATCGCACAGCTGCTGTTTGCAAAATATGTCTCAAGCGTATATCGCGTGGCCAAAACATCAGCCGCTTGGGCACCACATGCTTGATCAGACATATGTTGACCTGCCATGCAGCTCGTTGGCAAGCCTACCTTAAAGACCCACACCAAAGAACAAAGCTGACCTCTTCTTGCACCGCATCAGCTGGGATCTCCAACCCCACTATACCTTCAGTCCTCTCTGAAACCTTCTCTGAGAGGAATGAAGGTGTAGAATTAGGTGTGTCACAGCCAAGTACTTGCGGGCACTCTGCTAGCAGTACACCGACGTCCGATTCTAGCAGGCAAATTTCCCTGCCCCAGCTGCTGGACCGTCGAAAGAAGTTCACTCCCAGCCATCCACATGCCCAGCGGTTGAATGCTAGCTTGGCTAAATTGCTAGCGCTTCAACTGCTGCCTTTTCAGTTGGTAGACTCGGCCCCCTTCCGTGAGTTTGTGCAATGTGCGGTTCCTCAGTGGCAGGTTCCCAAACGCCACTTTTTCTCACGGAAGGCGATTCCGGCTCTCTACAGGCATGTGGAAGGCAATGTCTTGGCCTCGCTGGACAGGGCGGTCAGCGGTAAGGTGCATATTACCGCTGACTCATGGTCCAGCAGGCATGGACAGGGACGTTACCTTTCTTTCACGGCCCATTGGGTCACTCTTTTGGCAGCTGGGAAGGATGCAGGACAAGGTGCAGTAGTGTTGGAGGTTGTTCCACCGCCACGCCTCCAAAATGCTACTACTGGTTGTGACACACCTCTCTCCTCCACCCCCTCCTCTTCTTCTTCCTCCATGGCCTCTTCCTGTGGTTTGTCCTCGGAACCAGCGGTGCTCCGTAGGCGTTCAAGGGGCTACGCAAGTACGCAGGCAAAAAGATGCCATGCCGTGCTTGCGCTGGTGTGTTTGGGGGACAGGAGCCACACTGGGGCAGAGGTCCTGTCTGCTCTGCAGGGGCAGGCCGAGAGGTGGTTGACGCCACGCCAGCTTAAGCCAGGAATGGTGGTTTGCGACAATGGCACCAACCTCCTCTCCGCTCTCCGACAGGGACAACTGACCCATGTGCCCTGTATGGCTCACGTCCTTAACCTGGTGGTGCAGCGGTTCTTGGGCAGGTACCCGGGCTTACAGGATGTCCTGAGGCAGGCCAGGAAAGTCTGTGTTCATTTCCGCAGATCTTATAATGCCAGTGCTCGCCTGGCTGAGCTGCAAAAGGAGTTGAACCTGCCCAAGAACCGCCTTATATGTGACATGCCCACCAGGTGGAACTCAACGTTGGCCATGCTGCAGCGGCTGCACACACAGCAGAGGGCCATCAATGAGTACCTGTGCGACTACGGCACCAGGACAGGGTCAGGGGAGCTCGGGTTTTTTTCACCACGCCAGTGGGGCATGATCAGGGATGCATGCACTGTCCTGGCACCATTTGAGGAGGCCACGAGGATGGTGAGCAGTGACAGTGCATGCATCAGTGACACTGTACCTCTTGTCCACCTGTTGGAGCACACGCTGCGTGGAATAATGGACAGGGCACTTGAGGCAGAACAGAGGCAGGAAGAGGAGGACTTCCTTGCCTCTCAAGGCCCCCTTTACCCTGACAGTGTTCCTTCTGTCCCACCCATCGCACAGGAAGAGGAGGAGGAGGAGGAGGAGGAGGAGGATTGTGTCAGCATGGAGGTGGAGGCTGGCACTCAGCATCATCAGCAGCAGTCTTTTACGGATGATTTACAGTCCCAAGAAACCAGTGGACTTGTACGTGGCTGGGAGGAGGTGGCTGCGGATCATGTCGTCCTTAGTGACCCAGAGGACTCCGGACTGAATGCCTCAGCTAACCTACGCTGCATGGCCTCCCTGATCCTGCAAAGTCTGCAGAAGGATCCTCGTATTCTTCGGATCAAGGCGAGGGACCATGACTGGCTGGCCACTCTCCTTGATCCACGGTACAAGGGTAAGGTTGCGGACCTTATGTTACCGTCGCAGAGGGAGCAGAGGATGAGACAACTCCGGGAGGCCTTGCAGAAAGGTCTGTGCAACGCGTTCCCAGAGACTGGGAGGTTGCAAACTCCTGGTCCTGGACAACGAGTTGCTGAGGCTTCGGGCAGTCAAAGAAGGAGCGGTGGGGAAGGTGGCCGTCTGACCGATGCGTTCAGACAATTCTTTAGTCCGCAGCCCCAAAGTATGATCGTTTCCAGCAACCATCGCCAGCGTCTGATATACATGGTGCAGGAATACCTAGGGGCAAGGTCAGACTTGGACACCTTCCCCACCGAAAATCCTCTGGCTTACTGGGTCTTGAGGATGGATCACTGGCCAGAGCTTGCACAGTATGCAATTGAGCTACTGGCCTGTCCTGCATCCAGCGTTCTTTCAGAACGCACATTTAGTGCTGCTGGAGGATTTGTCACGGATCACAGGGTGCGCCTGTCCACCGACTCGGTTGATCGACTGACTTTCATCAAGATGAAGCAGTCTTGGATCACCACCAGCTACCACACACCTGATGCTGATATAACAGACTAATTGATTTTAAAATGTCACATCCCTTCAAGACTGATGCTGATGCTGAGTTCCTGTGCTGTTATGTTGACTAGCTATCCTCCTCCTCCTCCTCAATGATCCGATTAATGATGATAGCTTGGAAGATCATTTTGGTTTATGGGTGCCGCCACCAGTGGCTAAGGCCCAATTTTTCAGCCCCTGTTTAACAGGGGCGTGTAATTACAATTTTTGATGCAATACTTTGCAACAGGCCTCATTGCTGTGCTCCAAGTACAGTATCTGTGAGGGGTTGCAGTGTTGTGCCACCAGTGCCTAAGGCCCAATTTTTCAGCACAGGGGCTTGCAATTATAATCATTGATCTAATAATTCACAGCAGGGCCCATTGCTGCGCCCACCAAGAGTAACTGTCAGGCCTTACAGTGTTGTGTCAACACCACCACCACCACCACCACCACCAAAGGCCCAATTTTTCAGCAAATGTTCAACAGGGGCATGCAATTATAATCATTGATCTAATAATTCACAGCAGGGCCCATTGCTGCGCCCACCAAGAGTAACTGTCAGGCCTTACAGTGTTGTGTCAACACCACCACCACCACCACCACCACCAAAGGCCCAATTTTTCAGCAAATGTTCAACAGGGGCATGCAGTTATAATTATTGATCTAATAATTCACAGCAGGGCCCATTGCTGCGCCCACCAAGAGTAACTGTCAGGCCTTACAGTGTTGTGTCAACACCACCACCACCACCACCACCACCACCACCACCACCAAAGGCCCAATTTTTCAGCCCCTGTTCAACAGGGGCATGCAATTATAATTATTGATCTAATAATTCACAGCAGGGCCCATTGCTGCGCCCACCAAGAGTAACTGTCAGGCCTTACAGTGTTGTGGCACCAGCACCACCATCAAAGGCCCAATTTTTACTACCACTGTTCAACAATTATATGTTATTACAATTCCTGATATAATAGTTGACAGCAGGGCGTTCCAGCACCCACCAAGAGTAACTGTGAGTGCTTACAGTGTTGTGCCAACACCAACACCTAAGGGGCCAATTTCTGCAGAGTATATACGGCAGGTCCCTACTTTCAAACATCCAATTTACAAACGACTACTACTTGCAAACGGAAGAAGACAACAGGAAGTGAGAGGAAATCTACCCCTTGGAAGGAAAATTCTCTCCTGTAAGAATTAATATGGGAGAAAGGTGTCTCCTCTCTACTGATGCTTTATCACCAATCCTTGTTTCAATAAAAACACCACATTTCAAAATCAGTTGTCATTGGGACGCAAAGTGAGGTGAAATGTTCTGAACAGGGGCACATACAGCAAAACAAATGTTACAGGGGTGATAACCCTTCCCTATGTTTTCCAAAAAGCTTAAAAATAGGTATTTGGGCTGGAGCTACACTTAAACAATGTAGCTGGTCAAAATTACAAACAGATTCAACATAAGAACAAACCTACAGTCCCTGTCTTGTATGCACCGCCTGTATACGGCTGTTCAGAGTATATAGGGCCTTTTTTATTTTGTGTGCGGGGTTCCCCTTAATATCCATACAAGACCCAAAGGGGCTGGTAATGGGCTGGGGTAGGGGGGGGGGGGGGTTGATGGGGTAGCTATGCCATTTTTCTTAAAGATTTTCATCCATATTACCGGGACCAGACATTATATTAAAGCCGCAAGCAGTTTTAAATGGCTTTTTTTTCCTTTAGAAATGTAATTTTGTGCAGGGACAGTTCTAAACACGGGAAACACGTGGCACTTCACAGGCATACTTTAGACACCCCCCAGGTATAATATTTAAAGGAATATTTGACTTTTTTTTTTTTCACTTTATGCATCATTAAAATGACTGCTCCCGGAAAACGTCCGTTTTTAAAACTTCTTTTTGCATTGATACATGTCCCCTGGTGCAGAACCCGGGTTCCCAAACTCTGTTTAGGACAATAACATGCATAATGGTCGTTATAATTAGCACTTTAGAATCTGAACGTTCGCATCCATTGTATTTAATAGGGTTCTAATGTTCGTGCGAACTTTCGGTCCGTTCGCGGGTTCTGGTGCGAACCGAACCCGGGGGTGTTCGGCTCATCACTATTTGACACATTTTTGGGACCATTGTCATTTTTACATGCTATAAAAATGCACTAATGCCGCGTACACACGATCATTTTTCCCGTCGGGAAAAATGACATTTTTTCCTTTGGACGAGAAAAACGATCGTCTGTGGGCTTTTTGTTGTTTTTCTCGATGGGAAAAACGGCATTAATCACGACGAGAAAAATTAGAACATGCTCTAATTTTTCTCGTCGTGATTCCCGTCGTTTTTTTCCGCTGCAGTTTTCCCATAGGGAAACACTGCCGGGGAGCCCACACACGGTCGTTTTTTTTCGACCAAAAAAAAAATGTCATTTAAAACGGCCGTGTGTGGGGGGAACAAGCTGTTCCTCACTTTTCACGTTGATTTTCTCGACAGTGTTTTCACCGTCGAAAAAATCGATCGTGTGTACGCGGCATTACTGTGAAAATGACACTGGCATTGAAGGGGTTAACCACTAGGTGGCGCTGAAGGAGTTAAGTGTGTCCTAGGGAGTGATTCTTACTGTTAGGGGGCGTGGCTACGAGTGACATGTCACTGATCGCTGTTCCCGATGAGAGGGAACAGATGATCAGTGACAGTGTCACTAGGCAGAACGGGGAGATGCTTGTTTCCCCCTCCCCCGTTCTGCAGCTCTGTGACCCGATCGCGGGACACCGGTGGACATCGAGTCCACGGGTCCCGTGGGCACGGTCACGGAGCTCGTGGCAGGGGCACGCCTGTGCCGCCGGCTGCGCACAGCGGGAATTTCAAAGTAACATATATACGTTACTTTGCCCAGCCGTGCCATTCTGCCGACGTATATGTACAGGAGGCGGTCGGGGATTCACCTGGACAGTCCACGATTTTGAATCATGTGCCCGTGTTTCAGTTCACCTGAAACCTGGACACATTATTCAAACAGGAATGTGGCTCAGAACAGGGCCTGACAGGAGGGTGAGGGGGCACTATGTGCGCCACATTACTATTCTCTTTCACACTGAGGCGTATTTCAGGCGTTTTAGCGCTAAAAATAGCGCATAATTAACGCCTGAAATACTCCTGCCCCAGCATTCTCAATGTGTAAGCCCGAGGGCTTTCACACCGAGGCGATGCGCTGGCAGGAGAAAAAAAAATCTCCTGCAAGCCGCATCTTTGGAGTGGTGAAGCAGCGGTGTGTATACTGCTCCTTTACTGCTCCTTCCCATTGAAATCAATGGGACACCACGGTAATACCGCCCGCAAACCGCGGCTATAGCCGCGGTTTGCGGGCGCTATTAACCCTTTTTCGTCCACTAGCGGGGGTTAAAACCGCACCGCTAGTGGCCAAATATCACAGTAAATATGATGGTATAGCGGCGCTAAAAATCGCGCTGCTATACTGCCACCGCACATGCCCACCCTAGTGTGAAAGGGGCCATAGTGTATACTAAAACTCCGCTAAAATGTTTGGGTTTGGCTTGAAGACAAATCCCAAGTTACATTGGTCCAAGCTGGTCTGATGTAATACAGTATGTATAAAATATGCATACCTTAAATTAATCTATAACAGAAAACATAGAAAACATAGAACCCTTTACACTGGTCCCTGCCAGGAGCTTACAATATAATGTGCCCACCACAAATACGCACACGCTGGGTATTTTATTATGCAAAAGCAGATTAACCTACTGATACTTTATTTGATTTGAATTTCTAATACACAGAAATAAATGGCAGTTGGCCTTGTATGACTTTTACTGCACTGTAAAGCAGCTGCAGCTTCTACAAACTTAACCGCAGGGTAGAAATCTATTATTGCCACCAAAAATGTGTCTTTCCTGCCATCTGTTCTTCACAGCTGAGACTTTAGATTTTGTTGTGGATGTGACCTGTAGGAGTAGAGAAGAGAGCAGCTGGAAGACATGGTCACTTATGCACAAGATACTGGGAAGGCAATATTCCATTTCTACATGCAAACCAGAAATCTTTTTCTTGCTAGTCTATAATATGTAATAACAATGTAGCAACCGGCCCTCTTTCTCCACTGTCAATGGCTCGCTCACAGGAGAAAAAGGCACACAGTCCCCACCATTCCCGTACCCCCTGGTTTGCAGAGGTTGAGCACACTTGTTTTCACTTACGGGTCTTGCAGCAGGGTTTCCCTCAAAGTTGGTTTCCGTCCCTAGAATGTAAGGACAAAGTCTCTATATCGCCAGTAACTCCAAAGACCACACCAGCGTCAACTCCAACATAGAGTTTATTTCTTTCTTTATGCATGAACATCCACAAAGTTGAGGAGAAGAGAAAGGTGTTAGGAAGACAGATCAATTCAAGCTGCCCCTTATGTATCCTCTCCCGGCATGCACAGCAGGTAGACCACCTCCACTGCACGGCTGCCGCGAGAGGACACTCAATCGCTACTCCATACACAAAAGAAAACTGCGCTAAAAATGATAAACAAAAAAAGGCTGCAATAATGGTGGCATAAACACAAACAGAACTAGAACAGAAAAAATTGCGCCAATAGTGAACCTCTAATGATGGCCAGAGGCTGATCTGTGTGAAGCACAACACAACACACTAAACAGCAGCCTCTAAAAATGTAAATAAATGTCCAAAGATCGGTTATTGAATGAACCACCGACCCAATCCAAAAACAGTCCAATGTATGGCTGAGGGATATCCGATGGAGGGATTTGGACACACAATGATAGGACTGCAACACCCGGTGATCTCACAAACAGACAGTGCCCTCCACCACATAGAATGGCAGCTTACCAAAGGTAAGCCCAAGATAATCAATCGACTTTGACCCAGCCGCGGCCTTGAGTGGATGAACCAACCGAATCTGGAGACAGCACACAACACTCTTCCCTCGATCCTCCCGATCCCAGGTAATCGACAACAGGACCGGTGTAAAGGAGAGGACATAGACCATAGGGTGATATCGTACAATCCAGGTTTATTTAAAATAAAGATAAAACACTTACATTTGTATAAGTGATTAAGAGCAATGAAAGTAAGCCGGCCGGCTACCAAATGAGCACGATTCCCTTAGAACTGCGTGGTGACATCAGCACGTCGCTCCCATGCGCGTTTCGTCATGATAGGACGTTGTCAATGGGGATAGGGCAACGTGCTGACACACCACCTATTTTATAGCCAAACCTCACTATGAGATGCAGGGATTGAGGCTAGCGCCATTTTGGAAATGGGAAAAAATTGCCAGTATCATGCTTGAACACATCCAGGCAGGGATTGAGGCTAGCGCCATTTTGGAAATGGGAAACATGTGCCAGTATCATGCTTGAACACATCCAGGCATCAGTAAAAATTCCAAATTATTTAGAAAATACCAAATAATTGATTAGTAAAAAATATATAAAATATATTAGGCCCAAATGAAGGAGATATTAGCAACCCCGCATTTGGACAGTTTAAAAGCCTATATAAATAGGCAAAAAATGAGAAAAAACTGACCCTAATAGGACAAGGTAATCATAGATCAAATTCTCCCTAACGGTAAAAAGAAAGAAAGAATTAATCTAATAGGACAGCAAGGGGAATTAACCATATAAAATATAAAGATTCCCAATAAACATAA
The DNA here is from genome assembly GCA_029206835.1 of Rana muscosa. Taxonomy (NCBI): domain Eukaryota; kingdom Metazoa; phylum Chordata; class Amphibia; order Anura; family Ranidae; genus Rana; species Rana muscosa. The sequence continues at coordinate 457,052,122 of CM055118.1, forward strand.
CACCAATCCATATACACCAACAAATATGTGCACATGTGATAAAAGGATCAGTGTGATCATTATAATTGTATATAATCGATTAACACATATTCCTATATATTATTAATTTGACAGAAAAATGTGATAATGTTAATAATAAATTATAAATTGTGATAATGTTAATAATAAATTAAATAAGTATAAAATTATGTGCAAAAAAATACCCGTGATGAGGAGATCACTAATTGATCATATAAATATAAATAAATCAAACTGAAATTACTTAGATTGATTCAGTGTACATAATTCTATTTACCAAAAATTGTGATAATAATAAAAAAATTGTTTTGATAATAATGAAAAAATATATATAAAAAATTAATTGATCAACTAATTTTTTGGTAAAAAATTCAAATTAGTGAAAAAAATAGTGAATGATCATTATAATCTCAAACATCTCACACCGAGTCAGGCACTTTAAGCATTGCTAATAAAAGCATTCACATCTGTCTCAATGTTTAATCCAAAAGGAGTGTATGTCTTGAGCCTATGGATCCAAGCCATTTTCATCTTGGAAATTTCTCTCACCATTAGACTCCCCCTCCAGTGGGCCTTATACTTATCAATACCCAGAAAGAGTGTGCCCGAAGGGTCCCTGTTATGCTTCAACAGGTAATGTTTAGATACTGAATGGTTCTTAAACCCCATTTTGATATTGGTGATATGCTCATTGAGACGCACTTTAAGGGGTCGCTTGGTGTGCCCCACATATTGCATACCGCATGGACATTGCAGCATATAAACAACACCCTCAGTAGCACATGTAATACATGGCTTGATCGCATACTGGCCTTGGGTAGCAGTAGACGAGAAGGAGGTCACACGCCTATCCCTAGAACTATTAAAATGGCACACCCTGCACCTCTTGCATTTGTAATAGCCAGTTAACTGATCAAAAAAGCTATAAGGTTTAACAGGTGGATCAAGAACATTGGGAGCTAATTGGTTTCTTAAATTAGGAACACCCCGAAAGATAATTTTAGGCCTTTCGGGTAAGACTTCCCTCAAAATGGCATAATTTGTAGCAATATGCCAATGCTTATTAATAAGGCCCTTTATAGTCCTATGTTGTAGTGAATAGGAGGTAAAGAAAAGGGACACCTAAGGGATCCCAAGCGCCACCACCATCCACTCATTCTCTTAACAGAGTTTCTCTCCCAGTGGCTTTTACTCCTTCTAGGACATCATTTAGAAAATCACTCTGGTACCCCTTCTCCAGGAACCTCTGAGTGAGGACCCCGGCCTGCACCAGGAACTGTTGTGGATCAGAGCAATTCCTCCGCAGTCTGAGGTACTGGCTTTTAGGAACCCCTTTTAGCCAGGGCTCGTGATGACAACTCCCTATCGGAATAAAGGAGTTCCTATCCGTCTCCTTGAAGAAAGTGGATGTGGTAAAGGAATTATCCCTAATTTCAATTTGTAAATCCAAATAATGTACCCTGACCTGACTAGCATCATATTGGAGTCTAATACCCCTCTGATTTTAGTTAAGATCCTCCATAAATGCTACAAGATCCTGATATTGACCATCCCACAGGAGGAGGATGTCATCAATGTACCTAGCCCAAAGAACGAGCTGTGGCCCACTACCACCATAGATTACATCCTCCTCCCACTTGGCCATGAACAGGTTGGCCAAGCTGGGGGCATATGTAGCCCCCATTGCGACCCCTGTATCCTGTCGATAAAACTTCTGGTCAAACCAGAAGTAGTTCGAAGAGGCAGCAAATCCCAGGAGCAGCATTATGAATTCCACCTGTTTATGTGGAAGCCCAGAATCCCTTTCAAGAAACCACTGAACTGCACCGAAACCTAATTCGTGTGGAATAATGGTATATAGGGATGCCACATCGATCGTCACCATCCAAATATCTTCCTTTGGAGTGACCCCAGACAAAAGATTGATAATATGTCTGGAATCCTTCACAAAGGAAGGCATCTTTTGTACCAAAGGCTGTAAATAGAAATCAATATATCTGCCCACCCGGGACGTTATAGAGTCGATCCCACTCACTATGGGACAACCCGGGGGGCGGACTGGATTTTTGTGTAATTTGGGGAGGTAATATATAGTAGGGGTTCGAGGGGCTCTAGGGATCAAATATAACTTCTCCCTGGGAGTAAGTATCCCCTCGTATACACCCTTAGCGACCAAACACTCCAAATCCCTAATATACTTGGCCTTAGGATCAGATGGCAATATCGTATATGTGTTGGAATCCTCAACAATATTCCGCATTTCGGTCATATAGTTGGCCCTATCCAGGACAACTATCCCCCCCCCCCCTTATCAGCGGGCCTGATGACCAGATTTTTATTACTACATAAGGAATCGACCCCTTCTTGCAATACTTTATTCATTTTGGCCTTTTTGACCTGTAAGGCATCCATTACCTAATGAGCACATCCCTAAATACCCTTAATGATGGGGCAAGAGCCCCTGGGGGGTTGAAGAGGGATGCATTGGCCAAACCTGAATGAACAAAATTGGTTTGTCCTACCTCAACCCTCGGTTTGGTCCCCAACATGTATCTTTTAATATTACGTTTGCGCACAAATTTGTGGATATCCATATAAGTATGGAATTTATCCAATCCCTTAGGGGGCGCAAACTTAAGTCCTTTGTCTAGAACCAATTTCTCAGCATCTGACAGATTTTGTTTACTAAGATTAAAAATACCTTGTTCATTTACATTTGTGGTCGCTTTAACTGCTCGTGCCCTCCGCCCCCCTCTGGTTCCTCTCCTCTTTCTCACACCCTTTTTGTACCTTGACTGGGCCTGTGAAAACCCCAACTACCCTGATTATTAGACATGGGTAGTGTAGGTGGTGACCTAGGTGGAGGGATCCTACCTGGTCCCTGATTGGCTGGCTGATTGGCCCTATCACTTTGTTGGTAGTAATTTAAACCACCGGACCATGGATCATCAATTGGACCCTATCTATCCCTAAGGGGAAAGAAAGAATTATTGGCTAGGATGCTATCCTCCCAAGTAGCCAATTGGTGACTAGAAGGAGACCTAGGGTCCCAATCGGTCCCAGGACCCTGTCTCCATCCATCTGAAGTATAGGAGGGGTGCCCCTGATAGTTACCTGATCCCCAACCTTTCCCACGAGAAAATTGTCCTCTTTGGTTGGAAGGTGGGCCTGGATAGTAAGAGGGAATTGGTTCAGATGTCCCTCCCTGATTCAGATAGGGTGGACCAAATGAACGAGAAGGTCCTGATTGATAGGTCCCACCTCTATTCTCGCCTCGACCTCTCCTGGGTGATTGATATGAGTTGTGACTATTGCCCCTACTAGGCTTAATAGTGGGAGCAGTAAGTTTTGGTACACTTGGTTGAGTAGGTGGTTGGCTTAAATTGGATGTGGATGGTCCACTGGTAGGAGCAGTGATCACCATTTCACCCTCATTAAGCTTAGCTTGCTCCTCTAATAATTTATTTTGCCATAAAAATACAATATTTCCATGATAATCACCCAGGTCCCTATTATACTTTTTTTTTCTTTTTAGCCCTTTGATCTTTATCCTCCCTTTCGAGAGTTTTGAGAAGGCTCAGTGATTTTTCTTTATAATCCTCGCCTTCTCTCACAGGGTTAAGCTTATCCTTTATAAGCTTAATCTCCTCATCTAATTTTGCTAATTTTAGGGTTTTTCTTTCAACCAAAAACCTGAGGAGGGAAACACCAGCCTGGTTAAAATATTTAAACCAATTTTCTAAATCGGTGTCTCCCTTTTGGGGTGACACATCCCACTTTAGGCTCCTGGGAACCATGCAATGCCCAATATAAGTTTTGAGATATGCAATGTCCACTTTAGTATGGTTCTCAGAGACCATCAGATTTTTAAGTCTGATAAAGGTCCCACTGAGGTCACCCTCATCGTCCTTATAGGATTCAAAAACCCCATCAATGTTCATAATTTTTGAGGCCCTGAATTCAAAGACATCCATGACCAAATTTTCAAAAGCTGCAGTAATAATATAAAACACTATACACAAAAGAAAACTGCGCTAAAAATTATAAAAAAAAGGCTGCAATAATGGTGGCATAAACACAAACAGAACTAGAACAGAAAAAATTGCGCCAATAGTGAACCTCTAATGATGGCCAGAGGCTGATCTGTGTGAAGCACAACACAACACACTAAACAGCAGCCTCTAGAAATGTAAATAAATGTCCAAAGATCGGTTATTGAATGAACCACCGACCCAATCCAAAAACAGTCCAATGTATGGCTGAGGGATATCCGATGGAGGGATTTGGACACACAATGATAGGACTGCAACACCGGTGATCTCACAAACAGACAATGCCCTCCACCACATAGAATGGCAGCTTACCAAAGGTAAGCCCACGATAATCAATCAACTGTGACCCAGCCGCGGCCTTGAGTGGATGAACCAACCGAATCTGGAGACAGCACACAACACCGCCAATCACTCTTCCCTCGATCCTCCCGATCCCAGGTAATCGACAACAGGACCGGTGTAAAGGAGAGGACATAGACCATAGGGTGATATCGTACAATCCAGGTTTATTTAAAATAAAGATAACACACTTACATTTGTATAAGTGATTAAAAGCAATAAAAGTAAGCCGGCCGGCTACCAAATGAACACCCTTCCCTTAGAACTGCGTGGTGACGTCAGCACGTCGCTCCCATGCACATTTCGTGACGATAGGACGTTGTCAATGGGGATAGGGCGACGTGCTGACACACCACCTATTTTATAGCCAAACCTCGCTATGAGATGCAGATTGAGATTGAGGCTAGCGGCATTTTGGAAATGGGAAAAATTTGCCAGTATCATGCTTGAACACATCCAGGCCGGGATTGAGGCTAGCGCCATTTTGGAAATGGGAAACATTTGCCAGTATCATGCTTAAACACATCCAGGCATCAGTAAAAATTCCAAATTATTTAGAAAATACCAGATAATTGATTAGTAAAAAATATATAAAATATATTAGGCCCAATTGAAGGAGATATTAGCAACCCCGCATTTGGACAGTTTAAAAGCCTATATAAATAGGCAAAAAATGCGAAAAAACTGACCCTAATAGGACAAGGTAATCATAGATCAAATTCTCCCTAACGGTAAAAAGAAAGAAAGAATTAATCTAATAGGACAGCAAGGGGAATTAACCATATAAAATATAAAGATTCCCAATAAACATAACACCAATCCATATACACCAACAAATATGTGCACATGTGATAAAAGGATCAGTGTGATCATTATAATTGTATATAATTGATTAACACATATTCCTATATATTATTAATTTGGCAGAAAAATGTGATAATGTTAATAATAAATAATAAATTGTGATAATGTTAATAATAAATTAAATAAGTTTAAAATTATGTGCAAAAAAATACCCGTGATGAGGAGATCACTAATTGATCATATAAATATAAATAAATCAAACTGAAATTGCTTAGATTGATTCAGTGTACATAATTCTATTTACCAAAAATTGTGATAATAATAAAAAAATTGTTTTGATAATAATGAAAAAATATATATAAAAAATTAATTGATCAACAAATTTTTTGGTAAAAAATTCTAATTAGTGAAAAAAATTGTGAATGATCATTATAATCTCAAACATCTCACACCGAGTCAGGCACTTTAAGCATTGCTAATAAAAGCATTCACATCTGTCTCAATGTTTAATCCAAAAGGAGTGTATGTCTTGAGCCTATGGATCCAAGCCATTTCCATCTTGGAAATTTCTCTCACCATTAGACTCCCCCTCCAGTGGGCCTTATACTTATCAATACCCAGAAAGAGTGTGCCCGAAGGGTCCCTGTTATGCTTCAACAGGTAATGTTTAGATACTGAATGGTTCTTAAATGCCATTTTGATATTGGGAATAAGCTCATTGAGACGCACTTTAAGGGGTCGCTTGGTGCGCCCCACATATTGCATACCGCATGGACATTGCAGCATATAAACAACACCCTCAGTAGCACATGTAATACATGGCTTGATCGTATACTGGCCTTGGGTAACAGTAGACGAGAAGGAGGTCACACGCCTATCCCTAGAACTATTAAAATAGCACGCCCTGCACCTCTTGCATTTGTAATAGCCAGTTAACTGATCAAAAAAGCTATAAGGTTTAACAGGTGGATCAAGATCATTGGGAGCTAATTGGTTTCTTAATTTAGGAACACCCCGAAAGATAATTTTAGGCCTTTCGGGTAAGACTTCCCTCAAAATGGCATCATTTGTAGCAATATGCCAATGCTTATTAATAAGGCCCTTGATAGTCCTACTGTATGTTGTAGTGAATAGGAGGTAATGAAAGGGACACCTAAGGGATCCCGAGCGCCACCACTATCCACTCGTTCTCATACGAGCTCATTATGAATGACTTACCTGAGATCGAAGCCCCCGAACTGCTCCTCGTTCCCCTCCACCTCCATCTTGCCTCAATGTCCCTTCCTGTTATCGCTGCTCCGGCACTGTGATTGGCCGTTGCCGCATGCACGCTCAGGCCGGCAAGATCCCATTCAGAAAACCGGCAAGAAGCCGGCCCGCCAGTGTGCCTGCGCCGTTGTCTACGGCGCCCATGCACTGTAGACATTGGTGCTGTGTTTTTAGCAAATATCTCCTTAACCGTGTAGGTTTAGGAGATATTTCTTGCACCTACAGGTAAGCCTTAATCTAGGCTTACCTGTAGGTGCAAGTTGTCAAAGTGGGTTTACAACCACTTTAAGGCTGGTTTCACACTGGGGCGGTGTGTGCGGTGGCAGTATAGCCATTTTTAGCGGCGCTATACCGTCGGAATTGCGGAGGTATTCGGCCGCTAGCGGTGCGGTTTTAACCCCCGCTAGCGGCCGAAAAAAGGGTTAATACCGCCGGCAATGCGCCTCTGCAGAGGCGCATTTCCGGCAGTATTACCGCGGTTTCCCATTGCTTTCAATGGGAAGGAGCGGTGGAGGAGCGGTAAACACACCGCTCCTCTCACCACTCCATAGATGCGGCTAGCAGGACTTTTTTTACTGTCCTGCTAGCGTACCGCTCCAGTGTGAAAGCCCTCGGGATTTCACACTGGAGAAACAGCAGCCGCTGTTTAGGCTCGGTTTTCAGGCGCTATTTTTAGCACAATAGCGCCTGCAAACCGCCCCAGTGTGAAAGGGGCCTAAAGGGGTTGTAAAGGTTTGTGTTTTTTCACCTTAATGCACCCTATGCATTAAGGTGAAAAAACACCTGGCTGTCATGGGCCCCCCAGCCCCCCCCACTTTTTCTTACCTGAGCCCGTTCACCTGCTGTGCGAGTCCCCCGGAGTCCTCTTCTCCACTGCCTTTCGGTGTTGATTGGATAGATTGATAGCAGCACAGCCATTGGCTCCCGCTGCTGTCAATCAAATCCAATGATGCGGCCAGCGGGGTCGGGACCGAGTCATAAACTCTGGGGGTTATTTACGAAAGGCAAATCGACTTTGCACTACAAGTGCAAATTACAAGTGCAAAGTGCACTTGAAATTGCACTGAAAGTGCACTTGGAAGTGCAGTCGCTGTAAATCTGAGGGGTAGATCTGAAATGAGGGGAAGCTCTGCTGATTTTATCATCCAACCATGTGCAGGCTAAATGCTGTTTTTTTCTTTTCCTTGCATGTCCCCCTCGGATCTACACAGGGCTGGTGCAAGGATTTTTGACACCCTAGGCCAGTGATGATGAACCTTGGCACCCCAGATGTTTTCGAACTACACTTCCCATGATGCTCATGCACTCTGCAGTGTAGAGGAGCATCATGGGAAATGTAGTTCCAAAACATCTGGGGTGCCAAGGTTCGCCATCACTGCCCTAGGTGAAACCTCATTTTGCCGCCCCCATTGGCTCCACCCCTGACTCCACCCCCTTTGCCCTGCCCATCTATATCCCACTTTTTTAATGAGGTGCCCATCAAATGCAGCCTCGCCAGCACCCATCAAATGCAGCCTACCAGTGCCCATCAATGAATGTTTGCTTGCTTCCATTCATTCAGAAGTCGGGACACACACAGTCCTAAGCTGCCGCTGCGCCTCTGACACTATGTAGCTGCCGATGCTGAGACTTAGTTACTTGCTGCAGAGAAAAGAGAGTAGGAACATCAGTGATTGGGCACCCTAGGCAGCAGTGCGCCCTAGGCGGCTGCCTAGTTTGCCTAGTGGTAGCACCGGCCCTGGATCTACAGAAACTGCACTTCCAAGTAAAGCGCATTCAAGCAAAGTTGCCTCTGGTCTTAGTGCCAATAAAGTTGCCTCCTCCACGGTGGGTTAGATCGTATGGTGCATTCACATATGGATGGATGGAAAAGATTCATACTCATAGCGTGTATCCATAAAATGAGTTTTCTCCAATCAAAGCAAAAAAGTGTCTTTAACCACTTCAGCCGTGGAAGAATTTACCCCCTTTCTGACCAGAGCATCTCCATTAAAGTTAGTGAAAGTAAGTGGTTTTCCATTCATATTCAAAAATTACAATTGAAACAAGGCACTTTATGAAATACAGTAAACAAGCACTTGGGGACTTCCTTGATCCACTGAATAAGGCAACAATGCCTTTTTTTATCATGTGCTACCTTTGGATGCAAAGGTTGTCATAACTGATATCGAATATTTCCTGCATTTTGGTATATGGATGGCCAGGGCCGCCATCAGGGGGGTACAGGCAGTACACCTGTAAGGGGCCCGGATGGCAACCCCCCTTTTTTTTTTTTGTAAGGGGCCCAGAGGTCCCCAGGGCCCGGATGGTAGGCCCCCTTTTTTATGTATTTTTTATTTAAAAAAAAATATATATATATTTTTTGTTTATTTTTTGTAAGGGGCCCAGAGGTCCCCAGAGGCCCAGAGGTCCACAGGGCCCCGGATGGCAACCCCCCCTTTTTTTTTAATTAAAATATTATTATTATTTTTTTTATTTTTTATAAAACATTTTTTTATTTTTTTTGTAAGGGGCCCAGAGTTTTTTTTTGTATTTTTTATAAAAAAAAATAATCTTTTTTTATTTATTTTTATTTATTTTTTGTAAGGGGTCCAGAGGTCTCCAGAGGCAACCCCCCCTTTTTTAATAAAAATATATATACTTTATTTAAAAATGATTATTATTTTTATTTTTTTGTAAGGGGCCCAGAAGACCCCAGAGGCCCGGAGGTCCCCAGGGCCCCGCATGGCAACCCCCCTTTTTTTTTTTGTTCTTTCCTTGTTCGTCAGCACCCAAAGCCCCCCCCCCCGACCTTAACAATTCGGGGCACCCCCTCGCTTCTCAATTCGCAGCCGCCCCCTTCCCGCTTCTCAATTTGCGGCGGCAGAGCACCCCCCCCCCCCCCGGTTCTCCTCTCCTCCAGGCGGCAGAGCACCCCCCCCCGGTTCTCCTCTCCTCCAGCCTGAAGTTGTGGGGGGCCCCAAAATTCCTGATGGTGGAAACTGTGGATGGCAGAAACTGCTGCAGATCTCAGCAAGATTTCCCAGATTATTTCCTCTTGAATGCCTCTCCAGTGCTGTAATTACTGTAATTCTCCAAGGTGCAGTGTTGTTAAAAGTCATTGTCGAAAATAAATTGCAAAAAAAAAAAATAATGTCAACAAGAGAACTTATATGCATGATTGTTAAATGATAAAATGTATTCAGTTAATTATTCTATTATCCGTAATTAACAGTATTAATCCTATGACAATTTCACGGCAAGATCTGCTTTTTGTCTGGGTTTGCTGGATGCTTCTTGGGAAGTAAATTGCTTCTTCCACTTTCTGAGCCAGAAGCGTATAAGGAGATAGTCATGGGATTCCGTGACTGCGATATAGAAGGACAGCCTGCTCCCTTTGATCTGCAGTATCTGTGAGTGTATATACAGTTGACCCCGTTAACCACTTCATGTCTATAGGCCATGGTAAAATGTCCTGGACTTGAAGTGGTTAAAACAAGCTCATGGCTGCAGCTGCTTTGGCTCATTGCATTTTACAGATTGTTCTTTGCCTCGTTTGTATTCAGATCCAGCAGCGATCGATAAGAAAGGTTGTTCATCGTCAGATCCTATCAGATCCGTTGGTTTGACTTTTATTAACCATTTGCTGACCGCCTCCTGTACTTATACGTCAGCAGAATGCCACGGACAGGCACAATCACGTACCTGTACGTTGCCCTTTAAATGCCGCCGGCGGCGCGCTCGCCACCCTGCCGCCTTCCCCATGAGTCGGACCGCGGGTCCCACGGACTCGATCGCCGCGGGGATCCCCGCGATCGTCTCACGGAGGTATAGAGCGGGGAGATGCTTGTGTAAACAAGCATCTCCCCGCTCTGCCTAGTGACAATGACACGGATCTCCGCTCGGAGCGAAGATCAGTGTTATGTCACACACAGCCCATCCCCCCTACAATAAGAAACACTCATAAGGGAACACTTAACCCCTACAGCGTCACCTACAGGTTAACCCCTTCACTGCCAGTGTCATTTTCACAGTAATCAGTGCATTTTTATAGCACTGATCGCTGTAAAAATTACAATGGTCCCAAAATGGTGTCAAAAGTGTCCGATGTGTCCGCCATAATGTCGCAGTCACGATAAAAATCGCTGATCGCCGCCATTACTAGTAAAACAAAAAAAATATTAATAAAAATGCCATAAAACTATCTCCTATTTTGTAGATGCTATAACTTCTGCGCAAACCAATCAATAAAAGCTTATTGCGATTTTCTTTACCAAAAATATGTAGAAGAATACGTATCGGCCTAAACTGAGGAAAAAAAACGTTTTTTATATATTTTTTGGGGATATTTATTATAGTAAAAAATATAGAATTTTTTTCAAAATTGTCGCTCTATTTTTGTTTATAGCACAAAAAATAAAAACCGCAGAGGTGATCAAATACCACCAAAAGACAGCTCTATTTGTGGGGAAAAAAGGACGCCAATTTTGTTTGGGAGCCACATTGCATGACCGCGCAATTGTCAGTTAAAGCGACACAGTGCCGAATCTCAAAAAGGGGCTTGGTCCTTTAGCTGCAAAATGGTCCGGGGCTGAAGTGGTTAACCACCTTCTATTACCCCCTTCATGACCAGGGCCTTTTTTATTGATATTCAGCACTGTGCTACTAACTTTAGCCGCTTGCCAACCATATAACATATTCATACAGCAGCAAGGCGGCTCTCCTGCACCGGATCACGTACTAAGTACGTGATTCGGCACTTCCAGGTAGGGGGCGCGCGTGCACACTGCCGGCGACCCGGCTGTGCTGTGATTAAACACAGCAGATGTCGATCAGCATGCGCCGGCCAATGGATTACCACCGGCACCTGTCGATCAATCAATCAATCAATCAATTCACACAGAACTGACCTCTGCCTATGTAAACAAGGCAAAGCTCTGTCCTGTCAGTGGGGAAGTAATGAATTTTTGTTCCCTACAAAGCAGGGAAAGAAAATCCATTACTAACAAAAATAGGGTACCCACCTTCTAGTGTCTAAACTATTGCTGCTAGCCCAATATTATTAGAGAAAAAAGAGGAAAGAAACTCCCAAGGGCTTATGCACAGCTGGAAAAATTGTAAACTCTTAAATAAAGTATTTTTTCATTTGTTTATTATAAGTATCAGAATTTATTGTACATGAAAAGGATGAAAAGGATGGATCCAATTACATACAGGGGCAACATTAAAGCAGAGGTGCAGCTTGTATTTTTTTTTAAGTCAGCAGCTACTAACACTGTAGCTGCTGACTTTTAATAAGGACTAGTGTTGAGCGGACCCGAACTGTAAAGTTCGGGTCCGTACCGAATTTTGGCGTTTTCCCGACCCCGGACCCGGACCCGGATTTTGCGCTAAAGTCCGGGTTCGGGTTCGGATTCGGGAATTTAATGGCGCAGTTAGAAATGCTTCAGGGGCCAGCCAATCACCATTTGATTAGCTGGTGTGCCCTTAGAAGCCATCATAGCCATGCCTACTAATGGCATGGCTGTAATTGGTCAGTGCAACATGTGACCCAGCATGTGACCAGCTTCTATATAAGAAAGAGGCACACAGCACAGATCGTCACTCTGCTTTTAGACAGTGTAGGGAAAGGATCCTGGCTGCTGTTGCTGTGAGGGAGAGAATTATATGATAGGAGTTAGTCCTGATTCTGCAATCTACTGATAGAAAAGATAGGGAGACAGTGTAGTGTAGTGTAGTGTAGGGGCAGGATCCTGTTTGTGCTTTCAGGGAGAGAGATTTAGATAGGAGTCCAGATTGAGAGATATAATAGCTCAGCGATCTGCATAGGTTTATCTGTTTGTGTTGCAAGCTCAGTGCACCAGCACTGCATTACGTTGAGTGATACACCTATTCCATACTGTGGCTGTATTGTGCTCTTGCTAAAAGACCTATTTTGGTCAGAAAAAAAAAAAAAAAAGGCACTTTATTGTGCTTTTGCTAAAAAGACCCATTTTTGGGCCCCAAAAAAAAAAAAAGGCACTTTATTGTGCTGTTGCAAAAAAAAAAAAGGCACTTTGTTGTGCGCAAAAAAGACCTATTTTTGGGCAAAAAAAATATTTTGCAGTGTATATCTCTAGTTGTGTGAAATAACCAATTTCTATATATTTTTCTTGTACTATGCTATACTAAAAAAAAAAAAAAAAAAATTTTTTTTGAATAGCATTCTCTGCAGCTGTGCGATTCAGCGGTTATATACTGTGGTTGTGTTGTGCTCTTTCAAAAAACGCCATTTAGGGCCACAGAAAATATTTTGCAGTGTGAAATACACATGTGGAGGTGTGTAAAATAAACAATTTCTATATATTGTACAGTGCTATACTAAAAAAAACAACATTTTTTTTGAATAGCATTCTCTGCACTTCTATAGCTGTGCGATTCAGTGGTTAAATACTGTGGTTGTGTTGTGCTCTTTCAAAAAACGCCATTTAGGGCCACAGAAAATATTTTGCAGTGTGAAATACACATGTGGAGGTGTGTAAAATAAAAAATTTCTATATATTGTACAGTGCTATACTAAAAAAAAAAACATTTTTTTTGAATAGCATTCTCTGCACTTCTATAGCTGTGCGATTCAGTGGTTAAATACTGTGGTTGTGTTGTGCTCTTTCAAAAAACGCCATTTAGGGCCACAGAAAATATTTTGCAGTGTGAAATACACATGTGGAGGTGTGTAAAATAAACAATTTCTATATATTGTACAGTGCTATACTAAAAAAAACAACATTTTTTTTGAATAGCATTCTCTGCACTTCTATAGCTGTGCGATTCAGTGGTTAAATACTGTGGTTGTGTTGTGCTCTTTCAAAAAACGCCATTTAGGGCCACAGAAAATATTTTGCAGTGTGAAATACACATGTGGAGGTGTGTAAAATAAACAATTTCTATATATTGTACAGTGCTATACTAAAAAAAACAACATTTTTTTTTGAATAGCATTCTCTGCACTTCTACAGCTGTGCGATTCAGTGGTTAAATACTGTGGTTGTGTTGTGCTCTTTCAAAAAACGCCATTTAGGGCCACAGAAAATATTTTGCACTGTGAAATACACATGTGGAGGTGTGTAAAATAAACAATTTCTATATATTGTACAGTGCTATACTAAAAAAAAAAAAACATTTTTTTTGAATAGCATTCTCTGCACTTCTATAGCTGTGCGATTCAGTGGTTAAATACTGTGGTTGTGTTGTGCTCTTTCAAAAAATGCCATTTAGGACCACAGAAAATATTTTGCAGTGTGAAATACACATGTGGAGGTGTGTAAAATAAACAATTTCTATATATTGTACAGTGCTATACTAAAAAAAACAACATTTTTTTTGAATAGCATTCTCTGCACTTCTATAGCTGTGCGATTCAGTGGTTAAATACTGTGGTTGTGTTGTGCTCTTTCAAAAAACGCCATTTAGGGCCACAGAAAATATTTTGCAGTGTGAAATACACATCTGGAGGTGTGTAAAATAAACAATTTCTATATATTGTACAGTGCTATACTAAAAAAAAAAAACATTTTTTTTGAATAGCATTCTCTGCACTTCTATAGCTGTGCGATTCAGTGGTTAAATACTGTGGTTGTGTTGTGCTCTTTCAAAAAACGCCATTTAGGGCCACAGAAAATATTTTGCAGTGTGAAATACACATGTGGAGGTGTGTAAAATAAACAATTTCTATATATTTTCCTTGTACTGTGCTATACTAAAAAAAACAACCCTTTTTTTTTAATAGCATTTTCTGTAGCTGTGCGATTCAGCGGTTACGTGCTGTGGGTGTGTTGTGGTCTGGCAAAAAACGCCATTTAGGGCCACAGAAAATATTTTGCAGTGTGAAATACACATCTGGAGGTGTGTGTAAAAAAACAATTTCTATATATTTTCCTTGTACTGTGCTATACTAAAAAAAACAACCTTTTGTTTTTGAATAGCATTTTCTGCAGTTCTGTAGCTGTGCGTTTCAGCCATTACGTACTGTGGGTGTGTTGTGGTCTTCCAAAAAACGCCATTTAGGGCAAGATCCTAAATTTGGAAAATATGAGGGGAAGGTCAAAGGGACGTGGTGGCCCCGGTCGTGGTGCTGCTGGTGGAGCTCCTGTTGCAGGGAGAGGACGTGGTGGATCTGTGCCAGCTACACGCACAAGTGAAACACCTTCCTCAGGTGCGAGTAGGCGACCGAGCCTGCGGCGGTATTTTGTCACGCCTAATGAGGCTGTACCAATGTTTAGGCCAGGACAAGTACAGGCGATAGTAGATTGGGTTGCTGACAGTGCCTCGGGTTCCTTCACATTGTCTCCCACCCACTCTTCTGCTGAAAGATCAGAGTTGGCACCTGAAGCCCATGTCCATCAGTCTTTCACCTCACCCCCTTGCAAATCAGCCAAGCAGTCTGAGCCCCAAATCATGCAGCAGTCTCTTCTGCTTTTCGATGACTCTGTTAGCAGGGTTTCCCAGGGCCATCCACCTAGCCCTGCCCCAGAAGTGGAAGAGATTGAGTGCACCGATGCCCAACCACTTATGTTTCATGATGGGTACATGGGAGGACCATCGCAGCACGTCTCGGATGATGACGAAACACAGGTGCCAACTGCTGCTGCTTTCGCAATTGTGCAGACAGACATGGAGGGCAGGGGTGAAGACTGGGTGGAAGATGATGTGGAGGACGATGAGGTCCTCGACCCCACATGGAATCAACGTTATGCAGGTGACCAGTGTAGTTCGGAGGAAGAGGCGGTGGTCGCACAGAGCCACCAGCACAGCAGAAGAGGGAGCAGGGTGCAAAAACGGAGCATTCGTCCCCTAGACAGTACATCTGCTACTGCCCAACGCAGCAAGGGACCGAGCACACCAAAGCCAGGTCCAAGGACTTCCCTAGCGTGGCAGTTCTTCACACAGTGTGTTGATGACAAGACACGAGTGGTTTGCACGCTGTGCAATCAGAGCTTGAAGCGAGGCATAAACGTTCTCAACCTGAGCACAAGCTGCATGACCAGGCATCTAAGTGCAAAGCACGAGCTGCAGTGGAGTAGACACCTCAGAAACCAAGAAAGGTCTCTGGCTCCTCCTGCTTCCTCTTCTGCTGCAGTCTCGGCCTCTTCATCCACCTCTGTAGTGACAGTGGCACCTGTCACCCCGCAAACAGAGGATCTGCCAGCAACACTACCACCTGGGTCACCGACCATCTCCACAATGTCCCATGGAAGCGTTCAGCTCTCTATCTCCCAAACATTGGAGCGGAAGAGGAAGTACCCCCCTAGCCACCCGCGATCCCTGGCCCTGAATGCCAGCATTTCAAAATTCCTGGCCTTTGAAATGCTGTCATTCCGTCTGGTGGAGACGCAGAGTTTTAAAAGCCTGATGGCATTGGCTGTCCCGCAGTACGTCGTGCCCAGCCGCCACTACTTTTCCAGGCGAGCCATCCCTTCCCTGCACAACCAGGTGGGGGACAAAATCAGGTGTGCACTGCGCAACGCCATCTGTGGCAAGGTCCACCTAACTACGGATGCGTGGACCAGTAAGCACGGTCAGGGACGTTATATCTCCCTAACAGCACACTGGGTAAATGCAGTGGCTGCTGGGCCTGAGGCAGATAGCGGTTTGGCGCATGTCCTTCCACCACCGAGGATTGCAGGGCGCTTCAGTTTGCCTCCTGTTGCTAACTCCTCCTTCTCCGCTTCCTCATCCTCTACCGCCTCCTCATCCATTCAGCGTAACACCTTCACCACCAACTTCAGCACAGCCAGGGGTAAACGACAGCAGGCAGTTTTAAAACTTTCCTGTTTGGGGGAAAATCCCCACACCGCGCAGGAGTTGTGGAGGGACATGGAACAACAGACCGATGAGTGGTTGCTGTCAGTGAGCCTCAAGCCCGGCCTGGTGGTGTGCGATAATGGGCGAAATCTCATAGCAGCTCTGGGTCTAGCCGGTTTGACGCACATCCCTTGCCTGGCGCATGTGCTGAACTTGGTGGTCCAGAGGTTCCTTAAAAATTACCCCAATATGCCAGAGCTGCTGCAGAAAGTGCGGGCTGTGTGTGCGCACTTTCGGCGTTCTCACCCTGCTGCTGCTCGCCTGTCAGCGCTGCAGCGTAACTTCGGCCTTCCAGCTCACCGCCTCATATGTGACGTGCCCACAAGGTGGAACTCCACCTTGCACATGCTGGCCAGACTGTGCGAGCAGCAGCAGGCAATAGTGGAGTTTCAGCTGCAGCAATCACGCGTGAGTCGCTCTGCGGAACAGCACCACTTCACCACCAATAACTGGGCCTCCATGCGAGACCTGTGTGCCTTGTTGCGCTGTTTCGAGTACTCCACCAACATGGCCAGTGCCAATGACGCCGTTCTCAGCGTTACTATCCCAGTTCTATGCCTCCTTGAAAAAACGCTTAGTGCGATGATGGAAGAGGATGTGGCACAGGAGGATGAGGAGGAGGAGGAGGAAGCGGGATAATTTCAAAGGCTTTCAGGGCAGTCTTTCACAAGTGGCTACGAGGGTGGGTTCCTGCACCAACAAACGCCAGGTACACAATTGTCCGTCAGAAAGGGCACAGTTCTGGAGGATGACGAGGTGGAGGAGGAGATGGAGGAGGAGGAGGAGGAGGAGGAGCCATGTTCACAGCAGGGTGGCACTCAGACCAGCTCGTGGCCATTACTGGTGCGTGGCTGGGGGGATACAGAGGACACAGACGATACACCTCCCACAGAGGACAGCTTTTCTTTGCCTCTGGGCAGCCTGGCACACATGAGCGATTACATGCTGCAGTGTTTCCGCAACGACAGCCGAGTTGCCCACATTTTAACTGGTGCTGATTACTGGGTGGCCACCCTGCTGGATCCCCGTTACAAGGACAACGTACCGTCCTTAATTCCCTCACTGGAGCGGGATCGTAAGATGCGCGAGTACAAGCGCACGCTGGTAGACGCGCTGCTGGTGGCATTCCCACCTGACAGCGGGCGTACGGTGGAAGCACAAGGCGAAGGCAGAGGAGGAGGAAGAGGTCGCCAACGCAGCCGGGGCACCGGCAGCACCTCAGAAGGCAGGGTTAGCATGGCCGAAATGTGGAAAAGCTTTGTCAGCACGCCACAACAACCAGCACCACCAGCTGAGATGGAACGTCTTAGCAGGAGGCAGCATTTCACCAACATGGTTGAGCAGTATGTGTCCACAGGCCTACACGTACTGGATGACGGGTCTGCCCCCTTTAACTTCTGGGTCTCCAAATTGGGCACATGGCCTGAGCTTGCCCTTTATGCCTTGGAGGTGCTGGCCTGCCCTGCAGCCAGTGTATTATCTGAACGTGTATTTAGCACGGCAGGGGGCGTTATCACAGACAAGCGCAGCCGCCTGTCCAGAGCCAATGTGGACAAGCTCACGTTCATTAAAATGAACCAGGCATGGATCCCACAGGACTTGTCCGTACCTTGTGCAGAATAGACATGTATACCGGTGTTGTGACAAAAACTGTCCGGCCATCGGATTGTGCCCGGCCCGTACTGCGCAGGCGCAGCGCTTGCGCAGTACAGAGGACAAGGAGATTCACAAAATCTCCGAAGATGAACGGCGCCTGCGCTGTGAGTGCAGGTTCAAGCCCCACCATCCAAGAGGACATACGGTAGCACATAGTAACAGGGCCCCTCACGGGCTCGCTTCGATCGCGGCCTTGCTTGGCTCGGCTTGAACCACGGATGGTGTGGCCTTCACCTGAACTCAACACGCAGGCACCGTTAGTCTTGGGAGATTTTTGAAATCCCCTTGTCCTACATACTCAGCAAGCGCAGTACAGGGCGGACACTATTCGACAGGGGACAGAATTCGACACATCACCGGCCTTACCCAGCCATTGTTGTATTTTTGAACCAGTGTTGGCTACCTCGTCCTCCTCCACCGCCGCTTCCACCTACACAGCCACATCCACCGCCACCTCAACCTCCTACTCCATATGGACCTCGTCCTGCTAGGCCAAGATTAAAATTTTTATTTTATTTTTTTGTAGCGCACAGATCCTTTCCCCCTTACCTGCCTTTATGTTGTTGGCTCTTCGCAGGAGGGAGAAAGGCACACCGCACTACCAGCCCGTATCATCCTATATAAAGAGGTTGAGCGGTGTACTTGACGGGCCGTGTCCACAGCCGGAGTCAAAACTCCTCCAGAGGATGATTCTCACCTCTACTGTAGGTAGAGGCAAGTCCTTTAATTGCCAGTAAAGTCAATGTCCACACCAGCTGAAACTCCAACTCTTATTCTCTCATGGCAAAATAAACTGTACTCAGATAGAAAAGGTTAGAGCAAAGAAACAGGACAGCTTAAGGTGTGGAGGAGGTCCAGGCACAAACGTAGCACATTCACTTCCCTGCTTAGGTTTCTCAAACAGTTTTTGGCGCACGGTCTCTGCCACAGACATTGAGGTTGGTCTCTGCCACAGACCGGGTGTACAAGGCCCCTGCCACGGGCCTGGAGAACTTTGGTCTCAGCCACAGACCAGGGTGTATAAGGCCCCTGCCACGGACCGGTTGAATAAGGCCTCTGATACAGTCAAGGTGACCTTGAGCTTCTCCTTCTACGAACCTAGCCCATATCAAGGGGAAGACATCTCTCCAGGGAGTCAACAGACCATTCCTTCACCGTGACTCCCGCATCGGTCCATCAGAATGATCCTCCCTTCCCTGGAACAGGGTCCCCTACACGAGGCGGCTCTGGACTCCAGGCTTTACTCCCGCCCCTAGGCCTCCATACCCAGGGCAGCAAGAACTCCAGGATAGTACCTCACCCCGGGCTAAAGGTGCCCGAGATGGAACAGGAACACATGCACCCAGGCCGAAGGCACCTGGGCGCGGACCCCACTGGACATCAGCCTCCAGGCCAAAGGTCTGCCCCTTTTATATGCTCTCCCGGCATGCACAGCAGGTTCCCCGCCCCGCTGTACTACTGCCAAGAGGGGACACAAAAGGCGCCACCTGTAGGCCGCAGGGAACTGCACACCAATACTGTCCCCCGAGGACAAAATGGTCCATGAATCCTACAGAATTAGGGTATTTGAGCCTATTTACCACTCAAACACTTTCCTTAAATTTAGCACCCTGCTACATTTTTATTTCAAAGTATTTTATTTTCCCACTAGCTTATCCATTAAATTAAATAATTTATTCCAGAAAGGGCGTATTCTGGGGCATTCCCACCATATGTGTGGCATTGTGCCGTTGAGTTTCTGAGGTTCTTAATGACTTCCTGTACCTCTTCTGCTGAAAAGGGGGCCTCCAGCATATTTTTTTATTTTTTTATTTTTTTTATGTTCTTTTAAGTTATTTCCTATCCACATTTGTTTGCAGAGCACTTGCCATGTTCTTAACAACATTTTGCTGCCATTTGCAGCCCTCTAGCCCTTTCCATTACTTTTTTAGAGCCTTTTTAGTCGTCAGAAGTCCGGGTCCCCATTGACTTCAATGGGGTCCGGGTCCGGGTCCGGGTTCGGGTTAAAGTTCGGTCCCGAATCCGAACTTTTTTCCGAAGTTCGGCCGAACCCGCCGGACCCGAATATCCAGCTACCCGCTCAACTCTAATAAGGACACTTACCTGTCCTACTCGCCCACAATGTCGGTCCTGCCACGGCGATCGATCGCTGCTGCCAGGCTCTCAGCTCCTCCATCCTGACTAATGCCCCGTACACACGATCAGATTATCGTACGACAGATCGTCCGACTGTAGTTGCATTAAGCAAATATCGAATCCAATAATGAAAATGTGCGCTAGATTTTTGTCGTACGATTCCGGAAAAACCTTCCGGTGTGCGTAGCAACGTAACGTGTGACCCCTGTGTCCTTCTGGTTTATTTTCGTGTTTCTGATCATGCGTGGTGTTTGTCGATCGATTTTTATCTGACGAATACTGTACTGATTACACGATTATCGTACGATGGGCTGTCGTGCGAGCAAAGTTTTCGTGTTTGCCCCTTCGGATTTGGTTGGACAGACTGTCGTGATCGGCTGTCGAAAGCTGTGTACTAACGATCAGATTATCGAACGATCGCTCCGAAAGCGTTTTTTATCATCCGATAATCGGAATGTGTGTACGGGGCATAAGGGAAACAGGCAGTGAAGCCTTACGGCTTCACTGCCCTTTTCCTACTGCGCATGCGCCACTCGCACGGCGCTTTGTGAATGGGCGTCTTGCCTCCTAGGATACACACAGTTCCCAGAAGGCAGCGTGCCCCATTCACCAGAAGAGAAAACAGAAGTTCTCAATCCGAGGACAAGGAAGAGGCACAGCAGAAGGCAGATTAGGAGACTTCCGCATAGAAACAGGCATTTCGGGTGAGTATATAAAAAAAAAAAAATCTATTATTTTTTTCTTTTTTTTTTTAGGATTTTTAATGTATTTTTTTTTTCTGGGTGGACCTCCGCTTTAAGAGCTCTTGTATACAATTTATAATATATGATGTTCACATATACATATCTACATCTCACAATGACCATATGTAGTTAACCGTTTGGCTGCCACATACGGATCCCCTATGTGATTGATTAGTTTGTGCAAAAGTTATAGCGTCTACAAAATAGGGGATAGATTTATAGCATTTTTATTAAGATTATTTTTTTACTAGTAATGGCAGTGATCTGAGATTTTTATTGTGACTGCGACATTATGGTGGACACATCGGACACTTTTGACGCGATTTTGGGACCATTGTCATTTATACAGCTATCAGTGCTATAAAAATGCACTGATTACTGTGTAAATGACACTGGCAGGGAAGGGGTTAAGTGTGTCCTAGGGAGTGATTCTAACTGTGTGGGAGATGGGCTACCAGTGACACGACAGCGATCACTGCTCCCGATGACAGGGAGCAGTAGATCAGTGTCCTGTCACAAGGCAGAACAGGGAAATGCCTTGTTTACACAGGCATCTCCCCGTTCTGCAGCTCCGTGACTCGATCGCGGGACACCGGCGGACATCGAGTCTGCGGGTCTCGCAGGCACAGTCTTGGAGCTCACAGCGGCAAATTCAAAGCAACGTACCTGTACGTTGCTTTGCGCAGCCGTGCCATTCTGCTGACATATATGTACAGGCAGCGGTCGGCAAGTGGTTAAACATTTTTTCTTTTTTTAACATCTTTTTTATTTTTTTACTATTCTGTTTTTATTTTTGTTTTACATACTTTCATCGGAGTAGTTCAGTGTCACCATAGTTTTTTTTTACACTTTGATTGCTATAAAAATGATGATCATTGTAACAGCAATGTTTTGTACAGTCATGAATAAGTTACATTCATAACAGCTGTGATTACTAGTGATCTGTGATTGGCTACAGCTAATCACGTGGTACAGGGTGCTGTGATTGGCCCAGGTACCATGTGATAGCTGTGGGTCAATCACATCATAGGAAAACAGCTGTTAGGAATGAATTAATTCATACCAGCTTTGTTGACGTTGTGATCATGTGATTGCATAGCGATCCTAGGGCGGTATTCCAGTACCTACCTACTACCTACTTCTGTTAAGCAGGAGTGGCAGCACATGGATCGAAATTTGGCCAGTCCTTGCTAAACGGGCCCCAATGACAGCTAATATTGACTATTTGGCACCAGGTACTTTACAGCCACCTCCAGGGGTACCCCTTTGTCAGGGACCCATATGCCCAGCCACTATTGAGGCTGTATGCATGATAGCTAATGCTGATGTAGCGATACCCCCCTCTCTGAGATCGGGCTGCTGGTTTTGTTTTGGGTCTGGCAAACTACCTCCAAGGCTTCCGTTGTCAGGGTATAGAAAGTCTCCAGAAAGGCCAATGTCCACACCAATGTAAAACCCAACAATAAAGCCCTGTACACACGATCGGATTTCCTATGGATTCTAATCCGATGGATTTTTCCATCGGAAATCCGATGAAGCTGACTTCCATCAGTCTTGCCTACACACCATCAGTCAAAAATCCGACCGTCCCAAACGCAGTGACGTAAAACACTCCGGCAAGCCGAGAAAAATTAAGTTCAATGCTTCTGAGCATGCGTCGACTTGATTCTGAGCATGCATAGGTTTTTTGTCCGATGGAGTTTCACACAGACGATCGGAATTTGCTATCGTTTTTTTTCCCATCGGATAAATTTAAAACATGTTCTATTTTTTCTCACCGATGGAAAAAAGACAGATGGGGCCCATACACGATCGGTTTGTCCAATGAGAAAAGTCCATCGGACTGTTTTCATCGGCAAAACCGATCGTGTGTACACAGCATTAGGCTTTATTTTCTTTGCTGAGGGAACTTGAGAGGAAAGTAGGAAACGAGAGAAAAACAGGGGAAGGTTCAGGCACGCAGCACTAAAGGCACAACATCGCCACTCAAGCCTGAGTGGGTATTGTTCACCCGGATATTCCTTTTCACTGGTCCTAGCAGCCAGGATGATGCACGGATCAACTTTATCTGAGAACTTAAGGATGCGATCAGGAATCCTCTGCCACAGGATTGTCAAAGTCCCGAACCTCCCAGCCAAGCAATAGAGAGAGAACCTTTATGCCAGATCGGCGTATTGCAGGGCTTAAAGCAATGGATCCCTCCTTAGGTGAGTCTCCAGGCCTCCTCCCGAGACAGCAGTACCGTCGCCAGTCTCCTCTGGGGCAGATCCTCCACTGGCCTCCTTTCCTAAGAGTGGGCTTCCCGCAGGTGGGTATCCTGGGATCCCTTCCAAAGGTATAGGCCCCAGTCAGCAGAGCTGGGCCTACCAGGTAGCGATGTGGCCTCGGGCTGAAGGTGCCAGGGGCTAGAACACACACACACACCCCGTGCCATGCGGGCCACGAGGCGCGCACACAGGACCCCAATCAATGGCGTCTGCCCCTTATGTACCCTCGCCCAGCATGCACAGCGGGTTAACCATGCCCACTGCACGGCTGCTGAGAAAGGACGCCCAAGGTGTTGTGATACCCCTGTTGTTCAACCTGGGCCGGGGGTGGCAGTGCCACCTACAGGCGAACAGGGAACATTACTGCCAGGCAGTATCACACCCAGAGCAGAAGCAATTTTGAACAATCAACTGATCTGAGCCCAACTATGGCTCAGACATATCCCGAAATTTACACATAGCGTCCCAACCATTTGGGAAGGGCGCTACACTGATACTGGTAAAGTTTGCTGCAGTATAGTGAATTGTCCTGCTATAGGCCAGAGTTCACCCTATTTAGGTCTACATCTTTAAATGTGTTCAGTTGCCTGCCTTATTTCCTGAATACTGATATGGTGTGGTGTGTCTGTGGTGACCGAGCAGTTTAAGGAGTTATGGCAGAACAGGAGACCCATAATGTCCAGCGACTCCTGCAGGAGGCTACTTAAAATGATTGTAAAGGCTTGTTTTGTTTTTTTTGCTATAAAAATAATAAACATTTTATACTTACCTCCTCTGTTGCAGTCGATTTGCACACAGGAGCCCGGATCCTCCTCTTCTTGGGTCCCTCTTCTGTGATCCTGGCCCCTCCTTCCTGTTCAGTGCCCACACAGCAAGCAGCTTGCTATGGGGGCACTGGAGGTGAGTCACAGCTCCCTGTGTCCAGTCAGCCATGGAGACCCGACCCGGCCCCGCCCGCTCTTTCCCCTGATTGGCTAGCTGACTTTGATTGACAGCAGCAGGAGGCAATAGCGCCGCTGATGTGTCTCAGCCAATCAGGATGGAGAACCATGGACGGCTGAGACACTTGTGGACATCTCTGGACAGGAACCTCAGGTAAGTATTAGGGGGGCTGCTGCACACAGAAAGCTTTTTATCTTAATGTATAGAATGCATTACGATTAAAAACTTTCTGCCTTTACAACCCCTTTAACTTAAAAAGGAAAAAAGAAAAATCCAACAGTAACTGAGCAATACTTTTACAAAACATTTGTGAGTTCCAACTCACAAATAAATCCTTGAATTTCGTTTGTATGCACAAAGGGCGCTAAATGGCAATACTCTCTTTAATCATTGCCCTATTCATACGCTAATCAAAGGAACATATGTAGGCGCCATGGGTAGCGTGAACACGCACTGCCAGCAGTCTCTTTCTCTAATTACTGCCCTGTTCAAATGCTAATTACTACAATGATCAAGGGACATTATTGGAATCACTTGGACATCTGATCTCTAGGATGGTGTCTTCACCAAGGCTCTTCTATGTAAGAATGCTGCCTCAATGATTACACATCATTAAACATGATTGTACCTGCTGCGAGGATGTTTGTCCACACAGAGCGGGCAGAAATAACAGAAAGGTTTTACACGTATAATAAAAATTTGTGTGCACCCGAAAATTCATCTGACTTACCTGTAGTGGGGTTAAATAAACCCGCTTCTTGCGACTTTTGAAGAATTTGATGGAACCCTGCTGAATGAAAAAGAAATGTATGTGACAAAATAGACAAACATATGCAGCAGTGCATTTGAAATTATTTGAACATTTTCTTTTTATTCCTCTGACATGTTTCATAGAACTTTGCAGAGTACATTGAAATATTCACAGCAGGAACTTACAGTCTAATGTCCCTTTTCACATTCATACAAGCAATCATACATGATCACACAAAGACCAGTTTGGTATAAAAAAGAATTAACATATTGGAAGGTTTAAGACTGTGAAAAGATATCAGAGCACCAGGATTATCTAATGCATGTGTAGCGGGGTATTCCCCTTTAATATCCAGAGACTACATTTCCCAAGACATCTTACATCACCCAGGGTGCATTGCCCCAGAGCAAGGACTGCTGGGGCGGTCTTTATAAAGGGGAGGCGGAGTTTATTCTGTCTCTTTGGACACCTCCCGGCTAGCAAGCAAGAACTCTGTCTGAGACTGCTGAAAACCCAGGCCTGAAGCCTGGGCACTTTCTTCCAAAGAGCCCCCCGCCAGCCTAGCGGAATCTGAGAGACATCTTTTCATCCTTGCTGTACTGTACCAGGAGGACCGAAGACCCAGATGTCGATGGATCCATGTGCCTAGACGTATCAGCGGAGGAGACGGACTGGGACTGGTCCGGTTGGTGAGAGAGCACTTGCTCGCAGACAAATACTGTATTTCTACTACCCTGTTGGATTACAAAGTTTTGTTCATCAAGTGCACCACCGAGTTTTGCTAGCGAAGATTCCTTTACAGAACTTCCATTTAGTTCAGTCAGGCCTGACTGTATAGGTAGACATTGCTGGGCATCAGTCTGCCCACGAGGGGAAGTAGCTGAAAAAGGGTGTCGATAGAGTTGCATAGCAATACCTGTCTATTCTGTTTGTTTGAATACTGTTTATTGCAGGGAGCTGCAAATAATCTTATACTCTTGTTTATTACTTGCCCATTATACTCTTGTTTATTATTTGCCCATTAGTCTCAGTAAATATACCTGGGTCAAGTACATTGGTGTCTGTTTCTTTTACTTTATACAGAAGTTTAAACGTTTTACTGTGTGTGTTTGCCATAGGACTGTGTCACCCAGAGTTGCCGGTCACGCAGTCCTATCTCCCCTTACTAGCTGTGCCACGGGAGGGTAGAGCCGATTGCCAGTGGTTGACAGCGGTGCACTACAGGGCCCAAGAAATCAATACCAGCAGCCCTCTTAACTGGGGGTACCGCTATACAAGCATATATAGCACCCCCTTTACCAGGAGGTCCATTAACCGCTTGCCACCCGGCGCATGCAGATATACGTCTGCAGAATGGCACGGGCAGATGGACGTAACTATATAGGCCCCCTTTAAGAAGTGGTTGTTGTGGACACGCGCGCCGCCGATCTCCGTGAGCCCGACCGCGGGTCCCGTGGACTCAATCGCCGCGGGCATACCCGCGATCGTCTCACGGAGAGATAGAACGGGGAGATGTTAGTGTAAACACAACATCTCTCCGTTTTGCCTAGTGACACTGTCACTGATCCTGTTCCCTGTCATCGGGAACACGATCAGTGACGTGTCACAGCAAGTCACGTCCCCTAACAGTAAGAATCACTCCCTAGGACTAGGTTACACTTAACCCCTACAGCGCCACCTAGTAGTAAACCCCTTTACTGCCAGTGTAATTTTTACAGTAATCAGTGCATTTTTATAGGACTGATCGCTGTAAAAATGACAATGGTCCCAAAATGATGTCCGATATGTCCGCCATAATGTCGCAGTCACGATAAAAATCACTGATCGCCATCATTACTAGTAAAAAAATATATATATATTAATAAAAATGCCATAAAACTATCCCCTATTTTGTAGATGCTATAACTTTTGTGCAAACCAATCAATAAACTATTATTGCGATTTTTTTTTACCAAAAATATGTAGAAGAATCCGTATCGGCCTAAACTGAGGATAAAAAATGTTTTTTTATATATTTTTTGGGGATATTTATTATAGCAAAAAGTAAAAAATATTGAATTTTTTTCAAAATTGTCGCTCTATTTTTGTTTATAGCGAAATTGGGGAAATTTGGGACTTTACATGAAGTAAGTGTAGCGCACCAACCCCAGACTTTACCTGCTTTTCTTCTGCTTGGCTCCTCCGCAGGAAAAGAATGAGGCACACCGCA
The DNA here is from genome assembly GCA_029206835.1 of Rana muscosa. Taxonomy (NCBI): domain Eukaryota; kingdom Metazoa; phylum Chordata; class Amphibia; order Anura; family Ranidae; genus Rana; species Rana muscosa. The sequence goes on from CM055118.1 coordinate 457,079,127, forward strand.
CCACAAGCCCGTACCCTCCTGAATAGGGAGGTTGAGTGCTGTTAGTTTCTCGGGCCTGCCTGCGACTGGTGTGAAAAAGGCCTCCAGTGCTGACCTCGTTTCTGCAGTAGTCAGAAACAAGTCTTTAATTCTCCCCAGTAAGCAACTGTCCACACCAACTGAAAGGTCCAACACTTGTTTATTCCTTCTTGCACAATAAACAGTCTCTTTTAGAGCAGACGGGTTGAGACAAACCCTGAGTCAGATAAGGTGGGAGGAGGTCCAGGCACAAACTTAAATTTGGGTTTCTCCTGTTCTGAATAGCACTAACAGGCTTGGCGCACGGTCGCTGCCACTGACCATGAGGGGGTCCCTGTCACAGACCAGGTGAATAGGGCCTCTGCCACAGGCCCGGTTGTTGGGTCTATGCCACCGACCAGATTCACGATGAATTACCTTCTAGAAGTAATGACCCCTGTCAGGGAAAAGGACATCCATCCGGAGAGTTACCAGAGGCCCCACCGTCACCAGCAATACTGAACTGTGTCACCTCCCTGGCCTCCTCGTCCTAGATTCGGGCACCCACTTCAGGGGGGCACCCTAGGATCCCTCGATCCCTTGTGGGACCCAGTCGAAGGTACTGGGCCCCGGGCCTCTCTCTCGAAGTACCTCACCCCAGACTGAAGGTGTCTGAGATGGAACAGCAGCTCCGTCTCTGGGCCTAGAGCACCCAGAGACCACCCGACAGGCCTCCGGGCCTAGGGCACCCGGAGGCGACACATCCGCACCAAGGCTTAAGGTGCCTGAGCGCGGAACCAACGACCCCTCTGGAAGATGGCCGCCCCCTTTTATATCCTCTCCCGACAGGCACAGCCGGTTTCCCCGCCCCACCGTACCACTGCCGAGAGGGGACAAAAAGGACACAACCTCGTACTGCAGTTCAACCCGGGCCCACGGCAACAGCGCCACCTATAGGCCCCAGTGAACTTAACCACCAGTACTATCTCCCAGGGATAGAAATGGTCCTTAAGACCTAACAATTGGTACATCTGAGCCTGGCTACCACTCAGATGCTTCCCCCTAAATGTAACCACCCGCTACATAAGTAAGCTTCCATCCCGGGTTTGAGTAGAAAATAAATAAAGCGGAATTTTTGTTTTATAGCGCAAAAAATAAAAACCGCAGAGGTAAGCTCTATGTGTGGGAAAAAAAGTACGTCAGTTTTGTTTGGGAGCCACGTCGCGCGACAGCGCAATTGTCAGTTAAAGCGACGCAGTGCCCAATAGCAAAAAGTGGCCCGGTCATTTAGCAACAAAATGGTCCGGGGCTTAAGTGGTTAAGGGCGCACGGGTGCCGCCTCCCCTTCCCATCCCCGCTGCCACCCCCTATCCGGGCGCATGAATTACAGTGGCGGGGGTGTTTTTTATGAAGCACCTGATTAGAGCCAGAGGGTGGGCTCCAATAGCAGAGCATAAGCTATGATTAACCACTTCAATACAGGGCACTTTCACCCCCTTCCTGCCCAAGCCATTTTTCAGCTTTCAGCACTGTCACACTTTGAATGACAATTGCGCGGTCATGCAACACTGTACCCAAATGGTGGTATTTGATCACCTCTGCGGTTTTAATTTTTTGTGCTATAAAGAAAAGAAGAGGGACAAGTTTGAAAAAAACACATTATTTTTTACTTTTTGCTATAATAAATATCCATAAATATCCAATTTTGAGCTTTCAGCGCTGTCGAAATTTGAATGACAATTGCGTAGACATGCTACACTGTACCCAAACAAATTTTTTATAATTTTGTTCCCACAAATAGAGCTTTCTTTTGGTGGTATTTGATCACCACTGCGATTTTTATTTTTTGCGCGACAAATAAAAAAAAGTGAAAATTTTGAAAAAAAATTAGTTTTTCTTTGTTTCTGTTATTTTTTTGTAAATAAGTAAGTTTTCTTCTTCAATGATGGGCACTGATATGGCTGCACTGACGGGCACTGATAAGGCGGCACTGATGGGCACCGATGAGGTGGCACCAATGAGGTGGCACTAATGGGCACTGATGATGGCCACTGATAGGCGGCACTGATAGGCGGCACTGATGGGCACTGATAGGTGGTACTGGTATGCGGCACTGATGGGCACTCATAGGCGGCACTGATGGGCACTCATAGGCGGCACTGATGGGTACTTATGGGTGGCACTGACAATTTTTTGGTGCCATGATGGTGCCAGTCAGTGCTCATTTGTGGGCACTGATTGGCATATGTTGTGCATACATTTGTACATGTGGATGGCCATGGGGGACTTACCTGGCCATCCACATGTTAGGTGCTTCCCTGGTGGTCCTGGGCGGCATCCTGGTGGTCCAGTGTGGGCATCCGAGGGGGGGCTGCGCTGATAAACAATCAGCGCAAACCCCCCTGTCAGGAGAGCCGCCGATCGGCTCTCCTCTACTCGCGTCTGTCAGACGCGAGTGAGGAAGAGCCGATCAACGGCTCTTCCTGTTTACATCGTGATCAGCCGTGATTGGACACGGCTGATCACGTGGTAAAGAGCCTCCACCGGAGGCTCTTTACCGAGATCGGTGTTGAGGCACCGCACCACCGATCGGCGCGATGCGCGCCCCCACGGGCGCACGGCGGCTGTTATCCTGCTGGACGTCATATGACGCCCAGTCAGGATAACTGAACCAACGCCCGGCCGTCATTTTGCTATAGGCCGGGCGGGAAGTGGTTAAACAAATTTTTTCCACAGTTTAGGCCGATATGTATTCTTCTACATATTTTTGGTTAAAAAAAAAATCGCAATAAGTGTATATTGATTGGTTTGCGCAAAAGTTATAGCAGCTACAAAATAGGGGATAGATTTATAGTATTTTTATTATTATTATTTTTTTACTAGTAATGGCGGCGATCAGCGATTTTTATCGTGACTGCGATATTGCGGCGGACAGATCGGACACTTTTGACACTATTTTGGGACCATTCACATTTATACAGCGAACAGTGCTATAAATATGCACTGATTACTGTATAAATGTGACTGGCAGGGAAGGGGTTTACACTAGGGGGCGATCAAGGGATTAAATGTGTTCCCTAGGGAGTGATTCTAACTGTGGGGGGAGGGGACTGACTGGGGGAGGTGACCGATCGGTGTCCCTATGTACAAGGGACACACCATCGGTCTCCTCTCCCTGACAGGACATGGATCTCTGTGTTTACACACAGAGATCCACGGTCCTGCTCAGTTACTGGGCAATCGATGGCTGCCAGGCACGCGCATCGGGTCCCCAGTGATGCGGCGGCGCACGCCCCCTAGTGGCTTGGGAAGATGCAACGTCATATGACGTCCGACCAGAACAAAAGCGTCTTCTTCCTGCCGTCATATGACGGCGGGCAGTGGACAACTGGTTAAGCATCGATATTGATGTGAAACGTGTTAGCCTGTCTGTACCTTTCCTCACCATGATGTAACAGATTTTGGATCTTCTACACTGTTTTGACACAAATAAAGGGTGTTATTTAGAGTGTGGTCGTTCAGCTGTTTTCTTCAATTTTCTACACGATTGCAGAGCCTGCACCTGAAGTTGTGAGTAGGGAGGGCGGCCATTAGAGACACCAACTTGCTTGGAGCGACATCGCTATCGGAGAGCATTGCGCTCGGAGCCCATCCAGGTGTGTTAGAATAGCGAATGAATATTCACTATTCTAACTGAATCGCCTCTCTGCCAATCAGAAAGCACGGGTCTGATACCTGTTTCCCGACTGGCTGAAAGGACAGGCGATCCTATTGGATGCCTAGGAGGAGGAGGAGGGAGATGCTTGGCAGAAGCCGCCGCATTGCACAGGAGGAGGGAGAAAGAAAGCTGCCGCTCGCCAGACACGCTACCCGCCCGCCCCCTTCGTAGATGGGGTTAGTCCGGGGCTTTGCTGTCCCGACCGTCCTCTGCGGGGGGGGGGGGGTTGCCACAGACCGACCGGGGGGGTGGTTGTTTTCCGCCCCCCCAAAAGAAAAAACTACAAGCCCACACTGCCCCTTAAACTCCTAAGGCAGGATGTCACCTCCAGAGGCAAGGGCAGGCTATGGCTAAAATGAGAGACTGAGAAATACTATTGGGCTCAAATCATGTTTGTCTTTTTGGAGTTTTATTGCTGAATGGGTAAGGAGGTGAGGGTTAGGGGTCCCAGATACCATTTCAGATCACTTACAGACTCTATAGATCCAGATCAATGTCCAGCTTCACAGTGTCAGAACCTTTAAGCTGACACGGTAACACTGTAAGCATTGCTAACTCAGGAAAAGAGAGTAAGCACATGGCCTGTCCCAATTATTTATATCCTCCACCAGCATGCACCAGTGGCCTAAAACTCCTACTGGATTGGCCGAAGGAAATATACATTTTTATAGCTCAATCTCGTTTATGAAATTTCATACTATGGCCAGTGACACTTACATCACAACCCAACTAAAACTTAGGGAAAAAACAGGGGAAGAACTACACAATTAGTCAGCGCTGACTACCACCCAGGCAAAAACTAAATGTAGGCTGGTAGCCCCTGTTTATGACAAGTGGGCTATATACATATACAGTGGAACCTTGGATTACGAGTGTAGCGGGGTCTCTAAATTTAGGTGGGACACTCAGGTGTGTAAGTATGGGAATAGTGGACCACTTGTGTTCGTGGAGGATTGGATGTTATCAAGTCGCAACCAGTTGGCTACTGAAGCACTGTTTATTGTGAGATGTACAATAAAGCCTTAGGCCTGGGTGCGGGCGGTTCTGGATTCCGGCCCAGGCGCCCTAGGCCTGACCGGAATGGAGTTGGAGTCCATCCCAGGCACCTTCAGCTTGGGGTGAGGTACTAAACTAGGAGGCCTGGGGTCCAGTGACTTTGACTGGATCCCGCGAGGGTGGAGACGTCCGAGGGTCCCTGAGGTGGATGGGGCCCATGTCTGAGGCGAGGAGGCCGGGGAGGTTACCCGTCCGGAGAGTCTGGAGCAGCATCAACCTAGTGACGGATGGGCCTCTGGTAACTCCCTTGGAGGGACATCTTCCCCTGATAGGGGCCGCAGCGCAGCGAAGGTACTCCTATCTACGTTCTCTTGAGTCGCTGGTAGAGACTCTCAAGTTCTAAGTCCTTTATAGCTAATAACCAGGATAGTGCCTCGACCTGCTCATTCCCCGTATCAAAATGTTATCAAGTCGCAACCAGTTGGCTACTGAAGCACTGTTTATTGTGAGATGTACAATAAAGCAAGAGTTGGACTGTGATCGGTGTGTGGAACTCTGGTTAATGAGAGCAGAGGGAAGTGTTGACGCAGCGGGACTTGATTCTAGACAAAAGCACATAGGCCCGAGGAAATATCTGGTACTGGCCTTCACCTCACCCACAGCTATGGGGAGGACATGGGCCGTAGCGCATCTCACCCTGTCGTGTGACATACCCCTAGACAAAGGAGATGGGGTGAGGCCGCTACCCGTGGGGGCTCGTGAGTCCGGGATGATATGTGTTTTAACTTTGGAAGAAAGAATGGCTGTGTCTGGACTTTGCTGCCCGGAGGAGTTCCGAGCAGGTCGGCCATGTGATTGGTCAAAGTGCATCCCTGCTCAAAGTCGTGGAAATGACCCTAGGACGGGAAAGGCCCATGCAGAGGAGCGAGAAGAGGGAGGAGTCCAGCCGTGTGAAGTACTACATGTGGGGGCTTTTATTGCACTGCGCCACGAGGCACCCTGTGACTGTACAGTTTGTGGGCGGAGCTTGATGGAAGCCTGAGAAAACGTGCAGGTCATGGGAGGAGTCTGGCCATGTATAGGAACTCACGTGGAGACTTTGGCGCGTGGTCAGTGCGTGATGGAGCAGCAGACAGTCGGGATGGCCTCAAGCTCCCCGTGGATTCCGGTTCCCTACCCCACGAAGATGACTACGTTCGCTGCTCCCCTTACAGACACGGGGATAAGACTCATGCCCCGAGGACAGTTGGCTTTGTACTCATGCAGAGACACGGAGGCCCTCGGCGTGATCTGTCCCGGATGCTCGGGACTGGTGGTCCACCTGAAGCCATTCGGGCGTTGCGAGGCATGCAAAGAGTTCTTGTTCGAGGTGGAGCCATCCACAGTAAGGCCCCGGGCCCTTCGCCTCAACAGCCTCACAGGTACCGCTACTCTAGAAGGAGAGATCCAGGCCTTTGCGGAGGTTCCCGTAAGCACTGACCAGGGCGATGTGACTGCCCAATCAGAGACTGAGAGAGAAAAATCCGAGGATGCTGCTTCGGTTACTACAGATTCTCTGCTCCCACCTCCGAAGAGGAAAGTTGGCCTGGTGCAGGCCTCCTGTGGTCGTGGTCGAGCTTCACCCCGTCGCTTGCCTGGCCTGGATGGATCCGGTTGGAAGAGTCCTGGACATCCCAGTTCTACAAAAGGTCAAGGTGAGCCAGGGGCTGGGACTGTGGTGGTGGTTGGAGGTGTCGGGGGTCCACAGCCGGTGGAGCCCACAAGGGAGGGTAGTACCACATCTACCAGAGACTACCTTCCCGCCGAGATGTATGACACTTCCGACCTAGAGTCGCTGTCAGATTGTGGAGATGACGGTGAGATTGATGAACTGTTTCATCGGAAGGGCTGGGACAAATGCCCATTGCCTGTGTTACGTGTACCGCAGGATTCCCCTATGTCAATAGGAGACAGCACGCCCCGGGTACAAGCCTCGGAGTCTACGAGGAAGTCTAGTCCTCAAAGTGCCTTCCCACAATCTACAACATCGCCCGTCTTGGTGGCGGGGATGCAGCGAGCCTCACTACGAGCACCGAGAGAAAAGCCATCAGAGGTAGTGAAAGTACCTCGGCACCCGGAGGCCATCGTTCAACCTGGAGAAGGTGAGCGGGAAGCCATGCCTCCTTTGGCCAGATTGCAACGACTTTTCTCACAGAGAGTTGCCCGTGAGTATGGGTGGGAATATCCCTACTTGCCTCGGGACTTACTTTTTGAAGTTGAGGTCATACGCCAGAGATGGTATGACGAATTTGTTTGGGAAAAGCTCAAAGTACCCCATGCACGAAGATATTTGTCCTGTTGAAAAAGTTTCGGGACTGCAGAGCAGATTGGATGTGGGGCCGCCATATCCACGCAGACAAGGTGCGCATCTGCAGGAAAGATGGAGAGGATGCTGACTATTCGATTGAGGTTTTTGATAAACATCTGAAGCCCTTGTTCTTGCCTGACCCGAAGTTCTATTTGTGAGAAGAGACTCACTTGTTGTTTCCTTTCCTACAATCTTCTAGAAGTGTTCTTGCCGGAGCATTCGAACTGTGCCCTAGTTTTTTATTTGGGCTTTTGTTTTCTACTCTTTGGAGGAATGAGAGCAGTTTTTGTTTGTTCTCTCTTCCTCACGACTCAAAGACAGACTTTGGGGTAGAATTAGTGTAGGGACGCAGGAAGAATGAAGATTGCACCAAGTGTCATTACCGCGGCACTGTCACCAGGTGGCAGTGTTGTGCAACGGCTGTTTGTTTTTTTTACACGCGCATCACTTTACTCATTGGAGTGAATGGGTCTATTGGTTGATGGACCCATTCATTCCAAATTAACACAAAAATGTCAGGATGTGGCTTTACTTGTTTGTTGTTTTTTTTTCCCTTCTGCAGGAGATTCGTCTGTCAAGACTGCTGAGTATGGGGTGGTTCTTAGACAGTGAAGGGAGGGATTGTATATGTGTACATGATAGATGTTTTTAGGGAAAAGCTTTATTGTTTTACATTCCCTTTCCCCTTTGAGCAGGTCTTGGTATGGTTGAGGTTCAAAAATTTAGGGATAGCCTCTGGGGCTAGGCTTGTGTCATCACTCCATGGGAGACTTGGGTTTGCACCAGACGCTGGGGACCAGCGTCAAATCACAGGGGGGAGTATGTAGCAGGGTCTCTAAATTTAGGTGGGACACTCAGGTGTGTAAGTATGGGAATAGTGGACCACTTGTGTTCGTGGAGGATTGGATGGTGTAATAATCTCCTTGGCCTCTGGGTGGCGGGGTACCTGGAGGCTCAAGGTAGATTTGCCATTACAGTGCTACCCTTTTTGTCCCTTTCCAGAGATGGTACGGCGAGGGCGGGGAACCTGCCATTGTGTGGATGGGAGGAGATAAAAGGGGGAGACGCCCTAACCACGAGGTCTGTCTTCCGGAGGATCTTCTTCACGCGCCCAGGCACCTTAGGCCTGGGTGCGGGCGGTTCTGGATTCCGGCCCAGGTGCCCTAGGCCTGACCGGAATGGAGTTGGAGTCCATCCCAGGCACCTTCAGCCTGGGGTGAGGTACTAAACTAGGAGGCCTGGGGTCCAGTGACTTCGACTGGATCCCACGAGGGTGGAGACGTCCGAGGGTCCCTGAGGTGGATGGGGCCCATGTCTGAGGTGAGGAGGCCGGGGAGGTTACCCGTCCGGAGAGTCTGGAGCAGCATCAACCTAGTGACGGATGGGCCTCTGGTAACTCCCTTGGAGGGACATCTTCCCCTGATAGGGGCCGCAGCGCAGCGAAGGTACTCCTATCTACGTTCTCTTGAGTCGCTGGTAGAGACTCTCAAGTTCTAAGTCCTTTCTAGCTGATGCTATAGTAACCGCTGGCGAGATCGCAGTGGTTTAGCTAATAACCAGGATAGTGCCTCAACCTGCTCATTCCCCGTATCAAAATGTTATCAAGTCGCAACCAGTTGGCTACTGAAGCACTGTTTATTGTGAGATGTACAATAAAGCAAGAGTTGGACTGTGATCGGTGTGTGGAACTCTGGTTAATGGGAGCAGAGGGAAGTGTTGACGCAGCGGGACTTGATTCTAGACAAAAGCACATAGGCCCGAGGAAATATCTGGTACTGGCCTTCACCTCACCCACAGCTATGGGGAGGACATGGGCCGTAGCGCATCTCACCCTGTCGTGTGACATACTCCTAGACAAAGGAGATGGGGTGAGGCCGCTACACAAGCATAATCCGTTCCAGTAGAATTCTCGTAATCCAAAGCACTCGCATATCAAAGCGAATTTCCCCAGTGAGTATAGGCAAAAACTGTAGAAAGTAAACAGTAAAATTAAAATTTTATACTCTCGGTCGCCTTATACAATGGAAAATACAGTACCTGTATACTGAAAATGTTAAAACTATTAATAAATAAAAGTAACAAGATACAGCCATTAATATAATACAAAATAGTGTAGCGCTGTGAAATATACACAATATCATAAAAATCACGTGTGAAAACATACAAATATGTATGAAGAAAATTTACGACCATAAACATGGAATCCAATCAGAGTTTGTGATTCAAATGGTGGAGTATAAGGATGATAACTCAACCTTAAAGCAAAAAGGAATAAAAAATCCCAAAGCAGTAAATTGTTTGTTAGAGTGTTGGCAGCTTCTTTAAAATTCTCTATTGGTTTGGCACAGTTTTTTTTCCTTTACTTTCACAAGATACAGCCACTGACTGTTCAAAAATTCCATTTACAGTGTTCCTCAGTGTGTACCGTCTTTTCCGGCGTATAAGACGACCTTTTACACCGGAATTACACAGTCAAAAACCGGGGGTCGTCTTATACGCCGGGTGAAGCAGCTGCCCAATAGATATCAGCCCGCCGGGTGCTCTGTAAAGCTGTATGTAATTTAGTATGTGCGCCGCTCAGCCAATCCCGGCGGGCGATGCACTCTGTTGATGACTAGAGCCTGCTAAGCCTGCTCGGATTGGCAGAGGTTGTTACTCCAATCCGAGCAGGCTTAGCAGGCTCTGTAGTCATCAACAGAGTGCATCACCTGCTGGGATTGGCTGAGCGGCACACATACTGAATTACATACAACTTTACAGAGCACCCGGCGGGCTCTGGCCTCTTAGTTTTTGACCGGTTTTACCGCACAAGGGTGTCGTACAACGGGGGTTGTCTTATACGGTGAGTACAGCACTAAACCACCATTTTAAACTGCATATTAGGGGGTCGTCTTATGTGCCCAGCCGCCTTATACGCCGGCAAATACGGTATGTGCTAATAGTTTATCGCTTACTCAAAGGAAGAAGAATGGTCATGCAGGGTGGGAACAATTCTTTAAAATGTAGTCTGTTTTCCTAAGGAAATATGTATTGTGAATATGTTGGATTTAAACTGGATTGAAGGCCCATTCATAGCATGTGGTTATGACTAAGGCCTTATAGGCTGAAACGCGTCAACCTTTCCTATTTGCGTTTGTCTACTGTGGCTTGTCAATAAATACATCAAATTTTTTAGAGCAACGACCGGAGTGCGGATCATCTTTTCTTCATTTACTTCTACTCAGCCAGCGACTGTGGATCGAGCGCCTGGGAGCTCTGCTTTCTGTCGATGTATGGGTAGTAGCACTGACTTTTTTGTTTATATTCCATTCATAGCAATGCCTGGTAAAATATATGTTTAACTGTGCATTCCTGCAGCTTACATGTAAGGGTCCCCCATTGGGCAGCATCTCCCGTCTAGCTGACGCCAGACCTTCCCCACTTTTTCTTGGATGTGATAGTCTCCTACCTGTTGTTTAGGAGATACTCTGCCATATTGTATCACATTTCTCCCAACCTGAGGCCTGCCTTCTCCATATTCCCAGCCTGAATAACCGAATGTCCAGTCCAGTTGCATTTAAATTTCAATATGTTTATTAATTTTTACATAAATAACAGTTTCAAAAACATAAGATAACTCTAAACCTCCCTGAATTGGGCGTGTAATAGGTAAATATTTTCTGGTAGTTACAGTGGGGCAAAAAAGTATTTAGTCAGCCACCAATTGTACAAGTTCTCCCACTTAAAAAGGTGAGAGAGGCCTGTAATTGTCATCATAGGCATACCTCAACTATGAGAGACAAAATGTGGAAACAAATCCAGACAATCACATTGTCTGATTTGGAAAGAATTTATTTGCAAATTATGGTGGAAAATAAGTATTTAGTCACCTACAAACAAGCAAGATTTCTGGCTCTCACAGACCTGTATCTTCTAATACACTTCGTCTGGACCCCAGACGAAGTGTATTAACACGAAACGCGCCGGGAGGACTCCACTGCCGCTTATTTTATACAAGCGCTTGAAATTCCAGCTAAATGTTACACCACGTGCCCAAAACCATTTCCCCTGGGACTTCATTTGAATCTGTTTTTACGGAGGCCATGAGATACATCCATTGAGGATTTCCCAGCTTCACCATACTGGTTATAACAACCCATGCCTGTTGGGCTCACGGAGACGTAAGTTCCCCTGAGTAAATTTTTTCTGGTAAGCTTGCACTTTTACCGGTGGTGGGTCTGCACATCCTACATAAGGAGTCACGATTTACTGTCTACAAGAGTAACTTAGAAGATATTGATGTTCTTTCTTCACAGTCATATTATTGACACTTGGTGGACTATTTACTAATTCATTCATGGACTAAAAGTTTTTTCATATTTATGTAGCGGGGGTCCTAAAGTTAGGGATTGCTATGCTAAATTTAGGGGTGATTCGAGTGGTAGTTGGCTTGAATCTTTCAATTTACTGGACTCTGCCTTGCTGCTGTTTCACCTGGCATGCAGTTCCCCTTAGAAGTATGGGAAGCGCTGTCACTTGTACTCGGGGTTGAACCACAGGTGATGGAGTGGCGATTGAGTGTCCTCTCTCGGCAGCCGTGCAGTGGGTGGGGTCTGCCTGCTGTGCATGCCGGGAGAGGATACATAAGGGGCAGACGCCGCCTGGGGTTCGTCGGTTCTTCTTGGCTCCAGAGTCGGAGTCCTGGTGCGTGGCGCATGGCCCTCCAGGCCATGGGGCCACGTGTGCTTCAGTCCCAGGCACCTTTAGTCCTGGGACTGCAACTTCAGCCCTGGGCCCAGCACCTTTAGCTGGAGCCCACTTTGGGAGGAGGAATCCCAGGGTGCCGCCTTGCGAGGGGACCCGTTTCTAGAAGAGGAGACTGGGGGAGGACCGTTCCGAAGGACTGGTGAGAGATCACAGTGAAGGAAGGGGCCCAGTAACTCTTCGGAGGGATGTCATCCATCTGGAAAAAGGGATCTAAACAACAGGACCAGTAGGAGGTTCGGGACACTATAGATTCTGTGGCAGAGGATCTCCTGAACGCATCCGTTAGGGAATCTAATAGACTGTTCGAGCTACATGCCGGCTGCTAGTGCCTTTGGGTGACTATCCGGGTGAGCTAAACCCACTCGGGATCGAGTGGCGAAGAAGCCAGGAGTGCCTGAATTGATCTGTCTTCCTAACACCTTTCTCTCTTCTCAACTTTGTGGATGTTCATGCATAAGGAAAAATAAACTCTACGTTGGAGTTGACACTGGTGTGGACCTGGGAGTTACTTGGGGTATAGAGACTTTGTCCTTACATTCTAGGGACAGAAACCAACTTTGAGGAGAACCTTGCTGCAAGACCCGTAAGTTAAAACAAGTGTGCTTAACCTCTGCAAACCAGAGGGTACGGGCATGGTGCACCTTTTTCTTCTGTGAGCGAGCCAAAGATAGAAGAGGAGAGAGAGGGGGCCGTGTTGCTACATTTAATTTTGTACCTATGTCATTATTGTTGTTTTTGTCACAGTGAGCACATCACTTTTCAGTGGTACATCCACTCACCATTATATATCAATTGGGGTTTAATTCCCGTATTATATAAGCGCTACACATTATATATTCACTTCTTTTCCAGCTTTTTTCAAACTTGCCGTGTTAACCGCTAAATTGTACATTGGCAGCGCAGGGTTATTTATAGCATTTAAACACATTACTGCATAACTCAGCCACCATTTTCAGTACAGTGCATGTCTTGTAATAGCCATCATTTACACATAGCTCCCAATTGCCCCTGATTGCAAGGGACTGTCCCTGATTTGGAGCAATGTCCCTCTGTCCCTCAGTCCCTCATTTATCTATCAAAAAGTGTTTTCCAGCGCTAAACATTTCATCTGATTTGTAAATTGCTGCATTTGTAAATTCCAAAAGCCAATATAAAGTAATAGTAGTGGTAAAAATAGCACTTGTGGGTTTAACCAACCTTGTTTTTTGTACAATTCTCCTTTAAGGGGGCGTGGTAAGGGGTGTCTCCTATGCCTGCATACATTTGCTGATAGATGTCTCTCATTCCCATCTCAAAAAGTTGGGAGGTATGATTTACATGACTCACTGGGCAGAAGTCTGAAGTGCAGAACACTAGATCACTATACCTTCATCACATGACTTCCTGAACAGTGAATCCTTGTCAGGAACTATGTAGAAGGCCGAGATGCTAGGAGGGCTCCCCTTGCGGCCGAGCGCAGCACACCACTGAAGGTGACACAGCAGGTGTGGTGCCCACAGAAGCACGGGTGCCTGGTAGCTGGAACTGGAGACAGGCGTGCTTAGATGGTCCAGGAAGCAGAGACTTGATAACGGAGTCAGGAGCCAGGCCAGGGGTCAACACAGGAAGTCAGTCCAGGATCAGAGTCAAGTTCAGGGAGCAAGATAAACAAGTCCAGTAGCCAAGCCGGGATCAGATGCAAGAAGCAGGCGGAGAGAAGTCAGGTGCAAGCCAAGGATCAAGCCAGAGGGTCAGAAGGATCAGGTCAGGACAAGCCGAGTCGGTACACAGATCAGGAACAGCAGATGCACAGGAACGCAGGACAAGCTGAAGATACACCAGCGATGCGCCACTGTCAGCAGTGGGTTTAAATAGGCCGGGCATCCATCACGCCGGGCGTGCGCCATTGCGCATGCACATAGCGGCGCCTGCCCAACCATGGTGCCGCGCATCCTTGTGGGCGCATGCGCATCAAAGCGTCTATTTCCCTGATAACCCTCAAGAGCTGAACACTCAATAAAGTCAAAGAACCATTGCAGTCATCTTCCCAGATGTTACCAGACTCTTTTCATTGATGGCTTACACACAGGGTGTTCCTTTCTCTCACACATGGGGTGCCCTTCACCAAGGCCCTTTGGCCATTTTAAACCAAGCGACTGGACATGCTAGATGAAGGTCGGGTGGCAAGGTTGTTCTTTCTTTCCCCTATGTGCCCTCCTGTGGTCATTCTGGTGGTTCGGTCCTTCAGAGGGCTTTCTCTCTTCAGTACACTAGCTACATCATGCTGGTCAGGGGTGTCCTGTTCCTACACCTTAATTCTACTGGGCCCATCCACAGCTGGCATATAAAAGGGCAATAACGCTACATCACAAAAGGTGGGGTAACAAATAAATGGGTATGATACCTGCCAATACATGGCAACACACATGATTTGTGCTTGGAGTGTTGCAGGGCCATTAATTGTGAATGGCGTCAGAGCACACGGTACAATATAGTCCAACGCATGTTTTTGCTGTGCTTGCATTGCTACAAAAAAGGGTCATATGCATTTTTGATCTATTGTGGTGCATTGGCAGCCCATTTATAATGAATGAGCCTCACTATAATAAGGTTAATGTGCAAAACAACATTCATTAATACACATTTGTTAGCGCACCACAAAATAAGTGTGAATCGGCTTTGAAAGTTTTATGCATGTCTCCCATTGTGTACAGTTATGTCAGTCAATGACTCCAATTCCCTAATGACATACAGTTAAAAAATTTAGGAAAGCCTGTGTTTAGGGTGATGTGTAATGAACAGTAATTAGGATCAAGTGTCTCTAAAAGCTTTATGTGCTTAATAACATGGTGGGTTTTCAAAACATGCATTAGTGGCTTTTCCTGGGATGAAGGGAGTTGACAGAATCAGATGCAAACCTTGCCTGCGCAGAATTAAGTTTGATATTCATACTATTCTGCTAAAAGACAAATAATATAATGATATCATGCTAAAGTTGTACTTTTTAGGTCTGGTTTTCATTATAGGATATTAGAGGTTAAATGTTATAAGCAAAGTTATACAGTCTTTAGTAGGGATGAGCCGAACACCCCTGGGTTCGGTTCGCACCAGAACCTGCGAACGGACCGAAAGTTCGCACGAACGTTAGAACCCTATTAAATACAATGGATGCGAACGTTCGAAATCTAAAGTGCTAATTATAACGACTAATATGCATGTTATTGTCCTAAAAAGGGTTTGGGAACCCAGGTTCTGCACCAGGGGACATGTATCAATGCAAAAAGAAGTTTTAAAAACGGCCGTTTTTCGGGAGCAGTCATTTTACTGATGCATAAAGTGAAAAAAAAAAGTCAAATATTCCTTTAACCACTTAACGACCGCTCACTGTATATATACGTCGGCAGAATGGCACCGACAGGCACAATCACGTAGAGTGTACGTGATCGCCTTTGTACAGTTGGGGGGTCTCGATCGGACCCCCCTCCTATACAGTGAGCGGCTGTTAATCGTTGGGGAGCGATCAGAGATGAGGGGGTGACCATTCGATTTCGGCCACCCCCTCGCGATCGCTCCCGGCAAATGAAAATGCTTCCTCCGCCATGTGATGTAAACACAGGCAGGAGGAAGTGATGTCATCTCCCTCGCGGCGGTCTTTTCGATTCCGGCGCCGAGGAGAGAAGAAGCAGGTTAGTGCACCAACAGTCCACTGACACATAGGTACACATAGGCACACATTTCACCCCCCAGTCACCCCCAGATCACCCCCAGGTCACCCCCCAGCCCCCAATCACAGTGTCACTGATTGCAGTGATCATTTATTTTACTGATCACTGCATTTAGTGTCATCTGTGATAGTAAAAAGTTGCAGGGCAGTTAGGATTAGGCCCCTTTAGGTCCAGGGTAGCCCCCTAACCCCTCCTAATAAAGGTTTAACCCCTTGATCGCCCCCCAGGTAACCCTTTCACCCCCTAACGCCAGGGTCACTAAGCGATCGTATTTTCGATCGCTGTATTTAGTGCCGGTGGTGCCCTAGATAGCCAGTTATTTATTTTTAGTTTCGCCGCAGGTTTTTAGAGTGTCAGGTACCCCCATAAATTATTTTAACCCCCTGATTGCCCCTAGAGTTAACCCTTTCACCAGTGATCACCGTATAAGCGTCACTGGTGACACTGGTTACCCAGTTAGTTATTTATTTATTTAGGTAACCCGTCAGGTTTTTATATAGCGTCGGGTACCCCCATATTTAACCTAATAAAGGTTTTAACCCCCTGATTGCCCCTAGTTAACCCTTTCACCAGTGATCACCATATAAAGGTTACGGGTGACGCTGGTTGGTTAGTTTGCTTTTTATAGCATCAGGGCACCCGCCGTATATAACCCAATAAAGGTTTAACCCCCTGATCCCCTGATCGCTTGGCGGGTGATATCAATTAGGTTTTAGCGCCAGAGAGGGTCTGCATCGTTAGGTTAGTGCCAGTAACGCTAACACCCATGCGCAAAGCATACACCTCCCTTAGTGGTATAGTATCTGATCAGATCTATACTAGCGTCCCCAGCGGTTTAGGGTTCCCAAAAACGCAGTGTTAGCGGGATCAGCCCAGATACCTGCTAGCACCTGCGTTTAGCCCCTCCGCCCAGCCCAGCCCAGCCCACCCAAGTGCAGTATCGATCGATCACTGTCACTTACCAAACACAAAACATATAACTGCAGCGTTCGCAGAGACAGTCCTGATCCCTGCGACCGCTAACAGTTTTTTTTGTAGCGTTTGATATATTTGCTGACGACAGTCGGGTGCTTTTTTTCCTGTGAATCTTACTAGTGTACCCCTAAATTTAGAGCCCAAAATGGCAAGTCGAAGGTACACTAGTAAAGAGGCCTACGAGATTCTGAGCATGACAGATAGTGAAGAGGAGGTCACGTATCTGTCAGATTCAGGCTCAGAATATCTTCCCGTAGAAGACAGTGACGTCAGCGGCCCCACGTCAGATAGCTCTGACGATGAAGTTGAGGTCCCTGCTAAGGTCAGGCGTACCCGATCCCGATCTTCTGAGGTTGTTGAGGAGCAAGAACCGCAGGGCTCTCGTATCATGGAGCAGAGGAGTACTAGCGCCGCTATTCCTTCTGGTGAATTGGCAAGCACCAGCGGCCTAGTACAGCCTGGGCGTACATCCAGCACTGCAGTATCACGTAGTGACGTGGCGAGTCCCATAAGTGCAGTTCAAGCTGGCGAGGTGGCAAGCACAAGTAGTGTCCCGCTGCCACCAATAAGAAGACAAAGGCAGGCCCGTCGTACCCATAGTGCTCTTCCTGCAGAATTTGCCTATCCTGATTGGGTCCCCACCACTTCTGCAGAACCCGTACTTCCCCCATTCACTGCCCAACCCGGTATTCAGGTGGAAACAGCTGATTTTATGCCAATCGATTATTATTCGCTGTTTTTCACGGAAGATCTCTATAGATCTATTGTGGACCAGAGTAATTTATATGCTGGTCAATTCATCGCCGCTAATCCCCAGTTGCCTTCCATTGCCAAAGATTGGAAACCAATTACGGTTTCCGAATTTAAGACCTTTCTGGGCCTTTCCCTCAACATGGGCACACATAAATTCCCGTCATTGCGTGCTTATTGGTCCACGCACCCAATTGACCACATGCCTGTGTTCTCTGCCTCCATGCCCAGGAAACGATACGAGCAGATTTTGCGGTTTATGCACTTCAACGACAATGAACTTTGTCGTCCACGTGGGGACCCTGAATACGACCGGCTCTATAAAATTCGGCCCCTCATAAACAACTTCAACGAACGTTTTGCAGCCTTGTTTATTCCCGATCAAGCTGTCTGCGTTGATGAGTCCCTGATTAAATTTTCTGCCCGCTTGGCTTTCAAGCAGTACCTTCCCAGCAAGCGTGCCAGATATGGGGTCAAGCTCTATAAGTGCTGTGACAGGGCACCAGGCTATGTATGGAGCTTTATGGTTTATGAGGGAAAAGATAGTCAGGTTGAGCCGGTCAACTGCCCAGATTACATAGGGAGCGCTGGCAAGATAGTGTGGAACTTGGTGTCACCCTTATTCGGAAAGGGGTACCACTTGTATGTGGACAATTATTACACGAGCGTGCCACTGTTTAGTCACTTGTTTGATCATCAGATTGGAGCATGTGGCACCGTGCGACCTAATCGCCGGGGCTTTCCCCAGCGGCTTGTAGATGCCCGTCTTAGGCTGGGGGAGAGAGCCTGCGTAAAGTGTAATAACTTGCTCGCTATGAAGTGGAGGGACAATAAGAATGTTTTCCTTCTTACCTCCCTTCATGCAGACACGACAGTCCAAATTCCTACGGCGACTGGTGTTGTGGAGAAACCCCTCTGTGTCCACGAATATAACAAAAACATGGGAGGGGTGGACCTCAACGACCAGTTGATGGCGCCGTATCTAATTGACCGTAAGGCGAGACGCTGGTACAAAAAAGTGTCTCTATCCTTATTCCAATTGGCTTTGCTGAACGCTCATGTGCTATACAGAGCTTCAGGCGGGACTTTATCTCTTCTAAAATTCCAGAATGAGATAGTCACAGAACTCCTGTATCCAGGCGGTTCTGCACCTCACCATCCCCTACCAAATGCAGTAAGCCGGCTGCATGTGAGGCATTATACGCATCTCCTCCCAAGTACCCCTACCCAACGAGCCCCCCAAAAAAGATGTTGTGTCTGTAGCAAGCGCGGATTTAGGCGTGACTCCCGTTATTATTGTCCACTCTGTCCTGACAAACCTGGTCTTTGCTTTGGTGAATGTTTTGAATGCTACCACTCAAAAGTGAAGTTTTAGCGTAGGGTACAGCATTTCACAGACTAGGACACACTTACACAGGGTCTCCCAAGATGCCATTACATTTTGAGAGACCAGAACCATTACAGTTGTTAAAGTTGAAAAAAAAAAGGGTAAAAAAGAAAAAAAAAGCGTAAAAAACAAAAACACAAAAAAAAATTAAAAAAAATAGTTGCCGTTTTATTGTTCTCTCTCGCTCTCTCTATTTTCTCTCTATTGTTCTGCTCTTTTTTACTGTATTCCATTCTGCAATGTTTTATCATGCTTGCTTTTCAGGTATGTAATTTTTGTTTTCAGGTGCGCCATTCAACTGCAGCGCGGAATTATTTATCTTGACAGCAACAGCGTTTGCTCCCACGATACATAAAGCCGTGACTCCAGTGCTGTAGGAGGTGATTTTACCACCACAGTTAAAAAAAAAGAGCATATATGCCGAAGCATGGGGGCAGCAGGGGCGCGTATATACGGTTGAAATTCCGACGGAGGCTTGCCCGTGGAAAAGTTTGACCGTGTGTATGCGGCATAACCTTTTATGCCGCGTACATACGGTCGAAATTTCGACAAAGGCTTGCCCGTGGAAAAGTCCGACCGTGTGTACGCGGCATAACTTTTTTGCGGGAGGATGCCCCCATGCTTCGGCATATATATATTTTAGGCACAGGTTGCGTTAAAAAAATGTTTTATTTTTTACTAGGTTTTGTTTTGGTATTTGCTTTGCAGGTATGGTATGGTAAGGTCTTACTGTTGTACTGTAATGTTACTTTGTTTTAATGTTAACCATCATTTGCTTAGCAGGTACGCCATTCAGTTGCATCGCGGATTTATTTATCTTGACAGCAACAGCGTTTGCTCCCACGATACATAAAGCCGTGACTCCAACGCTGTAGGAGGTGATTTCACCACCACAGTTAAAAAAAGAGCATATATGCCGAAGCATGGGGGCAGCAGGGGCGGAGGAGCGATTTTGCTCCTAATGCCGCGTATATACGGTCGAAATTCCGACGGAGGCTTGCCTGTGGAAAAGTTTGACCGTGTGTACGCGGCATAACCTTTTATGCCGCGTACATACGGTCGAAATTCCGACGAAGGCTTGCCCGTGGAAAAGTCCGACCGTGTGTACGCGGCATAACTTTTTTGCGGGAGGATGCCCCCATGCTTCGGCATATATGCCCATCATTAGAAGTGGGTGGATGAAGGGAGGTATTCTAATGGTGGGCATACCCACCGATCAATCTCTTATTTTCGTTCAGCCAACATGCTGCATGAAAAAAAAGATTACAATACATGTCCAACAAGGACCAGCAACGTACTGGTATGTTGCTGGACTTTGAATGTTTATACCAGAATGATGCCTGCAGGTTTAGGTATCATCTTGGTATCATTCTTTTCAGCCAGTGGCCGGCTTTCATGTAAAAGCAATTCTAGCAGATAATTAGCCTCTAGACTGCTTTTACAAGCAGTGGGAGGGAATGCCCCCCCCGGATATAAACAGCGCCATTGGGAAATTGGGAAAGCATTTTATCACACCGATCTTGGTGTGGTCAGATGCTTTGAGGGCAGAGGAAAGATCTAGGGTCTGACCCCCCATTTTTTTTCAAAAAAAGAGTACCTGTCACTACTTATTGCTATCATAGGGGATATTTACATTCCCTGAGATAACAATAAAAATTATAAAATAAATAAATATGGAAGGAACCGTTTAAAAATAAAATAAAAAAGCAAAATAAATAATAAAAAAAAAAAAAAGCACCGCTGTCCCCCCCTGCTCTTGCGCAAAGGCGAACGCAAGCGTCGGTCTAGCATCATATGTAAACAGAAATTGCATCATGCATGTGAGGTATCACCGCGAAGGTCAGATCGAGGGCAGTAATTTTAGCAGTAGACCTCCTCTGTAAATCTAACGTGGTAACCTGTAAAGGCTTTTAAATGCTTTTAAAAATGAATGTAGTTTCTCGCCGCTGCGCGTTTGTGCGCAATTTTAAAGCATGTCGTGTTTGGTATCCATGTACTCGGCCTAAGATCATCTTTTTTATTTCATCAAACATTTGGGAAATATAGTGTTTTTTAGTGCATTAAAAATAAAAAAAGTGTGTTTTTACCCCAAAAAATGCGTTTGAAAAATCGCTGCGCAAATACTGTGTGGAAAAAAAATATGCAACACCCACTATTTTAATCTGTAGGGCCTTTGCTTTAAAAATATATATAATGTTTGGGGGTTCAACATAATTTTCTAGCAAAAAAAATAATGTTTTCATGTAAACAAAAAGTGTCAGAAAGGGCTTTGTCTTCAAGTGGTTAGAAGAGTGGATGATGTGTGACATAAGCTTCCTAATGTTGTGCATAAAATGCCAGGACAGTTCAAAACCACCCCCCAAATGACCCAATTTTGGAAAGTAGACACCTCAAGCTATTTGCTGAGAGGCATGTTGAGCCCATTGAATATTTTTTTTTTGTCCCAAGTGATTGAATAATGACAAAAGAAAAAAAAAATGTACAAAAAGTTGTCACTAAATTATATATTGCTCAAACATGCCATGGTTATATGTGGAATTGCACCCCAAAATACATTCTGTTGCTTCTCCTGAGTACGGGGATACCACATGTGTGAGACATTTTGGGAGCCTAGCCGCGTACAGGACCCCGAAAACCAAGCACCGCCTTCAGGATTTCTATGGGTGTAAATTTTTGATTTCACTCCTCACTGCCTATCACAGTTTCGGAGGCCATGGAATGCCCAGATGGCACAAAACCCCCCCAAATGACCCCATTTTGGAAAGTAGACACCCCAAGCTATTTGCTGAGAGGTATGTTGAGTATTTTGCAGATCTCGCTTTTTGTCACAAAGTTTTAAAAATTTAAAAAAGAGAAAAAAAAATATATGTCTTTCTTCATTTTCAAAAACAAATGAGAGCTGTAAAATACTCACCATGCCTCTCGGCAAATAGCTTGGGGTGTCTACTTTCCAAAATGGGGTCATTTGTGGGGGTTTTGGGCTATCTTGGCATTTTATGGCCTTCAAAACTGTGATAGGTAGTGAGGAGTGAAATCAAAAATTTGTGCCCTTAGAAATCCTGAAGGCGGTGCTTGGTTTTCGGGGGCCCGTACGCGGCTAGGCTCTCAAAAAATCCCACACATGTGGTATCCCCATACTCAGGAGAAGCAGCCAAATGTATTTTGGGGTTCCATTTCCGCATATAACCATGGCATGTTTGAGCAATATATCATTTAGTGACAACTTTTTGTACATTTTTTTTTTCTTTTTGTCATTCAATCACTTGGGACAAAAAAAAAATATTCAATGGGCTCAACATGCCTCTCAGCAATTTCCTTTGGGTGTCTACTTTCCAAAATGGGGTCATTTTGGGGGGTTTTGTGCTATCTTGGCATTTTATGGCCTTCAAAACTGTGATAGGTAGTGAGGAGTGAAATCAAAAATGTATGCCCTTAGAAACCTTGAAGGCGGTGCTTGATTTTTGGGGTCCCGTACGCGGCTAGGCTCCCAAAAAGTCCCACACATGTGGTATCCCCGTACTCAGGAGAAGCAGCAGAATGTATTTTGGGGTGTAATTTCACATATGCCCATGGCATGTGTGAGCAATATATCATTTAGTGACAACTTTGTGCAAAAAAAACAAAGTTTGTCATATTCCCGCAACTTGTGGCAAAATATAAAATATTCCATGGACTGAACATGCCTCTCAGTAAATAGCTTGGGGTGTCTACTTTCCAAAATGGGGTCATTTGGGGGGGTTTTGTGCTATTTTGGCATTTTATGGCCTTCGAAACTGTGATAGGTAGTGAGGAGTGAAATCAAAAATTTACGCCCTTAGAAATCCTGAAGGCGGTGCTTGGTTTTTGGGGCCCCGTACCCGGCTAGGCTCCTAAAAAGTCCCACACATGTGGTATCCCCGTACTCAGGAGAAGCAGCAGAATGTATTTTGGGGTGCAATTCCACATATAACCATGGCATGTGTGAGCAATATATCATTTAGTGACAACTTTTTGTAATTTTTTTTTTTTTTGTCATTATTCAATCACTTGGGACAAAAAAAAAAAATATTCAATGGGCTCAACATGCCTCTCAGCAATTTCCTTGGGATGTCTACTTTCCAAAATGGGGTCATTTGGGGGGGGTTTTGTACTGCCCTGCCATTTTAGCACCTCAAGAAATGAGATAGGCAGTCATAAATTAAAAGCTGTGTAAATTCCAGAAAATGTACCCTAGTTTGTAGACGCTATAACTTTTGCGCAAACCAATAAATATACGCTTATTGACATTTTTTTTACTAAAGACATGTGGCTGAATACATTTTGGCCTAAATGTATGACTACAATTGAGTTTATTCGATTTTTCTTATAACAAAAAGTAGAAAATATCATTTTTTTTCAAAATTTTCGGTCTTTTTCCGTTTATATCGCAAAAAATAAAAATCGCAGAGGCAATCAAATACCCTTAAAAGAAAGCTCTATTTGTGGGAAGAAAAGGACACAAATTTTGTTTGTGTACAACATTGCATGTCCGCACAATTTACAGTTAAAGCAGCGCAGTGCAAAATTCTGAATTCACCTCTGGTCCTTTAGCTACCAAATGGTCCGGGGCTTAAGTGGTTAAATATCGTACCTGGGGGGTGTCTAAAGTATGCCTGTGAAGTGCCACGTGTTTCCCGTGTTTAGAACTGTCCCTGCACAAAATGACATTTCTAAAGAAAAAAAAAGCCATTTAAATCTGCTTGCGGCTTTAATGTAATGTCTGGTCCCGGTAATATGGATGAAAATCTTTGAGAAAAATGGCATAGCTACCCCATCACAGCCCCCCCCCCCCTACCCCAGCCCATTACCAGCCCCTTTGGGTCTTGTATGGATATTAACCACTTCTCTACTGTGCACGAAAACCCCCTTCCTGCCCAAGCCATTTTTCAGCTTTCAGCGCTGTCACACTTTGAATGACAATTGCACGGTCGTGCGACGTGGCTCCCAAACGAAATTTGTGTCCTTTTTTTCCCACAAATAGAGCTTTCTTTTGGTGGTATTTGATCACCTCTGCGGTTTTTATTTTTTGCGCTATAAACAAAAGAAGAGCGTCCAGTTTGGAAAAAAACACAATTTTTTAGTTTTTGCTATAATAAATACCCATTTTTTTTTTTTTTTAAATAAAATTTTCCTCAGTTTAGGCTGATACGTATTCTTCTACATATTTTTGGTAAAAAAAAAAATCGCAATAAGCGCATATTGATTGGTTTGCGCAAAAGTTATAGCATCTACAAAATAGGGGATAGATTTATAGCATTTTTATTTTTAATTTTTTTTATTAGTAATGGCGGCGATCTGCGATTTTTTATTGTGACTGCGATATTGCAGCGGACACATCGGACACTTTTGACACATTTTTGGGACCATTCACATTTATACAGTGATCCCTGCTATAAAAATGCATTGATTACTGTATAAATGTGATTGGCAGGGAAGGGGTTAACCACTAGGGGGCGGGAAGGGGTTAAATATGTTCCCTCAAAGTGTTCTTACTGTGGGGGGAGGGGACTGACTGGGGGAGCTGACCGATGGTTGTCCCTATGTACAAGGGACACAGCATCGGTCCCCTCTCCCTCACAGGACGTGGATCTCTGTGTTTACACACAGAGATCCACTTTCCTGCTCGATTCCCGGGCAATCGCGGGTGCCCGGCGGCAATCGCGGCCGCCGGGCACGCGCACCGGGGCCTTGTGAACGCGACGGGCGCGCGCGCGCCTCCTAGCTCGTTTTAAAGGGAGGACGTCATATGACGTCCTCCCAGAACGAGAGTATCCTCCGCCCGCCGTCAATTGACAGTGGGCGGGAGACAAGTGGTTAAGGGGAACCCCGGACACAAAATAAAAAAGGCCCTATATACTCTGAACAGCCAGGGACTGTAGGTTTGTTCTTATGTAGAATCTTTTGTAATTTTAAACAGGTACATTGTTTAAGTGTAGCTCCAGCCAAAAAAATCTATTTTTTAAGCTTTTTGGAAAACATAGGGAAGGGTTATCACCCCTGTAACATTTGTTTTGCTGTCTGTGCCCCTGTTTAGAACATTTCACCTCACTTTCCGTCCCAATGACAACTGTTTTTGAAAAGTGGGGTTTTTATTGAAACAAGGATTGGTGATAAAGCATCAGTAGAGAGGAGACACCTTTCTCCCATATTAATTCTTACAGGAGAGAATTTTCCTTCCTAGGGGTAGATTTCCTCTCACTTCCTGTTGTCTCCTTCCGTTTGCAAGTAGGAGTCGTTTGTAAGTTGGATGTTTGAAAGTAGGGACCTGCCGTATATACTCTGCAGAAATAGGCCCCTTACATGTTGGTGGTGCCACAACACAGTTACTCTTGGTGGGCGCATGAATGGGCCCTGCTGTGAATTATTAGATCAAGAATTGTAATTGCATGCCCCTGTTGAACAGGGGCTGAAAAATTGGGCCTTTGGTGGTGGTGGTGGTGTTGACACAACACTGTAAGGCCTCACAGTTAGTCTTGGTGGGCGCAGGAATGGGCCCTGCTGTGAATTATTAGATCAAGAATTGTAATTGCATGCCCCTGTTGAACAGGGGCTGAAAAATTGGGCCTTTGGTAGTGGTGGTGGTGGTGTTGACACAACACTGTAAGGCCTTACAGTTATGCCGCGTACACACGATCGTTTTTCATGCCGTTAAAAATGCCATTTTTAAAAATGGCCATTAAAAATTATCGTGTGTAGGCTCCAGAGCATTTTTAACGACGTGAAAAACGGCCATTAAAAATTCCGGACATGCTCTCTTTTTTAACGTCGTTTTTCATGTCGTTTTTTTTAACGACGTGAAAAACGATAGTGTGTATGCTTTCACGACGTGAAAAAAAACGCACATGCTCAGAAGCAACTATGAGACGGGAGCGCTCGTTTTGGTAAAGCTAATGTTGGAAATGGAGATGGCACATTCGTCACGGTGGAATTAATAGCATTGTTTTAATGCAGCGCATTCCGTTCTTCTTTTAAAATTGAGAGTTTTATGCCCAACTTGTTTCTAAAGTAATTCCAAATTGCTCTAATGATTATAAAATATTATTTTTAAGCCGCACCTCCCTCCTAAATAATACTAATAATAATAAAATAAGTTAATTCTCCTTTTTTCTTTAAATTTTATATTCTTTTTGGTTATTTTTTTGGCCTTTTTTAAAGTTTTTTGTCTTAAATTATTCTTGTGTAAAGTTACCACAACAACCTTCCAAATGTGTCTCATTTGGCCTCAGGGAGGTTTGTGTCCCCTGATAATAACAATAATATAATTTGAGATGTCCCTGCCTGCTTCCTAGCAAGCTCTCTTTTGAAATACAAATCACATAGTCAAGTATTTAAAGGGCACTCAATTTTTTTTTATTTCAGAACATTAACAAATTAAAGTGGAAGGCAGCACTGGAGAGGCTGCTTGCATTTGTACATCCCTTTCACCCCACAACAACCATACAAGATGTCCAAACCAAAATAGAGATTAGATCCCCCCAAAAAATTAGCCCAATCTTGTCTTGAGCTCCCAGAGGTCAGGAGCCACAGCAGATAAGTCCTATATGTCCCCAGTCTGTGGTACTACAGCAGGCATTATTTTCTCCTCTTCCTTGTAGCCTTCTCTCCAGCCTTCTCTGCAGCCTTGGTTGGTTTCTTCCTTGGAGGCTGGGGATCAGGAGGAGAGGTTGTGGCAGGAGGAGTAGTAGGAGGAGGAGGAGGAGGTGGAGGAGTAGGGACAACCTCCGTTATGTCCGTGTACCTAGTGAGTTCACCCAGCACGCCCTTATTGATGACTTTCAATAGCAGGGTCTCACTGTAAATTTTTTGCTGCAACTCCATTTGCCCTAGTTTGTGGGCGAGGACTGCGGCAAATCCCTCTTCAACAGAGGGTGCCTCTCTGAGGGCCGCTGTTGCCTCTCTGAGGAAGGCCCTGGTTTCCTCCTCCACCTGCCTACCTCTCCTTGGCCCTCGTGGTTTAACTACCAGGGGAGGCATCTGGGCTCTTGTGCTGGGCCCAGCCTCCTCCTGGGTGCCACTGGGCCCAGCCTCCTCCTGGGTGCCCCTGGGCCCTGCCTCCTCCTGGGTGCCACTGGGCCCAGCCTCCTCCTGATCCCCAACATCACCCTCTTCCTGGCTCTGCTCTGGCTGTAAAAAAAGAAAGGGACATTATTTATTTTGCCACATCATCATTCACAGACATTGTTCACCTCTAGACATTGTTGAAATCAATGCCAAAAGTTATGTCCTTTTCATTGATTACGCATCCTGGTTTTGTTGTCTTGGACACATAAAATTAGGCCACTACTGTATCTTGCTCTTCACAAACTTTATTGGTAGAAGTGTACATACCTTTAACAATACTAACATCTATTTAAAATCTATAATTTTGTACGATAGAAATATAGATAGCAAAACTTTACCTGGCTCCATATCTCCAAATCTGCCTCCTCAAGGCCCTGATCTTGATCCTCAGAGGAAGCCAGAGCAGGGTTGACAGGAAGGCTGGAGGACTGGCTGCAGGGAAGGCTGGAGGGTTGGGTACAAGGAAGGCTGGATTGACCTCTGGGGGGAAGGGTGGAGAGAGATTCGCGCACTTCCAGCTGGTCATCCAGAAAAGCAAGCTTACTGTAGTACCACAGACTGGGTTTATAAACCTTATCTGCTGGTGCACCTGACCTCTGGGACCTCATGACCATAGTCCTCTGGGTCCTGTATGTCCCTCTGATGGTCCCAATTTTGTTTTTGACATCTTGGAGAGTTGTTGTGGGTATCTTTGTTTGCACAAATGCAAGCAGGCTCTCCGGTGCTGCTTTCCTGGCGTCTTTATTTTTATTTCCGCCACTTTTGGTTTGCCATAATATAGGGAGCTCTTGCCATTTGTCGATGAACTCCCCCATGAAGTCTGGGTTTTTAAAAGTATTTATGATATCTGTAAAAGCGAGAAACCAAAATAAAAATATATTTCAGGCAACATTCCTCAACTGTGCATTGTCTACATATTTTGAGCACACAAATCTCCTCGTCTGATGAACCTCAAAAAGTAAAATTGTTAGGTACCTTGGTCACGACGTTCGTTGCTAACTCTCTCTCCCGAAAAATGAACGTATTTCCCAGCAATGGATCTTCACTTTATATACACAGCGCATGCGTGAAACTCCGCACGCTTTCCCCGCCCCTGACGTTCGATATTGTACTTACCCCGCCCCTTCTCGCTCGTAGTGCTGAACAAAACATGGCAGAGACACAGGTGGCTGAGATTACCTCTACAGAGGATGAAATTACAGAGGAGCCCAAATCAAGACCCAGGAGATATAAGGCATCCAACATGTCATTCGAGGAAATGGTGGAGATGGTCGCCATTTTAAAGAAGGAGGATTATGATGCCAAGCATGGTCCGTATAAAAGGCCTAATCTGGTCAAGTCCAGAATTATGGGCAAAGTGGTCAAAAGTCTCCACCAAAAATTTGGGGTGTGCAGAACGAAGGAACAGCTCAGAAAACGATGGTCAGATCTGAAGTTGCGGGAGGCCGACCAATATAAAAGAATCAAGAAAGTTATATTAAAAAGTAAGTTGTTTTTTTTGAGTTTCCATGGTACATATTGTTTTCTTGTATTCTGTCGTGTATTTTTAACTTTCATATAGTACACTGAAAGATACCATCTTTTTTAGGTTCGTCCGCATAGTAAACGGACGTATTTTACCTCTTTCTCCGTACAGTTCCTCAAACGATGTTTTCGGATCATCCAGTGTGAACACCCATGTTTTTTTGATTATTTGGGGGAGTACATTTGGGCCACACTTATTTTTGGTGTGCTAATCCAAAGGAGATTTGTTCATTTAGAAAAACGATATGCATGGTAATGTTAAAGGGAGTGAATGCTCAGCAGCTGATGAAACATCTGAACGCAGTAGTACAAGTGTGGGCCTAAAGCCAAAAAGCTTGAGGGAGTCACACACAGGTGATCCAGTGTAGATACTTTGGGGTGTTACAATGTTTCAAATTTGTTCACAAAATGTATATGCTCTGTTTTGGCCTATGTATCCAATCATTTGTCCCGGTTGGCACAGGGGTTAAAAATTAAAATGGAGCATGCTTCAAAAGAATGATTAAAAAGTTTTTTTCCATGTTTCTTATTTTAGCAAAATTGAGTCGCTACTAATGAAACTATTCCTTTTATTTCAATCTCACTAGGGATTCGAAAAGCTACCTCAGATGAGACGAGAATTGCAATACCTACAACAATACCCCCAGAACCCCAGGATGGAGAGGAATGTGATGTTGTGGAAGTTGAAAGTGGCACCACCACAGGTCAGAGAGAAACCAGACACATGCATGTTAAATAGATGTAGGCCTACATATTCTATCCTACATATTTCTTTTTACATTTAGGTGCAGTTCTGGCCGAAGACCCCAATAAGTTGTCACATCACAGTGCCCAGATCCTGATCCAATACCTGGTGGTCTGCTGTCGTGACCTCGAAAAAATTAAGGGAGATTTGCGAGAGATCAGGGCAAACACAAAGCGGGTGGAGGAAAGGCTCCAAAATATCATGGCTGTGCTTGGGCGTGTCTAATGTTTTTACACCAAATAACGTTTTACTTGCAGAGATTTCTATTTTGTTTGGTTATTTTACCCTTAAATGACTAGCACATGTTTAGCTTTTTCAAAATTTGGAGAACTATAGTTTGTTTATGCATGGCTGGTCATGCGTTTTAATACACCTGAAATTAAGGGAACATCCACATTTCTATGGAAGTTGCCCACCTAAACAAAAAAAATAAAGGTATTTTTACATAACAAATCATTGTGGCTTCATTATGTAAATGTGGTGCTGAGTGAACTAATCAATGTTTGTGGTTTAAACTGACAATGAAGGGTAATTAAAAGATTTTTTAATCCACATGGCAAAACAAATGCACTAGGTAAACCTACCAGAAACATCAAACATTATACAATAAAAATGACAAACCAATCTTTACTTTTTAAAAAAGTTTTATTTTTTTGGTCTAAAATTATTAGAGATTGTCTGGCATTTCAATGGCCCCCCTACCCATAAAATAGTCCACATATTGGTTACGGACCTCACGTCCGGTTGGGGGGGCCAAGCCAGGACGGCCAGGTTCCAGGCCCACCAAAATTTCTGCATTGAGTAAAGAGGCCTCAGGCCCACTCAAAGATATATAACTCGTTGAATGCACCCTTAGGAAATTATGCAGCACACAGCACGTCATAACCACATGGTTCCATTTGTATGGGACAAGGTGGATGGAGGTAAGGAAGAGGCGAAATCGGCTGGCCATGATCCCAAACGCATTTTCCACCACCCTTCTGGCTCTGGCCAGCCGATAATTGAAAACCCTCCTCTCAGGGGTGAGGGTGCGTTGCGGGAATGGCCTCATCAAATGGGGTCCCAGGCCAAACGCCTCATCCGCCACAAACACAAAAGGTAGTCCCTCCACATTCTGCTCCGCGGGTGGCAAGGCCAGCAGATCCAAAAGGAGCCATTCTCCAAACTCCGTCTGGGCAAAAACTCCTCCATCAGACATCCTGCCATTCTTGCCAACGTCCACATAGAGGAACTCGTAGGTGGCCGACACCACTGCCATCATCACGACGCTGTGGAACCCCTTATAACTATAATAAAAGGATCCCGAATGGGGTGGTGGGACGACCCGAACATGTTTGCCGTCAATGGCTCCTCCACAGTTCGGAAAGTTCCATCGCTGGGCAAACTCGGAAGCCACGTTCTGCCATTCATGTGGCGAAGAAGGGAACTGTGGAATTAAAGAAATAACAAATTAATACTTGGAGCCAGAAACATTGAAAGATGATTTCATACAGACATTCATGGCCAACATTGGTAGAAACTGTTAAAAACATAAAAATTTGGAAGCAAGAAAAAAAATAAAAATAAAAATAATTATGGAGGGGGGGGGGAAGGGTTGAAGATGAGTTGGGAATATCACACATGAAGGCTGTAGCACTCTGTATTGAAGTTAACAACAATGAAACATTCCGAGGCAAAAATGACTAGGCAAGGTAGGTATGGCCCCAGGATAGCATGCTGGAGAGGTTAGGTAAGCCAAATTTACAGGTAGGCCTCAAACACCAAACTTTAAATAATAAAACATGGGGAGAAAGGGGACATTCCCTGCAGCTAAGAATCATGTGAATTAGGGACTGCAAATAAAGCAAATTAAAAATATCTAAAAAAAAAAACCATACAATGTGAATTTTTGAAGAAGAACACTTACCTTAATATAGTCCTCCTGCAAAACTTGAAGGATGGCAGAACAAGTCTCTGGTATAATGATCCCCAGAGCCTGGGGGGAGATGCCTGTGGAGAACTTAAGGTCCTGCAGGCTTCTCCCAGTAGCCAGGTATCGCAACGTGGCGATGAGCCTCTGCTCAGCACTGATGGCTTCCCGCATAACGGTGTCCTGCCTGGTAATATAGGGGGACACCAAAGCCAACAGCTGCTGAAATACGGGGTCAGACATCCTGAGAAAATTCCTGAAATCATCTGGATTATTCTCCCTGATCTCCCGCAACAAAGGCATGTGACAGAATTGGTGCCGCTGGAGCAACCAATTATTGGTCCATGAACTCCTCCTGACCCTGCTCATGGCATGGAGTCGGGATACAGCATGAACCCCTGCACCAACTACAGCACGAACTCTACGACGAGTACGTAGCCGCAACATGGCTAGATAACGGTCGGCTGAACAGAACGTACTAGAAGAACGCACGGAAGAACAGCAAGGCCTATGAAGTACAAGCTGAAAAACACGAACGTGCAGAGCAGGCCGCACTGAATAAACAGATACGAACTGACTACAAGCAGTGCTAAACAGATACGAACCCACAGGCGCAATCTGAACTCCCGAAAACGATCTTCAAAGCACGAAGACTGAAAAGCGCGAATCGTCTCTCACCAAACTTTTACTAACACGCGGAAACACGGAATTAGCAAAAGCGTCCCAAAGGGTGGCGTCATTCGAACGGAACTTCCCCTTTATAGTGCCGTCGTACGTGTTGAACGTCACTGCGCTTTGCTTGATCGTTTTTTTTAATGATGGTGTGTACGCAAGGCAGGCTTGAGAGGAAACATGAAAAAAAACGACGAGAAAAACGTCGGTTAAAAAAATGACATTAAAAACGATCGTGTGTACGGGGCATAACTCTTGGTGGGCGCAGGAATGGGCCCTGCTGTGAATTATTAGATCAAGAATTGTAATTACATGCCCCTGTTAAACAGGGGCAGAAAAATTGGACCTTAGGCACTGGTGCCCCAACACTGCAACCCCTCACAGATACTGTACTTGGAGCACAGCAATGAGCCCTGTTGCAAAGTATTGCATCAAAAATTGTAATTACACGCCCCTGTTAAACAGGGGCTGAAAATTGGGCCTTCGTGCTGGTCCCACGACACTGCAACCTCTCCCAGATACTCTAGTTGGAGTGCAGGAATGAGCCCTGCTGCAAAGCATTGCATAAAAAATTTTAATTACATGCCCCTGTTAAACAGGGCTGAAAAATTGGGCCTTAGGCACTGGTGCTGGTGCCACGACACTGCAACCTCTCCCAGATACTCTAGTTGGAGTGCAGGAATGAGCCCTGCTGCAAAGCATTGCATAAAAAAATTGTAATTACATGCCCCTGTTAAACAGGGGCTGAAAAATTGGGCCTTAGGCACTGGTGGCGGCACCCAGAAACAAAAATGTTCTTCCAAGCTATCATCATCAATCGGATAATTGAGGAGGAGGAGGATAGTCAGTCAACATAACAGGACAGTCACTCAGCATCAGCATCAGTCTTGAAGGGATGTGACATTTGAAAATAAATTAGTCTGTTATATCAGCTTCAGGTGTATGGTAGCTGGTGGTGATCCAAGACTGGTTCATCTTTATGAAGGTCAGTCGATCAACCGAGTCGGTGGACAGGCGCACCCTGTGATCCGTGACAAATCCTCCAGCAGCACTGAATGTGCGTTCTGAAAGAACGCTGGATGCAGGACAGGCCAGTAGCTCAATTGCATACTGTGCAAACTCTGGCCAGTGATCCATCCTCAAGACACAGTAAGCCAGAGGATTTTCGGTGGGGAAGGTGTCAAAGTCTGACCTTGCCCCTAGGTATTCCTGCACCATGTATATCAGACGTTGGCGATGGTTGCTGGAACCGATCATACCTTGGGGCTGCGGACTAAAGAATTGTCTGAACGCATCGGTCAGACGGCCACCTTCCACACCGCTCCTTCTTTGACTGACCGAAGCCTCAGCAACTCGTTGTCCAGGATCAGGAGTTTGTAACCTCCCAGTCTCTGGGAACGCGTTGCACAGACCTTTCTGCAAGGCCTCCCAGAGTTGTCTCATCCTCTGCTCCCTCTGCGACGGTAAGATAAGGTCCGCAACCTTACCCTTGTACCGTGGATCAAGGAGAGTGGCCAGCCAGTAATGGTCCCTCTCCTTGATCCGAAGAATACGAGGATCCTTCCGCAGACTTTGCAGGATCAGGGAGGCCATGCAGCGTAGGTTAGCTGAGGCATTCGGTCCGGAGTCCTCTGGGTCACTAAGGACGACATGATCCGCAGCCACCTCCTCCCAGCCACGTACAAGTCCACGGGTTTCTTGGGACTGTAAATCATCCCTAAAAGACTGCTGCTGATGATGCTGAGTGCCAGGCTCCACCTCCATGCTGACACAATCCTCCTCCTCCTCTTCCTGTGCGATGGGTGGGACAGAAGGAACACTGTCTGGGTAAAGGAAGCCTTGAGAGGCAAGGAAGTCCTCCTCTTCCTGCCTCTGTTCTGCCTCAAGTGCCCTGTCCATTATTCCATGCAGCGTATGTTCCAACAGGTGGACAAGAGGTACAGTGTCACTGATGCATGCACTGTCACTGCTCACCATCCTCGTGGCCTCCTCAAATGGTGCCAGGACAGTGCATGCATCCCTGATCATGCCCCACTGGCATGGTGAAAAAAACCCGAGCTCCCCTGACCCTGTCCTGGTGCCGTAGTCGCACCGGTACTCATTGATGGCCCTCTGCTGCGTGTGCAGCCGCTGCAGCATGGCCGAAGTTGAGTTCCACCTGGTGGGCATGTCACATATAAGGCGGTTCTTGGGCAGGTTCAACTCCTTTTGCAGCTCAGCCAGGCGAGCACTGGCATTATAAGATCTGCGGAAATGCACATAGACTTTCCTGGCCTGCCTCAGGACATCCTGTAAGCCCGGGTACCTGCCCAAGAACCGCTGCACCACCAGGTTAAGGACGTGAGCCACACAGGGCACATGGGTCAGTTGTCCCTGTCGGAGGGCGGAGAGGAGGTTGGTGCCATTGTCGCAAACCACCATTCCTGGCTTAAGCTGGCGTGGCGTCAACCACCTCTCGGCCTGCCCCTGCAGAGCAGACAGAACCTCTGCCCCAGTGTGGCTCCTGTCCCCCAAACACACCAGCGCAAGCACGGCATGGCATCTTTTTGCCTGCGTACTTGCGTAGCCCCTTGAACGCCTATGGAGAACCGCTGGTTCCGAGGACAAAGCACAGGAAGAGGCCATGGAGGAAGAAGAAGAGGAGGGGGTGGAGGAGAGAGGTGTGTCACAACCAGTAGTAGTATTTTGGAGGCGTGGCGGCGGAACAACCTCCAACACTACTGCACCTTGTCCTTCATCCTTCCCAGCTGCCAAAAGAGTGACCCAATGGGCCGTGAAAGAAAGGTAACGTCCCTGTCCATGCCTGCTGGACCATGAGTCAGCGGTAATATGCACCTTACCGCTGACTGCCCTGTCCAGCGAGGCCAAGACATTGCCTTCAGGGCCGGACTGGGAATAATAACCAGCTCTGCAAAAAAATTCATACCAGCCCCATAGCATCATTATACCAGCCCAACAGCATAGCGTCATTATTTTCTTGTACATAAAAGGGAAAACCGTGCATTTTAAAGCACATTTGAAGAGTGTATTATACATAGATAAGACAGATATGAAAGCACATAGGGCTAGGGATATATAAGAGAAAATTCCAGTTAAAAGTGGTAAAAGTGTAGCAAGGGGGGCCCCAGGGACTCTGTGAA
The DNA here is from genome assembly GCA_029206835.1 of Rana muscosa. Classification (NCBI taxonomy): domain Eukaryota; kingdom Metazoa; phylum Chordata; class Amphibia; order Anura; family Ranidae; genus Rana; species Rana muscosa. The sequence continues at coordinate 457,113,816 of CM055118.1, forward strand.
TGTGAGGGGGGCGGCGGCTCTGGTGACCAGAGATCCATTTCCCTAGAAAGAATACACTAAGGTAAGAGGTGGCTGATTTAAGGGGGAAACCTTTATATCAGTGCCCCCTTACATTATTGTATTCACTCCTCCCCTTACATCACTGACCCCCCTCAGATTGGCTTGGCGGCACTGATGCTGACCTCCTCTGAGCTGCAAGAGATCAATGCAGCCTCACAAGTGCACATAAAATGCAGCCTCACCAGTGCCCATAAAATGCAGCCTCACCAGTGCCCATCAAATGAAACCTATCAGTGCCCATCAAATGCAACCTGCCAGTGCCCACCAAATGCAGCTTATCAGTGCCCACCAAATGCAGCTTATCAGTGCCCACCAAAAGCAGCCCACCTGTGCCGTGCCCACCAAATGCAGCCCACCTGTGCAATGCCCACCAAATGCAGCCCACCAGTTCAATGTCCACCAATGCAGCCCATCAGTGCAATGGCCACCAAATGCAGCCCACCAGTGCAATGCCCACCAAATGCAGCCCACATGTGCAGTGCCCTCCAAATGCAGACCACCAGTGCAATGCCCACCAAATGCAGCCCACATGTGCAGTGCCCACCAAATGCAGACCACCAGTGCAATGCCTACCAAATGCAGCCCACATGTGCAATGCCCACCAAACGCAGCCCACCTGTACAGTGCCCACCAAATGCAGCCTACCAGTGCAATGTCCACCTGTGCAGTGCCCACCAATGCAATTCCCACCAAACACAGCCCACCTGTGCAGAACCCACTATATGCAGCCCACCAGATGCAGCCCACCAGTGCAATTCCAACCAAATGCAGCCCACCTGTACAGTGCCCACCCAATGCAGCCCACCAGTGCAATTCCCACCAAATGCACCCCACCAGATGCAGCCCACCACCTGTACAGTGCCCAACAAATACAGCCCACCAAATGCAGCCCACTAGATGCAGCCCACCTGTGCAAAGCCCACTAAATGCAGCCCACCTGTACAGTGCCCACCCAATGCAGCCCACCAGATGCAGCCCACCTGTACAGTGCCAACCCAATGCAGCCCACCAGATGCAGCCCACCTGTACAGTGCCCACAAAATACAGCCCACCATATGCAGCCCACCAGATGCAAAACTGTAAATGCAGCCTACAAGATACAGAACACCAAATGCAGCCCACTAGATGCAGCCCACCTCTGCAGTACCCACCAAATGTAGTGGCTATCAGTGCAGTGCCCACCAGTACCTTGATCATGATCAACTGTGTCATGGAGCTTGGATGTAAATTGCCTCTCCTGTGACACACGTCACACGGTTGCAATGCCCCATTGGATCAGTGTTCCATCAATCACAGAACCCGGTCTAGGAGGCGGGACTTTCCTACAGCACCGCCGAGAAGCTCAGACGGACCCCCAGCTCCATGACACAGCGGGAGATCGCCGCTGTGTATGTGTGCCACATACGAGGACGAGGGAGGATTGGACAGCACGGATGCTTCAGTGCGCAGTGCAGCCGCGCAGGATCGGCCCTGCTTGAAGCCACAGCTCAAAGCGGCCCCAGGGCAGGCGGCCTACCAGTGCATGCGCATTACAATGCACACACAAAAAAAAAAAAATTGCCTGCACACCATTGCCCTTTACACATGTCTGATGTATCAAAATTTAGGAGGTGTTTACTGTGTCTCTTAATGCCCACCTCCTTTTTATAGGGCACACAGTGTATAGGGACGTATAATGTAAAACATGGTGGTATTTCCCCACCCAGGGGAAATACAACCGGGTGCAATGCGCTGCAGGCAAAAAAAAACGAATAAATGCAGCTTTTTTTTTTTTTACCTGCAAAACATATTCATTTATTATGATAATAAATGAGTTCACTTTTTATTATTATTTATATTATTAAAATAAATAAGTTAACTTTTTTCAAAGACATAAATAAATACACGACAGAAAGAGAGAGAGATAGAAATAGAGAGGGGTGCAATGCTCTGCAGGCCAAAACAATTATAAATGCACATTTCTTTTTACCTGAAAAAAAAGAGAGAAATCCACGGGAGAGCCCAGAGAGGGGCTGCAATTGTGAGAGAGAGAGGGGGACCGGGGTGCAATCGTGAGAGAGAGAGAGGGGGGCTGCAATGGTGAGAGAGGGGGTGCAATGGTGAGAGAGAGAGGGGGTTCATTGCTCTGCAGGCCAAAACAATTATAAGAGCACATTTATTTTTACCTGAAAAAAAAAGAGAAATCCACGAGAGAGAGGGGCTGCAATGGTGAGAGTAAGAGAGAGAGAGGGGGGCTGCAATGGTGAGAGAGGGGTGCTGCAATGGTGAGAGAGAGAGGGGTGCAATGGTGAGAGAGAGAGTGGGGGTGCAATGGTGAGAGAGAGGGGGTGCATTGCTTTGCAGGCCAAAACAATTATAAATGCACATTTATTTTTACCTGCTTTAAAGCGGTTGTATACCCTCTCTGACATGTTTTACCTACAGGTAAGCCTAAATTAAGGCTTACCTGTAGGTGTTTGCAATATCTCCTAAACCTACACGGTTTAGGAGATATTTGCCACAAAGAATGCACCGATGTCTATGGCGCATGCGCGCCATAGACAACGACGCAGGCGCACTGAGAACAGCCATTAATTAAACTGGCAATGCTGGTGACGTCTTCGCCGCTCCGGCCAATCACAGCGCCGGAGCGGCGATACCTGGAAGTAACCTTCCGAAGAGATGTCTGTGGCCGGAGGGGGAGACGAGGACGACTTCGATCTAAGGTAAATATTTCATAATGAGCTAGTATGCTAGTCATACTAGCTCATTATGCCTTTGTCTTGCAGGTTTTTATTTAAAAAAATAAAATAAAAATTGGTATACAACCGCTTTAAGAAAAAAAAAGAAATAAAGAAATCCATGAGAGAGCCAGAGAAGAGGGGGGTGCAATGGTGAGAGATAGGGGGTGCAATGGTGAGAGAGAGAGAGAGAGGGGGGTGCAATGGTGAGAGAGAGAGGGGGTGCAACGATGAGAGAGAGAGAGGGGTGCAATGGTGAGAAAGAGAGAGGATGCAACGGTGAGAGAGAGAGGGGGTGCAACGGTGAGAGAGAGGGGGGCTGCAACGGTGAGAGAGAGAGAGAGGGTGTGCAACGGTGAGAGAGAGGGTGCAACGGTGAGAGAGAGAGAGGGTGCAACGGTGAGAGAGAGAGAGGGTGCAACGGTGAGAGAGAGGGAGGGTGCAACAGTGAGAGAGAGAGAGAGAGGGTGCAATGGTGAGAGAGAGAGAGAGGGTGCAACGGTGAGAGAGAGAGGGGGTGCAACGGTGAGAGAGAGGGTGCAACGGTGAGAGAGAGAGGGGTAGCAAAGGTGACAAAGAAAGGAGGGGGGGTGCACCATGCAATGGTGAGAGAGAGAGAGATTATACAGATTACAATTAAATTGCAGAGGCTGCAAAGGTGACAGAGAGGGGGGGTTCACCATGCAATGGTTAGAGTCTCTCACCATTGCACGGTGCACCACCCCCCCCCCCCACCTACTCTCTCTGTCACCTTTGCTGCCCCTGCAATTTAATTGTAATCTGTATAATAATAATAATCTCTCTCTCTCACCATTGCATGGATGGTGCCCCCCCCTCCTCTCTCTGTCACCTTTGCTGCCCCTGCAAATTGTAATCTGTATAATAATCTCTCTCCCTCTCTAACTGAGAGAGAGAGATTATTATACAGATTACAATTTGCAGGGGCAGCAAAGGTGACAGAGAGAGGAAGGGGGGGGGGGGGTGCACCGTGTAATGGTGATAGAGAGAGATTCATTATACAGATTGCAATTTGTTCACCTTAGTTCTTCTGCTCCAATGCCCTCACTCGTGACCCTGCAGACTGAGACTTGTGGGCGGTCCTGGCGCCGCACGGGCCGATGGCAGGGGAAATAAAGCAGCACCACGGTGTTCTGACACTCTCCTGCTCGGCTCCTCCCCTCAGGCACATCATCACTCTGCAGGCGCCATATGTATCAGAGGGAAGCATTACATAGATGGAAAGTGCGGCGGCGATGGCGGCTGCGGACCGCCGACCTGTCGCTTCTTTTTTCACTGACAGCCAGGCAAAAGCGGCCCAGGGCACTAAGTGCAGGCGGCCAGTCCGGCCCTGAAGGGCCGGCATTGCATAATTGTAAAGTGCGGCGGCAATGGCGGCTGCGGCTGCTGATTTGACTGACAGCCAGGCAAAAGCGGCCCCAGGGCACTAAATGCAGGCAGCCTACCGGGAATTTTCCCGGTATCCCGGTAGGCCAGTCCGGCCCTGATTGCCTTCCACATGCCGGTAGAGAGCCGGAATCGCCTTCCGTGAGAAAAAGTGGCGTTTGGGAACCTGCCACTGAGGAACCGCACATTGCACAAACTCACGGAAGGGGGCCGAGTCTACCAACTAAAAAGGCAGCAGTTGAAGCGCTAGCAATTTAGCCAAGCTAGCATTCAACCGCTGGGCATGTGGATGGCTGGGAGTGAACTTCTTTTGACGGTCCAGCAGCTGGGGCAGGGAAATTTGCCTGCTAGAATCGGACGTCGGTGTACTGCTAGCAGAGTGGCCGCAAGTACTTGGCTGTGACACACCTAATTCTACACCTTCATTCCTCTCAGTGCAGGTTTCAGAGAGGACTGAAGGTATAGTGGGGTTGGAGATCACAGCTGATGCGGTGCAAGGAGAGGTCCGCTTTGTTCTTTGGTGTGAGTCTTTAAGGTAAGCTTGCCAACGAGCTGCATGGCAGGTCAACATATGTCTGGTCAAGCATGTGGTGCCCAAGCGGCTGATGTTTTGGCCACGCGATATACGCTTGAGACATATGTTGCAAACAGCAGCTGTGCGATCTGATGCACTCGACTCAAAAAAGGCCCACACCAAAGAACTTTTTGAATAACGGGCAGAGGCAGCGCCCTGCACAGGCGGAGCTCTGCGATGTGATTCAGTCGGTGTGCTGCCCTTACGCTGGCCCCCCGAGGGCATCCTGCCTCGTTGGAGATGTGCCTCCTCCTCATCCTCCTCCTCCTCCTCATCCTCCTCCTCCTCCTCTCTCCTATTAGGCACCCACGTGGAGTCAGTGACCTCATCATCCCCTCCCTCCTCATCACTGGAGCCAATCTGGCAGTATGCTGCAGCTGCTGCAACATGACTGCCAGATTGGTTTCCTTCTTGAGCATCCCCTCTCTCTGCTCTCACGCTACTGCCTTCCTCTAGCTGGGTATCATCATCAGACCATTTGAAACGCTGGGCATCCTCCTGGAGCATGTACACAACACTGTGCTCAAACAGTTCGGGGGACTCCTCAGGAGGACATGGTGGGTCTAGGGAAGGAGTGACTGATGATAACATTGATACCAGGGAAGAGGACGCTTTGGCAGCTGCTTTTCCAGTACCCTGAGCCTGGGTGAGAGAGGATGAGGAGGATGAGGAGGGCTTGGTCATCCACTCTACCAAGTCTTCGGCATGATGCGGCTCAACACGTCCAGCTGCCGAAAAGAAGGACAAGCGTGTCCCATGGCCATGTGCTGATGACAATGCACCGCGTCCACGACCAGCACTGTTGCCCCCAGACACAGAGCATGCTTGCCCTCTTTTATTGGCTCATGACTGTCTGCCTCTCTATGTTGGCCTTCCAGACATAGCAATGGCCTGCAGGGAGATGGGAAAACCAGCAATAAGGGGTAGCTTCAGGTGTATATTTTGCAGGAAGCACACAACGCCCGCTGTAAGTGCTGCAGATGACTGCCTGTGTTACACAACAGGAAAAAACAGCAATAAGGGCTAGCTTCAGGTGTTTATTTTGCAGGAAGCACACTCTGCCCGCTGTAAGTGCTGCAAATGCCTGTTAGTGTAACACAAAAGAAAAAAAGCTTGAGCAATAAGGGCTAGCTTCAGGTGTATAATGTGCAGGAGGCACACTCCTCCCGCTGTAAGTGCTGCAAATGCCTGTTAGTGTAACACACCAGGAAAACACAGCAATACGGGCTAGCTTCAGGTGTATAATGTGCAGGGGGCACACTCCGCCCACTGTAAGTGCTGCAAATGCCTTTTAGTGTAACACACCAGGAAAACACAGCAATACGGGCTAGCTTCAGGTGTATATTTAGTAGGAAGCACACTCCGCCCGCTGTAAGTGCTGCAAATGCCTGTTAGTGTAACACACCAGGAAAACACAGCAATACGGGCTAGCTTCAGGTGTATATTTAGCAGGAAGCACACTCCGCCCGCTGTAAGTGCTGCAAATGCCTGTTAGTGTAACACACCAGGAAAACACAGCAATACGGGCTAGCTTCAGGTGTATAATGTGCAGGAGGCACACTCCGCCCGCTGTAAGTGCTGCAAATGCCTGTTAGTGTAACACACCAGGAAAACACAGCAATACGGGCTAGCTTCAGGTGTATATTTAGCAGGAAGCACACTCCGCCCGCTGTAAGTGCTGCAAATGCCTGTTAGTGTAACACACCAGGAAAACACAGCAATACGGGCTAGCTTCAGGTGTATATTTAGCAGGAAGCACACTCCGCCCGCTGTAAGTGCTGCAAATGCCTGTTAGTGTAACACACCAGGAAAACACAGCAATACGGGCTAGCTTCAGGTGTATAATGTGCAGGAGGCACACTCTGCCCGCTGTAAGTGCTGCAAATGCCTGTTAGTGTAACACACCAGGAAAACACAGCAATACGGGCTAGCTTCAGGTGTATATTTAGCAGGAAGCACACTCCGCCCGCCGTACATGCTGCAAATGCCTGTTAGTGTAACACACCAGGAAAACACAGCAATAAGGGCTAGCTTCAGGTGTATACTGTGCAGGAGGCTTAGCAACAATGACACTGACACTGTCCCCTGCCTATCCTTCTCTCTCCCTGCACACAAGGTTTATCAAAGAATATGACACTGACACTCTCCCTGCACACAAGGTTTAGCAAAGAATATGACGCTGACACTGTCCCCTGCCTATCCCTCTCTCTCCCTGCACACAAGGTTTATCAAAGAATATGACACTGACACTCTCCCTGCCTATCCTTCTCTCTCCCTGCACACAAGGTTTAGCAAAGAATATGACACTGACACTGTCCCCTGCCTATCCTTCTCTCTCCCTGCACACAAGGTTTAGCAAAGAATATGACATTGACACTCTCCCTGCCTATCCTTCTCTCTCCCTGCAAACAAGGTTTAGCAAAGAATATGACACTGACACTGTCCCCTGCCTATCCTTCTCTCTCCCTGCACACAAGGTTTAGCAAAGAATATGACACTGACACTCTCCCTGCCTATCCTTCTCTCTTCCTGCACACAAGGTTTAGCAAAGAATATGACACTGACACTGTCCCCTGCCTATCCTTCTCTCTCCCTGCACACAAGGTTTAGCAAAGAATATGACACTGACAATCTCCCTGCCTATCCTTCTGTTTCCCTACACACAAGAATAGCACAAAGAATAGCACAATGACACTGTCCCTGCCTATCCTTCTCTTTCCCTGCGCCGGAACACACTACACAAGGTCGCCTCGCTGGCGGCCTTTTATAGTGTGGGGCGTGTGCTAAACCCCCTAAGCTATAATTGGCCACAGGCAACCTGCCTGTGGCCAATTATGGCTCTCCTAGCTGCCGGCGCTGTGATTGGCCAAGCATGCGGGGTCACAGTGCATGCTTGGCCAATCCCAGCGCCGGGATTGCACTGCGATGGTGCAGTGTATTGTGGGGCGTTCGCGAACGGCCCAAATAGTTCGATCTTCGTCGAACGATCGAACAGCCGATGTTCGAGTCGAACGTATGTTCGACTCGAACACCGAGCTCATCCCTAGTCTTTAGCTTGTTACTTGTGTTCTATAGTATGTATGAATGGCCCTATGGATTATTGAACATCACAGGTGTGCACAACTAATTGCATTGGGGTGTGCAGTGCACCCCAAAGCTCAAACACACATATTTGTGTGTGTGTGTGTGTGCATATGTACACAGTATATACAGAAACACTCTTATAAATAAATAACATTTTAAATTGTATTAAAACATGGATGGTGTCAGTAGGGCAGTGGATGGATCAGTGAGGCAGTGGATGGTGTTAGTCAGTAGAGCAGTGGATGGTGTCAGTATTTTTTTTTTTAATTATTATTTATTTATAAATTTTTTATCATTTTTTACAATGTTATTTTTTACATTTTTTTTTATTACGTTTTACAATTTTTTTAGGCGCTCCATTGGGGGGCTTTGGTGAAATATCAAGGGTCTAAACAGACCCCTGATGTCTCACTTGTGAGACAGAGAAAGGAACTGCTGATAGACATTCCCCAGTCCTTTTCTCTGCAGCCTCAGCTGCACGGGACAGTGAATAAATTGGAAGTGCTCTGTGCTGAGCGGCTTCTTGTTCATTCACATACTGAAGCATAGTAAACACAGTTTACTATGCATTAGTTATCAATGAACACAGTAAGTGATCGGTACTGTTCACTGAGAAAAGAAAGGGGCCGATAAATGACATATTTACTGACCCTTTTACCACCATCCTGAAACATCCCTCGCAGCAGCTAGCGACAGAGGAGCGGAGTGGAGGGAAGACGGAAGAGAAACAAGGTGCCTTAAAGCACATCTTAAGCCAAAAAAATGGAAACAGGCGTTCTGAGTTTGATAAAGTGGAAAGTACCAATTTGCTTAGAAAAAAAATATATTTTTTTAATTTGATTTAGGAGGTGTGTTTTCTCTCTCTCTCTCTCTCTCCCCCCTCTCTCCCCCCCTCTCTCCCTCTCTCCCTCCCCCTCTCTCTCCCCCCTCTCCCTCCCCCCCTCTCTCTCTCTCTCTCTCCCCCCCTCTCTCCCTCTCCCTTAGTCCTTCTTATTCTCTTACATACCCTCCAACCTTTTCTTCCCTCCGCCCCAACTTAGTTTTTCCTCTTCTCTTGCTCTCTTCTTATTAAATTCAAATAGGCTTTATTGACAAGACCATAACATTTTAGCAATAGCAAAATGATTGGGGAGTAAAGCCTAGTACACACGGCCGAGAATCTCATCGCAAAAAAAACCTTGTTTTTGTTTTTTTCAATTTAAAATTTTTATTGAAAAAATTGCAGAATAACATCAATAAAAAAATAAAAATAAGGACAAGCTACAGAGTAGATAATACATTCTGTTGCATGGGAATCTGACCGACAGAGTGCAAACATATATCAGGTCAATAAAGGCAAGCAGTGTAGGAGAGTCCCACCCCCTCACCTCCCGCACCCCATTCGGGATCACACTGTGCAGGAGGCTACCAGGTCGGGGCCCCCGACTACTAAGAGTAAGCCATAGGTGTGTCTGCTACACTATAGACTAGGTGAGGTCAAAGTATCAGCTAGTCGTGAGTCTCTGGATCAGTCCCTCGCTACAAGGAGCGACAGAGGGAAAGGAACAAAGCAGAGTTATCAAAGCTCAACTTATGTAGCTTAGGCAGAGAAAAGATGTCTATTCTGCTCTGGGTGCTAAAAAACGATTCCGTATATCTAATGGATGCAGTAAAACTGAAAACACTGAAGATTATCCAACCCCCATCAATAAGGAACTAAAACTAAAAGAAAAAAAGTTTGTCTGGGGGGGGGGGGGTAACTACCTGCGACAGATGCAGAATCAGATCAGGAGACAGAGAAAAGGAAGAAGGAAGAAAAGAGAGATAAAGACTAGTCGGGACGGGTAAGAGAGAGGGGGAGGGGTAGGAAAAGTGGGGTAGGGGGGGATGAGGTACACGGAAGGCCAATGGAAAGGAGAAGTGAAGTCCCTATCGTGGAGAGTAGGGATGAGCTTCGAGTTCGAGTCGAACTCATGTTCGACTCGAACATTGCCTGTTCGCCCGTTCGCCGAACAACGAACAATTTGGGTGTTCGCAGCAAATTCGAAAAGTCTATGGGAGAAATCTAAAGTGCTAATTATAAAGGCTTATATGCAAGTTATTGTCCTAAAAAGTGTTTGGGGACCCGGGTTCTGCCCCAGGGGACATGTATCAATGCAAAAAAAAGTTTAAAAAACTGCCGTTTTTTTAGGAGCAGTGATTTTAATAATGCTTAAAGTGAAACAATAAAAGTGAAATATTCCTTTAAATTTCGTACCTGGGGGGTGTGTATGATATGCATGTAAAGTGGCGCATGTTTCCCGTGCTTAGAACTGTCCCTGCACAAAGTGTCATTTCTGAAGGAAAAAAAGTAATTTAAAACTCACTCGTGGCTATTAATGAATTGTCGGCTTTTATCAATACATACAAAAGTCATTGATAAAAAAAAAAAAAAATGGCGTGGGGTTCCCCCTAAATATCCATACCAGGCCCTTCAGATCTGGCATGGATTTTAAGGGGAACTCCACCCCAAATTAAAAAAAAATGGCGTGGAGTCCCCCCAAAAATCCATACCAGACCCTTATCCGAGCACGCAACCTGGCCGGCCGCAGGGGAAGAGGGGGGGACGAGAGAGCGGCCCCCCCTCCCTCCTGAACCGTACCAGGCCACATGCCCTCAACATGGGGAGGATGTCCCCATGTTGATGGGGACAAGGGCCTCATCCCCACAACCCTTGCCCGGTGGTTGTGGGGGTCTGCGGGCGGGGGGCTTATCGGAATCTGGAAGACCTCTTTAACAAAGGGGACCCCCAGATCCCGCCCCCCCCTTATCTGAATTGGTAAGGGGTACATTGTACCCCTACCATTTCACGAAGAAAGTGTCAAAAAATGTAAATAAAAACACACAAACACCTTGGAAAAGTCCTTTATTAAAAAAAACAAAAACATTCCAACAATGAAATCCAGTGTCCCCCGGCGATCCCGATGTCCAGCGCTGTCCGTCATTGGTTGTGCCTGAGCGGACCTGATGGGGAACTTCCTCCGCCGTGTTTTAAATTCATAGACCCGCCCCTTCTAAAGTTCCCCATCAGGTCCGCTCAGCGGACCAGATGCGGAACGCGAGAAGGGGCGGGTCTATTCATGTATTACACAGTGAAGGAAGTTCCCCATCAGGTCCGCTCTACGAGGGGGCGGACCTGATGGGAACTTTCTTCACTGTGTAATACGTGAATAGACCCGCCCCTTCTCATGTTCCGCATCTGGTCCGCTTAGCGGACCTGATGGGGAACTTTAGAAGGGGCGGGTCTATTCACGTATTACACAGTGAAGGAAGTTCCCATCAGGTCCGCCCCCTCGGTATGTCAGACCCCGCCTACGTCATTGGCCTGAGCGGGGAACTTCCTTCACTGTGTAATTTAAATTTACACAGTGAAGGAAGTTCCCCATCAGGTCCGCTCAGGCCAATGACGTAGGCGCGGTCTGACATACCGAGGGGGTGGACCTGATGGGGAACTTCCTTCACTGTGTAATACATGTATAGACCCGCCCCTTCTCGCGTTCCGCATCTAGTCCGCTGAGCAGACCTGGTGGGGAACTTTAGAAGGGGCGGGTCTATACATTTAAAACACTGCGGAGGAAGTTCCCCATCAGGTCCGCCCAGGCACAACCAATTACGGACAGCGCTGGACATGGGGATCGCCGCGGGACACTGGATTTCATCGCTGGAATGTTTTTTGTTGATGGGGACAAGGGCCTCATCCCCACGACCCTTGCCGGTGGTTGTGGGGGTCTGCAGGCGGGGGCTTATCGGATTCCTGAAGCTCCCCTTTAACAAGGGGACCCCCAGATCCTGCCCCCCTATTTGAATTGGTAATGGGTACATTGTACCCCCAACAAGTCACACAAAAAAGTGTCAAAAATTGTATAAAAGACAAGAGACAGCTTGGGACCAAGTCCTTTATTAAAAAAATAAAAAAATAAAAATGTCCAGCGATGTAAAGGACCGAAAAAAAAATGCAACAGTGGGGTGTCAGAGGGGGGCGAGGTCACCCGTTTAAGTCACCGGGTAGCCCCGCCCTATATAACAGCTGTCAAAGCGAGAAGAAGCTTCACTCTGCAGGAGCCTCCAGACGGAACTGTTGCAGCTTTATTTATTTTTTTCGATCCGTCGGGCGGCGTGGATTTACATTGCTGGACATTTTTTGCTCATTTTGCAATCCTCTAAATTATGTACCCCCAAATCTTTTTCCTCTGTAGTGCTGGCCAAAAGGGCCGCCGATGGGGCAGTACAACCAGCCCTGTTGTACAGGGCCCGACCCCATAAGCTTCACAGGGGGGGTCCGGGCAGCCTTACAGTTCATTACTGCATTATAAAAAAATAGGACTTGCTAAACTTCTCCCTCACTCCTACATGCTTATGGGGGTGTAATAAAATTTTCCTGGGCCCCATCGGGTCAACAGAGGGGCCCAGGAGGTAAGTGGGGGAACTTTTTCTTCTTTTTCTAAGCGCATTTACATCAGTCCGCTTTGCATGTAGCTCGGCTACTGAATTAGTCCCGGCTGCCACTGCCCACTGCCTTCCCTGGCGGATTGATACTATGATTCCTCGCTCAGCTCAGCTCCGCTTTGTATCACTGGCATTCAGGGAGCCCGGCTTCGCTAATCTACACTCCCCGTCCAGCAAGAAAACCTGCCCCATTGTCCTGGCTCCTGGAAGTATCTCCATAGCTCTGAATTTCCTGCTGCGGTCTGCACACACCAGCAGGGGAGGAGCCATTCCATACAGGATCCAATTGGGTGAGGCCTGGTTGGGACAAGGCTTGTGATTATTGGTATACAGAGACCGCTGATCGGTCTTTCTCCCGGCTGTCATCGCTGATCTCCACTGTCCACAATGAGCACATGACGGCTTACATGGCTGCCCGACTTACACATCCATACCGTATCTGTCTGATCCCTCTACGTTCCATCCGTCAGTTCTAGGTGATTGTTCATAAACTGTCCCTCTATGTATTATCTGTACACCATCCACATCTTCCCTATATATCATTCATACACGCTCCCCATCCCCCCTATATGTCATGATTTGCTGGCCAAAGGAGAGATATACGGTCTAATAGACCCCAGATCTCTCCATAAGGAGAACCTGTCATGGCCTATGCTATCACAAAGGATGTTGATCATCCCTTGTGATAGCAATAAAAGACAAAAAAAAATTAAAGATACAGTGTAAATTTTTTTTTTTACATGTAGCAGGTGGTCACTTCAGCTATGAGTAAGCATCAAGTTATGATGTGAAACGCATTAGCCTACAGCCCTTGCATGTCCACCATCTGTTTTGGTTTATTTTTTGGATTTTGTGGATTTATTTTTTGGATTGTACTCCTTTAAATATTTTAAAATAAATCGTTTTTACTGAGTGCGGCAGTCCATGACCTCTCCTTTTCCCAAAGAGGAGAGTCGGGTTGGTCAAGGCTTCCTGTGGCCGTGGGAGAGTCATACCCCAGCGCTTGCCTGGCCTGGATGGATCCGGAAGGAAGAGCCCCGGACATCCCAGCTCAAGTAAAGGCTGAGGTAAGCAGAGGGACGGGACCTGGTGTGTGGTTGGAGGTGTCGGGGATCCAGAGGCCCTGGAACCTGTCCAAGGGGGTGACTCCACGTCTACATGGAGTTACTGTCCCGCGGAGGAGTATGACACCTCCGACCTGGAGTCCATCTCCGATGTAGGAGGCAAAGTGTTAATAGACAAACTTTTTGCTCAGAAGGGCTGGGACAAGAGACCCCTGTCCTCGTCCCGTGTGAAAAGGGACCCACCCATGTCCACTGGGGATAGTACACCCCGGGTGGAGGCCCTGGCGCCTGAGGAGGGATCTGGTCCCCTGCATGCCTTTCTACCCTCGGAGTCGCCTGCGCCCATTGCTGGGGCGAAGCGAGTGTCACTGTGGGCCCCTATACCCAATCTACAAGTGGTGAAGGTGCCCCGGCACCCGGATGCTATAGTGCTGCCTGGTGAAGGAGACCGTGCTACAATGCCACCCGTTTTCCCGTTTGCAGAGACTTTTCGGTCAGAAAGTTGCCAATGAATATGGGTGGGAATACCCATATTTGTCCAAGGAACTTTTGTATGAAGTGGAGGCCTGCAGACAGAGATGGCTTCATTTGGACACATCTCAAGGTGCCCCACGCTCGCAGGTACCTCTCATGTTCCCCTGCAGCCTCCAAAAGGTTCAAAGATTGCAAGGCAGAGTGGATGCTGGGTCGGCACATCCATGCTGACCGGGTGCTTATTTGTCGGAGGGAGGGGGATGATGTGGAATTTCACATGGGGACTTTCGACAGGTATTTGAAACCCCTGGTACTGCCGCACCCAAGGTTTTATTTGTAGGAGAATAGACTCCTGTGTTTTGTTGCTGAACATTCCAGAGTGCCTTTGCTGTAACTCCGGGACTCTTTAACCCGCAAGGGATGGCCTACTTTTGGAAGAATTGGGAGCAGTTTTATTTTTGTTGTTCTCCTTTTTTCTTTCTCCACCGCAAGGATATTGAGACTTTGGGGTGTAGTTGAGATAGGGCCACCGTACAGAGAAAAGGATTTCTGGATGGAAGAAAACAAGTGTTCTGACCGCGACACTACCACCAGGTGGGGGTGTTGCGCAACGATTGTCATTCACACCACACATTACTTTTGGAAGGAAGGGGTTTCCTCTAGGGGGAGCCTGTTCATTCCAAATCACATACTGTGTCAGATAATGTGTTTCTTTTCCCCTCTGCAGGAGAACGTCATTCAAGTCTGCTGAGAATGGGGCAGATCTGAGTCAGTTGATGTGGGAGGGGGGAAATTATAATTTTTGAAAAAAAATTATGCTGTTATGCCTTTGAATGTTTATACCTGTGTATGTTTTATTTGTTGTTTCTTCCCTTCCCTGTTGGTTCAGGCACAAACGAAACAACATTTTTAAATTGTAATTTTTTTCCTTTTGGTTAGTTTGTCTCTGGATCGGATTTATGCTGACTCTGCTTTAAAGGGGGGCATAAATTGGTTTCAGACACTGTGGACCAGTGTCAAATCACTGGCGGGGGATGTGTAGCGGATGGTCATATTTAGGGGATGCATCTGAGTGATACCAGGCTCAGATGCAGCAATTGTTAGGATTCCTGGACCCATTTATGCCAGTGGAGGATATCAGTGGTGTTCAGTTCCCTGCGGCCTATAGGTGGCGCTGTTGCCATAGGCTGGGGTTGAACCACCATTGTAGGGCTGTGCCCTTTGTGTCCTCTCGCGGCAGTAGTACAGCGGGGCGGGGAACACGCTGTGCATGCTGGGAGAGGGTAAAAGGGGCAGACATCTTCCGCACGAGGTCCGCGCCGAGGCACCTTCAACCTGGGTGCATGTGTGTGTTATCCCGGGTGCCCTAGGCCCTGGGACGGAGTTGCGGTTCCACCCCAGACACCTTTGGTCTGGGGTGAGGTACTCTCTGGAGGTCTGGGGCCCAGTACCTTCGACTGGGTCCCGCAAGGGATCGAGGGCTCCTAGGGTGTCCTCCGGTGTGGACGCCCGAATCTAGGACGAGGAGGCCAATGAGGTGACCCTTCTGAAGATCCAGTGCAGCATTTGCTGGTGAAGGCAAGGCCTCTGGTAACTGTCCGGATGGATGTCCTTTCCCTGACAAGGGCCATTTCCTATAGAAGGTAGTACACGTTCTCATGGTCTGTGGCAGGGACCCATCGTGAATCAGGTCGGTGGCAGAGACCCAACAACCAGGTCTGTGGCAGAGGCCTTATTCATCTGGTCTGTGGCAGGGACCCCCTCACGGTCGGTGCAGCGACTGTGCGCCAAGCCTGTTCGCGCTATAACGGAACAGGAGAGAAACCAAGTTCAAGTTTGTGCCTGGACCTCCTCCCCACTTTGTTCTGAACTGTTCTATGTCTAACCAGTCGCTCTTAAAGGACAATTTATTGCTCTGAAGAATAAATAAGTGTTGGACTTTCAGTGGTGTGGAACTTGACTTTCTGGGAGGTAAGGGTCCTACCTCCACTTGCGTGGAGGGTGGGAATCATCCTCAAGGGAAGTGTTGGTTCTGGACAGGGACACAGGCCCGAAGGTAAAAGGTTATAGCTCACACCTCTGCACACAAGAGGTTACGAGCTGGTGGTGCGCCACACTCTCCTCCCTGGTCCCCTAGACGAGAGCGATTGACCGAGAAGAGAAGAGGGAGGCAGAGGTGAGGTCGCTACATACAGTAAAATAAATAATAAAATAAAACTTAAAATAATTTTAAACCACTCCCGCTCCTCCGTGCTCATGTGCAACTGCGAACACGCGCGTTGGTTCCGCACGCATATGTAAACGCCAACAAACCTGCATTTTGTTTTCCAGGCGGGGCCAGTGGTGGGGTCAAGGATGGGGTTGAAGAGGGCCCCATCAGGTAGGGTGTACGGGGCCCCATGATTTCTAACAGTGGCCCTGCTGGCCAACACTGTACCCCCAATGTTGTACTCTCTCAAGGGATTATTTTTCACTAGGTGCATTATTTTATATTTCGAAACATTTAGAAACACAGTGCTAGAGAAAATGCAAACAAGGATGTGAATGATGACAAGTACTTGGTTGAGTGAGGTATGGAATAAACAAATATTCATGTAATCACAGTAAATAGCCATAAGGTGAGGCTGTTCTCATATTGAAAGGCCTCAGCACAGTCATTAAAATCTTATATTATCATTGAGACATTATTGTGAAGAGGGATACGGGAGGGTTAGAAGCGGTACGTGTAAAAGCAGCTTGTAATATATGAAAATGTACGTTAACCACTTCAGCCCTGGAAGGATTTACCCCCTTAATGACCAGGCCATTTTTTGTGATACGCTACTGCATTACTTTAACTGACAATTGCGCGATCGTGCGACGCTGTACCCAGACAAAATTGTCGTCTGTTTTTTTTTTTTTTGCACTATATAAGCCAATTTTGACAGAAAAAAAACAATATTTTTTTACTTTCTGCTATAAAACATATCCAATTTTTTTTTTAAATAAAAAAACAAATGTATTCATCAGTTTAGGCCAATATGTATTCTTCTACATGTAGCACTACCCCCGTAGGAGCTGCTGGTTTAGATTTTGGGCCTTGCACGTTACCCCACCATTCGTTGTCTGGGGATGAGAGTCTATACACTTAAGGAGAAACTTCAATGTCCACACAAGTTGTAAATCCTTTTCTTTGCTTTTATTTCACACCAACTTGCAGAGAAAAAAGGACGGAGGGTTAGGGGAAGTTCAGGCACATGATGCAGACCACTGAGGAAATTTTAGGTTTCAAAACGACACTAAACAAAGTACACATACCACTTTTCTTCGAGTGGAAATTTCTCTTTTTAATACAAACGCTTTTATTGAGAAAATAAAAGGCATGAACAATAAGCGTCCAGTACATAGCATACAATGACATCAAACATGTGATGAGAACCGCTTGGAGACAGCCATTGAGAAAACATAATCATGTAAACAAGGGGAGTCATAGGCCACTCCACTATACCATGACACTATCACGCAGAAGTGAAGAGAAAAAATTATAAAATACAAGTCAACAAGGAAAAAAAATAAAATATATAAGAGCAGAAAGAAAGAAATAGACAAGTAATTCACTATGCTAAAAACAGAACAGAACTGGTTACGGGAAGCTATTCTCAAAAGGTGCTGATAGCAATGCAAGGTAGAACAAGGATGAATGTAGGTATTGACCCCAGAGGGCATGGTATCCATGATCGTGTGGAAGACCCTCTCCATGATCTGAATAGCCGCCATGCGCTTGAGGACCTGGTCCCAGGGGACTCCAGGGGTACGCCAAAACAGGGCAATGGACCAATGTATCGCACTGAAGAGCGTGTGCGATAGTTTTTGTTCAGGGGGGGTGGAACTGGGGATGTCTGCAAAGAATAGGCACATCTGATGTGTTAGGGTAGGTAGAACCCCTGTGATCTCTGCAACCTTATCAGGCATCCTCCTCCAAAGGTCCTTCAGGGCTGTACAGCTCCAAAAGATGTGTAAATGGGTCCCTTTCTCTGGACAACCCCTGAAGCAAAGCTCGGAAACCGCAGGGAAGAATTTATGTAGCTTGGCAGGGGTATAATACCACCTGGTGTGTAACTTCACCACCGTTTCCTTGACCGCCTCAGATTTTGTGCATATTTGAAATCCTATCAGTCCATTCCTCCGGAGAAGCAACCACACCGGTTTCTAGCTCCCACCCGAGAATGGCTGTGGATTTGTCTGAGAGGCCTAGGCCACCCAGGAAATCATATAAACGGGAGATAGTCCCCTTATCCCTGGAGGTAGGGCCACAAAGACCCTCAAATGTATTCATGGAATTAGTTGTGGCGCCTGCATACAGTGAGTTAAAGTAATGTCTAATTTGCAAATACTTGTAGAATTCTGACCTGGGGAGGGAGTGGGAGGATTGTAGGGATTAAAATGAGCAAATCACCCCATCCTTCTGCAGCGAGTCCAGAGTGACCAAGTCCTTTGAGGTCCAAAGGGCAAAATCTTTCGGGTTAGGAAAAGCTGTGGGAAATGAGGGGTCACCAATAAAAGAGGCTAATCTGGGGTTGGGATGTAGTAGGGAGAGTTTATTCTTATATAGGGACCAGAGCCGTAGGGATTGGCCCACCACCAAATTTAAGGTGGAGATAACCCTGGGACAAACTGACCTGGCCCAGAGCAGACCTGGGAGATAATAGGGGGCTATAGAAATCCGTTCAAAGCGGAGCCAGGGGATTCTGCGGGAGGGGGTATGCCATTGCGCCAGTTGCAGAAGTCTGGAGGAAACATAATAAAGCCAGAGGTTTGGCAAGCCTAGACCCCCCAAAGCCCTAGGTCTATATACCATGTGCTTACCCAAACAGGGTTTTTTATTGTGCCAGACAAATTTATTCACATCCCGTTGCAGTAGGTCAATCGTTTGACGAGACACGTAATTGGGTAGGGCTCTAAAAAAAAATAGAAGTTTGGGGAGAATGGACATCTTCACTGCTTGGATCCTGCCTAAGAAGGTGATATGGTATGGGCCCCAAGTGTGTAGTAGTTGTTTAATGCGTACAATAGCGGGTGGGTAATTGGCGAGGTATATTTTATAAAGTGAAGAAGCTAACTTGATCCCTAAATATGATAACGTCTGTGCTTCTATAGAAAAGTTAAAACTAGTTTGGAGAGAGGTAATGGTGTGTTGGGGGAGATTTATAGGGAGGGTGGAGCATTTAGAGAGGTTAACCCCTAGGCCCGAGATGTCCTGAAAGGTGCATAAGGTGGATAAAAGATTGGGGATCGAGACAATTGGGTCAGATAGGAATAAAAGGACGTCGTTCGCATATAAGCTACGTTTAAACTCCTGGTCCCCTTTAGTATATCCCTTAATATTGGGGTCTAGGCTGATCGACCGAGCCAGGGGTTCGATAGCAAGGGCGAACAAAAGTGGGGATAAGGGACAGCCTTGTCTTGTTCCCCTACCTAGTGTGAAGTAGTCAGAATTACATCCTGGGAGTTTAATACGGGTGCGTGGAGAGTTGTAAAGTGCCCTGAATCTGTGGACAAAGGCCCCAGGAGAAGCCAAATTTTGCCAAGGTTAGTTCCAAGTACGGCCACAGAGCGCTATCAAAAGCCTTGTGGATATCCAGGCTAAGGAGTAGAACCCTACGGGCGTGTAAATCAGTGTCCTGAATGATGTTGGAGGCCAGCCTTATGTTGTCAGTAATTTGTCTAGATGGGATAAAACCAGTCTGATCAGGGGAGATTAGGGAAGTAATAATATTTGATAGTCTGTTTGCCAAAATACGACCAAAGATCTTCAGATCATTATTGATGACAGAAATTGGTCTATAGTTTTGAGGTAGGGAGTGATCTTTGTTGGGTTTCGGGATCAGGGACATGTTCGCAAGAAGCATGTCATCCGGGAAAACATTGCCTTCAAGAATATGGTTAAAGAGAGATTTTAAGTGTGGGATTAAGGTGTCCTTGAATTTCTTATAGTATGGGGCTGAATACCCGTCAGAGCCCGGGGTTTTGGAGGATTTCAGTGACTTGATAACTGCAAGGATTTCAAGTTCGAGTGGAAATTTCTCACCCGGATAGACCTCTCTCACTGGCCTAGCAGCCGGGGTGGAGCACAGACCCAAAGTCTCTGCCACAGACTTGATGGAAGTAGAACAGGTAGACAATCCTCTGCCACAGGATTGGGCGATGTGGACAAATTGCAACTTGGTCCTCCGCCAAAGGACTTAACAAGTATTCAGCCGAGCAGTATGAGAGCCTTTAAGCCGGATCGGCGATACAGCAGGGTACCATTTGGCTAGGGTGCATCCTCCAAAAGAGTCACCAGACCTCCTTCCGAGATACCAGCCTTCCGCTGGGTTCTCTCCAAGACGGGTCCTCCCCCGGTTCCTCCATTGAGTGGCTTCCTCCCTCAGGACAGACAGCACAGGACCACCCCCGAGACAGGACATCTGGGCCTACCTTATAGGTGCACAGCTTCGGGCCAGCAGGCCCTGAGGCGGGAAAAACGTGACAAGGAGGGCCACATGGCAAAACGAGCCCAGAACAATGGCGTCTGCCCTTTAAGTACCCTTCCCCAGCATGCTCAGTGGGGAGACCACTCCCACTGAGCTGTTCCCGGGGAAGGACACCCAATCCGCTCTGGCTTGGTTGTGTTCCAACACTCGCCTGTGGTGGTAACGCCACCTACAGGCGAACAGTGGGAAGTCCTTCCAACACAGCCGATTTAGCCTTCCTTATCAGATCTGAGCCAGTAAGCGACTCAGATACCCACTAGATTTAAATATAGCGCCAGATCATCAGGAGCAGGGCGCTACATACATATTTTTAGTAAAAAAAATCCCAATAAGCGTATATTGATTGGTTTGCGCAAAAGTTATGGCGTCTACAAAATAGGGGATAGATTTATGGCATTTTTTTTTTACTAGTAATGGCGGCGATCAGTCATCTTTCCATCTACTTGAACAATTATGTGCCACTTTGTGTTCGTCTATCACATAAAATCTCAATAAATTACATTTGAGTTTTTGGTTGTAACATGACAAAATGTGGAAAATTTCAAGGGGTATGAATACTTTTTCAAGGCACTGTATGTAAGAGTGATGGGGGATGAAATAGAAAGAACAAGAAGGGAAAGGAAAGACTATCTCTTTTTTGATTATGTTGATGTTCTCTTGTAGCTCTTCCTCGTACCAGACTAATATTCCTCCTGACCTGCAAACCTGTTTGATGTTTCTATCCTTCAGAATGGAGCCAGAAAATTCCCTGTAGCCAATAGGTGCTAGTAATTCATTATGTTCTGGGTCCATGTTTCCAACAGAATTTGTATATCTAGGTCAAGAAATATTGGTTTGAAGTCAGGATAATTTAACTTGTATGCAAAGGTTGAAGCATTCAGATTCTGAGAGTTCCAACTACAGTGGAACCTCGGATTGCGAGTAACGCGGTTAACAAGCGTTTCGCAATACGAGCACTGTATTTTTAAAAATCGTAACTGGGTTTGCGAGTGTTGTCTCACAAAACGAGGTGAGGGGGCGCCGGAGCCGAGCAGAGCCGAAAGTTGCCGATCGGCACCGTTCGGAAATGCACGGAAAGGCCTGAGGACAACACGGCTGACCTTGGCAAGTCTCGGGAACAAGGTCTTTCCGAGGTTTGCCAAGGTGTCCTCGGGCCTTTTCCGCCGTTTCCGAGGTTCTCCGGCGCCCTCCGCCTCTGGCCGCATGCGGTATTGCATGTGAAGCACTACCCCCGTAGGAGCTGCTGGATTAATTTTGGGTCCTGCCGTTACCCCACATTCCACCGTCCCAGAACTTAAGAGTCTATGCTAAGTAGTTTTGAAAGATGTGATTGCCAGTCACTTCAGTCTTTTTCTCAATTGCTTTATTAAACAAGTTCAGGTAGAAGAATAGAGGGTTAGGGGGATTTCAGATACCTTGGTTTTGCAGATCACTAACGCGGTTCTTGAATCCAGAGGACAACAGCTTCTGTCACTGGAGACTTGCGACAGCCGGATAGGCCTCTCACACCGACCTAGCAGCCGGTATGAAACACGGACAAAGTCTCTGCCACAGACTTGAGCGATAAGTGGAAACTCCTGGATAATCCCCTGCCACAGGACTGTTTAGCCAGTAGTCAGTTAGTTAGGTCAGCTGCACAGTATCAGAACCTTTAAGCCATCCGGCAGTACTGTGAGGTAGGTTAAATTGGGTGCATCCTCCAAACAAGTCACCAGGCCCTTCCTGAGATACCAGCCTTCAGCTCGGTTCTCTCTAGTAAGGTCCTCCCCTGGAATCTTCTCCGTTTATATGGCTTCTTCCCACAGGACAGACAGCACAGGACCACCTTCGGTTAAGTAGGCCCCAGACAGGTTTCCGGGCCTACTTACAGCAAACACAGCAGCATAGCCTCAGGCTTGGAGGGCCATGAGGCAAGAAGGACCCCGAAGCACATGGCACTGCCCCTTAAATATCCTTCGCCCAGCATGCCCAGCTACAAAGAAGCTCCTGATTGGGCTGTTTCTGGGGAAAGAATATCCAATGCACTTCAGCTGGCTGTATTTCTCACACTGGCCTGTGACAGCAGTGACACCTATTGGCAACAGTGGGAAATGCGCACAACACAGCCAAAGCTGGAACAGAAACCAACAATTTACATAATCATTCTGAGCTATTTACAGCTCAGATACCCCTAAATTTACACATAGCGCCTATTTAAAAGTAACAGGGCGCTACATATGCCATTGAAGTCAATTAGGAATAAATTATTTTCATTTCCATTGACTTCAATGGGGAAACTTGCTTTGATATGCGAGTACTTTGGATTACGAGCATTCTCCTGGAACGGATTATGCTCATAATCCGTGGTTCCACTGTACTAATTATTACTGATAATTTTCTGTTGATATACAGTAAGTCGTATCAATGTGACAAGTGGATTATGAATGTTGGGACTATATTTGCTGTTTTGTTTAGTTCAGCAACATTAGTTTGCTGCATAATGGGCTAAGGTGGGGTCCTTATCTCCTCCATGTCTCTACACTGTGGTAGCCTCGATGTCCATCTAGGGGTAAGTGGTTTCCTCCATTCCTGTCATCTGCATGGTCATGTTCATTCTCTCTCTGTCCACCTCTCAATCATTCCCTTCAATCTTTGCATTACCTAATTCCATGGTTATGTGAATTCAGTAACAGGAGCATCAGGGGACGTTATCTGCACAGAACATCCTCCATCTCTTGAGGATTTAATACTCTGTTTAACTGTGCTAACTGCAATCTTTTTTTTCCCTAGGAAGCCCTGAGAGGTTTCTCCTGTGTAATTCCCAAGAAAAAACTTCCAGGCTCATCGAAGCTTTTAATAGTCAGTGAATTAACTCATTTTGTTCATAGCACACATGCTGAATACACCCTACAAATCACCATTACTATTACAGGTCATATGCCACTGAATGTGTTAAGTTAACATGGACTTCCATTACTTGTGATTGTTTCAGCATCATGATCCTTATTTATTACCTTCTAGCCATGGTGGTATCGAAAAGCTTTTATTTCCTATGTAGCTACTTCATTTGGTTTGTTAAGTGAAGTCCTGGAGCAATCTGTCACTGTCATCGTCTTCACTATATAAGTTCCCCATTGCTGCATGACTCCAAACCCAACACTCATTATACCTTTGTGATTTATACCCTGATTTGCAGGCAATGTCATTGTGGCCCTGAAGCTCAGTTTCCATTGATGTCTGCATATATTTGGAAGAGTTTTGTCACATCATTTCTTTTTACAATATATTGGCCATGTTACATTTTATCTCTCTATAGTGAACAATGTTATTTAATGTTTTTCATGGTTTCCCATCTAAAACATGAAAATAACTTTGTTTCTTAAAAATAAGAAAGCATTGTGTAGCTTGAAGATGCATGGGGGATCATGCTATTTTCCCTAAGGAATAATTAAAGGTGTTTCTTGAAGCAGAATTCCAGACATTTTTGCTTTGTATAGATCAGAGATGGGTTTGTCACTTTTTTATTGCTGCCTGTGTCCCCATTAGACAGTAGCTTTATGTGGAGACCCTACCATAAACATGTGGGGAGGTGCAGTCTGGTGTTGATGTTAATCACTGTCCCTGTCAGATGGGTGACCTGTCCCTACAATACCCACACGCAAAATACGTGCCGAGTCAGGAAGCCAGGGCTTTAAATAAGCTTTGCCTGGCCCAAGATGGCTGCAAGAGTCACATGAGGTGGCAGCATCAAATCGGATAGCATCCCCAGTGACCCTGGAAACCATAGTGGAACCATATTCCTCTTGACTTGCTCTCCCCCTGCAATACTGCTGCAGTTGAGTGCCACCTGCAGTGGAGAAAGTAGACTGCACCTGCCTACAACCAGTAGTGTCCCTAGCCTAGATTTAGTACTGCTGGGCTGTAGCCAGCCTGAACCCTAATGGACAGTTCTGCTTTCCTCTAGTTTTTCCTAAGCTCAGTGTTATTTGCTTAGTTTGCTTTTGCCTGGTGTTGGTGAGTACCCCTGGCAATGATGTAAGCAGATACAACTACCTATTAATATAAACACGGTGTGCTGACTCCAAATTCATATAAAAATATCAATACATAATAAAAATTGTCATAAGCTGAATAAAAGTCAATCGTGACAAATAAGTGAATAAATAGTAAAAAAAAATGGTGGCGTGATATATATCCAAAATTAGATGATGAGAGTGTCTTTAAAGAAAGATATAAAGTCTACCACCCTATCGTTTCCAGAAAGGCTTACCGGACAGACATGACCTTCTTATCATAGGAAGGTCAAACAATGCCTCTGCTCCAAAGGGCTAATGGAGGTCCCTCCAGTTAAAATCCTTCTATTGCAGGGATAGTGTCGATCCACACCTGGGATACCTCAATGCACTCTCGATCATAAGGTTATATGTTCATATCCAAGTGGAGAAAATAATCCACATAGTGTGTACCAATAAAATTAGTAGTTTATTAAAAAGAAGAGTAACACTCACATTCAACATGAATCGAAATGGCATAAGTAAAAATAATCTGGCTGGTCTGCAAAATGACTGCATGAAAACATCCAGTGGCGCGATGATGTCGCAGAAGGCTGCGCCTTACGTGTTTCATCATAACTGATGTCAGTTGACGACATGCTCATCAATGCCCAGGGCCAGGCGGAGACTGTGGTTATGTAAAGGATCAAATATTAAAGCAGTTCCCTGACTACAGTAATCAAAGTACAGCGTTTCTCTGCAAAGCGACTTGTCCCATGTCATTATACACTGTAACTTGTATATGTTGCATTAGGAGGGAGGTGCTGAGCCTGCAACCACTCCACCAGTCCTCTGTTACTTCACTCCCAGTAACACTGAGCACATGGCGTGGACCTCATGCATGCTCATTAACTTTTTTACCTCCTGTACCTCGTGGCTAGGCCTTATAGCTCTAAAATGTGGGTTCAAATCTGGTTATTACTAAAAACCGACCGCCTGGGAGGGAGCCAGAACATTGAACCCCTAGCTACTTGAGGACCGGCCACCTCTACCAGGTACCATTACTACAAATGGTTGCTTGTAGATTGTTCCTTTACTTGGTTATCCATAGAAACTACACTCCTCTTCCTTGTCTTGCCCAGTTAACCTTTTGTAGTAGTGTTACTCATAGGTGCGCACAGCCTGTTGCATTAGGGTGTGCACCTGAAAACTCAAAAACACGGTACCGATCTCTCACTGTGTTCATTCTGAAAGGGGAGGGGTCGGTAAATGAAATTACCCCTTCCCCCACTCATCCTGAAATATCATCTATGTGTGCCCACTACAGTAGCCAATGGGAAAGGAGGGAAGCCAGCCATGCTGTTGGAGGGGACACTGGGCAGCAGGGGGAATCTGCACTGCAGGGAGTGATTAGGGTGTGCCTGGGCACACCTGGCACACCCTGTGCACTTGCCTATGGTGTTACTCCATACCCTGTAGTGCTTTACAGATCCAGGTTCTTTGGAATACGCCAGAGCCAACATGCACCCCTTTGAATAACTTCAGAACAGGCTCATAACGATTAAGATAACTGTTACTGAAGAAATCCAATCAGAAAAATACAATTAAAACCCTAAGCACAACCAGAGAGAAGCTGAATACTCTAATATCCTAAAAGTCTGTCAGGAAAGTCTATACACTTGGCCAGGCTGCAGCTCTTCTGAAGAGTGTGTTAAAAAAAGGAAAAGAAGGAGAAGATGCAGGCCATCTAAGTGTATCAATTTATTAAGTAGTAATATAAAATAAAGGAATGCACTCACGAGATGTGAGGGTGCAACACACAGGCACATCATTAATCCCAGCAGTCTGGCTCCCAAGGAATGATTGACAGGTGTATCCACCCCACGGAAACACCGATGGAAGCTTCTCCACTCATCCTTCCCCACTTCCAGTGGGATACACGGACATCGTTACCATCTGTGCGTGTCATGGACTCTCCTCTCTGCCTCCACTGGACCTCTATTATGCCTTGGGAGCCAGACTGCTGGGATTAATGATGTGCCTGTGTGTGTTGCACCCTTGCATCTTGTGAGTGCATTCCTTTATTTGATTTTATTACTTAGTAAATTGATACACTTAGATGGCTGCGCCTTCTCCTTCTTCTCCCTTTTTTACTGTAGAAATGCAGCATGACAATACAAAAGGAACAATGTCCTTTCCCTAATCCTAAGTATCATGATGTAGTGGGCCAGGCATACCTCCAAGGTGAGAGTCCATATAGGCATTATCCATGACTTGGATGTTGTCTGTGACTGCCGTATCTTCAGCACCGTCCTTACGCTCACAGGTGGGTCTCCGTACCCCCTGCACTATGTTCTTCACTCCGACTCCCGGCTTTGTGCCCGGTCCCCCTTTTTTATATCACAGATGGGCCTGCCAAAACCATCAGATCAGAGTCTCCCTTTACATCAGATGTCACCATTAGAGTCCTCCTTTACATCAGATGTCCGCATCAGAGTCCCCCTTTACATCAGATGTCCCCATCAGAGTCCCCCTTTACATCAGATGTCCCCATCAGAGTCCCCCTTTACATCAGATGTCCCCATCAGAGTCCCCCTTTACATCAGATGTCCCCATCAGAGTCCTCCTTTACATCAGATGTCCCCATCAGAGTCCTCCTTTACATCAGATGTCCCCATCAGAGTCCTCCTTTACATCAGATGTCCCCATCAGAGTCCTCCTTTACATCAGATGTCCCCATCAGAGTCCTCCTTTACATCATATGTCCCCATCAGAGTCCTCCTTTACATCAGATGTCCCCATCAAAGTCCCCCTTTACATACAATGTCCCCATCAGCATCCCCCTATAAATCAGGTGTCCTCATCAGAGTCCCTCTTTACATCAGGTGTCTCCTTTAGAGTCCCCCTTTAAATTAGATGTCACCATCAGATCAGAGTCCTCCTTTACATTAGATGTCCCCATCAGAGTCCCCCTTTACATTAAATGCCACCATCAGAGTCCTCCTTTACATACAATGTCCCCATCAGCATCCCCCTATAAATCAGGTGCCTCATCAGAGTCCCTCTTTAAATTAGATCTCCCCATCAGAGTCCTCCTTAACATCAGATATCCCCATCAGAGTCCTCGTTTACATTAGATGTGACCATCAGAGCCCTCCTTTACATTCAATGTCACCCTCAGAGTCCCCCTTTACATTCGATGTCACCATCAGAGTCCTCCTTTACATCAGATGTCCCCATCAGAGTCCTCCTTTACATTCAAAGTCACCATCAGAGTCCTCCTTTACATCACATGTCCCCATCAAAGTCCCCGTTTACATACAATGTCCCCATCAGAGTCCTCCTTTACATTAGATGTCACCATCAGAGTCCCCCTTTACATTAGATGACCCCATCAGATTCCTCCTTTACATTAGTGTAGCGGGGTCTTCAGATTTAGTGGGATACACCTGGGGGTAGTGTGACCCAGGTGTGTAATTGTGACAGGGTTTAGACCCCTTTTTGTTATTCGTGGAGGATTGGGTGGTGCAATATTCTCCTTGGCCTGTGGGTGGCGGGGTACCTACAGGCTCCAGGCAGAATCACTACCGCAGTGCTACCCTTTTTGTCCCTTTCCGGAGATGGTACGGCTGGGGCGGGGAACCCGCCGTGGTGTCGATGGGAGGAGATAAAAGGGGGAGACGCCCTCACCACGAGGTCTTCGAGGATCATCTCTTCACGCACCCAGGCACCTTAGGCCTGGGTGCGGGCAGTTCGGGGTTCCGGCCCAGGCCCCTAGGCTTGGCCGGAATGGAGTAGGAGTCCATCCCAGGCACCTTCAGCCTGGGGTGAGGTACTATGTCGTGGGCCTGGGACCTGGTGACTTCGACTGGGTCCCGCGAGGGTGAAGTGATTCCAGGGTGCCCCTTGCGAGGGGACCCGCATCTGAGGTGAGGAGGCCGGGGAGGCCACCCGTCTGAAGATTCCGGAGCAGCGTCAACCCGGTGACGGACGGGTCTCCGGTAACTCCCTTGGAGGGTCATCTTCCCCTGATAGAGGCCCCAGCGCAGCAAAGTTGTTCTAATCAAGACTCCTGCAACCCTTGGTCATAGTACAGGGGGTGTAGGGACTACAATCAGGTTAGTGCCTCGGCCTGCTCATCCCACCGTATCCTGCCATTACCCTGTTGTTGTGGAGCTACGAAATAAAACTGAGAGTTGGACTGTGATCGGTGTATGGACTCTGTTAATGGGAGCAAAGGGAGATTCCAGCATAGCAGGGCTAAGTTCCGCAACCTAATGCACGTTTGGCCCGAGGAAGATATTGAAATTGGCCTTCACCTCAACCACAGCCATGGGGAGGACATGGGCCGTGGCGCACCTCACTCTCGAAACCCAGGTACCCCTAGACGAGAGCCATCGGATGACCGATAAACATGTAGAGGGGGTGAGGCCGCTACATTAGATTTCACCATCAGATCAGAGTCCTCCTTTACATTAGATGTCCCAATCAGAGTCCTCCTTTACATTAGATACCACCATCAGAGTCCTCCTTTGCATTAGATGCTACCATCAGAGTCCTCCTTTACATTAGATGTCCCCATCAGAGTCCCCCTTTACATTAGATGTCCCCATCAGAGTCCTCCTTTACATTAGATGCCACCATCAGAGTCCTCCTTTACATTAGATGTCACTATCAGAGTCCTCCTTTACATTAGATGTCACTATCAGAGTCCTCCTTTTGTCGCCATCAGATCAGATAAAAACATTGTACAGCTGCGCTATAATATTAGTGATCGATATTGGGATCCATCAATTATAAACAAAATACATAACAATAAATCATAAACCATCAGTGACAATGATAATAAATCAAAAAATAACCACATCCAGGTGACGATATAATCAATAATATAGTCCTAGCTATGTATTAAAAAGTTTTCCGTGATGAAAATTCCATGAAGGAGGGGTGAAACAAGATTGATAGATCTAAATCTTGGTGCAAATGTCCAAACAACACCCGTGATCATAGGTGTGCGCAGCCTATTGTATTAGGGTGTGCACCCCAAAGTTTAAACACACATGAATGCCACCTGCTGTCACAGGGAGGAGGCTCTTGTGGTGGGAGATAGTTGATTGGGACCATATTACGTTACAACCTAAAAACTGAGGTAATGTGTTCCTAAAGTTGAACCTAGCCTTTAATATAATGGGGGGCATTTACACTGGCCACTGGCACCCCCAACCACCCACCCGGTGCTGCTGCTGGATAATGCTAATGCACATGGGGTGATTAGAGTGTGCCCAGGCACCCCCAGCACACCCTGTGCGCACACCTATGCCCGTGATCCACCACCATATATATGTGCCGCTTACCAGAGGCAAGGGAATTGTGAGCCCATCAGAAGTCCAACCTCTTCAGCGGGAATTGGGTCCAGAACTAAACCGGGAATAGCACCTCAGCTCCCAGATGATCCCAAAAAAATAAAAACAATGGATAGTGTATTACCATAAAAAATATATATTTATTAAAAGGCATAAATTGCACTTACAGGAAGACGATGTATCATCGCATTATAAAAAGCCGACCGGCCTGCAGTCGCCTGTCCCTATGTGATGACGTCAGTGGGTTCACCTTCCCAACGCACATTTCGTGTTACAACACGTCGTCAATGGGGAATCAGGCGACGCACTGACGCATCACACTATATAGTAAACAACATGAACCAAGCCTCGGTGTGATCCTCTGGCAGCGGCTCACGAGAATCCGGAAGCGGAAAGAACTCACTAGTTGTTATAAAATGGGATCAGGGAAACGCGCATATAAAACCTCAATCAAAGGTACCAATATAAAAATTTAAACATATTAGTCCATATAGCATACGATCCCTCCAATCATAAAACATAATAAACCCCAGCAGCACCATTATATGGGCGCATATAAATAGACACAGATGGTCACCATCTCAGCCATTAGCCAGGAGGTGAGTGTCTCAAAACTTAAATAATAATCACCCAATAAAAGGGACTACAATATGGATACATCAATTCTAAGCAAAAATAATTGTATGAGGGAATTAAGAATAAAATTATGGAGGAAGTAGAAATAGGTGGATGGATACCCGGACAAATATGTGAGCCCAAAAACCAGAAAAAATGCACACATAGCCGGGCAAAACGCACATCCCATAGATGGTCATGGATCATCAAAGAAAGGCGTATATTTTGTACGAAAAATTTATATATATTCAACTAATTAAATTAGTCACATGGACTACAGATTTGCTACCATGGAATCACACCAAGTGTACATAGTTGGGTGTGTAGAGAAACAAGCACATATCTAAGAATTGTCTATAAAGGCATTGAGATCTACCTATACGTTCATCCCAAATGGGGTATAACATCTCAATTTATGGATCCAGGCCATTTCAAGCCTGGATATACTCTGTATCATTGAATCCCCACTCCATTGTGGAGTGTATCTGTCTATACCCAGAAAGACGGTGTTATTAGGATTCTTAGCGTGAACTTCCAGGTAGTGTCGTGATACTGGGTGTTTGGGAAAAGCGGTAAGTATATTAGTGATATGTTCGTTTAACCTTACATGGAGAGGTTGTTTAGTCCTGCCCACATATTGCAGCCTGCATGGGCACTGTAGTAAGTAAACGACCCTCTCCGTGGAACATGTGATGAAAGAGGTTATCTCGAACTCAGCACCGGTGCTAGTGGACATAAACATATTGGTGCACCTATGCCCACACCCGCTAACCGAACATACCCTACACCTCCTACATTGGTAAAAACCCACCAAATGATCTAGAAACTTCCCCCTAGTAGGGGGGGGGGGTCTAGAATAGGGAAGGGGCACCTTTGTAAACAACTTGGCGTTGTTCGGGTAATACTGCCTTCAGAACCTGGTCGTTGGTAAGTATGTGACAATGCTTCTTGATAAACTTCTTAATACCCATGTGTTGAGCTGAGTACGTGGTAATGAAGGGAATAGATGGTGCTCTCGTAGTCGACTGAGACTTAACTTTTAATAGGTCCTTCCTATCTAATAAAGTTACCTCACTCAGAGTGTTAATAAGAGAGTTATTTGAATATCCCTTCTCTAGAAGACGGGTAGTCAAAACATCAGCTTGGGATAGAAACTCGGCATGATCAGTACAATTACGTTTGAGCCTTATATACTGACTCTTAGGCACAGAGTTCAGCCACGATGAATGATAGCAACTACTGGTAGGGATATAAGAATTCCTATCAGTGCCTTTAAAATAAGTAGATGTTGAAAAGGAGCTATCCTTGATAGATACCTTCAAATCCAAAAAATAGATCTCTTCCTGACTGGCCTCAAATTTGAAAGAAATCCCCCTGGTATTGACATTGAGCTCTTCCATGATCATGATCCTTCAGATCAGAGCCTCTCTTTACATTCAATGTCACCATCAGATCAAAGTCCACCTTTACATTAGATGTCACCATCAGATCAGTTCCCCCCTTTACATTTAATGTCACCATCAGATCAGAGCCCCCTTTTTACATTAGATGTCCCCCCTCTCCCCCCTCATACTCACAGCTCTCACACAAGTCGCCTGTCATCCACCTTCAAAGCTGTGGGGAGGAGTCAGAGAAACCGGATATGAAGGCACAGGACCCGCCAATCACACACCACAGCAGAGAACAGTGGTAGTGGGAGTGTTCAAGGCGCAGAGTTTAGCGCCCCGAGAACATTCTAAAGGAAGCCAATAGAGCTTCTTGTTTGCAATGACGTGATTGCAAACACATCATACTTCCCATAGCATCTGTGTGTCCGGCGCCCTGCACACACTTAAAGGAACATCATTTATTTAGTTTTTTTTTTTTTTGGTGATTGCAGCACGTCATGCTTCCCATACACCTGTGTGTCCGGCATCCTGCACACACTTAAAGGGCCAGCATTTTTTTATTTCTTTTTTTATGATGAGTAGCTTGGAGGGGGGGGGGGGGCGCCACTGGTGTGGATCAAGTCTTTAACTTCCCAAAACCTGTGTCTCTAATTAAGCCCTGTACACACGATCGGATTTCCTATGGATTCAAATCTGATGGATTTTTTTATCAGAATTCCGATGAAGCTGACTTCCATCAGGCTTGCCTACACACCATCAGTCAAAAATCCGACCGTCCAAAACGCTGTGACTTAAAACACTCAGACGAGCTGAGAAAAATGAAGTTCAATGCTTCTGAGCATGCGTCGACTTGATTCTGAGCATGCATAGGTTTTTTCTCCGATGGAGTTCCACACAGACGATCGGAATTTGCTATCGTTTTTTTTTTCCATTGGATAAATTTAAAACATGTTCTATTTTTTCTCACCGATGGAAAAAAGACCGATGGGGCCCATACACGATCGGTTTGTCCGATGAAAAAAGTCCATCGGACTGTTTTTATCGGTAAAACCGATCGTGTGTACAGGGCATAAGAGATATTGTTTTA
The DNA here is from genome assembly GCA_029206835.1 of Rana muscosa. Taxonomy (NCBI): domain Eukaryota; kingdom Metazoa; phylum Chordata; class Amphibia; order Anura; family Ranidae; genus Rana; species Rana muscosa. The sequence continues at coordinate 457,146,596 of CM055118.1, forward strand.
TAATCGTTTTTCCTTTAAACGCCTTCAGTAACAGCGAAGGGAATGTCTTTGTTATGTAAGGCAATTTTTATTTAAAATCTATAAAGCAAACGTTTGCTTATGGGATTACAAAATCGTTTTTACAAGAAGCCGAATAAGAATGAAGTAGAGAATTGCTAATAGTACTGATCATTTCCTCCTATAAACAGCAGATGATGTGCACATATCTGATTCATGAAAGGCTGAATATAGTCGCATTTAAGTTATTTAAGATGACTTCCCTGAGAATGGATGAAATGCCATTTTAGCTTTATCACACAGAATTCCAAAGTCACGCTTGTGTGCACAGCCAGAAATTGCTCTCTTCGTGCCAATACAATTTAAATGATTATTTCTTGCCTTTGAGTGGAGCGTGGTACAAATATCCAGTTCAATGACTAGTTTTATGTGTACGGTTTAAACTGTTATAGACAGTTTTTTTGCTAAAATTGTTAATTTTTGGATATTCCTCAATAAATGAAAAAGTCAGGAGCAGTCTGCTGTGAACTTGGACTGGCTGAGGATGAGGACAGAAAGATGGGAGGGGTGAGAAACCACAGCACCAAGGCAGTTCCAGTTACACAGTGGGGTGGAGGTAGGGTGACCACGTGTCCCGGATTGCCCGGGACAGTCCCGCATTTTGCAGGTCTGTCCCGGGCACATTCATTCCATCACAATACAGTGTCCTAGAATGAAACTGACACAGCCACCCCCCCCCCCCCCGGGCCAATCTGATGCCCCCAAAAAAGGTCGCCACATCACCGCTTTACTCACTGACAGTACTTGTCCTGGCCGGGAATGCCTGGAGGACCACAGTCCCGCCCCCTGTTTGTGATTGGAAAAATCATAAATCCCGCCTCTTGTGTCCGATCACTGTGCTGTGATTCGTTACAGCACAAGCTGATTTTTGGGAAGGGAGGGTGTCCCTGAACGGTAGTTTGGAAATGTGGTCACCCTAGGTGGAGGGAGGTCTAAAAATCATCAGAGGAGAGGGCCCCAGACACCGGGCACAGAAACACAGACAGACGCATCTCCGGAATACATCACCGGGGAAGGAGGCGGTACTGTGAGAACTAAGCACAACATGGGCACAAAAACAGTGGATACAGGAAGGGGACGAGACCCTTTCAAACAGTCTGCAGTGGATCTTGGGGCCCCCCCATGGTGGCGGAACGCTAGGGTTGCCAACTTTTCTTCAAGTCAAACCTGAACACTTTAGCGGCGCACAGCAATTTATTTTTTTAATAATATAAACTATACATATATTTTGCTATTAAATAACATTTCTAATCATATGAAGTAAATAACAAGAGTCCCCCTTTACATCAGAGTCCACAGAGTTCCCCTTTTACATCTGAATCCGCAGAACTCCCCTTTTACATCTGTAGGGGGGGACGACGACACTCTGCAGACTCTGGTGTAAGGGAAAACTCTGGGGACTCTAACATAAGGGATGCTCTAGGAACCCTGATTTAAGGGGGAACACTGAGAACTCTGATGTACGGAGAGCACTCTGATGTAAGGGGGGAACACTGTGGCCTCTGGTGTAAAGTAGAATTCTGATGTAAGGGGTGCTCTGAGAACCCTGATTTACCTTAGTGTACTCACTCAGAGGCAGATATAAAAAAATAGGAGGTTTATATATAACAGATCTGATGTGATATAGCCAACATCCCTAACTAGCACAAATACGAGAGGTTCCCCTCAAAGGCGGGACTTTATAGGCATGAATTGTCACAACCACTAAAGGTAAAGTTATAAGTATTTTATTACAAAAAGTAGAAAACATAAATAGATAAAAAAGATACAAATACAATGAGACTTGATAAATGCGATTTGAACAATCAATATATCGCAAAGTTGACAATAGATCATATATAGTGCATAGCATGCCCAGAGAAAATTCGGACTGCAATGCTAAAATATGGACATGTATGAAATACAGAATTACATATATGCATGTATATATCAGATCCTACGCGTTACGGAGATAACTCCTTCTTCAGGGATAATCCGATATATGATTCAAAATTGAAATCTAGAACAGAAAAACACATGATGGCATTCATTAAACAAGACAATAGACCCATGCCAGTAACAATGATCATTAAAGACATACAGTCGGCAGTATACTTACATTGACAGCCACGCACCAAATTCAGAACATAATTACCATGGAGACCACAAATCCCAAAGTGGAAAATTGTGGTTTAGCAGAAAGGTGATAAAAGAACACCCTTTTTAAGGGGGATGGGTGAGAGATGCACATAGAAGATGTCCAGAAATCGAACCGGGACCACATGCATCTATAGAGGAAAACATAAAGATATGTACCAGAGAACTAAAAAAGTATTCAGATCATTGTGATATGGCACATATTATTGCGTCAAATAAATATATAGTTGAACTCCAAAATGTTAACCCTGTTTCTATAGAGAGGACTGCTAGGGTCAAGGAAAAGTTATAAATGTATGTATATATATATATATATATATATATATATATATATATATATACATACATATACATTGTAAGCGTATATTAACATCTACAATGAAAAAGATCATATATATGCTCCGTAGATTTTCTTACCGCACATAAGGTGCTGTGTAGCTTAGGGGGGAGAGAGAGGAGGAGAGGAGGTGGGAAACGTAGGGCACTCTTGTTTTGAAACCTGCAAGGGGTTCTATAGGTGCGAAAGGAGCCCACACACATCCAAAATGGCAGGGCTCGGAAGAGAAAGGAACAGGTCACAGCCTTCTATTGCAAATCCAACAGTGAAGCAAAGTCACTTCAAGAATCTGTATAAAAAGAGCAGACAAACTGTATCATCCATAGATGTACATTCTGTCTAATCCTGCATTGATGGTCCCACATGAACCCCAGACCAGGGACAGCGGTCTCCTGCAGCCATTGCCAAAAAGGAATTGCCAAAAAAGAGGAGAGAGAGGAAGGCAATACCTTACCTGATTTTGTATCCTGCCCCACGTAGTTTCTCCCCGCCAGCCACAGCACTATTAATGTGGTCAATTCATCGCCCTTAAATAGGGACTGAAGTGCAGTCATTGGTTTCCTCCTGGCCCACGTGAATATCAAGTATCGCGTGAGACAAACAAATTAGACGCTGTGGTCCCCCGAGCGCGCGGCGCACCGCGCAATCCTCGCCCAAAGCCAAAATGGCCATTTAGGGAGAACTACGTCATGCGCCACGCCCCCACCGGCACGTTTGTGCAGCGCAACAGAGTCGCAAGGTGGAACAATGGACAAGGAAAGAGGGGGCGAACCGTCTGACGTCAGGTGTAGGTGGTTCCTAAGCAACCAGGATCGCCGCAAATGTAGGCCGATCCGACAAGGAAGCTGGCTCACACGGATGCGAACATCCGTAAGAGACCAGCCAACCCGTCGAAAAGGCCCACGCGTGCCGTGATCGATTCCGGACAAGGGAATGTGCACCAAAGGACCCACAAATCACCGCTGCTGACAATAGGCCTGTAGGAACTTGTTCGAAGTTCCACATCATACTGTAAGATGTGGCCGATAGAAGCCAGAGGCAACATATTACATCCAACCAATGATGGAAGTTGATGCGCAGCTGTAAAATACAAATTCAGGTAAGGTATTACCTTCCGCTCTCTCCTCTTTTTTGGCAATTCCTTTTTGGCAATGGCTGCAGGAGACCGCTATCCCTGGTCTGGGGTCCATGTGGGATTAGACAGAATGTACATCAATTGATGATACAATTTGTCTGCTCTTTTTATACAGATTCTTGAAGTGACTTTGCTTCACTGTTGGATTTGCAATACAAGGCTGTGACCTGTTCCTTTCTCTTCCGAGCCCTGCCATTTTGGATGTGTGTGGGCTCCTTTTGCATCTATAGAACCCCTTGCAGGTTTCAAAACAAGAGTGCCCTACGTTTCCCACCTCCTCTCCTCCTCTCTCTCCCCCCCTAAGCTACACAGCACCTTATGTGAGGTAAGAAAATCTACGGAGCATATATATGATCTTTTTCATTGTAGATGTTAATATACGCTTACAATGTATATATATACACATACATTTATAACTTTTCCTTGACCCTAGCAGTCCTCTCCATAGAAACAGGGTTAAAATTTTGGAGTTCAACTATATATTTATTTGACGCAATATTATGTGCCATATCACAATGATCTGAATACTTTTTTAGTTCTCTGGTACATATCTTTATGTTTTCCTCTATAGATGCATGTGGTCCCGGTTCGATTTCTGGACATCTTCTATGTGCACCTCTCACCCATCCCCCTTAAAAAGGGTGTTCTTTTATCACCTTTCTGCTAAACCACAATTTTCCACTTTGGGATTTGTGGTCTCCATGGTAATTATGTTCTGAATTTGGTGCGTGGCTGTCAATGTAAGTATACTGCCGACTGTATGTTTTTAATGATCATTGTTACTGGCATGGGTCTATTGTCTTGTTTAATGAATGCCATCATGTGTTTTTCTGTTCTTTTTTTCTGTTCTAGATTTCAATTTTGAATCATATATCGGATTATCCCTGAAGAAGGAGTTATCTCCGTAACGCGTAGGATCTGATATATACATGCATATATGTAATTCTGTATTTCATACATGTCCATATATTAGCATTGCAGTCCGAATTTTCTCTGGGCATGCTATGCACTATATACAGTATGATCTATTGTCAACTTTGCGATATATTGATTGTTCAAATCGCATTTATCAAGTCTCATTGTATTTGTATCTTTTTTATCTATTTATGTTTTCTACTTTTGTAATAAAATACTTATAACTGTACCTTTAGTGGTTGTGACAATTCATGCCTATAAAGTCCCGACCTTTGAGGGGAAACTCTCATATTTATTTTCACTCAGAGGCAGAAGAGAGAAGGTTGGAGACTTCAGTTACAGACAGGGATGGGTGGTGAGCTCACTCACCCCTTGGCAGTCAGCACCTCGCATCCAGATGTATCTGAGACTGGACTTTTAATTTCTGGTCCCTTCTTTCCTTTTCTGAGGGAAAGTGCCAAAGGTTGAAGTGTGGACAGACACAGAGGGATGGGGCGGGAGGAAGAGGAGCAAATCGAGCCCTCTGTCCTCTCCTGTTTGTGTGTGTGTGTGTGTGGGGGGGGGGGGAGGTTGTAATTGTTAGGTTAGTGCTAACTTTGGGCAGTGTGAAAGAGAGTAATGCCCTGTACACACGACCGGTTTTCCCATCGGAATAAACTCAGATGAATTTCGCTCAAGCTGTCTTGCATACACACGGTCACACCAAATTCCGACCGTCAAGAACGCGGTGACGTACAACACTACGACGAGCCAAGAAAAATTAAGTTCAATGCTTCCGAGCATGCGCCAACTTGATTCTGAGCATGCATGGTTTTTAGTGCGTCGGAATTGCATACAGACGAACGGATTTTACAATAGGAATTTTTTCCGTCTGAAAAATAGAGAACATGTTCTCTATCTAAGTCCGTCAGAATTTCCGACAGAAAATGTCTGATGGGGCATACACACGGTCAGAATATCCGATGAAAAGAGCCTGTCTGACTTTTTCCATCGGAAAATCCGACCGTGTGTACGAAGCATAACAGACACTCTCAGCTTAGACAACTGCAGCCAGCAATCCTGCTGGGATGTCATAGTCCGGTCTGAATAATGTGTCTGGGTTTGAGGCAGTCTGAAACTCGGACACATAATTCCAAACCCGAACTGTCCGGTTGAATCCTGGACAGGTGGCAACCCTACGGAACGCCAGGGCGTGGTCGCAAGTGCAGCCTTTGCAACCCTAGTAGTTACGCCGCTGCTCTGATCATATCCTTGGTCTTTGACGTATGCCTGAAGATTGAATGATAGAGCAACCAAAGGCAATAACTTCAAGTATTGTTTCTGGTCAAAACAAAATACCAATGCAGTGGTGCCCAATAGCACAGTACTTTTCAAATTTTTTTTTGTATTTTTCCTTTCCTATAATCTGATCAAAACATACCAGTTTTTTAATGCCACATCAGGTACAAGCACAAAAAGCTTCCATCTCAAATACTACTGATGAAAGACAGTAACTTTCCGACTTAAGCGAATAGAAAACATAGCATACAGTACTGTGCACCATCTAATTATCCCTCTCCCGTAGAGCCACTCCCCACATAGTTTCTGATGGAAACATGGCTGGAAAACGAAGGCCCGGCCGCGCTTTTTGACTATTTCTAGTCTGAAAGGCGGTAACATGTTGATTTGTACGTTCTTGATAAATCCCAAAGTTTCCGGCTTATTCATTATAACAACTGCGGGCATTCTGCAGACTTATTTCCTCAATTAAATATGAGTATGTGAAAAGGCAGCAATAACATCAGCACATATTGTACAGCGTGTGTTATTTGTCGTGTTCTCCATCAGCATGCTCCAAAACACTTGTTCACAGTTTATCTCTGCATTTGTGTGGAATGTCAATTGTTTTCTATTTTTAAAGACTTTCAGGGGGGTTTTTTTTGGCAAGAAAGTTATTTATTTATTTTGCCTTAAAGCAGAGGTTCCGCGGTCCATACTTTTTTTTTTTTTTTTATGTCTACTACATGTGGTTACAGATGACTAATAAGTACTCACTTGTCCTGCGCTTTCAATCGTCCCACGTCCGTTTTCGGTAAAAAGAAAGATTTATAAAAAGTGTTCCTGTCTTTTCCATTTTGCTTGTGGGCATCGTGAAGCCCACAAGCACAGACTTCCGGGCAGCGTTGAATGCACGTATGACCGGGTATATGAGTCACGTGATTTCGCTGGATGGCGTCTCCTGGGAAGCATGACACTTTGCTCCCAGGAGACATTGCGTCGACATCCCATCACACTTAGCGCCGCCGGGGAAACAGAAAGACCCGCCTACTCCCACGGGAGGAAGACCAGGAAGTGGAACGGAACACAGCTGCTTATCTACAATTAGAGCCTCCGAAATTAAAAAAGGTTGGTGACATACTAATGTAAATAGTGTTAAGATAATGGAAATATAACGTTTCTATGTAAGGTGAACCTCCGCTTTAACCACAGACTAGAGAGGCTCCTGTAGGAAAGATATGTAACCTGCTTGCTTTATAATAGATGATAAATCAAATCTGGGGAGAGGAAAAAAAAATCCAATTTATGGCTAACAAGATTGTGCCATCACTCACGGCAACAACAGCTTCTCTCATAGTGTCTTCATAGACGTGCCACTAAACCGTACACTACACTAAGTTGATTTATAAGAGACTTGTATATCGCTATGTTGTGCACACAGATGAGATTGCTACCCAGAGAGAGGGAGCGAAAGATGGACTGTTAAGTGGAGTTTAAACAGAAATATTGCAAAGTAACCTTGAGGTCCTGGCTGAAAGATGTGAATTATAATTTCTCTACGGACTCGATCATAAAATGCTTCCCCATTCGCTATGTAGGAGGCTACAGAAAAACACATATAAACACCTAATTTGTGCATTTGTCTTTAGGGAAATCCTGTGGACAGATATACAATCACAGGCTACTTTGTTAGGTAAACCTGTTCAATTGCATGGTAACACCAATTGCTAATCAGCCAATCACATGATACATGATAAAGACGACTTGCTGAAGTTCAACCTGAGCATCTGAATGGGGAAGAAAGAAAATTTAAGTGACTTTGAACGTGGAATACGTGTTGGTGCCAGACAGGCTGGTCTGAGTATTTCAAAAACTGCTAATCGACTGGGATTTTGACGCACAACCATCTCTCGGGTTTACAGAGAATGGTCCGAAAAAAAAAAATATCCAGTGAGCGGCAGTTGTGTGGAGGAAAATGCCTTGTTGATGTCAGAGCTCAGAGGAGAATGGGCAGACTGGTTCCAGATGATAGAAAGGCAACAGTAACTCAAATACCCACTTGTTACAACCAAGGTATGCAGAATATCATCTCTGAATGCACAAAACATCGAACCTTGAAGAAGATGGGCTACAACAGCAGACGACCACACCGGGTGCCACTACTGTCAGCAAAGAACAGGATAATGAGGCTACAATTCGCACAGGATCACCAAAATGGGACAATAGAAGATTGGAAAAATGTTGCCTGGTCTGATGAGTCTCGATTTCATCAGTTGAGACATTCAGATGGTCGGGTCAGAATTTGGCATAGACAACATGAAAGCATGGATCCATCCTGCCTTGTATCACCGGTTCAGGCTGGTGGTGGTGGTGTAATAGTGTGGGGGATATATTCTTGGCACACTTTGGGCCCCTTAGTACCAATTAAACATTGTTTAAAAGCCACGGACTACCTGAGTATTGTTGCTGACCATGTCCATCCCTTTATGACTACAGTGTCCCCATCTTCTGATGGCTCCTTCCAGCAGGATAATGCACCATGTCACAAAGCTCCAATCATCTCACCACTGGACAATGAGGTCACTGTACTCCAATGGCCTCCGCACTCACCAGATCTCATCCAATAGAGCACCTTGGGATGTGGTGGAAAGGGAGATCCACATCATGGATGTGCAGCAGACAAATCTGCAGTAATTGCGTGATGTTATCATGTCACTATGGAGCAAAATCTCTGAGGAATGTTTCAAATACCTTGTTGAATCTATGCCACAAAGAATTAAAGCAGTTCTCAAGGCAAAAGGGGGTCCAACCCGGTACTGGCAAGTAGGGATGAGCTCAGGCGTGTTCGCATTTAACACATGCAGAGCCTGCCAAGGAAGTCGGCACCGTCGGAACTGCACTGCCCTAATCACAGGCAGGGATACATTGTCCCGATGCTCAGCTGCAGAGATCGGGAAATGTCTCCCTGCCTGTGATTAGCACAGCGCGGTTCCGACGGTGCCGACTTCCTTGGCGGGCTCTGCATGTGTTCAATGCGAACACGCCTGAGCTAATCCCTACTAGCAAGGTGTACCTAATAAAGTGGCCGGTGAGTGTAGAAAACAAGAAGCACTAAGACAGGAAATAAGGACTCATTCAGCAAATGAGCTTATAGTACTGCATCATTCTAATTGGAACACTTTTTGCAAAAAAGTTTTTTTCCTATTTCCTAGGGGTTTTAACCATACAATTCTAAAATACATACAAAGTCTGCTAGACTTATATTCAGTAGCCATACATGGCTGAATTTCTCTATAGCCAGCAAAGACTGTAATGAAGAAAAGGTCCCTCAAGCCGCACATCACTGCAAATCCACTAATAGAGAAGTATGTGGCAGTCTCAGCCTGGTTTTCAGCCAGGCCATGGTGGGAGCCCAGGCTGAGACGGTCACATTCTTCTATATTCATAGGTGTGCGCACCGGGTGTGCCTGGGCACACCCTAATCACCCTGTGCCAATGCAGATTCCCCCTGCTAAACCCCCATGGCAGCTGATGCTACTGAGCAAGGGATCGGGGTAAAAAACTACTGACACCAATCTCATCCTTACTGACACCATCCTCTGCGCTGCCGACACCATCCACTGCTCTACCGATACCATCCATTGCTCTACTGCGCATGTGTGTTTGAACTTTGCGGTGCACACCCTAATGCTATAGGCTGCGCACACCTATGTCTATATTAGTGGATTTGAAGCGATGTGCGGCTTAAGGGACCTTTTCTTCATTACATGCTGATGTTTGGAGCCGAGACGAGCTCTGTTCTTGGCCGGCACTCCCAGCAGTTGGCGATGGAGCGGCACCCACATTTGCACACAGCATAGACTGGAGACTAGAGGGGAGAACATTGAGCCCACTCAGTTGTGTGACAATAGCGAATTAATATTCGTTATTGTCTTTCTAATTCTCCTCCAGGCCAATCAGGAAGCAGGTCTTAAGACCAGATTGGCCAAGAGGGGAAGCGATCGTATTGGCCACGAGGAGGAAGCCGCCAAGGAGGAGGAGATACAGGGGAAGCCGGTGTGAAGCCGCAGAGGAGACGCAGGAAGGAGCCGAAGCTGCCCACAACTTAGATGGGGTAAGTGCAAGGCTTGTGGGCAGACGAGCAAGCGACGGGTGGGGGTGGGGAGATCGACCAACCAACCGAACGGTGCGGGGGAGAGGGTGGCGTGTGATTTGTTTTTCCGGCCCCAACAGCACCAGCCGCCACTGACTTTAAAGGTGCAAAATCAATACTCCACAGAGACCATTTTTGTGTATAATAATTCATAATTATTCTATTAAACTACAAAACTTTAAAAACAATACCATTGTAGTGTTAATTTAAAACTATCACACAGAATATCCACACGGCTTAAGCATGTGTGCAGTAACTTCAGCTGTACATGTTTCACCAAAATATGGCTTATTCAGGAGTCTTATAAGTACTGCATGAGATATCATGGGGTGCTCAGAAGTATCAAACAACCTGAAAAGCTTGTGCACCAGAGGGATAAACCCAGGAGGATATCAGTGACCATAGGAAGGACAGGCCCCATCTATTAATACCATAGAAAATTAAGGCATTTCAAGGACCCCACAGCCTCAGGATTGCCAATCAGACTTGTTACAAGGATGAGAAACCACCTGTCACGTACCTGGTTTGTGAGCCTGACGTGTAGAGGAGAGCCTCTCTTGCCACACCGGTTTGTGGGCCCCTGAGGTTGAGACAGCAGCCACAGAAGCATGGTGACGCAGGAGTGCTTAGTCCAGTATTCAGTATGGCTGGTTGTTCGTGGCTGGATATGTAGCAGGCAGACCGACAAGGCTCGGCAGACCAGAGCTGGGCTGGATCGCAGGTGAAGAAGCAACTGGGTGCGACTCGCAGAGCCAACTGAAGCAGACTGAAGAAGCAGATGCAGAGACAGGCAGGCCAGGTCAACAATGTTCAGGTAGATTCAGCAGAGCAGCAGGCAGAAGAGAAGTCCAAAACAAGCCGGAGTCAGGGTATCAAGCAGACAGGATTAATGAGGATTAATGAGGGCAAGCCGGGTCAAGATCAAAGGTCAGCACAGAAAACAGGTTAGAACACACAGGAGCTGCAGACCAAACAGCAAAGAGTCTCTGGTGCACACACTTTAAATAGCCCATTTGGCGCCAACGTTGGCGACAGGCGCACGTGTGCGCGCATGCGCGCTAACGCACCATGAATGCGCGTGTCTGACGTGCAATTCCTGCTGCACGGCTATGCCTTCCCTGACACCACCCCTTTGAGAGTGTGTCTTCACCACCCCGATTAGAACAAGGAGGGGGGGACAAGTCACCACTTGATTGTAAAGCAGATACGCAACGGCAATACGTAAACAGTCAACAAGTTGTTCCCCGGTCCGCGGTGGTGTTGTTTTTAAAGTTTTGCAATTGAATAAAATTGTTATTAACTATTATACATGAACATGGTCTTTGTGGGGTATTGATTTGGCACCTTTTTGCAATTTTCCTGATGTACTTTTGATGGAATGGGCCTTTGATTCCTTGACACCTGGTAGCTTTCATAATACTAATCCTTTAAGGATTCAACAACATTTATTGAACATTTTTAACATGATCTTTCTTTTGAGAATCAGTTAATTCAGAAGAGGTTGTCCTCATGTGTAGGAGCTAGACTATAAAAGGAGAGGAGCAGAGGGTCAGTGGTCAGTTGGCTGTAAGCATCTCATGAATGCTCATAAAATATGAGTATCCATGTCTATGTTGTTACCTCCCAAAAGAAAACAAATTTATTATGTATATCCACCCACCATCTAATGTCTATGGCCTGCTTTAACGCTTTCTGTTGAATGCATAAGAACATTTGTAGATCAGCTGCGCAGCTGTAATGCGTGATAACGTGAGTAAATTGGTGTATTTGTGTAATTTCATTTTCAATAGCTGCTATATAATCTAATGTAGCGCCCCTCCCAAATATTTGGGACGCTATGCATAAATTAGGGAACATTGGTATGATGAGGCTGTTTGGGATCACTTGGCAAACCCAGGCTCCCACAGTGGGAAGGAACTTTTTATTACGGAAGAGTTTCATGTATGCCGACGGATCTGGAGCTACGGCTGGCACATTTACGCCGATCGGGTAGTCATATGTAGTGAATGGGAAGAGGACATTATACATTCAATTACCACCCGGGATGAGCAAGGAAGACTTGTTACCCTTCCGGATCCAAGTTTTTACCTGTGACACTTTTGAGATAGGAACCTGACTTTGCTCTTTTATTTCCTGTCCCTTTACGGGTGAACCGTTCCTTGGATCGAGGTGACTTTGTCCTCTACTAAAAGAGGTTTGCTGCTTCTAAGGAGGAAAAGAAGGAGAGTGTGCTTTGTTTTTTCTTCTCTCTGAAAAGAACAGTCTTTTTTTCTTTGGGGTTAGTCAGTTAGGATGTTATGGTAAGAAAACACTGTGGTCAACAGTGGGATGTTGTGTTGCAAACCCCTGCGAAACCAGTAAAGGACGTTGTGACCCTGCCGACACTAGGTGGCAGTGGTCTGCAGGAATAGAGACACTTCACTGCTAATATAGCACTTAGGCTTAGCATTAAAAAACTTTAAAAGAAGGGAACTGCTTCCTCTCGAGGAGACAGTCTGCTTCTTTGTAACATAGAATACGAATAGTGGTTAGGATGTTTAAAATGTCCATGCATGTTGTTTGTGTTTTATTTCAGGTACCAGAGCTACTATCAAGACCACCGGAGAATGGGGTGGGGTAGATAGTCAGTAATGGGTGAAATGTCATATCTGGAGAGCTATGTAAATTGTAATATTATCTTGTGTGCTTTCTTTTCTTTTCTTTCCTCTCCCCAAAATTGGTTCAGGTACCAGGTTACTGTGTTTTTATTATTATCAAAAAGTCTTCAGGATTGAAGGATTGGGGACACTGGGGACAGTGTATTTTTAAGGTATTTTTAAGGAGGGGGTGTGTGTAGCGCCCCTCCCAAATATTTGGGACGCTATGCATACATTTAGGGGTAGTCTGAGCTAATAGTTGGGCTCAGACCAATTGATTGTTCTAAATTCGCTTTTGCTCTGGATGTGATACTGCCTGGCAGTAGTGTTCCCTGTTCGCCTGTAGGTGGCACTGCCGCCACCAGCCCAGGTTGAACTACAGGGGGTATCACAACACTTTGGGTGTCCTTTCACGGCAGCCATGCAGTGGGCGTGGTTAGCCAGCTGTGCATGCTGGGAGAGGGTACATAAAGAGCAAACGCCATTGGTTCTAGGTCCGTTCTTGTGAGGTGCCTCGGGATGCGTGTGTGTGTTTTTAGCACCGAGCACCTTCAGCCCGAGGCTGCATCGCTATCCGGTAGGCCCAGCTCTGCTGGCTGGGGCCTACGCCTTTAGAAGGGATCCCAGGCTACCCACCTGCAGGAAGCTCACTCTTAGGATAGAAGGCCAGGGGAGGATCTGCCCCAGAGGCGACGGTACTGCTGTCTCGGGAGGAGGCCTGGAGACTAACCTAAGGAGGGATCCATTGCTACAAGCCCTGCAATACGCCGATCTGGCTTAAAGGTTCTCCATTATTGCTTGGCTGGGAGGTTCGGGACTTTGATAATCCTGTGGCAGAGGATTCCTGATCGCATCCATAAGTTTTTCGGATATCCGTGCATCATCCCGTCCAGGGAGAGGGACTATCCGGGTGAGCAATACCCACTCAGGCTTGGGTGGCGACGTTGTGCCTTTAGTGCTGCGTGCCTGAACCTTCCCCATGTTCTTCTCTCATTTCCTACTCTCCTCTCAAGTTCCCTCAGAAAAAATTAATAAAGCCTGACTTTTTGGGTTTTACATCTGTGTGGACATTGGCCTTTCTAAAGACTTCTCTATACCCTGACAACGGAAGCCTTGGAGGTAGTTTGCAAGACCCAACAAAACCAGCTGGTCCCTTAAAAGGGGGTAATTGCTACATAATCATAATTTTTATTTTATAGTGATTTCACAGATGTTTGTGAGATACTGTAGAATAATTGTAACCATCATACCTCTCCAAATTGTAAACAAGGGATTGATTAATCATAGGGAGTTCAGAGACAAATCTGCCTCTCAAATTGACCATCAAGTCCCATGAGGATGGAAGACTCAGATGTGGTCCATCTGCTTACCTCCTTCAAATAGATATGCATGTGAATACGTCATGAAAAATAGTAGGAATTTTACGTAAAAGATTTTATTTGACTTATATGAAATTTATGACTTTGCGTTCTATATTCTAGAATGTTTGTATTCTATTGTTTTATTACTCTATATGAGAATGTTGCCTATTCCATACTTTGCATGGATGAGGTTAAGCAGCTGTTTGTGGGTTGCTTATGAGGAGCTCCACATCTGTCAGTATCTGAACTATTGTAAGAACATTTTGCTTGAATAATCACATGAACAGGCACGTGTTACAGTTGTGATTTTCAGTCTTTTAACCACTTCAGCCCGGAAGGTTTTACCACCTTAATGACCAGGCCATTTTTTTGCAATACGGCACTGTGTAAATTCAACTGACAATTGCGTGGAGGTGCAACGCTGTACCCAAGCAAAATTGATGTCCTTTTTTTTCCACAAATAGAGCTTTCATTTGGTGGTATTTGATCACCTTTGCGGTTTTTATTTTTGCACTATAAACAAAAAAAGAACGACAATTAAAAAAAATATATACATGTTTTACTTTCTGCTATAAAACATATCCAATAAAAAAAATGTAAAAATCGAATTTCTTCATCAATTTAGGTCAATATGTATTCTAGTACATATTTTTGGTAAAAAAAATCCCAATAAGCATACAGTGGAACCTCGGATTACAAGCATAATCCGTTCCAGGAGAATGCTCACAATACAAAGTACTTACATATCAAAGCGAGTTTCCCCATTGAAGTCAATGGAAACGAAAATAATTTGTTCCGCATTGACTTCAATGGCATGCAATACCTTATGCGGCCAGAGGCACGGGGCGCCGGAGAGCCTCGGAAACAGCCGGAAAGGCCCGAGGACAGCTCGGCTGACCTTGGCAAACCTCGGAAAGGCTCGGGAACTTAGTATTTCCGAGTCTTTCCGAGCATTACCGCTCGGCTCCCGCGCCACCCCAACCTCAGGCAAAACGCGGTTCTGCACACCGCTTTGGCCTGAATCCTGTTCATTTTGCGAGACAACACTCGCAAACCGAGTTGGGATTTTCAAAACACAGTGCATGTATTGCGAAACGCTCGTTAACTGCGTTACTCGCAATCCAAAGTTCCACTGCATATTGATTGCTTTGCAGAAAAGTTATAGCGTCTACAAAATAGGGGATAGATTTATGTTTTTTTTTGTTTTTTTTTACTTGTAATGGCGGTGATCTGCGATTTTTTGCGGAACTGGGACTAGGGTGACCACATTTCCAAACTACCATTCAGGGACACCCTCCCTTCTCAAAAATCAGCTTGTGCTGTAACGAATCACAGCACAGTGATTGGACACAAGAGGCGGGATTTATGATTTCTCCAATCACAAGCAGGGGGCGGGATTGTGCTCCTCCAGGCATTCCGGGCCAGGACAAGTACTGTCAGTGAGTAAAGCGGTGATGTGGTGGCCTTTTTTGGGGGCATCAGATTGGCCCGGGGGATGTCTGTGTCAGTTTCATTCCGGGACACTGTATTGTCCTGGAATGAATGTGCCTGGGACAGACCTGCAAAATGCGGGACTGTCCCGGGCAATCCGGGACACATGGTCACCCTAACTGGGACATTGCGGCGGACAGACCGAACACCTAGCTGACACTTTTTTTGGGAACCAGTGACATTATTACAGTGATCAGTGCTAAAAAATATGCATTGACATTGTATAAATGACACTGGCAGGGAAGGGGTTAACATCCGGGGCGATCAAAGGGTTAACTGTGTTCCCTCAGTGTGTTTTTAACTGTGCGGGGGGATGGACTCACTGCATGGACACTCTGATTCATGTTCCTGATTAGCAGAAACACTAGATCAGAGTGTCTATGCCTGGCAGCATGGCGGTCTGCTTGTTAACATCGGCAGACCGCTGTTTTGTCTCTGTGGGGAGCAATCGGAGCAATCAGCGCGTGATTGCGGCTACGGCTGTACCATGTGATCACTGTGACCAATCACAGTTAGCAACACAGTTGTACACAATGGAGGGCATGAAAGGAAGCCATCCGTTGTTTACAACTGTTGTGTGACCTGCTGTGATTGGTTACAGCAGTCACATGGTACCGCCAGTGGGCTAGTACAGTGATCAGTCATTGGCTGTGTTCGGTGGATGCAGCGGGTGATAGAAAAACACCGCAGCGCGGCCCCGCGGACGCACGCAAGGCACGTTCCAAGAGGACGTCACATGATGTCCACCCGGAGGGACAAAAGGCCGGCCCTGCCGTCACTCTGCCATAGGCCTGGCGGAAACCGGTTAACTGCCAATTGCGCAGTCATGCAACACTGTACACAAATTAAGTTTATATCATTTTTCAAACAAATAGAGCTTTCTTTTAGTGGTATGTGATCACCACTGGGTTTTTTATTCTTTGCTATAAAAAAAATACAGAAAATTGTGAAAAAAAAAAGACAAATAGTCTCTTAGTTTCTGTTATAAAATTTTGCAAATAACTTCTTAAATTTAGGCCAACATGTATTCTGCTACATTTCTTTGGTGAAAACAGTGTCATCACTAGGGGGTGGCTTCTGGGGCTATAGCCCTGAATCTGGGGCCCATAGCCCCGAGTCTCTTATTGGGTGACCACGTGTCCCGGATACCTTCATCCCGGGACAAAACAGTGTCCCAGAATGAAATTGACAGAGTAAGCAAGCCCCGCCATAGCGCTGGTGCTCACTCCGCCTCCACCTGATACTCTATCTACTGGCCACTAGAGCCAGTGTCTAGCAACCAGTGACGTCAGGGCTGTGACTCTCTGTTTAACATTCAAAGTCGGCACCTAGTCCTCTCCACTACGGACATCCACCCACCTCCTCTATCTTCTGCCAAGTAAAACAGCATCTGGGACAGGTCAGTAGGGAGCCCCACTCTGGGCATCCCCAAAAAACAGGCTGGATTCTGCTACTTCACCTCCGACCACAGAGATCTCTAATGGGCACCTGACCCTTCACAGCATGGAGCAGCCGGGTACCAGCGATGTCCCGATCAAACAGTAAGTTTTATTCTAGTAGGAGGGGGAGCCCCAGCCTCTGCCCTCTCCATAACAAGAATTGTCTGGAAAACATTGAAATGTCACCGTGGAAATAACCCAAATCAGTATATATTATTTAGTCTGTAGAAAAGTTATAGAGTTCACAAACTATGGTCTATGCAATAATTATTTTTGAAAATTGATGAACCCTGATGTACTGACGACCTGCCCCATTTCCTGAGCCCCTTTTTGGAATGTAGACAATCCAAGGTATTTAGTAAGACATGGTGAGTTTTAATTTTACATTTATTTTTTGCAGTTGAAGTTGTAAGTTTTTGTCACAATTTTTGGGGAAATTAAGAAATAAAATAAAATTTGGGGATTGTTTGTTCATTCTTTATGTATTTGTGTATTTGTCATAGTGACAATCTGAGAATTGGCTTTTGTTTAAATGCTATTTCAGTCATTACCGGATTTTCTCAATAAAAACATGCATGCATAAGCTAAGGGCAGATGGATTTCAGGAAGTAAATGCAACATGTATGATCTACCCTTACTCAAGATGGCCATGGCTAGAAATGCTATAAATTCTTGATGTGATTGGCTTACTGATTTTCCCAAAAGTCTGCATACTAGTCAGATGACATCCGCTGCAAGAGAAATTACATTTTTGGCGAGATAAACTCCCTAATGTTAATTCTTTTAAAAATAACAAACATGTCTTACTTACCTCCACTGTGCAGCTCGCTTTGCACAGAGTGGCCCCGATCCACATCTTCTGGGGTCCCTCTGCGGCTGTCTTGGCTCCTCCCCGCAATCACTCACCACCTATATGTGAGCTCGCATGGTGGTGAGTGATTGCGGGAGCGCTCCAGTGATACAGCGAGTGGCTATTGCCGCTCACTGTATCACTCGGCTGAGCTGCTTTCAATCCATCCACTGCAGCCAATCAACGGCCATGCTGAGTGGCGAGGAGGATGTCGGGGCCGAGCGCGGGACTTTCGAGGGGTCAGGTAAGTAAAACAGGGGCTCGGGGGGGGGGGGGGCGTATTGTCGGATGTTTTTTCACCTTAATGCATAGGATGCATTAAGGTGAAAAAACATTTACCTTTACAACCCCTTTAAAATCCTCACAATATACACCATATTACCAAAAGTATTGGGACGTCTACATTTACACGCACATGAACTTTAACCACTTCTGGACCGCGCGCCGTCGTTTTACGTCGGTACTTTGAAGAGAAATACCGTTGTTATGACAGCAACTATCTACCATAAGCCCGGTATCCTCTTCAAGAGCGGGCGGTCTGCTTCAAGATTAAAGTGGTCTCTGGGGCGGATTCGCAGTGAGATCACTTTAATCTGCGGCGGGAGAGGCCGCCCCTCTCCGATGCCCTCCGCAGCTTACCAGAGCTGCTGGCAGCGGGGGAGGCATTCGTGTTCTGTCCCCTGTTAGGCATGGAGACGAGTGAGGGGAAGATGGCTCCCACCCGTCTCCATGTCATAGCAGGGTGGAAGCGACGTCAAAACTTCACTTCTGCTCATAGCTCTTAACCCTTTCAATACAGGGCTTTTTATACCACTTCCATACCGGGCCTATTCTGGCACTTCTCTCCTACATGTACAAATCATCATTCTTTTGCTAGAAAATTACTCAGAACCCCCAAACATTATATATATTTTTTTAGCAAACACCCTAGGGAATAAAATGACGGTTGTTGAAACTTTTTATCTTGCACGGTATTTGCGCAATAATTTTTCAAACGCCTTTTTTTTGGAAAAAAAAATGGTTTCATGAATTAAAAAATAACAAAACAGTAATGTTAGCCCAATTTTTTTGTAAAATATAAAAGCTTATGTTACGCTGAGTAAATAGATACCGAACATGTCACACTTTAAAATTGCGGACACTCATGGAATGGTGCCAAACTTCGGTACTAAAAAAGTACTTAAAAATCTCCATAGGCGACGCTTTGAAATTTTTTACAGGTTACCAGGTTAGAGTTACAGAGGAGGTCTAGTGCTAGAATTGTTGCACGCGCTCTAACGCACACGGCGATACCTCACATATGTGGTTTGAATGGCGTTTACATATGTGGGCGGGACTTACGTGTGCGTTCGCTTGTGAGTGAGCTATTGGGGACAGGGGCGTTTTAAATATTTTTTTATTTTTTATTTTACTTATTTTGTTTTATTTTTACACTTTTTTTTTTTTTGATCACTTTTATTCCTATTACAGGGAATGTAAACATCCCTTGTAATAGGAATGGTGTGTGACAGGTCCTCTTTATGGAGAGATGCGGGGTCAATAAGACCCCACATCTCTCCTCCAGGCTGGAAAGCATGAGATCGGGAAATAAATTTCACCGATCTCATGCTTAATGCCGCAATGGCGGCTTTGTTTACATTTGAGAACCCGGGCGTGACGTCATCACATCTCGCCTGGGCCTCCGACGGTCATAGAGATGACTGGTGACAGCCGATGGCACGGGAGAGCCCGGAGAAGCACCGGATGGCGGCGGGAGGGGGGGGGATGTCCCCTCCTGCCGCCTATAAGAACGATCAAGCGGCGGAACTGCCGCTATGATCATTCTTATGGTGCGCAGAATCGCCGGCAGAATAGAAGGGTGTCTGAATGATGCCTCTAGCTGCAGGCATCATTCAGACATCCCCCCACAAACCCAGGACGTCATATGACGTCCACCTGGAGGGAGGGAGGGTTCCTGCCGGCGTCATTTTACAATGACCCGGTATGGAAGTGGTTAAAGCGGAGTTCTGCCAATTTTTTATTTTTTTTTTAAAGTCAGCAGCTACAAATACTGCAGCTGTTGACTTTTAAAATATGGACACTTACCTGTCCAGGGCGCCGGCGATGTCCTCATCCGAAGCCGTCCCATCTCTCGGCTCTCGGGTGGAGGCGCCGACATCTTCGTTAAGTGAATCAGGAAGTGAAGCCTTGCGGCTTCACTTCCTGGTTCCCTACTGCGCATGCGCGAGTTGCGCTGGCCGATCCCACTGGTCCCTGCTGTCTTCTGGGACCCGTGTGTCTAACAGAAGACAGTGGGGGGGACGGAGGAGGGGTCGGACATAGATCACCGCAGAGCCTGCGGCAATCTATGCCCAGAAGTGGGAGCAAATACCTGGATTAGACAAGGTGCCAAATGTGACACCGGAGGGGGGGAGGATTCCGAGAAGCGGAAGTTCTATTTTTGGGTATTTTTTATTGCATTTTAGTGTAAATTTGAGATCTGAGGTCTTTGTGACCCCAGATCTCATATTTAAGAGGACCTGTCATGCTTCTTTTCTATTACAAGAGATGTTTACTTTGAAGTGTGACATGTTGGGTATAAATTTACTCGGCATGACATTATCTCTCACAATATAGAAAAAATTGGGCTAACGTTACTGTTGTCTTATTTTTTAATTAAAAAAAAGTTTTTTTTTAAAGTGCGCTTGTAAGACCGCTGCGCAAATACGGTGTGACAGAAAGTATTGCAACAACCGCCATTTTATTCTCTAGGGTGTTAGAAAAAATATATATAATGTTTGGGGGTTCTAAGTAATTTTCTAGCATCAGCATCATTCAGCATGGCTTCCCAATTTGACTTACTGTAATCATCAGGGCCAAACTCGATGCCTAATATTTTGACTTTCTGCTGAGGCCTCGGGAAGATGTCCAGAAGTGCAAAGCTCTCACCTCCCTCGTTCATCCAAAAAACTTCACTTTTATCACGGTTGACCTGGGAGCCCGATGCCTCGGAATACTGCTCTATAACTGAGACCACCTCCTGCGTCTCCTCTGTCCCAGAGATAAAGACAGAAATGTCATCAGCATAGGCTACAACCCTCAATGGCAGCTCACCAGTAATGCCCACCGGCACCCCGCACAACGGTCCGCTCTCTAGCCTTGTGATGAAGGGGTCGATTGAGAACACATATAGCAAAGGGCTCAGTGGACACCCCTGGCGCACCCCGGATCCAACCCTGAAGGGCCGTCCAACCCAACCGTTAACAAGCATGAAGCTCTCTGCCTCTCTGTATAAAGTCTTAAGCCATCCAATAAACCCACCCTCCAGGCCATACTTGTCAAGGAGAAGCCAGAGGTACTCATGGTTGACACGATCAAAAGCCTATGCCTGATCCAGTGCCAGCAAATACTTTCCCCAGCCTTCAGCCCTGCAACGTTCCAGAGCCTCCCGGACAGCTAACACAGCTGAAAAGTGCTCCTGCCCTGGACCGAATAGTGCTGCTGACGAGAAAGCAATCTGTCTGCTACTGACGACAAGCGCCAAAAAATTATCTTCGCCAGAATTTTTCTATCGACTTTGAGAAGGCTAATGGGGCGCCAATTCTCAATCATCGAGGGATCCTTGCCTTTTGACAACAGAATCACAGCAGATTGTCTCATGTAGGGAGGGAGCGAACCCTCTTGCAGACAGCCATTAAATACCTCCACAAGATAAGGTACCAAGCTGGATTTGAAAGTCTTATAAAATTCAGCTGTCAATCCATCTGGCCCAGGTGTTTTCTTAATAGCCAGACCGTCTATAGCTTTGACTACCTCTTCTGCTGTGATTTCCCCCGTCAAACTTGCCAGTGGAATGTTATTTCCCAGACCTGGTGTAGAATCCAGAAAACTCAACATCTTTGCCCGATCAAGGTACTTCTCCCCCAGAAGATCCACATAAAAAGACCTTGAGACCTCCAGCATCCCTGACCTGGATTTCGCCAAAGAGCCCGTACTATCCCTTAGCCCAACAACCGTCTTAACTGCTGCGCTTTGTTTGCAGTTCTGATAAGGTTCGGACGAGTGATATTTCCCATAGTCCCTTTCCAGAACCAAAGAAGCGTGCCGATCATACTGATACTTCCTAAGGAGAAGTTTTACCTCAGAGATTGCCCCTGAATCTCCACCACTCGAGACAAGGCGATCAAGTTTTCTCTGCAGCTGCTGGTAGGCAATGTACCTACCAAGCTGTTTCCTTTTTCCTATGGCCTTGAAAAACCCACTAATCCGGATTTTGGCAAGCTCCCACCACTCCGACTTACTGCTGCAGAAATCCAGGATGGTTACCTGAGCCTGAAAAAAATCCTCAAAAGATTGTCTTATCTCCTCGTCATCCAGTAGAGCCGAATTCATCCTCCAAATACCCTTTCCTTTAGGTGGCATATCTGAAGCATTGAGAATAACAGACAGCATAAGTTGATCAGAGAACTCCACCATACGACACTCAGGAGCCGAAAAGGCAGAGTCCCCTTAAAAAAAAAACTGTCTATCCTGCTCTCACAACTGCCTCGCTTAAACGTGTACCCCGTGCTGTCTGGGCAACGCTTAATATGCGCATATTCCAGACCTGCTTCCCTGGCTATCGTATTAAGAAAGACGCTATCATATCTCAGGCTGTCAGTGGAGCCTTTCCTGTCTTTGGGCCTAGTAACGGTGTTAAAATCACCTCCAAAGACAACTTGCCGAGATGTAAAAAGGAAAGGCTTAATCTTTGTAAAGAGGCATTTCCTCTCCCATCTAGTTTGTGGTCCATTAATATTTACTAAACGTAGATCATGCCCCTTCACAGAGACGTCCAAGACCATACACCTTCCAATCTCTACCTCGATAACCCGCCGACACATTACCATGCCAGTAAAAAGTACTGCAACTCCGCTGTAAGGCTTGGCCGCAAGAGACAAGAAGGAGGGCCCACGCCTCCACTCCCTCTTTGCCAGGTGGACATCAGCAAGGCAATTTAGCCGGGTCTCTTGCAAAAATAAAACATCAGCATGCATCTCGCTGAGCAAAAATAAAGGCCATATTACGAGCCCCTACAGATTTTATGCTGGCAACATTCATGGTTACCACCTTTATCGGAGTGGGAACTGCCATCAGGATGATTGAGGTAGGTGTTTCTTAGCCTGAGCTCCCTCCCCCTTTACTGGAGACCTTGACCTCTTTAGGGAACACTCTACCTCATCCTCCTCCATCTGAGACACGGAATTAGAAGACTCCTCCTCCCCCTCAGATAAGGACCCAAACTTGTTTCCCAGAGGTAGATCATCTACCTCTAAAGATGAAACCGAGGAGGCAGAGGTCAGGACTACCTTATTCCTCCTTCTGCCCACCTTGGTCCACTCTCCCTCCTCCCCTGAAACATCAGCCTGAAAGGCCTCATCTACATCATTAGCAGTGGCAACTTCCCCCTTCTTCCCCTTAGAACCTCCACTAGAGGTCTTACGTTGCCTCAGGGATGGCCCAGGTGAAGCTGCCACCTCAGATCGGCATGAATCTGCCCCTTTGGCAGCCTCAGCCAATCTGGATGACTTATTTACATTTGGAACACTGGGCACCTGAAACACTGTGGAAGAACACACAACAGAAGTAGACACTGACACAGTAGGGAGAACAGACTGGGGAGCAGACACAAGAGGGGTCACACCTTCAGATTGGGAAACTGACACCTGGGGGGCCCCCTCAGGACT
Organism: Rana muscosa; assembly: GCA_029206835.1. NCBI lineage: Eukaryota > Metazoa > Chordata > Amphibia > Anura > Ranidae > Rana > Rana muscosa. The sequence continues at coordinate 457,170,068 of CM055118.1, forward strand.
AGCTGAAACAGCTCCACCAACACCTTGCTGCCCCCCATGTTCCTCCTCCTCCATCCTCAGCAGTTCTTCCACCACCTCTGGCTGATTATGGAGGGCTTCAGGGCAAAGGCTATAGGGGTGACCTAACTTGTTACAAAGATTACAACGAATACTATTGCAGTCCTTTGCAACGTGCCCTGAGCCCTGACAGAGGGAACATTTCTGCGCAGAACAGGAGCTTGAAAAATGGCCCTTTTCACCACAGCGATGACAAAGCTTTGGTTGCCCTGCATAAAAGGTAATAATCCTGTCACGGCCTATAAAGGCAGACAAAGGGATGTGCTTAACAACATTACCTGTGACATGTAGTTTTAATAACACTGTCCATCCTCCTGTCCATATCCCCCTGTCATCTACAACCTTCCTCAAGGGGGCTTGGACATCCGCATATCTCCTCAACCACACCACCAGATCCGCAGCAGGAATGGACTCGTTACGCACTAGAATGGTGACGTTCTTGTATAATGGCTGGCGGGAGACTACTTTAGGTGACAAACCTGCCCATCTTGGGGACTCCTTACACCTCTGCTCATACCTCTCCCAAAAGACATCTAAACCTTCCGCCTTGACAAAGGAGAGGTCATACTCATATGACCCAACTGGGCTGATAAGGGCAAAAATCTCCTCTGCTTTAAAACCCATCCCCAGAATACGGTCCACCACATCTCTCCTAGTTGGGGGGGGGGGGGGCCCTTCTCCAGTCCACCTCAATTGGACCACATTGCGGCGTTTAAAAGGAGCTACCAGATGGTGTCAGATTGGCCTGACCTTCACTCACATCACTCCTAGTGACCGCAGAATAACTGGCCCTACTCACCCCGGGGACAGGTGCAGCCAGTGCTGCAGCATGGGAAATAACCGCACTCCTTGCAACATCCGGCACATCACTTTTAGTAACAGACCCTTCTTTAGATAAAGTATTAACAACATTATTGTCAGGAACAGATGGAGCAGAGACTTCTGACACAGAAATGTCATTTACATTACCCTTGGTAATTCTTACTTCATTACCAGTGTAGCGCTACCCCCAGTTAAGAGAGCCGCTGGTTTTGTTTTGGGCCCTGTAGTGCACCGCTGTCAACCCCTGGCAATCGGCTCTAACCTCCCGTGGCACAGCTAGTAAGGGGAGATAGGACCGCGTGACCGCAACTCTAGGTGACGCAGTCCTATGGCAAACACACACAGTGATATACTTTAAAACTTCTATTAAAGTAAGTGAAACTGACACCAATGTACTTGACCCAGATATTTTACTGAGGCTAATGGGCAAGTAATAAACAACAGTATAACAAGTTGCAGATCCCTGCAATAAACAGTAATAAAGATAAACAGAGTAATCAGAATAATAAAGTATTGCTATGCAACTCTAGCGCTGCCCTTTTACAGCTACTTCCCCTCATGGGTAGACTAACACCCAGCAATGTCTACCTATGCAGTCAGGCCTGACTGATCTAAATGGAAGTTCAGTGAAACAATATTCGCTAGCAATCTTTCGGCGGTGCACTTGAAGAACAACTTTGTAATCCCAACGAATAGTAAAGGTAAAGTGTCTGTCTTTAAACAGCTCTCACCACCCGGACAAGTCCAAGTCCGTTTCCTCCGCCGATTCGTCTGGGAACAGGAATCCACCGACATCCAAGTCTTCAATCCTTCTGGTGTACTGCAGCAAGGAGGAGAAGATGTCTCTAAGGCTCTGCTAGGCTGGCAGGGGGGCTCTTTGGAAAAGAGCACAAGGCCCAGGCTTCAGGCCTTGTGCATACAGCAGTTCAGCACAGAGATCCTCTTGCTAGGAGAGGGGGTGTCCAAAAGAGACAGAACAAACTCCACATCCCCTTTATAAAGTCTGACCCAGCAGTCTCTGTTCCGGAGCAATGTACCCTGGGTGCTGCAAGATGTACTGGGAGATGTAGTCTCTCTCCTCTGCTTTCACTTCCAGTCATGTCTCTTCTCTACTTCCTCCCGACTCACCTCTCACCTGGAACTTCTTGTCTCTCTGCATTTAAGGGGAACACCCCGCTACACACTCCCCCCACTTGAACTCTTTGGTCCCCAAAGACATCTAACATTTTTAGATCTGCAAAACATTTTAGCTTCAATGCGGTTGCATAGGATTGACAGAGGAGCCTCCCACCGATCATATGATGGGGAGCTGTCCTGTCCACAGGTCGCTTCAGTGAGGGCGACCTGTCTAACTGTGCCAGGAAGTGAGTTGGGGTTGCCCTCCACCAAATGTACAGTGGAGGGACCAGATGTGGGCATGGTCCTTCTTGAGGTTAGGACCGTGTCTTCGGAACTTTCTCCCATCTAATCATGAGTTAGTTTCCGGGGAGGATGAATGACTCTCTTCCTTCTCTTCTCCCTGGGAGTCACAGTCTCAGCTACTCTTGGTTCTTCCTCTGGTACTGAAGCAGGAACCTCTTCCGGTAGTGAGGGTATGGGATCACATCTGGGGACAGCAGGGGCTAAAAGCCGTTTCACCAGATCGGTATTGGTCCCAATGATGAGAGAGCTTCTTGAGGGCCCTGGCAGCCAGGGACAGACAATGGCCAGTGTCTCAAAGTTCTGGGGCCCCCCAGCCCTCAATGGATCACATGACAACTTGACCCGCACACATCCATCACAAGAGTACTCTTCTGCTTGGATACCCTGAATCTTGGTGTCTCCCATCTCTTCCAGGGGCAGGTATGATAGGTACTTCTTGTAAAAGTCTCTGGTCATTAGAGTAACCTAAGAACCTGTATCAAGGATGGCTCTGGTGTAGATCCCTTCGATCAGAACAGGCACTACAGGCAGAGGACCTACCAATTGGGTAGCAGTCCTTTTGGAAACACCTGTAACAGCAGGCTGGCATACTTGGACTTGTGCTCTCTTCAGCTTCCGGCGCTGGGAATGCCGTTTCTGGCGTTGTTTGGAAGGCTGATAGGCGTTGTTCACTGAGACGGCATAAACTGCAGGTGTCCTCCACCGTTCCCTCGCAGGTTCAGGGAAAGTTATTTTTGAAGGCCCGGATCTTCTCTCCATTCTTGGGTCACTTCTCTGAGGCCTCCGCCAGCCTTCTGTCTCCATTCGTGGACTTGGACATACTCGCTGGTAGTGGCCTACACCCAGGGCTGGTGCAAGGATCTTTGACACCCTAGGCGAAACCTAATTTTGCCGCCCCCCCCCCGGCTGCGCCCCTGACTCCACTTTAACCTGCCCTTGCAACACATGTGACCTATCTGACCCCGACACATACACCCCCCCTTACAGGACACATACACTGACCCCCCCCTTACAGGACACATACACTGACCCCCCCCTTACAGGACACATACACTGACCCCCCCCCCTTACAGGACACATACACTGACCCCCCCTTACAGGACACATACACTGACCCCCCCCTTACAGGACACATACACTGACCCCCCCTTACAGGACACATACACTGACCCCCCCTTACAGGACACATACACAGACCCCCCCTTACAGGACACATACACTGACCCCCCCTTACAGGACACATACACTGACCCCCCCTTACAGGACACATACACTGACCCCCCCTTACAGGACACATACACTGACCCCCCCTTACAGGACACATACACTGACCCCCCCCTTACAGGACACATACACTGAACCCCCCTTACAGGACACATACACTGACCCCCCTTACAGGACACATACACTGACCCCCCCTTACAGGACACATACACTGACCCCCCCTTACAGGACACATACACTGACCCCCCTGACTCCTACTTCCTGCACTACTCAAACACACTCCCCCCCTCCCCCTCCCCCTCATACAGCATGTAGATCGATCCGTCCTCCTCCTCCTTACCTCTGCTCTTTGCTTTGGTGCTTCGTCAGCCATCATCAGGGCTCTGCTCAGGGGTCAGGCCAGCGCCATCCATCCTCTCCACGGAGTCCCCACCAGGGCCAGGCCAGCGCCGCGCCGCCACCAATGCCATCCACCCGCTCCATGGAGTCCTCGCTGGGCGGGAGGTCAGTCAGCTACTCCTCAGCCCCGCCCCTCCGCTGCACACACAAGACACACAGCGCCACACCAGAGGGACAGGCTGGAGCAAAGGAGTCCCGGAGCGGCGCTGTGTGATTATACCTGTCTGAGGTGTGACAGCGCAGCGGGGCGCTCTGCGCTACACATGGGGGGAATTTGGTGGCGCCGTGGCGGCACACTGAATGGGGCCAGGCCAGTGATCAGGAGAGAGGAGAGCCTAGCTCACACAGGACAGAGGCTGTGGTTGCGCCCTAGGTGGTAGTGCGCCCCTAGGCGGCTGCCTACTTCGCCTAGTGGTAGCGCCGGCCCTGCCTACACCTCCACAGTTGAAACAGACAATCTCTCTTCTCTTCTGTGGGGAGGTTGGTGTTGAACTGCTCTGGCGTGGTTCATTCTTAATTTCCTTGGGTTCCTTCATTCCTGAGTTTTCAGACAGAAGTGTGGTCAAAAGATCCAGCACCTGGGTCATTTGGGACTTCAGGATCTCCACTTCTGAGTCCCGTTCAGTAGCCATAGCTGATCTGACTCCCACCACAGGGAGGGTAGTTGGTTCGGTATGTTGACTCCTCCTTTTGTCTTCCAACATAGCCTCCTCCTCCTCCCTGACTATCCGGATCAAGTCGGGGTATTCCAGGCTGCTCCCGTCCTGCCGGATGCGTAGCACTAATGCGATGCGGTCTAAGGGTTGAGCTCCCCTCAACACCTGCTGGGCACGGGCCTCATCCACTTTCCTGGGATCAATCCCTTTCTTCAGCAAGATCTGGTGCAGGATCTTATCCAGGCGTCTTATGAAGTCTGACAGCTTTTCTCCTTGCCTTTGGTAGCAGTGTTCCAGCTGGTAAGTAAGTTCAGGGACCTTTTCCGTCCCGCCGAACACATTCTGCAGAATTTTCAGATAATCCTGCGCATCACAGTCCTTCTTACTTAGCTTAAGGTTGCGTATGGCCTCCAGAGCAGGCCCCTTCAAACTCTCTGCGATTCTCTGTTTCTTTCTGGGTTCTGGGATTTCCCATTCTTCTAAGGCCTAAGTGGTGCCGTCTAACCACTCCTCAAACCCCTCTTCACCCGAAGGTACAGGTTTCCTTCCAGAGAATACTCCAAGTTTTCTGTATCCCGACATTTGGTAGTCTGTAGGATCCTTCTTGCACTGGGCTATGATTTCCCCCAGGACCGCGCATAATTCTGCGCTGAGGGTGGCAGGCGGTGGAGATATCTGTGGAGATGATGGTTTTGGTGTCTGGAACCATTCTCCCTTCACTGGCAGCGTATGTATCAAGTGATAGATCTGATTATCCATGGCTTGTATACTTGGACTTTTAAATTGCTCTGGGATTTCGTCTTTCCATTCTACCAGTGCGTATGTAAACGAGGCATTTGACCTTGTATCCCTCACCCATGCTTTCTGGCTCGGTGATAGTGACATTATTAGCTGCTTTATCGCTTCTTCTTGCCAGATCCCCCCGGGAGTTCAATAACTACCGCCGCGGTTGGATCGGTGCCAGCCGCTGCGCACCATTGTGACATTGCTAGCGTGTCCATGCTGGTACTTCTGACTGGCTTGATTGTAGCGTGCAACGTACAGAGATCCCGGACGAGCCCCCACGTGTAGCGCTACCCCCAGTTAAGAGAGCCGCTGGTTTTGTTTTGGGCCCTGTAGTGCACCGCTGTCAACCCCTGGCAATCGGCTCTAACCTCCCGTGGCACAGCTAGTAAGGGGAGATAGGACTGCGTGACCGCAACTCTAGGTGACGCAGTCCTATGGCAAACACACACAGTGATATACTTTAAAACTTCTATTAAAGTAAGTGAAACTGACACCAATGTACTTGACCCAGATATTTTACTGAGGCTATTGGGCAAGTAATAAACAACAGTATAACAAGTTGCAGATCCCTGCAATAAACAGTAATAAAGATAAACAGAGTAATCAGAATAATAAAGTATTGCTATGCAACTCTAGCGCTGCCCTTTTACAGCTACTTCCCCTCATGGGTAGACTAACACCCAGCAATGTCTACCTATGCAGTCAGGCCTGACTGATCTAAATGGAAGTTCAGTGAAACAATATTCGCTAGCAATCTTTCGGCAGTGCACTTGAAGAACAACTTTGTAATCCCAACGAATAGTAAAGATAAAGTATCTGTCTTTAAACAGCTCTCACCACCCGGACAAGTCCAAGTCCGTTTCCTCCGCCGATTCGTCTGGGAACAGGAATCCACCAACATCCAAGTCTTCAATCCTTCTGGTGTACTGCAGCAAGGAGGAGAAGATGTCTCTAAGGCTCTGCTAGGCTGGCAGAGGGGCTCTTTGGAAAAGAGCACAAGGCCCAGGCTTCAGGCCTTGTGCACACAGCAGTTCAGCACAGAGATCCTCTTGCTAGGAGAGGGGGTGTCCAAAGAGACCGAACAAACTCCACCTCCCCTTTATAAAGTCTGCCCCAGCAGTCTCTGTTCCGGAGCAATGTACCCTGGGTGCTGCAAGATGTACTGGGAGATGTAGTCTCTCTCCTCTGCTTTCACTTCCAGTCATGTCTCTTCTCTACTTCCTCCCGACTCACCTCTCACCTGGAACTTCTTGTCTCTCTGCATTTAAGGGGAACACCCCGCTACACCAGTATCTAAAGAGTTACCAGCAGTAGAGATGTCTTTGTCAGCACTCTTCACAGCAGAGTCTGCACTGGCTGGCTGTACACAGGTGGAAGTCTCAGCCAGGAGATGAGCTTGCTCTCCGCTGCCCTCTACTGCACCATCCATAGAAACTACACCTCCATTACATTGTATAGGCAAGTCATGGCCAAAAACCTCTTTTTCTTTCACCCGTTGTTTCAAAGGTTTTGGGGGGACATCATCATCCTCTTCTTCATCCTCAGATGATCCAGACACTGAAAACTTGCGACCATGCAAAGGTGATTCCATTTCTGATATGAAGTTCAGCATACCTGCTCCCTCCACAGGCTCAGATGGATCATCTTGCTCCATAGCCTCCTGCTGCGGTGGTAAGGGCACAGAACTTCCTTGGCCCGATGACATACTGCCAGTCAAAACACCTGACTGCTGATCACCCGCAGCCTGTGTGCCAGAGCTTTCTCCACTTTCTGCAGGCATACTGATAGTTGGCTCGGGATGCAAAGATTTTCCAGCGTGCTGGCCAGAAACACAGTCCGAGCTCACAGAAACTTTTTTGCTTTGCACTGACCTTTGCTTCTCGCACTCTGATGATGCCTGCCCTCCACTGGCCTCTATAGCATTGCACGGAAGCGATCATCGTTGCCATACTTATCCTTGAAAGCACCGCTGGTTTCTTTCAATGTGGCCACCAGCAGACTCTGCTTTTGCACTTTGGCCTCCAAAGCCATTAACTCAGGCCGCATCTGTTTCCTCTTAGAACTGTGAAGCCAGTCACTTGCAATTTTTTTATGCTTGAAGTCAAACTTCAACTTTGCCAGTACTTCTTCCTCCTTAGCGATTCTCGCAATCCTAGCACAAACCTTCTTTCTGTAGGCTGCCAGGCTTTCACCTTTAGCTGGGCCATTTCCCAGGTCCTCAAACACTGGTATGGGAGGACCAGTACTCTGGCCATCCGGGGGATCCTCCCCTGGGTCCACCCCAGGTTCCTGCATTCACCCTGGGTATAGGGAGTAATCAAGCTCCCTGGATCAGTAGGCCTCACTGGAGCTCAGGAGATCAGCAGTAGTGCAGCCACACCCTTTGCAGCTATAACAGCTTCAACTCTTCTAGGAAGGCTGTCAACAAGGTATAGGAGTGTGTCTATGGGAATGTTTGATCATTCTTCCAGAAGTGCATTTGTGAGGTCAGGCATTGATGTTGGATGAGAAGGCCTGGCTCACAGTTGCCGCTCGATTTCATCTCAAAAGGTGTTCTATCGGGTTGAGGTCAGGACTCTGTGTAGGCCAGTCAAGTTCCTCCACCCTAAACTCGCTCATGTCTTTATGAACCTTGCTTTGTACACTGGTCCAGATCATTTGGTGGAGGGGGGATTACTGTGTGGGGTTGTTTTTCAGGGGTTGGGCTTGGCTCCTTAGTTCTAGTGAAGGGAACTCTTATGCCGCATACACACAATCGTTTTTCCCGCTGAAAAAAGACGATGGACTTTTTTCATCGGGAAAAATCGATCGTGTGTGGGCCCCATCGGTCTTTTTTCCATCGGTGTAAAAAAATAGAACATGTTTTTACCGATGAAAAAAAAAAACGATAGCAAATTCCGATCGTCTGTTGGGAACTCCAACGAAGAAAAATCCATGCATGCTCAGACTAAATTACAAGACGGGAGCGCTCGTTCTGGTAAAACTAGTGTTCATAATGGAGATAGCACATTCGTCACGCTGTAACGGACTGAAAAGCACGGAGACTGAAAAGCGCAAATCGTCTCTCACCAAACTTTTACTAACACGCGGTAACACGAAATCAGCAAAAGCAGCCCAAAGGGTGGCGCCGTTGGATTTGAACTTCCCCTTTATAGTGCCGTCGTACGTGTTGTACGTCACGGCGTCTTGGACGGTCGGAATTTTGTCTGACGGTGTATAGGCAAGACTGATGAAAGTCAGCTTCATCGGAATTCCGACGGAAAAATCCATCAGATTTTATTCCATCGGAAATCCGATCGTGTGTACAGGGCATTAAGGTGTTGGCATACCAAGACATTTTAGACAATTTCATGCTCCCAACTTTGTGGGAACAGTTTGGGGATGGCCCCTTCCTGTTCCAACATGATTGCTCACCAGTGCACAAAGCAAGGATGGGCCAACTCAATATTGAACAGAATTATTGTTGGTTGGTAGGGGATCAAATATTTATTTTACTCACTGAACTGCAACTCAATTTCTTACATTTGTATCGTGTGTTTTTCTGTATTTTTGGTTGATATTCTGTCTCTATCATTTAAAATACATCTATGATAAAAAATTATAGACCCTTCATTTCTTTGTAAGTGGGCAAACTTACAAATCTGCATAGGATCAAATAATTATTTTCATCACTGTATTTGCACTGCATAGGGTTGCAGTGTAGTGGGTTGCCATTTTGATGGATAAGACAGGATCTCAAGAGGTGAAATAGCTGCAGTTGTGAGCAGGGCCGACACTACCGCTAGGCGAACTAGGCAGCCACCTGGGCGCACTGTTGCCAAGGCGCAGCCACGGCCACTGGTTTCCCTACTCTTCATAGGCTTCCTAACACCTCACTGGCTTCCCAACACAGGGCTCCATTCACAAAGCGGTATGATGCAGTATTTTTAGTAGTGAAATCTTGTGTTTATTTAATGCAGGAGTCCTTAACAACCAGTAAAGCCCTGTACACACGATCGGATTTCCTATGGTTTTTAAACCGATGGATTTTTCCATCGGAAAACCGATGAAGCTGACTTCCATCAGTCTTGCCTACACACCATCAGTCAAAAAACCGACCGTTCCAAACGCAGTGACGTAAAACACTCCGATGAGCCGAGAAAAATTAAGTTCAATGCTTCTGAGCATGCGTCGACTTGATTCTGAGCATGCGTGGGTTTTTTATCCGATAGAGTTCCCCACAGACGATAGTAATTTGCTATCGGTTTTTTAACCATCGTATAAATTTAAAACATGTTCTATTTTTAAGCACCGATGGAAAAAAGACTGATGGGGCCCATACACGATCGGTTTGTCTAATTAAAACACTCCATCAGACTGTTTTCAGCGGTAAAACCTATCGTGTGTACACGGCTTTACTGTCATGGTAGTTAAGGAGCGGATGACCACTGCATCCATAACAACCGATGAGTCATTAGGTGTCAGTGGGGTTCCCCCGCTGACAGCTAAATGTAAAAGAAAAGAATTGCCAGCATTAAAAATTAAGGGAAAAATGGTGTGGGGCCCTTCCTCAATCCATACCAGGCCCTTCGGGTCTGGTATAGATTTTGAGGGGAACCCCACGTCCAATTCTTTTTTTTTAATGGCTTGGGGCCCCCCAAAATCCATACCAGACCTTTATCTGAGTATGCAGCCAGTCAGGCTGAACCATACCGGGTCACATGCCCTCAACATGGGGGGTGCTTTGGGGCAGGAGGGGCTCCCCCCTCCCCATATTCATGGGGACAAGGGCTTCTTCCCCACAACCCTGGCTGGTGGTTGTAGGGATCTGCGAGCAGGGCGCTTATCGGAATCTGGATCCCACCCCCTCATGTGAATGAGTATGGGGTACATAGTGCTACTGATTCACCAAAAAATGATAAAAGTGAAGTCCTTTATTAAAAAAAATATATAAAATTTTCCCCCGGGGTAGATATTCAACATGAATCACAATGAACGCCGACCACCGACCCAAATAAAATAAGAAAAAAAAAAAGCACCACTCCCAACGAAAGCTCCCGATGAATGACATCTCCCGATGATAAATAAACTTAGGGGTGGCCATGCTCCTTGTGACATCACCAACCCAGCATGCCCTGCTTGGTGACGTCATAAGGGGGCGGTGGTCACAGCTGATCAGTACCATCTTAAGAGCATTATAAGCCCCCGGGCAATACAGTGCACTGGGGCCCTGTCTACACAATCATGCACGAGAATAAAAATGCAAATTATCAATAAGGCTATATGGTAATGATACCATTGGTATTTCTGCTGGAATTGGGATATTAGGGATACATGGGAGAATAGGAGAAACATTTGGGATAAGTGGTGGGACAGGAGGGACATTGGGGATAAGTGGGGGGGGGAGAGGGACATTGGGGATAAGTGGGGGGGAGGAACATTTGGGATAAGTGAGAGGAGAGGAGGGGCATTGAGGATAAGTGGGAGGAGAGGGGGGACATTTGGGATAAGTGGGGGAGAGGGGGGCCTTTAGGATAAGTGGGATAATGGGGATAAGTGGGGGGCAGGAGGAACATTGAGGATAAGTGGGTGGACAGAAGGAACATTGAGAGGATGGGAGGGACATTGGGGATAAGTGGAGGGGCAGGAGGAACATTGGGGGACAGGAGGAACATTGGGGGGACAGGAGGGACATTGAGGATAAGTGAGAGGACAGGAGGAATATTGGGGGGACAGGAGGGACATTGAGGATAAGTGGGAGGACATGAGGACTATTGGGGGGACAGGAGGAACATTGGAAGGACAGGAGGAACATTGGGGATAAGTGGGGGGCCAGGACGGACGTTGGGGATAAGTGGGGGGACAGGAGGAACATTGAGAGGACAGGAGGGACATTGAGGATAAGTGGGGGGGGGCAGGAGGAACGTTAAGGGACAGGAGAAACATTGGGGGGACAGGAGGGACATTGGGGATAAGTGGAGGGACAGGAGGAACATTGAGAGGACAGGACAAACATTGGGAATAAGTGGGGGACAGGAGGAACATTAGGGGGCCAGGAGGGACATTGTTTTTTTTTGTGGGGACAGGAGGAACATTGGGGATAATTGGGGGGACAGAAGGAACATTGAGAGGACAGGAGGGACCTTGGGGATAAGTGGGGGGACAGGAGGGACAGTGGGGAGACAGGAGGGACATTGGGGATAATTGGGGGGGACAAGAAGGACATTGGGGAGACAGGAGTGACATTGGGAGACAGGAGGGACATTGGGGATAATTGGGGGACAGGAGGGACATTGGGAGACAGGAGGGACATTGGGGATAATTGGGGGAACAGGAGGGACATTGGGGATAATTGGGGGGGCAGGAGGGACATTGGGGATAATTGGGTGGACAGTGGGGAGACAGGAGAGACATTGGAGATTAGTGGGGGAGATGGTGATGCTCTGTGTATGTGTGTAGTGTACACTGTGTGACTGTACTGTACATCTGTGTCACATACCACAGTTCACTTGGTCAGGAAGATCCCCGGAGATGTAATTTCATAACATGTGCCTGTGGGGTAGAGGCGAGCAGGCGTCGCCACGCCAGTCCCAGACTGGCTGCCACAATGGGGAAAGGGGACATCCAGTCCGGCGCTGAGGAGGAGAATACGACTGCGTTGGCTCACACAGCGAGGCAGAGGCGGGACTCCCAGAGCAACCCAGCCCCTGCCACCGCACATGACTCCCGTTCCTCCAATCACCGGGCAGCCGCTGCCCATCCCTGAGCCGCAACTTGGAGGCTGGAGCGCATACACATTAGGACGGAGTGACACTGGCACCCGCTGGGCAGGTGGGGCCCCCCAGGCAAGTGGGGTCCCCGGGCAACTGCCCAGCATGCCCATGCGAAAAGACGGCCCTGCAGCTGATTACTCATCGGTGGCCGTCTGCTCCTTAACAACTATGTTGTTTTACTTTAAAGACTTTGGAGATTTTTTTTTTTTTTTTGGGGAGGGTGCAAGTAGCTGATCTTGCCTAGGGCGAAAAATAGTCTATCACCGGTCCTGGTTGTGAGCAAGCCCTAAACAGTTACACAATGTGTGTAACTACAGTTCCAGTGTCTGCTGGGACTAACCAGAATCTCCATCTCTAAACATTATGAGGTGTTACAAATAAGTATTCTAGTTATACTATATAACGCTGCAGGAGACAGAACACAACTTTTCAAATATTAGATTCCATCGTCTACTCATGAACAGGGACATAAGGAAGTCAGGCTGATCCTTTTGATGCAAAAAAGAGCCATGGAATGTGCCCATTGATGGAACCCCCCTGATGCAGACGGCATTGGTTTTAATAAAACATTTCTAGGGAATTTGTTATTATACTTGGGATGCAAAAGTGAATTAAAAAGGTAGCCAGCTGGAGCAGTTGCTAGGCGACATTATGCCAGCACTAACGACAGGTCTATGTAAAACCTTCATAAAAAGGGCTTGAAAAAATTCAGAAAGAAGGGGGAAAAAATGCAGAAACGATATAAATTACCTCCGTGGAACTATAGGATGACAAATACCTTAAAAAAAAAAAAGCAAATAAAAAATAATAATTCAAGTAGTCATGCTGAAAAATGAAAGCTTTTATGTCGAAAGCAAAGTAATAAAGCACCTAAAACAGCGTTATGCAAATAGCAGCAATTGGCTATTGTTATGCAGATTCAATTGAACAGGAGTCAACGGTGATTAATGAAAGCACAAGGCGGAATGGGTCAGGCTTGAGGCCTGCTATTGTAAAGCAATTACGGCATTCAGACGTTTGTTTTTATATTCATTTTTGTATGTAAATGGAAGACCTGAAATGGGTCGTTGTTGACCCAAAAGTCTTGGCTGGAGAAAAAAAATTTAATTCAGTAGCTTTACCCTGTAAACAATATTTAAATTCATATTATTTTGGGAGTTTTTAAGGGAAAACTTTACTTTTGCTGAAACACATTGATATAACATAGGTTGAAAAAAGACACAAGTCCATCTAGTCCAACCAATAGAAAAAATAATAAAATGGAAAACTTCCATATAGATAATACTATACCCACCATCAGTAGTGTATTTAGGTTTTGTGCTGCCCTAGGACTGACTAAACTCGTGCACCCCCTAATTTAAATATGACCCACCCCTTCCTGTCAAGGCCACACCCCTTGCTGTTTAAGACCCGCCCTGAAATTTTCGAGTGGGGACACTAGTTCTGAGGGCCTGGGGTGGGGGGCAATGCATTCCCTTAATTTGCATAGATTTCCTCTTACTTCCTGTTTGGCTATGGGGCAGGAAGTGAAGGGAAATCTCTGCAATGGGACAGGGATGGTAAAAAATAAACTGACAGGGGCTATCACCCTCCCTTAATCTATCCAAAAAAAAAAGTGTTGCCTATAGTTCTACAAATTTCTGATAATTTTATGCAGTTTTGAAAGAAATGCTTAAACGTGCATCCTCACAGGGTGACACTGTGGATGCACTGGTATAAATGTTCCGACGTCCCGATAATTCTGGAGGAACACTGATTAAACTAAAAGATGGACTTTAAACGGCACATAGGTAAATCAGGTAAAAAATCTATTGTTTTTTTATTAGTAGAAAAACTATAAAAGTACATTCATACAAAAAATGTCATTATAATCATTAATACATGACTCGGAATAGTGCTCAAATCTCACTTCCGAAGGCTACAGTAGTATAGGTAAACTCAAGTTATAAGAGATACATATCCAACAATCAAAAACCATTTGGTTGAACAGTGTATGTAGGAAGTGGATAGCCTTAGTCCTGGGTCCAGTATGCAGAAACGTAGTCTTGTTCTGCTCTACATTTTTTGCGTATCGTGACGTTTCTTCAGGAGCATAATAGTAAACAGGTCGTATTGAGTGGTGCAAAACGAAACTGGATACCAGTACACTGGCAGTCTATTTACAACAGATAGCCAGTTGGGTCAGTAGAAATCATAATAAACAACAGTAGGGTAATTTAGCGAAGCACAGTCTGCTGGTAACCAGAAGAAGGGGGTCCCCTCCAGGTATGTAGAGCTAGAGATGCCAGGGGGTGTGCATCGGTTGGAGCCTGGTGCATGGGCTGGGCAGAACTAATCTGTCCCCAGTATAGCCCCCGAAAAGGTAGCGTGACCAAGCTTAAGACTTGGACCGTGCGTGTGCTTAGCAAACCTGTGAGGAGCCTCCAACAGCGCACAAGAGAGGCTCCTTACATGCTCTGACCGATGCACACCCCCTGGCATCTCTAGCTCTACATACCTGGAGGGAACCCCCTTCTTCTGCTTACCAGCAGACTGTGCTTCGTTAAATTACCCTGCTGTTGTTTATTATGATACTGACCCAACTGGCTATCTGTTTTAAATAGACTGCCAGTGTACTGGTATCCAGGTTCATTCTGCACCACTCAATACGACCTGTTTTACTATTATGCTCCTGAAGAAGCGTCACGATACGCGAAACATGTAGAGCAGAGCAAGAGTACGTTTCTGCATACTGGACCCAGGATTAAGGCTATCCACTTCCTACATACACTGTTCAACCAAATGTTTTTTGATTGTTGGATATGTATCTCTTATAACTTGAGTTTACCTATACTACTGTAGCCTTCAGAAGTGAGATTTGAGCACTATTCTGGGTCATGTATATGATTACAATGACATTTTTTGTATGAATGTACTTTTATAGTTTTTCTACTAATAAAAAACCAATAGATTTTTTACCTGATTTACCTATGTGCTGTTTAAAGTCCATCTTTTAGTTTAATCACTGTTCCTCCAATTTTATGGAGAGGACTAAGAAGATATAGACATGCCAATGGTGCAGCAGACAACATATAGCACAGTGAGAAAGGTTTGTGGTCCAGGATGATAGGACAGTCAAAATTAGAAGCGGCACCCCCCCCCCCCCACAGTTGCGGAATGCCGACCGCCCGCATACCGAAAGCAGTGCGGCCGCTTTACGGGGGCACTAGACTAATCTGCCTCTCAGCCCAGTCCACCCCATAAAGTGTAGCGCAAGCCGGTGGGGACTCTTTCCGTGCTGCCCCCCTGCAAAGTGCTGCCCTAGGCCTGGGCCTTGTTGGCCTAGGCCAGGATACAGCATTGCTCACCATTGATCCGGAGGAAGGTATAAAAAAAACAAAAAAAACACAAAAGCATAATCCAATTTGCACCAGTGGGGAAAAAAATCCTTCCGGATCCCTCAGGAGCCAATCAGATAATCAGATTAATGTCTGGTGCTATTACATATAAATGTTAATTTCCAGTTATTTTTTGTGCATTTAGGCATGCATCCAGCTCTTTTTTAAAACAATCTACTGAGCTGATCAGAATTCGTTCTTGAACGAGTCTGTTCCACATTTTCACAGCTCTTATGCCGCGTACACACAATCGGAAATTCCGACAACAAAACCATGGATTTTTTTTCAGACGGAATGTTGGCTCAAACTTGTGTTGCATACACACGGTCACACAAATCTTGACGGAAATTCCGACCGTCAAGAACGCGGTGACGTACAAGACTTACAACGAGCTGAGATCAATGAAGTTCAATAGGCAGTTCGCCTCTTCTGCTTGATTCTGAGTATGCATGTTTTTTTGCGCGTCGGAATTGCATACAGACGATCGGAATTTCCGACAAAAACTTTTTCCGTTGGAAAAATAGAGAACCTGCTCTCAATCTTTTGTTGGCGGAAATTTACGACAGCAAATGTCCGATGGAGCCTACACAAGGTCAGAATTTCTGACCAAAAGCTCACATCGAACATTTCTTGTCGGAATTTCCGATTGTGTGTACGCGGCATTACTGTAAAGAAGCCTTTCCCTATATGAAGGTTAAAGTGGTTCTAAACCCCTGAAATGAAACAGCATATCCTTCTGTACTTGCCTCTATTTGGTCACTACAGTCTATGCCAACACTGGACAATCCATAGAGACGGCCCCACCCCCCTCCAGCAAAAAAAGGTGATTGACAACTATGTATGTTTCCCTATGAGACTATAAAGAGGGAGGGGGTGTCCATTCTCTCCACTTAGATCTCAGATTACACTCAGCTATCTGTTCTATGCCAAACATAGATGTGTGTGACATCAGATGCCTGCCCCCTGCCTTCTAGAGCTAAGAAACGCTGTGAAAATTCTGTACTTTGAACCGCTGTGGGGGAGAGAGAGGGCTGCAGATAAATAGATATAAATTATGTAGGAGGATTAGCTTAATCTCTGGCCAGTCACTTCACTTTGTATATGTAAGGGATTACACTTTAAATGTATTTTTCTCCAAATGTAAAGAGTGCCCCCTTGTCCTCTGTGATGACCTTAAAGTGAATAACTCTATACCGAGTTAACTATATGGACCCCTTATCGGTGGCGGCTGGTGGTATATTTTCTGGGGGGGCGGGCGGCAAACAATCTAACCACCACCCCAATCCCCCCCCCCCCATTCGGTCGAGTCACAGGAACACCCCGGTCGGTCACCAGCCCTGCACTTGCCCCATCTAGGTTGCAGGCAGCGCTTCCTCCGGGCGGCGTCTCCTCCTCCTGGTGCTTCATGGCAGCTTCCCCTGCGTCTCCTCCTTCTTCCTACTCAGAGGCCAATAGGATTGCTTCTCCTCTTGGCCAATCGGATGACGGGTCTCAGGACCCACTTTCTGATTGGCTGGGAGGAGAATCAGCAAGACAATAGTAAATATAAACTCGCTATTGTCACGCAACTGTGCACTTATTATTATTTCTTTTGCCATGTGTCAGGTGTGGGTTCTTGCCTACAATCTTGGTGTTTTGATTTCTATCCTTCACCATCTAATTATTTTCAACCTTTATTGGTTGGACCTCATTTACACTACCTACCAACCTGTCCTGTCCTACCAAGTACAGGATATATTACACATTATAATTATGCCTTTTTTACGCAGTCCCTCTCGATGTTTTAGCACTTATGGTCACTTATGACCATTCTCACTTCCTGAACACTTGCCCTTCACGGATGCTGTCCTTGTTGGGCTCAAGGCACCCACACCACCTCAGCTTCTTGCGGTGATGCCCTGAGGGGTCTCCGATCTCCAGTGCCACATCCCTATAATCTAGCTACACCTGTAATTATCTCAGAGAGTGGGGGTTATACTAGCTTAACTTCTATCTTAATATTTTTAATCCCCCCCCTTTTCCTTGACTGGGTCAGACCTCACAGAAATTCAGTTCATCAGTACATTTCAGACCCAATCTACGTGCATGCTCCTGAAGAGTAGATCAATCTACGAAACGCGTAGAGCTGTTATATGCCATGTCTTAATCTATTTTATGTTTTACCAGACTATGCTCAGTATTATGTGATTAATTGTGTGCAATCATGTGGCTCCTTGCCTTCATTGTATGTACATATGTATTTACATCAACTGTTATTATTATATGACATGATTACCATTATGTATGATATTATCCATATACACTAATAAATCTATATATTTTTATACCCACGTGCTTCATTCAAAGTCCCACCCCCCTGTCCCCTCCCCTTTTACTAGATAGGGATGGAGGCACTAGACCTTACCAGGTTGCCGCTTCATATAAAGTCCCACCTTGCCTTTTGGCTTTTTGCCTTCTACTTTTCATAGACAGATCACAGTTCTGTGTCTCGGCCTAATGATTGGCGGGTTCCAGGGGACATCAGGTACCGTGCAGCCACTGATAGGCTTCCGTCGTGTGTAATCACAGCGGAGGCAAGCTGCTAGTGGCGTGCATGCACACCCCCTACCCAGAAGTGTCGGATCAAGTATATATACGTGATCCAGCGTACAGGTGCTTTTCCGGTTCCTCCCCCCTCCGGTGTAACATTTGGTACCTTTCAGTGGGGAGCAGATACCTGTATAATACAGGTATTTGCTCCCACTTCAGGGCGATAGATCGACACAGAGTCCGTGGCGATCTACGCCATGTCCGGCACCTCCTCCATTCCCCCACTGTCTTCTGGGAGACACGCAGGTCCCAGAAGACAGCAGGAAAAAGTGAGGAAGCACAGCGCAACTCGCCACAAGGCTTCACTTCCTGATTCCTTTACTGAAGCTGTCGGCGCCTGCACCTGGGAGCCGAGGGACAGGTAAGGACATTGCGGGCGCACAGGACAGGTAAGTGTCCTAATATTAAAAGTCAGCAGCTACAGTATTTGTAGCTGCTGACTTTTAATTTATTTATTTTTTCTGCGGAACCTTGCTTTAAGTGGTTAAAGTGATCGTAAACCCTCAGTTTTTTCAAGCGCCTTCAGCAGCTGATTTTATCACTTACTGAGTATGCAGCTTCTTTAAAGACATTATAAACCTTCCTACCTGCACCTTGTGTTTTTTTTTTTTTCACCTGCATTTTTTTGCAGCTGTATCATGTAGTTTTTTGGTGTCATTTGTTGACCTGTACACACAGACTATAGTAAAGTAAATCTTCACATTCCAGTGTTCCTGTTTGTGTTCAGAAATGACGCAATCTGCATTGCTTTGCCCTGGTAATGCATGACCTCTGTCTATAACCTAAGAACTGACACTTCCTGTGAAAACACAACATATCCCATAATCCCTGGGTCTTTCCATCTAGTGGTTCTGCAGGTGAGAACTTCATCGTTATTAGATGTGGCACTGACACAAACAGGCAAAGCAATTACCAGAGAGGTCTCTATGCTGGAAAAGATGTGTTTCATCACACACTCCCACATTTGTGATACAACACAGAGGAAATGGTGAGGCGTGGATTGGGTGCTGTGTGACCCAGAACAAAAAGTTGCCTGTTCTTAGGAACAAGCTAGGTGAATGAATACATGGGTATAAGGTAATTGATCAGCCATGATACTACAATCTGCCCCCACAACATGTGAGCCCATCTTTACAAGGTAAGGCAAACAAACAACACAGGGAATAGAACTACACTAATACCTAATAAAAAAAAAACATGTGACACAATGTACAATAGGGCTTTAAAGTAACTTTTTATTTAATTTAATTTTTTTTGATAGATTAAATGAGGGTCATAACCCTTGTCAGATTATTTTTTGCTTCCTTTACTATAGCCAAAACTGGAAGTGAGAGGAAAATCCTGCAAGTTAAGAGAATCCCTTGGGGCCCTCCAGGTCACCAGAACTAGTGTTCATATTGGAAGACTTTCCCCCCTTACTTTTCTGGTGAAAACCCCAAATTTGGGATTTTCTTTAACTTTCAATGATAATGGTAAACAAGGCATACAGGATGAATCTCCTTAATGGGGACAAAGACAGCAATAAAGACTAGGGTTGCACCGATACTGGTATCGATACCAGTATTTTTTTTGTATAATTAGTTTTTATTGAGAAAAAAAAAAAGGTAGTACAGAGTATTACAAAACAAAGTACAGTAAAATAGGGTAGTCAGACAATGCGATATCAATCGAAATGCAGTGAGCTACATTCCATGAAATGTTAATCAAATTTACAGCAGTCAGTTAAGCAGTAACGCAGCTCAAAGAAGTAACCGGACTAAAATTATAATATAATTATTCCAACGCCCTATACATAACACTAAAAATGGAAATTGAGAAAGAAAGGTTAGAACCAGAAAAGGAAGAGAGAGGGAGGGGGGGGAAACAGCGGGATGGGGGGATTGAGAGTGGGGGAGGGGAGGGGATGTCTGCCTTGATCGGACCTCTGCAACAAAAGGTACATTTATAGTATTATAGTATACACTTCGATCAGTCGGGTTGGGATACCAAATCTGCATATGTGGATGTGTATTTAAAGGCAATCCAGCAGGACCAAATAGAATTCGCCAATTCGGATCTATTTCTAAGGGAAAGTGTAAGGTCTTCCATGAAGTATATATGGTCGACTTCTAGAAGCCATTGGCGTAAACTAGGCACTACAGGTTTTTTCCAAAAACGTGGGATAAGCGCTCTAGCAGCGTTAAGCAAGTGGGGTGTTATAGATTTCTTATAAGATCCTGCTGGCTTGTCAGTACAGTGAAGAAGAACTACCCATGGATCATTAGGAATGTTAAAGCCTTGAATCACACTAACCCAGTGTAGAATGGTCTGCCAATAAGGGCAAATAAGGGGGCAATGCCACCATATATGAGCGTGCGTTGCTTGCTCTCCACAACCTCTCCAACACAGCGGGGAGGTATGTGGAAAGACCTTATGAAGGACCATGGGAGTATAATGCCATCTGGTCAGCAGTTTGTAATTCACCTCTGCAGTTTTGTAAGCAACAGAGGAAGTATGTGTCATGGCTAAAATAACTGCCCGTTGAGATTCTGAGAGTTCCATGTGGAGATCTTTTTCCCATTTTTGGAGGAAGGCTGGGTCGTCGGTTGAGGCTAATGTCTGCAGAGCATGGTAGAAAAAAGAGATGGGTTTGTCCACTGGCTTGTCCTCCGCCAGAGCCGATTCAATGAGGGTCAGTTCCGTGATAGCCCGTAGGGGTCTCGGGAGTGAGTGGACAAAAGCAGAGAGTTGGCGATAATGCCAGAGGTCCAATGGTGTTGCAGAAGCAAGAGGCATCAGTGTGGGCAAAGGTACCATGCCCCTGGGCGTGGTCACGTGGTGTAGCAGGGTAGCCGATCCGAGTTTCCAAGCATGAACAGATGGGTCTATGTTCCCCTGGGGGGAAGAAATTGTGGCCCCTTAAGGGCATCAGGGGTGAGTTATAGGGCCATCCATGAGTTTTGCATATAGAGGCCCATACCATAAGGGTAGAGCGCGTAAGTGGAGAAGTAGACAAAGCCAGGGTTCTGTGTTTCTTAGGGATCCAAATTTGTGAGAAAAGTTCTGTGTTACTTAGCTCCATTTCTAGATTGACCCAAAGCTTAGTGCCTCTGCAGAACTTCCAGTCAGAGATTCTATTGAGTACAATAGCATTGAAATAACTCTTAACATCAGGTAAGGCCAAACCACCCTCACTTTTAGGTCTGGTGAGGAGGGATCTGGCGAGTCTGGGACGCCTTCTGTTCCAAACATATCTACCAATCAGCGAATTAATTATAGAAAAGAAACCCACAGGGATTCTGTAGGGAATCATCTGCATCAGAAACAGCAACCTGGGTAGGACATTCATTTTTACAATGCTAATTCTCCCCAGCCATGAGTGGGCAATCTGGGACCATCTTTGTAAGTCTGATCTAATCGTGGTGAGCAGTGGCAGAAAATTCGCCTGAAACAGGGAGGTCGGGTTTGAAGCAAGGTAGATGCCTAAATATTTCCTCTTACGGGGTTGCCAGGTAAAGGGGAAGGCTTGTTTCAGCTGTGACACTAAGGCCCCCGGGACTGAGACGTTCAGGATTCCCAACTTTGACATGTTGATCTTAAAGTTGGAAATGTCTCCAAATTTTGAGAAGGCTAACATAAGATTTGGTAGGGAAATCAAAGGCTGTCTTATGTAGAATAAGATGTCATCCGCATAGGCGGCATATTTGTTTTCGTGGCTCCCCACTTTTATTCCGTGAATAGAGGAGGCATGTCGGAATGTTGATAGGAAGGGTTCTAAGGAAAGGGCGAATAAGATGGGTGATAGGGGGCAGCCCTGTCGGGTACCATTGTGTAGTGTGAAAGGGTCGCTAAGAGTACCATTGATACGTAATTGGGCCGTGGGAAAATTATAGAGAGCCGCAATCTGACGTTGGAGGGAATCACTGACACCTAGGTGGGACAGCGTCGCCATAAGATACTCCCAGTCCACCCTGTCAAACGCCTTTTCAGCGTCAGTGGAGGGCAGAAGGGTGGGCTGGGAGGATCCCTGTGCGTAGGACATCAGAGAAAGGGTGCGGAGGGAGTTATCCCGGGCCTCTCTACCCGGGACAAATCTGGTCTGGTCACTAGTAGGGATGAGCTTCGAGTTCGAGTCGAACTCATGTTCGACTCGAACATTGCCTGTTCGCCCGTTCGCCGAACAGCGAACAAATTGGGGTGTTCGCGGCAAATTCGAAAAATCTATGGGAGAAATCTAAAGTGCTAATTATAAAGGCTTATATGCAAGTTATTGTCCTAAAAAGTGTTTGGGGACCGGGGTCCTGCCCCAGGGGACATGTATCAATGCAAAAATAAGTTTTAAAAACGGCCGTTTTTTCGGGAGCAGTGATTTTAATAATGCTTAAAATGAAAAAATAAAAGTGAAATATTCCTTTAAATTTCGTACCTAAGGGGGTGTGTATGATATGCATGTAAAGTGGCGCATTTTTCCCGTGCTTAGAACTGTCCCTGCAAAAAATGTAATTTTTGAAAGAAAAAAATGCATTTAAAACTGACTCGCGGCTATTAATGAATTGTCGGCTGCCGGCAATACATACAAAAGTCATTGATAAAAACCAAAAAAAAGCGTGGGGGTTCCCCAGAATTCAATTACCAGGCCCTTCAGGTCTGGAATGGATATTAAGGGGAACCCCGCCGCAAATTTAAAAAAAAATTGACGTGGGGTTCCCCCAAATATCCATTCCAGGCCCTTCAGATCTGGCATGGATTTTAAGGGGAACTCCACCCCAAATTTTTTAAAAAAATGGCGTGGAGTCCCCCTAAAAATCCATACCAGACCCCTTATCCGAGCACGCAACCTGGCCGGCCGCAGGGGAAAAGAGGGGGACGAGAGAGCGGCCCCCCCTCCCTCCTGAA
The DNA here is from genome assembly GCA_029206835.1 of Rana muscosa. Lineage (NCBI taxonomy): Eukaryota > Metazoa > Chordata > Amphibia > Anura > Ranidae > Rana > Rana muscosa. The sequence continues at coordinate 457,193,027 of CM055118.1, forward strand.
CCGTACCAAGCCACATGCCCTCAACATGGGGAGGATGTCCCCATGTTGATGGGGACAAGGGCCTCATCCCCACAACCCTTGCCCGGTGGTTGTGGGGGTCTGCGGGCGGGGGGCTTATCGGAATCTGGAAGACCCCTTTAACAAAGGGGACCCCCAGATCCCGGCCCCCCCCCATGTGAATTGGTAAGGGGTACATTGTACCCCTACCATTTCACGAAGAAAGCGTAAAAAATGTTTAAAAAAACACACAAACACCTTGAAAAAGTCCTTTATTTAAAAAAAAAAAAACATTCCAGCGGTGAAATCCAGTGTCCCGCGGCGATCCCGATGTCCAGCGCTGTCCTTCATTGGTTGTGCCTGAGCGGACCTGATGGGGAACTCCCTCTCAGTATTTTAAATGTATAGACCCGCCCCTTCTAAAGTTCCCCATCAGGTCCGCTCAGTGGACCAGATGCGGAACATGAGAAGGGGCGGGTCTATACATGTATTACCAAAGTGAGAGCAGTTCCCCATCAGGTCCGCCCCCTCGGTATGTCGGACCCGCCTACGTCATTGGCTTGAGCGGGGAACTTCCTTCACTATGTAAATTTAAATTACACAGTGAAGGAAGTTCCCCGCTCAAGCCAATGACGTAGGCGGGTCCGACATACCGAGGGGGTGGACCTGATGGGGAACTGCTCTCACTTTGGTAATACATGTATAGACCTGCCCCTTCTCATGTTCCGCAGGACTTTTTCAAGGTGTTTGTGTGTTTTTTTAAACATTTTTTTTACGCTTTCTTCGTGAAATGGTAGGGGTACAATGTACCCCTTACCAATTCACATAGGGGGGGCCGGGATCTGGGGGTCCCCTTTGTTAAAGGGGTCTTCCAGATTCCGATAAGCCCCCCGCCCGCAGACCCCCACAACCACCGGGCAAGGGTTGTGGGGATGAGGCCCTTGTCCCCATCAACATGGGGACATCCTCCCCATGTTGAGGGCATGTGGCTTGGTACGGTTCAGGAGGGAGGGGGGGGCGCTCTCTCGTCCCCCCCTTTTCCCCTGCGGCCGGCCAGGTTATGTGCTCGGATAAGGGGTCTGGTATGGATTTTTAGGGGGACTCCACGCCATTTTTTTTTTAATTTGGGGTGGAGTTCCCCTTAAAATCCATGCCAGATCTGAAGGGCCTGGAATGGATATTTGGGGAAACCCCACGTCAATTTTTTTTTAAATTTGCGGTGGGGTTCCCCTTAATATCCATTCCAGACCTGAAGGGCCTGGTAATTGAATTCTGGGGAACCCCCACGCTTTTTTTTTTTTTTTTTTATCAATGACTTTTGTATGTATTGCCGGGAGCCGACAATTCATTAATAGCCGCGAGTCAGTTTTAAAAGACTTTTTTTCTTTCAAAAATGACATTTTTTGCAGGGACAGTTCTAAGCACGGGAAACATGCGCCACTTCACATGCATATCATACACACCCCCCAGGTACGAAATTTAAAGGAATATTTCACTTTTATTTTAAGCATTATTAAAATCACTGCTCCCGAAAAAACGGCCGTTTTTAAAACTTCTTTTTGCATTGATACATGTCCCCTGGGGCAGGACCCGGGTCCCCAAACACTTTTTAGGACAATAACTTGCATATTAGCCTTTATAATTAACACTTTAGATTTCGAACGTTCGAGTCCATTGTATTTAATAGGGTTCTAAAGTTTACACAAACATTTTGTCTGTTCGCAGGTTCTGGTGCGAACCGAACAGGGGGGTGTTCGGCTCATCCCTGGTCACTAGAAACCCACCGGGGGATCAAGGGGAGGAGCCTATTAGTTATAGCATTCGCATATAATTTTGCATCAATGTTCAGCAGGGATATAGGGCGGTAGCTCCCGCAGGAGCTAGGGTCCTTACCAGGTTTGGGGATAACTGTTATGTGGGCGTGAAGAGTCTCGGGTCTGAGGGCACCACCTGCGGAGACGGCGTTGGCATAACCAGCTAAACGAGGGAGCAGAGTATCTGCAAATGACCTGTAATAAGCAACCGTGAAGCCGTCTGGGCCAGGTGCCCTACCACTGGCCATTGCCTTCAAAGCCACACTCAGCTCCGCAGTGGTAAACTCACCATCCAAATTCGCTAGGACTTCCGGTGGCAACCGTGGTAGTTGAGCATGCGATAGGTAGTCTTTGATAAGCTGAGTCCTAGTGTCCTTATCCGAAATAGTGTGTTGAACATGATAAAGATGTTGGTAAAATGAGCGAAATTCCTTAGCTATGGCAGGCGTGTCGTGTACTAGTGCAGAGGATGCCGCCTTAATTTTTGCAATGAAGGAAGCATTACGTTTCTGTTGGAGTGAATGGGCCAAGAGTCTCCACGGCTTATTGCCCCATTCATGAAAACGCTGAGAGACTAGCCGAGAGTGCTGTTTCTGCTCAATATGAAATAGGGTTTTTAGTTCCTCCCTCTTCTGGGTCAGTGTGTGGAACACCGTCTGGGATAAGCTGGCTTTATGCTGCTGTTCTAGAACCCCTATGTCCCGTAAGAGGATTAGTTGTTGATGTGTCCGTTCCCTTTTTTTTCTCGAGCCTAGTTCGATTAGTTTGCCTCTGATGTGTGCTTTGTGAGCTTCCCAGAGAACTCCCGGGGACGTGTCTGGTTGCGCGTTTTCCTTAAAATAGTGGGATAACTCTGCCCCTAACAGTTTTTTGTCAACTTCATTCATCAGAAGCTCGTCATTGAGCCTCCAATTCGAATCGTGACCCTACGGTTCAGTGAGGGGATATTAATTGTGAGCATGACCGGGGAATGGTCAGAGATAGGAGAAGTTCCAATGTCTGCCTCAACTATCAGGGGTAGATGATGGTGGTCGATGAAAAAGAGGTCAATTCTAGAGTAGGACTGGTGGGTATGAGAATAATGGGTATAATCTTTTGCTCGTGGTTGCATAATCCTCCAAACGTCTATCAACTGAGAGTCGAACAGACGCTTGCGTATATACGTGATACGTTTGTGGGAAATACATGATTTCCCTTGTGAGGTATCGAGGATAGGTTCCAAAGGAGCGTTAAAATCCCCCGCTAGCAGGATGCATCCATGAGCAAATTCTCTCAATTTCGTAAGGGTTGCTGCTATAAATCCTGCCTGATCCCTATTCGGAGCATACAGGGTGGCTAGAGTACATGGCATGGTTCCCAGATTGCCCTTTAGAAACAGAAAGCGTCCCAGAGGATCACACAACATTGAGTCTAGTGTAAATGCGGTACCCCTGCGGAGCCCAATGGCAACCCCCTTCGCTTTATGAACATCAGAGAGGCTGTAATACCATGTGGGGAACTGTTGGGAGAGTAGTTTGACTGAGGTAGTGTGAGTGAGATGGGTCTCCTGCAGGAAGACAATGTCCCCCCGCAGGCGAACCAACTCCCTATACAAATTGTGCCTCTTACCCGGAGCATGAAGGCCCCTTACATTAAAGGAAATTAAATTTACCTTAGCCATGGAGTCCAGCAGGGGGGAGTCGTGTAAAACACATTCCGATGGAGGCAGACCTGGGGCAGGGGAGAGAAAGGGAAGGGAGCGAAGGAAAAAGCAAGGGGAAGCAGAGAGGAGACAGAGAAGATAGAGAAAGAAATTAAACAATCTATAACAAACAAAAAAACAGCAATGAGCCACCGTTGGGGGTGGTCAACCAGGGCACGCAGCAAGCTGCGGTGCAAAGAGGGGGCAAACGCGAGATCCCGCACCCCCCCATCCACGGCCCAAAAAAGGGCCGGAATGCGGGGGCACAGGGCCACACGGCGCCCCTCACAAAATCGGCGTGAGCTTCGTCCCGGAGCCCCGGCACCAACAACTCAATAAATTGAACCATTGTACACACATTAGCACTGAGCGAAAAATTAACCTGAAACACAAGATGGTGAAACTAGAGGCTCAACACTGAGAGTCTGTAAGAAGAGTAGTTGACGACCGGCTGCTAGTAAGTGATTAGATGGTAATGTAGGCATAGTAAGACTGGAATTCACAGAAACCCAGCTTGCTACAACAGAAGGCAACAGAAAAATAAAAATAAAAGCGCCAACAGGTAGCAGGAGCAGGGGTCAAACAGCCATATTTGTAGGTAAACTAGACCGGATGGGCAGGGAAGTATGAGGCAGCATGAAGAAACCGGGGGAAAATCACTGCCCTCGGGTCAGCACGGTCTATTCAAAGCGCGGTGATGCTCCAGCAGCAGAAGAACGGCTCCTGCGATTAACTTTTTGCCAGGTCGGGTCAGAGGAAGCGGAGAGTGGTGGGATGGTGTCCTGCCACCCCGGGAGCTCAGGTGGAGAGATGTTAATGTCCATGCAGAACTGCTCAAGGTCCTCCGGGAACCGGAGGATCGCAGTCTTGCCATCCCTGTTGGCGATCAGGGCCGCTGGGAACCCCCAGCGATACTTGATAGAAGCTTCCCTCAATTTCTCAGTTAGAGGTCTCAGGGCCCTCCGCCATTCCCCTAGCCAGGTCAGGGAAGAATGACAGCGTTGCACCATCGAAATCCAGGGATGGGGCCTCTCGGGCCTTCTTCATGATGCGCTCCTTCTCCTCATAGTAATGGACTCTGCATATGACATCACGTGGGGTGTCCATGGAGAGGTTGCGGGGACGTAGGGCCCTGTGCACACGGTCTATTTTGAGCTGATTATCAGCGGCCAGGCCTAGCATGGCATTAAAGATGCCCCGAACCGAGGGGAGGAGGTCATCATCCCCGGTCGCCTCTGGGAGGCCTCTGATGCGGATGTTGTTCCTCCTGTTGCGGTTCTCTTGGTCCTCGATCTTATATAGGGCCATTCTGTGCGCAATGGTGAGGCTGCGGGTGGAGGCCTGCAATGATCTAATGGCTGCTGCGTGACGGTCAAGTCTTTGCTCAGACTCCTCCACACGTTCCAACACTTGAGAGAGGTCCGACCGGACCGCTTATAGTTCTTTCTTAATGGCCCGTTCTAGGCCCAGGAGCATAGATGCAAGTTCCGTTTTGGTGGGGAGATCACTCACCGAAGTCGCGACCCCCGAGTGCCTGGCAAAACCGTCCTCTCTCTCCGATCCAACAGATGAGGTCGGGGATCGATGTCTGAGATCCGGCCTATTTCGGGAGGCGGAGCCGGAGCCCACACCACGTCGAGAGCAGCCTAGGCCATCCGAGTCCACTCCATCTTCAGGATCGGCGGCCAAAAAGCGTTTTATAGAGCCAGCCGGGGTTCCCCCTTTAGGCAGAGGTTTGCCTGTCCTCTTACCCATCCCTGTTGGGTGGATGTCGGCAGATAAGGATAGAAGAAAGTGCTAAATACAATCGTCAGCGCCGGAGCTCCAGAGACAAGCGTCCTCACTGCAGCATGTCCAGACCACGCCCCCTGTATCGATACCAGTATCAGTATCGGTGCCGATACTAAGAGTATTGGTACTCGTGCAAATGCACCGATACCTGAAATCAATACTTCAGGCTCGGTTCTTTCAGCTGTCAGTGGGATTCCCCACTGACAGCTGAAATGTAAAAAGAAAAAGCTGGCAATTATCGGTTGTTAAGGTGCGGGGTGACCGCGTCCTTAAAAACCGATGACTTTTTTAGCTGGGGTTCCCCTTTTGACTGGAGCTGTCAAAAAAAAAAAAAGCAGGCAGGCAATGTTTATCAACAACATTGCTCAGCCACTGAAACACTAAGATAAAAAGAAATATTGTTTTTCTTTTTGTATCTCATGCCGCGTACACACGACCGTTTTTAATGACGAGAAAAATGACATTTTTTAAAATGGTCATTAAAAATGATCGTGTGTGGGCTTCCGAGCATTTTTCACGATGTGGAAGAAAAAATTGGAACATGCTCTAATTTTTCTCGTCGTTTTTCACATCATCGTTTTTCTCGTCATGAAAAACGGCCGTGTGTAGGCTTTAACAACGTGAAAAAAAATGTGCATGCTCAGAATCAAGTATGAGACAGGAGCACTCGTTCTGGTAAAACTAGCGTTCGTAATGGAGATAGCACATTCGTCACGCTGTAACGGACTGAAAAGCACGAGGCTTAAAAGCACAAATCGTCTCTCAACAAACTTTACTAACATGAAGGGTGGCGCCATCCGAATGGAACTTCCCCTTTATAGTGCCGTCGTACGTGTTGTACGTCACCGCGCTTTACTCAAACATTTTTTCCACGACAGTGTGTAGGCAAGGCAGGCTTGAGAGGAAACACAAAAAATCAAGTCGAGAAAAATGCTGTTTTTTTCAATGACATTAAAAACAGTCGTGTGTACGCGGCATGAGATACAAAAAGAAAAACAATGTTTCTTTTTATCTTAGTGTTTCAGTGGTTGAGCATGTTGTTGTTGATAACCACTGTTTTTCTTCATCTACAGATCAAAGGGATGAACCTCGAGCTGCAGATGAAGTCAGTTTATATCAACCTATCAAGGAAAAAAAATATATATATATATATATATATATATATATATATATATATATATATATATATATATATATTATTATTATTATTATTAAATGTCCCTCTGTTTAACCCCTTATTAACCCTGAATTTACTCTAATCAGCCTTAATTAACTCCTTATTCTCAATTTAATTATTATTTTCCTGCTGCTTATTTTTTTTTGTTCACTTCTATTTTATAAACTATTAATAATTAAAACTTTTTTTTGTTGCTTTGTTCGTTAATATTTTTACACCTTTAACATATATTTACACGATTCAAATAAAAAATTTAAAAAAAGCGCAAAATGTAAAAAATTAAAAAAAAAAAAATGTAATTTGTAAGTAACTTTTCAATACTTTGTACCATTGCCGACAGCTGAAGTGTAAAAAAAAAAAACAGTTGCAGTAGGTATCTGTAATTGGTATGGTATCTGCTAATACTAAAAAAAAGTATCTGTACTCCTACTTGTGAAAGAATTGGTATCGGTGCATCCCTAAAAAACAACTGACAGGGCTTCAAATCCATCTCCATTCTATCCAAAACCCCCAAAAAAGTTTTGCCTTTAGTTGTACTTTAACTTTCAATCCCTTCCTACGTTCCAGTTTAAGCTGGTGTCATGACTGCTGGCCCCTGATTTCTGTTTCCCGGTCGCTCTGTTCTCTTGCATCATCCTATGAAGCCACCCTTGAATGGAAGGACCAGACTTTTGTTTTCCAGACAGAGGATTCGAAACCCCATTTAAAGCTGAATCCCAGGAATTCAGGTCCTTTGTAAAAAGTCAAGGCACACTATGAGTTAAGTCCAAGGAGGGAACATAGTGACATAGTTAGTCTGGTTGAAAAAAAAAATTGCATGACATCTCCTGGACTTATCTCTATTATTTATATCTGACGGGTTTATAGAACTCTGAGAAGCTATCATCATATTTCCAGGAGCCCAACGCTGAACCTTCTGGTTTTTGCATCTTCAACAGTGGAGTCGCTGCAGCTGCTATGCCTGCCCCTCCTCTCCTCCTGCCCAATCACAGAAGCCTTGGTATTAAGGTAACACATTCACAAAATACCAAGGCTTCTGTGAATGGGCAGCAGAGGCGAGGGATGGGCATAGCTGCTGTGTGTGCTTCTCTTCTCTCAGATCCCATCCGGCAGAGCCATAAACCTGTCAGATATAAATAACAGAGAGAAGTCCAAGAGATGTCATGTGCATAGGCGTGCGCAGCCTATTGCATTAGGGTGTGCACCCCAAAGCTCAACACATACTACCGATCACTCACGATGAAAGGGAAGGGGCCGGTAAGTTACATATTTACCTGCCTCTTCCCCCACTCATCCTAAAACATCCCCAGCAGCAACAGCCGGTGGGAGAGGAGAGTAGGGAAGCTGGAAGCGCTGCGAGGGGAAGGAGGGGGGGAGCCAGGGCAGTAGGGGGAATCTGTGCTGCACAGTGTGATTAGGGTGTGCCTGGGCACACCTGGCACACCCTGTGCGCACGCCTATGGTCATGTGCCTTGTTGAACTTAGCTCATAGTGTGCCTTCACTTTTTACAAAGTGGATGAATTCCTGGAATTCAGCTTCGATGAGCACGGCTGAGAATATCTGTACCGAAGATAAAGTTACTAACCTGTAACATGGATGTAATAGCAGGCGCCTTCATTTCAGCATTTTAAATATTGTTAAAGCGTTTGTTAATCCAACATTTCATATTCCTGATATGTGCCTGCTGTACCATGTACTTGTATGAGAAAGTCTCCTGTTCTCTTTGTATTGCTTCCCTTATGTGAAATCCCTGGTGTTCCTGCCAGTCCCTCCGCTTTCCTATTAAAAACTGACCACACTAAGCAGGAGAGCACATTGTAGTCAGTTCTCTAGATATGTTGGGAACTTGGTGTAATCTCCTCCAATAATCAGACTTGTAATGACATGCCCCCCGCTTCACACAAGCTGCTGCTTCTCCTTCCCTAGCTCTTATGCTGCGGAGAACAGAGGGAATGTGATCATTTATAAAAAAAAAAGGTATTTATAATATATATATTTTTTTATATCTACACAAATAAAATTAATGTCCCTTTTTTCCCAAATAGAGCTTCCTTTTAGTGGTATTTGATCACCTCTGCGTTTTAAATTTTTTGCGCTAGAAACAAAAAAAGACGGCCAATTTTGAAAAAAATTCAAATATTTTTTACTTTAGGCTATAAAACATACCCAATATATATTTTTTTTAAAAATCGAATTTCTTCATCAATTTAGGCCAATATGTATCTTGCTACATACTGCAGGGGGGACCGCGGAGGGCTGAGTGCGGGGGGACCACGGAGGGCTGAGTTCGGGGGGACCGCGGAGGGCTGAGTTCAGGTGGACCGTGGAGGGCTGAGTGCAGGGGGACCGCGGAGGGCTGAGTTCGGGGGGACCCCGGAGGGCTGAGTTCGGGGGGACCCCGGAGGGCTGAGTGCGGGGGGACCCCGGAGGGCTGAGTGCGGGGGGACCGCGGAGGGCTGAGTGCGGGGGGACCACAGAGGGCTGAGTGCGAGGGGACCGCGGAGGGCTGAGTTCGGGGGGACCGTGGAAGGCTGAGTTCGGGGGGACCCCGGAGGGCTGAGTGCAGGGGGACCGCGGAGGGCTGAGTTCGGGGGGACCCCGGAGGGCTGAGTGCAGGGGGACCATGGAGGGCTGAGTGTGGACCTGGGAGGGGTTTGTTTGCCGCCACCCAAAAAAGTTTAGCACCAGCCACCACTGGTCCAAACGGTTTTTATTGAAGCAAGATCACATCACAAAAAAAACATAGTGCAACGGTTCAGAGTCACGCAGGAGCCCTTTATCAGGCATGTGATGATCCTCACATGCCTGACGAAGGGGTCCTGCGTGACTCTGAAACGTTGCACTGACTTTTTTTGTGATGTGATCATGCTTCAATAAAAAACATTTGGACTCTACTTGATGATCCATGGTGTGCTGGCAAATATCCTCATTGTGGCTTTTTTGATTCAGTCTCCAGATGGTGGTTGCTGCAGCACCCAAAACTCCCAGAACATGTGCGATGGGAATATGAAGTACTAATTATATTTGCTACATCTCAAAACAATGTGGCTGTAGCATGCGTATACCCTTCTATAATTTAAGGGGAGAGGGAGGTAAAATCGCAGCTCAACTGCCTATTTTTACAGCCACCCAACTGCAAGTGTAAATCAGGTCTTAGCCTGTGTTCACATGTAGGTGTTTTTCGGCAATGCGCACAAAATTGCGCAATTTCATGCGCGTTTATGATCTGCACAAAAAAACTGTGTTGTGATTCCGTTGTCATTTATTGCTAATGGCAAGCTAAATGTGGCAGGCAAAAAAAAAGCGCGCATTTGAAAATGCATGAAGCTCATGGCTCAAAGAGGTACTACTATCTATGCTTATAGCACATTTACAAAACGCCGGGTAGGTGTTTTGTCTGCGCTGTTTATTATTACTTTCTCTGAAGTCAAACAAATCCCACATTAAAGACCTCCAGACAAAACAAATGGAATGGAATTCATGCCGTGTTTAACAGTCATAAACAGGTAACATATGGCGCAACGCACTATGCTAAAATGATTATTGTTTTCAGTAATAAGCCAAAGAGAGCTAAGTATGTTGATAATTAAGGCATATAACATGCATTATGAATTATTTAATTCAGTATGTTCATAATGTACAAAATGTAAATCCACAAAACAATTACAAAAGTATTCTGTATGGCCAAACTAAACAAAGATACAGAATTGCAGCAAAAGGCAGTAATAAGAAAACAGAAGAACAGAAGTATGGACCAGGGAAATCGGGTGAGGCCTGCACTAATAAGTCACTAATAAGTCACTGAAATTGATTTAATAATACAGAAAGCATCAATACAAATGCAGTTGATAATCCAATGTTAAAGCAGTATTAAACCCCTAAAAAAATGAATATATTACAGCCTACCAATCCTTAGGCCCCTTTCACATGGGACGGATCCGTGAAGATCCGCCCCGTGAACCTTCGCTTGCTCAGCGGGGATCGCTCAGTTGATCTCCGCTGAGCCGGCGGATGACAGGGCGGTCCCCGCACACTGTGCAGGGACCGCCCTGTCAGATCTCCACTCTCCCCTATGGGGGGATCGGATGAACACGGACCGTCTGTCCGTGTTCATCCGATTCGCTCTGCAGACGGATAGAAAAATAGGATTTTCCTCCGTCTGCAGAATCGGGGGATTGCGGACACAGAGGAGATCGGGTGTCAGCGGATGTTCATCCGCTGACACCCACGATCTCATAGGGACCAATGTATGTCCCTTTTTCATCCGTAAACAGATGGATGAAAAAGCGGACATACGGTCCGCTAGTGTGAAAGGGGCCTTAACCACTTCAATACCCGACACTTTCGCCCCTTCCTGCCCAGGACAATTTTTCTTTTTCAGCGCTGTCGTACTTTGAATGACAATTGCGCGGTCGTGCTACACTGTACCCATATGACATTTTTATCATTTTCTTCCTACAAATAGAGATTTATTTTGGTGGTATTTGATCACCTCTGGGGTTTTTATTTTTTGCCAACATTTTTGAAAAAAAAAAAAAGTTTTTCTCAGTTTCTGTCATAAAATTTTGTTTTCCCCTTCACTGACGGGCACTGATGAGGCGGCACTGATGGGCACTGATGAGGCAGCACTGATAAGGTGGCACTGATGGCCACTGATGAGGAGGCACTGATATGTAGAATTGATGGGCACTGATAGGCGGCACTGATATGCAGCACCGATGGGCACCAATAGGCGGCACTGATATGCAGCACCGATGGGCACTGATAGGCGGCACTGATGGGCACTGATAGGAGACACTGATGGGCACTGACAGGCAGCACTGATGGGCACTGACAGGCGGCACTGATGGGCACTGACAGGTGGCACTAATGGGCCCTGACAGGCGGCTGTGATGGGCACTGACAGTCGGCACTGATTGGCACTGATAGGTGGTACTGATTGACACTGACAGGTGGCACTGATGGGCAGCACTGATGATGAGGTACTGATGTGTTACTGACAGGTGTTACTGCTGGGCACTGATTGGCACTGTAATGGGCACTGATTGGCACTGTGGTGGGCTCTGATTGGCACTGTGGTGGGCACTGATTGGCACTGTGGTGGGCACTGGCAGTCTTTAATTATGGGGACACTGCTGGGCACTTATTGGCATGTGATTGGCAAATCTGAGGGGGCTGTGCTGATAATCAATGTGCTGATTATCAGCACAGACCCCCACCCCCCCCTCTGACAGGGAGAGCTGCCGATCAGCTCAACCTGTCAGCGCAAACCGAGGAATGCCGTTTACCGGCACTTCCTGGTTTATGCGATGATCAGCTGTGATTGGTCACAGCTGATGACGTGGTAAGAAGCCTCTGACAGAGGCTCCTTATCACGATCGGAGATGCGGGGTATCAGACTGACACGCCACACTCGCGATCGGTGCGTGCCGGCATGTTATCCTCCTGGATGTCATATGACGCCCAGTCAGGATAACAGAACCACTTCCCGGACGTCAATATGTTATTGACCGGGCGGGAAATGGTTAAGGTGTTACTAAACCCACAACAGTAAAAATCAGTCTGTATATGCAGTAAAGCATGCTTGTTATACTCACTGTGGAACGTAAGGGGTTAATCCTCTGCAATGTGTAAAAAGGCTGTTTGATCCTGTCTTCTCTGATCCTCCCCTTCTTCCATAGTCCCCAATCTATCTGCTGATAGAACAGAGCCTTGGGGGCAGGCTGCACAGAGAGGTTTTTTTTCTTGGGAGAGTGCATGTGATCAGAACAGGGCCAATCAGCACTGTCCAGACAGAGGGTCAGGGGTCCTGCAGCCTTGTAGGACAATCAGGGCAGTATGAAAACTCCTACAAGCTTTAACCAGACACTGATAGAAGTCACTAGACTGCTATATATTGCTGATGAGAAAAGGTATTTAGCAGTTTATATTTACTAAAATAATTGCATTTCCATGTTCTGTGTACTGTGGGAGACCAGATATAGTGAATGCAGAGTCCGGGGTTTAGTAACACTTTAAATGGGGTGGTTGCATTTGTTTTCTTTTTTTAGTCTATTCCCCTTTATTTGCTGGTGATCTGGCCAGTAACAAACTTTCTGTCTAAAGCCTGGTACACATGATCGGATTTTCATCGGACAAAGCGTAGGACTTTTGTCCGAAGGGCGTTGGCCGTGAACTTGTCTTGCATACAAACGGCAAAGAATTGTCGTCCAACAAGCACGGATCTACGCGTTTTTTCAGCTCTTTAGCGCCACCCTTTGGGCAACTTCTGCCAATGTTGTGTTATGGTTAGCATTGCTTCTGAGCATGTGTGTTTGTACTTTGGATTTTTTTGACAGACTTGTGTACACACGTTTGGATAATCCCACAACACACATTTGTTGTCGGAAAATTTTAAAGCATGCTATCCAATATTTGCTGTCGGAAAATGCGACAACAATTGTCCGATGGAGCATACAAACGGTTGGGTTTCCCAACAAAACCTTTCTATCACACAATTTCCGTCGGAAAATCTGATTGTGTGTACGGGCCTTTAGATGGATGTAGGAACAACGGAAACATTAGTATTAGATGCACTAGCAGATTTAGATGGACTTGACTTAAAAAAAAAAATTTAAGCTGAACTCCTGGTAACACTTTTTAAGCAGTTACAACATATTTTTTTTCCTTTTGGGATAAAGGTTTTACATACAGTATATTAATAAAAGCTGGCCATTGTAAGCACATCCATTTTTCCTGGACAGCTCTTAAGGTGAAAAATAACAAGCTTACTGACTAGGGTGACCACGTGTCCCGGATTGCCCGGGACAGTCCCGCATTTTGCAGGTCTGTCCCGGGCACATTCATTCCAGGACAATACAGTGTCCCTGAATACAACTGACACAGCCACCCCCCCCCCCCCCCCCCCGGGCCAATCTGATGCCCCCAAAAAAGGCCACCACATCACCGCTTTACTCACTGACAGTACTTGTCCTGGCCGGGAATGCCTGGAGGAGCACAATCCCCACCCCCTGCTTGTGATTGGAGAAATCATAAATCCCGCCTCTTGTGTCCAATCACTGTGCTGTGATTCGTTACAGCACAAGCTGATTTTTGGGAAATGAGGGTGTCACTGAATGGTAGTTTGGAAATGTGGCCTCCCTATTACTGACAGGATCACCAGGTGAAAATAAAAGACAAAAATGTTAAAAAAAAAAGAAAATGACTGCAGCCACCAAGAATTGGTAAACTGCAATATAGTACACTTTTGTTTTTGAGTTTAATATAATAATGTAAAGAAAGACAGAAAATGCTTCACTTATTTCTTTTTAGTATAAAGTCTGTCAGCTTGCCTGCCCATTAGAGAGGCTCATCACTGAGACACATCGACAGCTACAATATGTACTGATTGCTTTGTGGATTAGTTACAAAATTTGCCAGAGCAGCAATAAAAATATAAGAGTCGAAATAGACAGGAAGATATCTACCCGAAAACAACAGACATGTCCTTGAATGAGTTTCCTTGAAAATCTCACTGAGGCCCCTTTCACACTACTGCGACTTCGAAGTCGCGCTATTCTACCGCGATTTTGCGGTCGTGATTTTGCCGTGATTTCAGGGAATGCCTGTGTAAGTGGCATCAAAATCGGACCAAAGTAGTGCAGGGACTACTTTGAAGTCGGCACAACTTGAAGTCATACTAATATGAATGGTTGTCATTGGAAATCACGGGGAACGACTTGTCATGCTACTTTGCAGTCCCAAATCGTAGGACAAGTTGTACAAGTGTGAAAGGGGCCTTTGCGGCAAATAATTGGCGTTATTTGCCGCAAATTGCGGGCAATGGCACCGTCCTAATCGGTGCAACGCCGCATCTAGGGCACTGCACCGATTTAAAAAAGTAGTTGCTGTACTACTTTTTGCGATTTCGGCCGCGATTTACATTGACATCTGTGTCAGATGTCTTTGTAATCGCGGCTGAAATCGGGACTGCCAGCGGGAGTGAAATCGTGCGAGTTCAGCTGAACTTGCACGGCTTCACTCCCGCAGCCCCAGTGTGAACCTGGGCTTAGAGATAATGTTTAGTTACCACTGCTCTAGTTGCTTGTGTTGCCTCATTGGCCTTTCCAAAACTTACCTGGGAAATCCACAAACTGGGAGCATCACTTACCGTATATACTCAAGTATAAGCCGACCCGAATATAAGCCGAGGCACCTCATTTTACCACAAAAAACTGGGAAAACCTATTGACTCGAGTATAAGCCTAGGGTGTCCATCTGCATGCCTCACTGTGCCTCACTTTGCCTCACTGTGTCCATGTACATGCCTCACTGTGCCCATGCCTTACTGTGCCCATGCCTCACTGTGCCCATGCCTTACTGTGCCCATGCCTCACTGTGTCCATGCCTCACTGTGCCCATGCCTTACTGTGCCCATGCCTCACTGTGTCCATGCCTCACTGTGCCCATGCCTCACTGTGTCCATGCCTCACTGTGCCCATGCCTCACTGTGCCCATGCCTCACTGTGCCCATGACTAGACTGACATTTAACATGGGAGTCTATAGAAAGGGGTGCCTGGATTTGAAAAATTACACTTATAGAGGAGTAATGGGGATACATGTGTGCCAAGTATCGGGTCCAGGGGACCTACAACCGGCCGGTACCGGGTCCCCAAAGTCACCACAAAAATGACCGTTTAACATGGGAGTCTATGGAAGGGGTGCCCGGCTTTGAAAAATCGGTGCTCCCCGGCCGTAGGTTAAGGTGACCAGATTTTTAAAATTAAATCCGGGGACATATTTTTTTTTTACTAGTAATGGCGGCAATTGGTGACTCTCTGCCCGTCGCCGCTCGCCTCACAGCCTGTCAAGTCTTATTCTCCGGGCCCCCGCCTACTACTGGGTGGGGAGCGGAGGAAGATCACTCCACCAGGGAAGGCAAGGAGATAAGCAGGCAGGTGGCTGGCCAGGACTTGAGCCAAGGCAGAAGAACATGCAAGCAGAGGTGAATGGGCATGCACCCGAAACTGAAGAAATATTCCCTCCCCTCCGACCAGCACATGATCATCAGAAAGGGGCACAGATAATGGAAAAAAATACACCCCCCTAAGCTAGTAGGAGCGGCGGAGTGGGGGTGTGTAATTCAGAATTAATTTTTTTTTTACTCTGCACTGACTGTCTTTGAAATTGCCCCAGCCCCTGTTCAAATCCAATCTGGGGACAAAACCGGGGACAGACTTGGTCCGGGGACAGTGTCCTCAATCCGGGGACTGTCCCCTGAAACCGGGGATGTCTGGTCACCCTACCGTAGGTCCCCCGGACAACAAACTTTGCACACTTGTAGAGGAAGAGTGGGGCTACATGTGTGGCAGGCTGGGATCCAGGGGACCTAGGGCTGGCCAGAACCAGGTCCCCAAAGTCCGGGAGATCAGGCGCAAAAAGGTGACTCGAGTATAAGCCGAGGGGGGCATTTTCGAGTTATATACTCGAGTATATACGGTATATTGTTTTGGCCTTCTATGGTTAAATGATTTCTGTATGTTCATGTAAGTAAAAAACTGGGATACTGGTGGTATAGGGGCGCTTAGAGACTAACGTGCCCCGGAACTAGGGTTGCCAACTCATCCCTTTAAACCCAAACACATGAATTACAGAGGTCCTGAGGCTAATTTAATGCAGATAAGGCACTATGTGAGTTTACCACCTTAATCAGCCACAGAACCTGTGTAATTAATATGTGTTCGGGTTAAGGCTTCATGTACACGGGACGTTGTTCAACCTCTCCTGAACGATTTAACTTGACAGCTAGAAACCAGTGTCTAAAAACGAGCTGCCGCGTTTAGCCGCGTTTATCCGGGTTTGCGTCTAGAAGCATTTGAAAATGTTTCCTTTTTTTTTTTTAAATGAAAAACGTCTCTAAACGAAACGCTGCTAAAAGCGAGTTGCCGCGTTTAGCCGCGTTTGGCGCTTCAACTGCCCCTAAACACAGCTTCTGAACGCATTTTTTTGGGTTCAAGAAAAAGCCTCTAAACACAACTGCCTAGAAACGACTATAAACGAACCAGTGTACATGTACTGATAAGATGACATAGAGGAGGGTTCAGGAGCAGTTAAAAAAAATGCCCAACTGCTCCTAAACGTCCGTTTACCAGCAGCAGTGTACATGAGGCCTTAAAGGGATGAGGTGGCAACCCTATCTGGAGCATACAAACTTTATGGACCTTCTCCACAATACACTCACAATGTTTGACATTTTGTTTAAAGTGTATTTCCAAGCTGATTGGTGGACCATAGCTTAAAGTGATACTAAAGGTTCGTAATTAAATAAAAAAATAACAAACATGTCATGTCCATAGACACAAATGCCAGACTCTGCCCCGTCCCCCGGCCCCCGCGTCATTTGGATTTGATTGACAGCAGCACAAGCCAATGGCTGTTCTGCTATCAATCTATCCAATGAAGAGCCGAGAAGACCGGGCCGAGAACAGCCGAGAAGCCAGCACGTTCTCGACGCAGGACTTTAGAGGGCTCAGGTAAGTAAACTGGGGGTGGGGGGGGCTGGGGGGTTGCATTAAGGATGCATTAAGGTGAAAAAACTGGAAGGTTTAGTGTTTGGAGAGCTACCACTGCATGGTTTGTATTCAGTGTTTGTTTCCCCTTCTTTAAACTTCTTCTTCCATCTGTTCGCATTGCTCTTGTCAATGGTGTCATCTCCATAAATATAGCCCTACCCCGAAGGAGCTACTTAGTGGATTGCCCAGAGTCCTTTCTCCCGTAGTTGCCCCGCAACCAGGCACACGGTCACAGTCACTCTTTGGCTCAATGAACGGTCAAGGTTTTTCTTTTTGGTGTTTTTATCTTGGGGTAATTTGGATGGGGTTAGAGAATTTAGTAAGATACTCCAAAACTATGTACAAATAGGAGGACACTTATCTTCTATAGAACTATAAGCCTGCAGAATTTTGAAGAGATTAATCTTCCTCTGGTGGAAAGTCTAAGTAAAGTCCTTTTTACTGGGAATTAAATAGCTCTTCAGAACAATGTCCCCTTTACAGACACAGCTGACTCTACCACATGTGAAATGGCCTCAGCCCACAGTCTCTAGGATTTCTTTCTCTCCAGTCTGTACTCACAAATATCCTTGGAAAATTGGTGGCCTCTTTCCAGGGGCGTACCTAGAGCAGTTGGCACCCGGGGCGGATCCTATATCTGGCACCCCCCCCACCTTAAAAAAACACCCCACTGTGCCCCCTGCATACCTCTGTATCCTTCAATATCTCTTTGTCACTACTGTGTACCCCCTCTCCACAACTGCACCTCTGGACCCCTTTACATTACACAGCACCCTGCACCTCTGGACTCCTTTATATTACACAGCACCCTACACCACTGGACCCCTTTACATTACACAGCACCCTGTACCTCTTGACCCCTTTACATTACACAGCACCTTGCACCTAAGGACCTTTTTACATTACACAGCACCCTACACCTCTGGACCCCTTTACATTACACTGAACCCTACACCACTGGACCCCTTTTCATTACACAGCACCCTGCACCTCTGGACCCCTTTACATTACACAGCACCCTGCACCTCTGGACCCCTTTACATTACACAGCACCCTGCACCTCTGGACCCCTTTACATTACACAGCACCTTGCACCTCTGGACCCCTTTACATTACACAGCACCCTGCACCTCTGGACCCCTTTACATTACACAGCACCTTGCACCTCTGGACCCCTTTACATTACACAGCACCTTGCACATCTGGACCCCTTTACATTACACAGCACCTTGCACCTCTAAACCCCTTTACATTACACAGCACCGCACCTCTGGACCCCTTTACATTACACAGCACCCTACCCCTCTGGACCCCTTTACATTACACTGCACCTTGCACCTCTAAACCCCTTTACATTATACAGCACCATGCACCTCTGGACCCCTTTACATTACACAGCCCCCCACAGACACCCCCTACAGTGCAGATCCCCCTACAGTGCAGACCCCCCACAGTGCAGACCCCCCAACAGTACAGACCCCCCAACAGTGCAGACCCCCTCACAGTACAGACCACCCTAACAGTGCACACCCCCAACAGTGCAGACCCCCCACAGTACAGACCCCTACAGTGCAGACCTCCACAGAACAGACACCCCTACAGTGCAGACCCATAATGTACCTCAGACAGATGAGATGATAAGCGTGGGACATGCACAGAACTGGTCAGGTGACGGGTCCCCTCCCCCCTGTGTAGGGAGGAGGATGGGGGTGGCTTCACTCTGCTCGGCTGAGACAGCCGAGACTGAACAGAGCCGCGGCACGGTCACGAGAGAAGGGGATCGCTGCGGGTCCTGATTGTCACCCGGCTTGCTCCCCTCCCTCCCCCTCCTTGCAAAGCCACTACAGGCTCTCCGCGTGTGTTCTTCCTGTCACCGCTGCGGTGCCGCGGCGCGGCTTAAACCCACCCGCCCCGCTGTCTTCACTTCAGCCGCGGAGGGGGGGGGGCGCCGGCCTGACACCCCCCTAGTGTGTGTCACCCGTGGCGGCCCACCCCCCACTTAGTACGCCTCTGCCTCTTTCCAATATCCTTGCGACACTTTCACCTGTGAAACCAGACTAAATCCTCAGATGACAGCTCCTCGGTCAGCTTTCTGTCTCTTCCAGCAAAGGGAGCCTCCATGTAGCCCACCTGAGACCCACTAATTTCCAGAGCTTTTTGGACTGATCAGGGGAAAGCAGTCAATCCTGCAACCACGGAAACATACAGCAAACCAAATTAACCAACACAGCCACACCGGTTACAGCGAGACAAAACTAAATGTACCTAATCCTAACACCTACAGTATCTAGGAGGGTGCTACAAAAACATTATGTAGCCTTCTGTGGATGTTGGACAGCCTGCACCCCTCCATCAAGAACTCAATAGCAGCACATTGCTTCTGCTTTGAATCCATTATGTATTGACAATGGAAAAAGAAGACAGAGTTAGATGGCTCTACCAACATGTGAAATTTGAATGATCTATGTAAGTTAAAGTGGTGTCAAACATTTAATAAATTTCAGCTTACAATTTTTTTTATATGTGATGGTTGCATTAGTTTTCTTTTTCCACGCTTTCCTTATACTATTTTTATCTGGTGATCCAGCCAGTAATGCCGCGTACACACGATCATTTTTCCAGTCGGGAAAAATTACATTTTTTTTTTTCGCCGAGAAAAACGATCGTCTGTGGGCTTTATGCCGTTTTTCTCGTTGAGAAAAACGGCAGGAAAAACGACGAGAAAAATTAGAACATGTTCTAAATTTTCTCATCGTTTTTTTTCCATCATTTTTTTCCGCGGCAGTTTTCCCATAGGGAGACACTGCCGCGGAGCCCACAGACGGTCGTTTTTCTCGACAAAGAAAAAAATGACGGGAAAAACGGTCGTGTGTGGGGGAAAATGCCGTTCCCTCGTTTTTCATTTTTTTTCATGTCGTGATTCACGGCGGTGTTTTCACCGCCGTGAATCACGATCGTGTGTACGCGGCATTAGACTGTTTTTCAAAAAAACAAGCTCTCCTGCAGATGTATCAGTTATATAGATGAGACAATTAATTTACCACTGACAGGGGTGCTTACAACCATCACCTTTTATTTATTTTTGCTAAATCTTTATCCCAAAAGTAAAAAAAAACAAAAAACTGTTTGCTGTAACTGCTTATAAAGTATTAGCTGTAGTTTGGCTTACATTTTTTAGTGTATCTAAATCTGCTAGCAAATCCTGCACTCCCCTACCCCCAGACTAACAATGTTGCTGTCCAAATGTTCCCCCTGTGCTCCTACATCCAGAGGAGGTATGTTACTGGCCAGATCATCAGGGAAAAATGCCTAAAAGAAGAAAATGAATGCAGCTACCACATCTAGTGATTGGTAAGCTGCAATATATTAAATTTTTTGTTTTGGGTTTAATACCATTTTATTTAAAACGTTATGCTCACTTTTGCATTTAGTTCAGTTATTATTATTTATTTATTTTTATTTATTTTTTTCTTCTTCTTCCTCTTCTTAATTATTATTATTAATATTATTATTATTATTAATAATAATAATAATAATAACAACATTACCAATTGTAGCGCACCCCCTAAAGAGCCGCAAGTAACCTGGGATCCTCCTCCCTGCACAGCCAGGCACACCGAATTCTCACAGGCACTCTTCAGACAGAGAACAGTCTGTGACTTTGTTTTTCTTATTTATTGAGGGTAATAACATGGATAGGGATGGGAGGTTATGAGATGTCCACTTGACTTCAACAACAACTTCAGGGACAACTCTTTCCATATACAGTCTCTATATACAGCTCCACTTCTTCCTTCAGCACACACTTGCTTGCAGAACCCAGCTGGATCACTGAGAAAATCTAACAGTCACTCAGTCGGATTAAAGATAATAGCCCATTACAGGCAGAAATCCGAGGCCCCCCAGTTGTGTAGCAGAATTTCAGTGTCCAGCTTGCATTATGTCAGGAACCATGAAACATACAGAGACAGAAAATGCAGTAAAAAAATCACACCTTTTAAGAAAGTGGTAAAAATAGTACAAATAGTAAACGTAGTCAAAACATAGCCAAGGTTTGGTAGCCAGAGCAGGTAGTCAGAAAAAGCCAAGAAATCAGGAAGCCAGAGATCAGCGTAGTCGGAGGCAGCAGACAGGATCAGGTACCAGAAGGGACGTCAGCCAGGCAAGTCTTCAACAGGAACACAGCAGAGAGTCTCTAGATATGTTGACCAAGGCGAAGGCTCTGAATGAATGAGACAGGCAGTTTAAATAGCCAGAAGGGGCTGGACTGAAGAGCAGGAAATGAACACCAGGTGAGCCACTGTGGAACGATGAGTGCTGGCAATTAACCGACAGCTGAGCAACCTGAGCACTGAGAACTAAGCCCAGCCCTGACACATTACTCTTGTGGCTACTGATCCCAGCTCCACCTCTTCAGGCACCACCAACCCACCTGGCTGCAGCTGCCCCTTTCACTAGCCCTCCTGGCTAACTTCTCCATACTGTCCTCCCAGACTGACACTCACCAGGCCACCCAGGTGACTCTCAGGAGATCTCCCAGATCTGCTTACCTGCTCCCACTGTCCTCTCTCCTTGCTCCCGTGCCTCCAGGAAGGGCTTCCTCTGTGTGTTTTGGCAGGATCCTTCCAGCCCCTGATCCCCAGGTCTGAGGTCACCACCCCCCCAGATTAGGGGGCACCCTTAAGGGTCACGACAGCCTCCTCGGTACTCCATCTTCCACCTGACTGCCTCTGCTGGCATGATTCTTGTCTATTTATGAGGTGGCCTACCCCCTGCCGGCCCTTTACTGGGAATTGGCTGAGGTCCTCATAAATATTCCAAGCAGCTCCTCCTAGCCTCCACCCACTATGTCTGGAACATTCTCCAATGTCCCAAAAAACAGGGGGGAGGCACCAGAGAGGCTGCTGGGATGAGTCATCCAGCCCTGAGTCCCTAAACCCTGACCATATTCACAGCTTAGCCCTGAGCTGACCTTAAATTTTCCTACACTAAAGCCCTGTACACACGATAGGTGTTATCGATAAAAACAGTCCGATGGACTGTTTTCATTGGACAAACCGATCGTGTATGGGCCCCATCGGTCTTTTTTCCAAATAGAACATGTTTTAAATTTATCCGATGGTTAAAAAACCGATAGCAAATTACTATCGTCTGTGGGGAACTCCATAGGATAAAAAAACCACGCATGCTCAGAATCAAGTCGACGCATTCTCAGAAGCATTGAACTTCATTTTTCTCGGCTCATCGGAGTGTTTTACGTCACCGAGTTTGAAATGGTCGGTTTTTTGACTGATGGTGTGTGGGCAAGACTGATGGAAGACAGTTTCATCGGATTTCCGATGGAAAAAAACATCGGATTAGAATCCATAGGATATCCGATCGTGTGTACAGGGCTTAACAGCTATACTAATTACCTAGCACACTAATGGGTGCTACACAATAATTATTATTATTTTATTAGGTTTATTTAAGGACTTCTGTTATAATGTAATATATAAAACTAAAACAATTTGGTGAGAGTTACAGTTCTTGATTACCTGAGGATTTTAGCAAGAAGCTGCTTTACAATAGTATAAATAAATATAAACGCTCTTCGTGGCACGATACCTAAATGAATGTGTCAGGCAATAAAACAGAAGCTAAATATAAGGAAAAGAAGCATTGCTAGCTCGGACTTTGCTGAGTATATCACTTTTAATAACTGTCCTGTGTGAGCAGCAGATAAAGAAACAGCTGGGATGCCACAGTAAACCATCTGCTAGGAATACGCCGGTTGTGTGGGGGCAGATTCATGGAGCAATGTGACAGACATCTTTTGCTGTGTGTCGAAACATTTTCCCTGATGGCGCCAGCTAATCACAAAGATACAAGGCTTTTACTTTCGTGCGGAGGAAGTGATTTGAATAACATTTAATTGTCTTCGATGGGAAGGAGCCTGGAAGCTGAATTGAACAATCTTTCACTTTCCGAGAGTGGTGCCCACATGCAGTATTCCCCAGCCAGGGGACAAGGCATTTTATTAAAAAAATAAATCCTGGAGAAGGCTTTGGACTGCATCTCTCTAAAAAGTCTTCAAGTCCTTCCTGGCACAAACAAGAATGGGTCCACAGATGTTGTTTTGAATCCAATCACCATCATCCAGCTGCTTAAAGCAGTGTTATAACCAAAAAACAAAAAAAAGCATTATGTTGCAGCTTACCGATTTCTTGGATGTGGTGGCCAGTGATCACATTTGTTTTCTATTTTTATGTTTTTATTTCTTTTCTTTTCATCTGGTGATCCGGCCAGTAACACACTTCCTGTCTAAAGCCCCATACACACGGTCAGACTTTTTGCCAACAAACTTCATTTTGAGCAAGTTTGACAAAAAATCTGACCGTGTGTACGCTCCATCGGACAAACTTTTTTGGTTTTCATCGGACAAATGTTCGGTCTGCAAATGGACAAACTTTTCGCCAACAAAAGTCAGATGGAGCAAAGTCCGACCATGTGTACAGAAATCCATCGGACTTTTGTCCGATGGACAAAACAAATAATGTTAAAATCAACCAACAATAGCAGAAGTTGACCAAAGGGTGGCGGTAAAGAGCAGAAAAAGCACGTGATGTTGGAAAAGTTTTGGGAAAGTTTGCAGAAAAGTCCGAACGTGTGTATGCTATGGGTGTTCCCGATCAACTCCCTTCGGACAAAAATCCACAGAAAAGTTAGTTTGAAGTCCGACCGTGTGTACGAGGCTTTAGGGTGTCCCCACTCTGGATGGAGGAGCAACAGAGACACCCTTGGACAGCAGCATTGATAGTCTGGGTAAAGGGTAAAGCCTCATACACACGGACTTCAAACAAACTTTGGATTTTTGTCCGAAGGGAGTTGGCCGGGCACACCCATAGCATATACACGGCAGGACTTTTCTGCAAACTTTCCCAAAACTTTTCCAACATCACGTGGTTTTTCTGCTCTTTTCTGCTCTTTACCGTCACCCTTTCGTCAACTTCTGCTATTGTTGGTTGATTTTAACATTGGTTCTGGGCATGCTTATTTGTCCATCGGACAAAAGTCCGATGGATTTCTGTACAGACGGTCGGACTTTTCTCCATCGGACTTTTGTTGGTGAAAAGTTTGTCCGTTTGCAGACCGAACATTTGTCCGATGAAAACCAAAAAAGTTTGTCCAATGGAGCGTACACACGGTCAGATTTTTTGTCAAACTTGCTCATTTTGAAGTTTGTTGGCAAAAAGTCCGACCGTGTGTATGGGGCTTTATGTTAGGTACACTAGAAGATGTAGATCAGGGGTGTCCAACCTTTTGACCTTCCAAGGCCACATTGTAAGAAGAGGAACTGTCTTCGGACAACCATACAATAAACTAATAATCGTGTAGCGATACCTTCAACTAAGAGGGCCGCAGATTTAGTTTGGGCCCTGAAAACAGCTCCGCCAACCCCCGGCAATGTACTCGACCCCCTACTGGCACAGTTAGTTATGTCAGCAATATAATTCTTATACTGTATGAGTAAACTCAGACATCAAGGCAATAATGAAAGGGGTATCAAATTTACTTTAAGCTTATGGTAAGAAAGGTTAACAGTGGTAACAGTTTACAGGTAATAAGTTGCAGAGCCCTGCAGCAATAAACATACTATGCATTAAATGAACAGTAAAGGTGCGCCGTGTGGGCGACTGTTAACTAGGCGTCCTGTGACGCAGTAACTAAATGAACTAACTAGCTGGCCAGGCCTGACTCAGATATCTAAAACTCAGTCTATAGGGGATGATGGTTTCTTCACCGGCAATTCTTTAAAGGTGGTGCACATAACAGAATAACATTTGTAATCCAGTGGGAAGATTGTGATGAAATAAACACTCTACTTCATGAACTCTGAGTTCAGTTCCGACATGGATCTCCAGTGAGAGTATCAGATATAAACTTGTGGGCCATGGCAGTCTATAGGCACATTAGCAACAACAGTATATGGTCTGAGCATACGCTCGCTCACCCCTCCAGACGTGATCCCAGTCCGGGAACTTCCACCGACTGTGTCCTCACACACACAGTGTCTCCAGCGATCAGGTCCCCGATCCAACCAAGGCTGTAGACAAGCGAAGTCAGATGCCACCCAGGCTCGCAGTGGGGTGGAAGGCTCTTTGGTACTGCACAAGGCCTCAGGCTTCAGGCCTTGCACTCCGGCACATCCGCACAGGAGGATCAGTCACTGAAGTCTCGTGTCCCAAAGAGGCCGAGCCCAGCCTCGCCTCCTCCTTTTATAACCCCTCCCATGAGTCTCTGGGGTGGAAACATGCCGAAAGGGATTCTGGGCAAGGTAGTCCCGAGAGTCTTAAAGGGGACCCCGCTACACACTCCCCCACTTAAATTCTTTGGTCCCCAAAGAAACCTTAGCATACACTGCGTACAACCCCAGACAACATTGCATAAGAGGTTGGCATAGGGAATTCCCACCAAAACCGAGGGGTTGGATTCCCTTTCCCACAGGTCATACTATCCTGAGTGACCTGCCTAACTGTAGAGAGTGAGTGGGGGTTGCCCTCTACCAAATGTACAGTGGAGGGGTCCGGATTCTCTACACTCCTCCTAGCAGTGATCACAGAATCTTCTGAGCTCTTCCCCATTTGTGGGTAGGTCAACTTTCTGGGAGGCCGTATGACTCTGCGAGCCCTCTGTTCCCTTGGGGTTTCTGGCTCTGGCGCCACATGCTCTTCTTCTGTAACAGGCTCAGGCAACACGGCAGGCTCTGTAACATCTGCTTCAGGAGCCGAGGGGTACATAGAGTCTCTAGGGTCCTGTTCAGGGTAAACATCACGGGCATCTTCCCAGTAATCAAATGAAGGACTATATGGGATGAATTCAGCGGCTTCTGCATTCAGTTGTGTATCTATAGTGTCTTCAGTAGTTGGAAGATCTATAGCAGAAGTCCCTTGAGTTGGGGAAGGCCACAGCCAGTCAAGCTCTCTCTCTTCATCTCCACTGAGTTCAGAAGCTTCTATGTCTTCAGCCCAAGAGGTCTGGGACCGAGTGTTTGGCCTGGGAGTATCCAGAATAGAAACTGGTTCAGGGGAGTCTTTCACTGGAGGTATCCTGACTGCTTCAGCAAGTGGAAGCAAGTGGTTTCGATGCCACGTCCTCAGTGGGCCTACCTTTCCTTCCGGCTTCAACTTGTGGACAGGTAGGCCCGGCAACTTTCTACAGATGACATAGGGTTCAGATCTCCATCTGTCTGCAAGTTTGTGTTTTCCAGGGACCCCCAGATTGCGTAGCAATACTCGGTCCCCGGGCTGCAGGTCTTGTATCCGGACCTTCAAGTCGAAGTTTCTTTTGTTTCAAGCTCCCCTTTGATCTGAGGCCGCTTGAGCTTGTTCATAGGCTATTTTCAGGCTGTGTCTGAGCCTGTCCACATATCCTTTGTGGGATGTGGCTGAGGAATGGTCTAAAGAGGTGCCAAAGGCCAAGTCTACAGGTAGTCTCGCTTCTCTCTCAAACATGAGTCGATATGGGGAGTAGCCTGTAGCATCACTGGTGGTGCAGTTGTAAGCATGCACTATAGCTGCTATGTGTTTGCTCCAATGTTGTTTTTTCTCACTTTCCAGAGTCCCCAACATGTTGAGCAAGGTTCGGTTAAACCTCTCCGGCTGAGCATCCCCCTGTGGGTGGTAAGGTGTAGTTTGAGTCTTCTTGATTCCCAACGAATCCAGGAGTTTCCGGATCAGTCGACTCTCAAAGTCCCTTCCTTGATCTGGATGAATGAAGTTGCTGGGGCAGCCCATAATGGACAAAATACTTCTCCATAAGCACCTTGGCTACTGTGGAAGCCTTCTGGTCTTTGGTTGGGAAAGCTTGGGCATACCAGGTGAAATGATCGGTTATCACCAGAACATTTCCTAGTCCACTCAGATCAGGCTAGAGGCAGAGAAAATCAATGCATACCAGATCCATCGGGCCTTGACTCTGTAGATGGCCCATTGGGGCAGCTTGATGGGGTAAAGTCTTCCTCTGGATGCAGCGTGCACATGAATGGCAGTACTCTTCTACTTCTGCCCTCATGCAGGGCCAATAGAACCGACTTCTGACAAGTTGAAAGGTCCTTTCCGCCCCTAAGTGGCCATGATTGTCATGTAGGGCCATCAGAACAGTCTCTCTGTCTTTTTCCGGAAGAAACAATTGCCATTTATCTTCCAGGTCATCAGAGGGGCCCCTTCGGTAGACCACTCCCTGATGCACCTGTAACCTGTCCCACTCTTTCCTCAACAGGTGAGCTTCCTTTGAGGAGTGACTGAGAAGTCAGTTTGGATCCTGATTCTCCAGAGCTTCCAGAACTAATTTCCCCATGGGGTCTTCTAATTGGTCACATCTTAGCTCCTTCTTGGACAGCTTTGTCAGATGGTCTTCCTCCAGTTGAGTTACTCCACAGTATTGTTTGGGGACTCCTACCATGGTAACTCCTATCTCTTCCGCCCTTGAGCCCCCTCTGGCTTGCAATTCAGCCCCCTGACATAGGGCCCGCACCCCGTCTGGTGCCACTTGAGTCCAGTCTTCCATGTCATGGGTGGGACCATGAGATCTTCTGGACAAAGCGTCTGCATCTCGATTCCCAATCCCTGGCCTGTACTTTAGGCTGAAATTGAATCCAGACAATGCGGCAAGCCATCTGTGTCCAGCGGCGTCCTGCTTTGCTGTAGTGAATAAGTAGGTCAGGGGGTTGTTGTCGGTCCTCACAGTGAACTCCGCCCCATACAGGTAGTCTTTGAGCTTGTCTACTACCGCCCACTTAAGGGCCAGGAACTCCAGCTTGTGAGTGGGGTAGTTTTTCTCAGAGGGGGTCAGGCTTCTGCTCACGTAGGCAACAGGCCGTAGTTGCCCTTCGTGTTCTTGATAAAGTACTCCTCCCAGACCGTCATGACTAGCATCTACATGTAGTTTATAGGGTTTGGTTGGGTCTGCATAGGCCAAGACTGGAGCAGTGGTTAGGCTCTTCTTCAATGCCTGGAAGGCCTCTTCACATTTCTGGTTCCACTGATCTTTGACTGACTCTCCCGGCTTCCTGGGCCCTGAGTCGTCCTCTTCTCCCTCAGTCTTGAGCAGTTCATTCAATGGTCTAGCAATTCGGGCGAATCCTTCCACAAACCTCCTGTAATAAGAGCAGAACCCTAAGAAGGATCTGAGTTCTGTTACTGTGTTGGGTCGTGGCCAGGAGGTAACTGCCTCCAATTTCTCAGGGTCTGTGGCACCCCCTTCTTCAGACACTATGTGCCCCAGATAGTTCACAGAAGACTGGTAGAACCGACACTTCTCAGGCGAAAGCTTGAGTCCCTCCTCACTGAGTCTCCTCAAGACTTTTTCCAGCCTCTCCTCATGCTCCTCCAGGGTTCTTCCAAAGACAATGACATCGTCCAGGTATACAAGGACTTCAATAAGGTTCATGTCTCCTACAGTCTTCTTCATGAGACGTTGGAAGGTAGCAGGAGCTCCAGACAGTCCCTGGGGCATTCGATCAAACTCAAAGAACCCCACTGGGGTTATGAAGGCTGTCTTCTCCTTGTCTTCTGGATGCATAGGGATCTGATAGTATCCACTCTTGAGATCCATAACGCTGAACCACTTGGCTCCAGACAAACTCTGTAAAGCGTCCTCTATCCTCGGAGTGGTGTACTGGTCGGGGATGGTTCTCCTGTTAAGAGTCTTGTAGTCGATACAGAGCCTCAACGACCCATTCTTCTTCCTGACCACCACTATTGGGGAGGCATAGGGGCTTCTGGATTCCCGGATCACACCAGTCCTCTTGAGTTCTGCAAGTTGTTCCCTTAGATCCTCCAGGTCTGCTAGTGGGACCCGCCTGACTCTCTCTCTGAAGGGCTTATCTTCTTGGAGGCGGATCCGATGGGTGGCACTCCTTGCACACCCCACATCGAACTCATCCTTGGAGAAAATCTTCTCCCATCTGGTCAACTGGGCCTTGGCTCTCTCTTTCCAAGCCCTGGGCAGATTTGGGTTTTCCATGGGTATCTTCTCCCAAGCATCTCCCCCTTCGCCCATCTCTGACAGGTTGACAGGGGCAGCAGGGCTCACCTGGCCCAGCAGCATCCTGGCTGGGATTTCCATGGGGCCATCTGTATTGTTCCTAACACTCACTGGAACTTTGCAATGGGCCTTCTTCAGGGCCTTCAGTGGAATCACTTCTGGTATCACTTCCAGACCGGGGGACTCTTCCCTTGGGTCAGACTCCAACATGGCAAAGGGTCCAGGCTGCTCCAAAGTAAGCTTCACAGTGGCTCTGAGACAGGTTACTTTGCCGGGCTGCAACACTACCCCTTCTCTTCCAAGTCTCCACACCTTCCCTATCCCCTCTCCAGGGGTCTTCTGCTCTAGGACCAGCCGTTGGTAGGCCGTCTTCAGCATGGGATGGATCTTAGTGGCCGCTTGCCCCTTCTCTTTCACTAGAGGGGTCAGAAGTCTTCGGACCAGGTCCGTGTTAGTCCCTATTATAAGGGAACTCTTGTTGGCTCCTGGCGGCCGAGGGCACACAACCACCAAGGTGTCAAACACTTCGGCTTTTCCAGCCACAGATGGGTCAAAGATCATCTTGACGGGTAGATAGCCATCGTAGGGGAAATTCTGGGTTCCAATCCCACATATTTCTAGTCCCTCTATCTTCTGGATGGGCAAGTGACTCAAGTGCTTATCGTAGAAATCTCGGTATAACAGGGTCACTTGTGCCCCAGTATCCAAGATGGCTCTGGTGTAGACTCCCTCCACTTGAATGGGAACTATAGGAGATGGGCCTACCAGCTTCTCCGGATATGGCCTGGCAGGGGTCGCCTTCTTCAGACCCTTCCCTTTCGGACTCTCTTTTGTCAAATTCCCTTTGGATTTTAGTCTTTCTTGAGCCTGGTATGCATTGACTTCTCTCCTTTCAATGGGTGTAGGGAACCGTTGAGGGACATTATTGTTTTTCTTAGGTGTGCATCCCCTTTGGGGAATGCTGTGCCTCTTCTGAGGGGTCTTGCCCCCTTTCTCTGGGGTGTGTCTCTGTTGAGGAATGTTGTGTTTCCTCTGAGGTGTTTTATTCCCTCTTTTCTTCTGCTTCGCATTCAGCTTGGAGCTCACTGAAGGTGATGGGCACCCGGTTGACTCCTTCACCGGGGCCCTCTGGAGTTTCCCGCCGGCTTGCGGTTATCTGGTTTCTTCTTCTTGGGACTGGAACATGTAGCTGCAATATGACCAATGCCTCAACAGTTAAAGGAGACTATATCTCCCCATTCTTGTAAAGATGCGGGTGCTGAGGCAATTGGGAATAAATCCTTCCTTGGTACTTCTCTTTTGGGACCCTCTGGGTCTTTTGCCATAAGAGAGGTCAACATCTCTAACACCTTGGACATTTGAGCCTTTAGAGTGTCTACCTCTGAGTCTCTTTCAGGGGTCATCACTGGATTGACTAGCACCTGTGCGGGTACAACATTTGTCTTAATCATTTGATGGTCCTGTTGTAGCGCCTCCTCATCTCTGATGATTTTTATCAAGTCAGCATAAGTCAGTAATGTTCCTCCTCCCGAGGTTTTCAGGTGCAGCCAGACTGGATCCGAGCGTAACGCTCCCTTTAAAACTTGTTTCATTCTTGCCGCATCTGTATCTTGGGGCTTCATTCCCTTCTTCAACACAATCTTGCACAGCAACCTGTTCAGTCTTCTAACATACTCTGAAAGTTTCTCCTTCGGTTGTTGGAAAGTATGTTCAAATTGGTAGACCATCTCTGTTACCTTTTCCAATTGACCAAACTCTTCCTGTAGCATGGCTAGACAGTCTTGAGCCGTGCAGTCTGCATTCCCAAACCAAAAACTTTTCACTGCTTCTGCTGCTGCGCCCTTAAGGCTTTCTATCACTCGTTGCCTCTTCTGCGCTTCAGGCACCTCCCATGCCTCCACTGCTTGTAATGCCTGCTCCACCCAGGTGTCAAAATCTTCTTTCCCTGCAGGGACAGGGAGCTTCCCTGAGAATGTCTTTAGTCTCCGGTAGCTAGTCTCTACATGCACCGTGCTTGTCTTCTGACACTTGGTTAGCAGATCCCCTATTGCATTTATCAGTCCTGGTGATATAGCAGTGACAGGTGCGTCGCCCTGTCTCCTCTTTCAGGTGGGGTACGGGCCGCAGCCTGCGGTGATCCCGTTGGTGATGGCTCCTTCTTAATTGCGTGTGCCAACCTATAGGATCTATTATCTGGCGTCTGTACACAGTTGCACTTACAAGCCTCTGGCATCCCGTCCAAGTACTCCACTAGTGCATATTGGTATGAGATGTCTGGGTCTGACTTTATTCCCATCACCCACGGTGTGTGATCTGGGGTCACTGACTTCATTAACTCCTCTATCGTTTCAATTGACCATTCCTCCCCTGGTAGGTTGATGACCACTGATTGGTTTGGGTCTGTCTTAGCCACTTCGCACCACGCTCTTATTCCTTGCGGGTCCATGACGGCACCTCTGGCGTTTAATTGCTGTATCAGGATCCCGGACGAGAACCCCCACGTGTAGCGATACCTTCAACTAAGAAGGCCGCAGATTTCGTTTGGGCCCTGAAAACCGCTCCGCCAACCCCCGGCAATGTACTCGACCCCCTACTGGCACAGTTAGTTATGTCAGCAATATAATTCTTATACTGTATGAGTAAACTCAGACATCAAGACAATAATGAAAGGGGATATCTTATTTTACTTTAAGCTTATGGTAAAGAGGGTTAACAGTGGTAACAGTTTACAGGTAATAAGTTGCAGAGCCCTGCAGCAATAAACATACTATGCATTAAATGAACAGTAAAGGTCCGCCGCGTGGGCGACCGTTAACTAGGCGTCCTGTGACGCAGTAACTAAATGAACTAACTAGCTGGCCAGGCCTGACTCAGATATCTAAAACTCAGTCTATAGGGGATGATGGTTTCTTCACCGGCAATTCTTTAAAGGTGGTGCACATAACAGAATAACATTTGTAATCCAGTGGGAAGATTGTGATGAAATAAACACTCTACTTCATGAACTCTGAGTTCAGTTCCGACATGGATCTCCAGTGAGAGTATCAGATATAAACTTGTGGGCCACGGCAGTCTATAGGCACATTAGCAACAACAGTACATGGTCTGAGCATACGCTCGCTCACCCCTCCGGACGCGATCCCAGTCCGGGAACTTCCACCGACTGTGTCCTCACACACACAGTGTCTCCAGCGATCGGGTCCCCGATCCAACCAAGGCTGTAGACAAGCGAAGTCAGATGCCACCCAGGCTCGCAGTGGGGTGGAAGGCTCTTTGGTGCTGCACAAGGCCTCAGGCTTCAGGCCGTGCACTCCGGCACATCCGCACAGGAGGATCAGTCACTGAAGTCTCGTGTCCCAAAGAGGCCGAGCCCAGCCTCGCCTCCTCCTTTTATAACCCCTCCCATGAGTCTCTGGGGTGGAAACATGCCGAAAGGGATTCTGGGCAAGGTAGTCCCGAGAGTCTTAAAGGGGACCCCGCTACAATAGAAAAATACCTATCTGAGTAATAAATCTGGATGCTTGTGCATCTTAAGCCCCATACACACGGTCGGACTTCCATCTGACTTTTCCGTGTTTTTTTGTCCGAACGGAGTTGGTCGGGAACACCCGTAGCATACACACCACAGGACTTTTTTGCAAACTTTCCCAAAACTTTTTGCAACATCACGTGGTTTTTCTGCTCTTTTCTGCTCTTTACCGCCACCCTTTGGTCAACTTCTGCTATTGTTGGTTGATTTTAACATTAGTTGTTTTGTCCATCGGACAAAAGTCCGATGGTTTTCTGTACACACGGTCGGACTTTGCTCCATCAGACTTTTGTTGGGCAAAAGCTTGTCCATTTGCAGACCCAACTTTTGTCCGATGAAAACAAAAAAAAAAGCAAAAAAAGTTTGTCCGATGGAGCGTACACACGGTCGGATTGTTGGTCCAACTTGCTCAAAATGAAGTTTGTTGGCCAAAAGTCCGACCGTGTGTACGGGGCTTAACACTGCCATCTCCCCAGATTGACACTGCTGCTGTCTAAAGGTGTCTGTTGCTCACTCCAAGACACCCTAAAGGCCCGTACACACAATCCAAAAACCGGATGAAAAATACAGCTTTTGACGGGATCGTACGATAATTGGATCGTTAGTACAGAGATTTCGAGAGCCGATCATGACAGTTCATCCGATATTTTCTGATGGGACAAGCACGAACAAATTTCTCGCATGATACCAGATCGTACGGTTTTCGTTTAATCAGTACAGTTGTCACCCGAAAACACAATACAAATACACCACCACAACAGATGACATCACTTCTGATTTTTTATTCTGTCGTATGAGAATTTTCGTAACTTTAGTAAACTCTCCATGCAAAAAAAAAAAACGGACAATCTGTCATCCGATTTTTAGGTCGTGTGTGCGGGCCATAAGACAGCAAATGTGTTACTCGCTTGATAAACAGGTAATAAAGGGGAAAAAAAAAAAAAAGAAAATAAATTCAAGCACCATATTTAAGGATTGGTAAGCTCAATTATATTACATTTTTGTTGGTTTGGGTTTAATACCACCTTAATGTATGCACTCCTCTTATCTGTCTTTTATGTTATAAACTGCTACACTTGTAGGCAGGTTAAAATATGTTGGCTTTGGCAAGTTAGTGGCTAGTCCAGACTGGGGGAAAAGGTTAACTGTTGTATGTTCAGTTCCCGGGCTTCTTGGTCCTAGCTAGGTCACGTGTGCTATAAAAAGAGGGTAGACTGAGGTCCAGCATGGTTGGTTGGTTTTGTTCCCGCTCATGGCTGAAGGTAGTCAGACTGCTGTACCTTGCAGTCCACTGAAGATATCGGGATTTTCAGAGACATCCAAGCCATGGAGAATGCCAAGATGGACTTTCAGCTCATGGAAGTATGCCTGGGCAGCCACACTACAGTAGTTTAGGGAGAAGGATGTTGTTCATATTGAACTGTTATGCTGCAACTTGCTCAGTAAAGTCAAATTAACAGTTCTGAGGCTGAGCCTGGTCTGAGGTTATTAAAAGAGGTGTATGTTGGTTCTGGCGTATCTAAAAAACCTTGGTCTGTAAGGCACAACAGGGCATAAAGTAACACCACTACAAAGGGTTAACTTGGCAAGACAAGGAGAAGGAATGTAGTTGCTAAGAGTAACCAAGCGCAAATTCAAGACACCAAGCAACCAGTAGTTACGCATGGTACCTGGTAAGGTGACAGGACCTCCAGTAGTGAGGGGGTCTTTGTCTGGCTTCCTTCCTAGCAGTTGGTATACAATGGCAACCCATGTTACAGAGATCCATGACCTGGTCACAAGGTACAAGAGTGAAGTAGTTAACAAGTTCAAGCATGAGGTCCACACTATGTGCATAGCAGGGCCCAATTCTGTTACTGGGAGTGAGGCTCAGCACGTCCCTCCTAATGTAACATCTACCAAGTTACAGTGTATAGTGACATAGGACAGCAGTTTGTCAGAGGAACTCTGCTCTTTTACTGCACACAGTGAAGGCTCATCTCTAAAGCCTCGTACACACAACCGTTTTTTTCGGCAAGAACCAGCGAGAAAACCGTTCGTGTGTATGTTTTTTCATCGAGAAAACTGCTGGGAATCTCGACGAGAAAAATAGAGAACCTGCTTTCTATTTTCTCCTCAGGATTCTCGCTTTTCTCGTCGGGATTCTGGTCGGCCTGTTTCCCCGATGAGAAAACCGTGTGTGTGTACGAGGCTACAAGCTTACCTGTCCTCCGGTAAGCCCGCGCATGCTCGATGAGACTTTGACGCATGTGCGGTAGCTTTCAAGGGTAGTGTAGGGTGAAGGAAGATGGCGGCGACGGCATCGAATGTGACGAGCGCATGCTCGTCATAGTCGATGATGTCACCGCTTTCTTGCCATTCAAAAGAACGGCGGTTCTTTTGAATGGCCATCTGTATGCACGGCTTTGCAAGAAAAGCTTGCCAGGAATCTCGTCAGGAAAACCGACGGTTTTTCCCTTACGGGATTCTCGGCCGTGTGTACAGGGCTTGAGTCTGGGAACTGCCTTGATGTTAGATCTTCACATGAGTTCAGTCTCTGACTGGTCCTGAGCATTGATGAGTGCATTCTGCATGAAAGGTACCCCAATGTGCAGGGAAAAGTAGGCCCCGCCCATATACTTCTTACCCAATTTCAATACATTAGAACTATCAATAAGCACAGTTGCTGGAAAGTCCACAGCTAACAGGACAAATAACATCAACTCAACTCTTTGCAATGAAGACAAGCTCCAGCTGGTGCAGTTGGATAAAAGCAATAGTCAAGACACCAATATGCACTTTAAGGTTGTGTACATGCAACACTAATACTAAAGCTCTGGATGAAATCAGTAATAATTATACTTTTGGAATGTTGGCAGTGGAATCGATGCATCAGCAACAGTCAATTTGAGCAGTTCTACCACTCCCTTGCATTTTAAATTACAACAAGAAGGTCTCAATGGCAGTTAAAGTGGATCTTCACTGCTTCTTGACACCCCAACCAAAAAACACAATTTAATTCCTTTTTATATTCAAAGCAAACTCCCCCATTCATCCATGTCTCCATGTCTTATTTTGTTAAGAAATCACTTTGAAAAACACCACCCTAGCATGTCTGGCCGTGGCAATCTTGAGTAAGGGCAAATGATTCATGTAGCATTTACTTCCTGGAATCCATCTGCCCTTAGCTCAGGCATGCAAGCAGAAGAATGTGATAGGGGGTGCTGTAAACTTAAATTGTGTACCTGTTAGTAAATAACCATATTACATGGAATAAAGTGACATGTGCAAAAAAGGTGCTGTGTGAGGTATCCAGTGCCTACCAAAAACAATACTTAGCGGTGAAATAATTGTAGCACATGGACCCTTTTCCCTTACTTTGGCTCACTTGCAGGAAAAAGGCACACCGTACTATATGCCCGTACCCTCCTGGATGAGGAGGTTAAGCGGTGTTATTTATTTGGGTCCCACAGCTAGGTTCTTCCGTCAGTTGGTTCTCATCTCCTAGGATATAGGGACAAGTCTCTGTATTCCCCCCAGTAATTCCAATGTCCACACCACTTCAAACTCCAACGTTGAGTTTATTTTTTCAATGTTCAGCAGATAGGTAAAGGGTGTAAGAGAGACAGGACAGCAAGGTTTGGGAGGTTAGTCCAGGCACAATGGATTTTACAATCACTACTCTATCCCAGAGTAGGTTTAGCTCACTCGGATAGTCTCCTACAAGTGGATCCTAGCAGCCGAAGTGATGCTCGGACGTTTGATCAGGTTCTATCCCTAGATGCGATCGGGAGACTCTTTGCCACAGAATCTATCAGACCCCGAACCTCTTAGCTACTTAAGGACAGGTGCCAGCAGCAGCACATTACTAGGCCCTTGGTGGATAGAAGAATCCCTCCAGAAATTTACCGGGCCCCTTCCTTCACCGTGAACTCTCACCGGTCCGTCAGAAAGGTCCTCCCCCGGCCTCCTCCTCTTAGAAGCGGGCTCTCTCACGAGAGACACCGTGGGACTTCTCCTCCTCGAAGCTAAAGGTGCTGGGCCCAGTGTTGAAGATGCAGCCCCAGGACTACGCTGGGCTCACGTCCATTCTGGCGTGCGTTCCACTCGTGCTAGGAGAAAAACCAGAAGCTGGAATCCGGAACTAGTGTGTAGGGATGAGCTTCGAGTTCGAGTCGAACTCATGTTCGACTCGAACATTGCCTGTTCGCCCGTTCGCCGAACAGCGAACAAATTGGGGTGTTCACGGCAAATTCGAAAAATCTATGGGAGAAATCTAAAGTGCTAATTATAAAGGCTTATGTAGCGGCCTCCTCACCCCGCCGTCTGGTTGGCTAGGGGTATGTCACACGACAGAGTGAGGTGCGCTACGGCCCATGTCCTCCCCATAACTGTGGGTGAGGTGAAGGCCAATACTTGATGTTTCCTCAGGCCGGTGTGTCTTGGGCATGTACCGAGTCTGTTGTGCAGAAACCACCAAACCACCCTTTGCTCCCATTAACAGAGTCCATACACCGATCACAGTCCAACTATTAGGTTTATTTCGTATCTCCACATACAGGCAATGCGATGGCAGGATACGGTGGGATGAGCAGGTCGAGGCACTATACTGATCTGGGTCCCTACACCCCCTGTGCTATGACCAAGGGTTGCAGGAGTCTTGACATGAATACCTCCGTTGCGTTGCAGCCCCTATCAGGGGAAGATGTCCTCCAAGGGAGTTACCGAAGGCCCATCCGTCACCGGGTTGACACTACACCGGGTCTTCGAACGGGTGACCTCCCCAGCCTCCTCACCTCAGATGCGGGTCTCGTCGCAAGGAGCACCCTGGAATCACTTCACCCTTGCGGGACCCAGTCGGAGTCACTGGGCCCCAGGCCTCCTCAATAGTACCTCATCCCAGGCTGAAGGTGCCTGGGATGGAATCCCAGCTTCATTCCGGCCAGGCCTAGGGCGCCTAGGCCGGAACCTTGAACCGCCCGCACCCAGGCTGAAGGTGCCTGGGTGCGTGAAGAGATGATCCCCGAAGACCTCGTGGCGAGGGCGTCTCCCCCTTTTATCTCCTCCCGTCGATACCACGGCGGGTTCCCCGCCCCAGCCGCACCATCTCCAGGAAGGGACAAAGAAGGGTAGCACTGTGGTGGCGATTCTACCTGAAGCCTGTAGGTACTCCGCCACCCACAGGCAAAGGAGAATATTACATCCCCCAATCCTCCACGAATAACAAAAAGGGGTCTTAACCCTGACATAATTACACACCTGGGTCACACTACCCCCAGGTGTATCCCACTAAATCTGAAGACCCCGCTACACACTCCCCCTGGTGATTTGACGCTGGTCCCCAGCGTCAGGTGCACACCCATGTCTCCCAAGGAGTGGTAACATGGAGCAAGCCCCTGAGGCTGCCAACTAAATTTGTGAATACTAAGTGTGCCAAGACCTGCTCGAAAGGGAAAGGAAAAATATAAAACGATAAACTTTTGCATAAAACATCTATTCTGTACACATGTACAATCCCTCCCATCACTGTCTAAGAACCACCCCACTCTCAGTAGTCTTGACCGATGAATCTCCTGCAAAAGGGAAACAAAGACAACATCCTAACAATCTGTGTTGACTTGAAATGAATAGGT
Organism: Rana muscosa; assembly: GCA_029206835.1. NCBI lineage: Eukaryota > Metazoa > Chordata > Amphibia > Anura > Ranidae > Rana > Rana muscosa. The sequence continues at coordinate 457,231,207 of CM055118.1, forward strand.
CTGTCAGCCGAGAGACCCACTCACTCCAATAAGCAAAGTGATGCATGTGTAAAATTTTCAAACATTCGTTGCGCAACACTGCCACCTGGTGACAGCGCTGCGGTCATGACACTTGCCGAGATCTTCCTTCTTCCTGCTTTTCTACACTAACTTTTACCCCTAGAGTCTCTGCCTTTGGCACATGAAGAAGAGGGAGAAAAAAAAAAAAACAACAGCTCCCAAGTCTCCAGTGAGTGAAAGAAAAGCCCAAATCAAAACAAAAGTAGGGCGCAGTTCTGAGCGTCTGGGAATGTTCCTTCCAGAAAGTTCAACAGCAACAGAATAGGAGCTCACTTCTCCTACAAGTAAAACCTTGGATCCAGCAAAAACAGGGGCTTCAGGTGCTTGTCAAACACTTCCACCAAATATTCGACATCCTCTCCTTCTTTCCTGCAGATGAGCACCTTATCGGCATGAATATGGCGCCCCAGTCTCCAATCAGCTCTGCAGTCTCTAAACTTTTTAGATACAGGCGGTGAACATGACAGGTATCGCCGGGCATGAGGCACTTTGAGCTTTTCCCATACAAACTCGTAAAGTGGAAGGTCGGTCGGAGGACTAGATTTCCTCGGGAACTCCGGGGCCTGTGCCCGGAGCGTACTGTCTTCTATGGACATGGTGGAATCCTGCGGTTTACACAGCACAGGTAGTGGGCGTCTGTCCCAGCCCTTCCGGTGAAACAGTTCGTCTATTTCTCCGTCATCACCACAGTCTGACAATGACTCTAGGTCGGAGGTGTCATACATCTCGGCGGGAAGGTAGTCTCTAGTAGACGGAAGGCTACCCTCCCTTGCGGGCTCCACCGGTTGTGGACTCCCGACACCTCCAACCAACACCACAGTCCCAGCCCCTAGCTCACCTGGACCTTCTGAAGAACTGGGATGTCCGGGACTCTCTTCTCTACCGGCGCCATCTAGGCCAGGCAAGCGGCGGGGTGAAGCTCGACCACGACCATAGGATGCCTGTACCAGGCCGACTTTCCTCTTCGGGGGTGGCAGCAGGGAATCTGTGGTGACCGAAGCAGTGTCCTCTGATTTTTCTCTCTCAGTCTCTGGTTGGGCAGTCACATCGCCCTGGTCAGCGCGTACGGGGACCTCCGCAAAGGCCTGGATCTCTCCCTCCGGAGTGGCGGTTCCTGTGATGCAGTTGAGGCGAAGGGCCCGGGGCCTTACTGTGGATGATTCGACCTCAAAAAGAAACTCTTTGCACGCTTCACATCGCCCGAACGGCTTTAGTTGGACCACCAGTCCCGAGCATCCGGGACAGATCACACGAGGGCCTCCGTGTCTCTGCATGAATACAGAGCCAACTGTCCTCGGGGCCTAAGTCTTATCCCCGTGTCTGTCAGGGGAGCAGCAAATGCAGTCATCTTCGTGGGGTAAGGTACTGGCATCCACGGGGAGCTTGAGGCCATCCTGACCACTTGCTGTTCCATCACGCGCTGACCACGCGCCGGATTCTCCACGTGTATCTCCACACGTGGCCAGACTCCTCCCACGACTTGCACGTTTTCGCGGGCTTCCGCCAGCCTCCGCCCACGAATTGCGCAGTCATGGGGTGCCTCGTGGCGCAGTGCATTAACAGTCCCCACATGTAGTACTTCACACGGCTGGACCTCTCCCTTTTTACGCTCCTCCGCGTGGGCCTTTCCCGACTTAGGGTCATGTCCACAACTCCGAGCAGGGATGCACTTTGGCCAATCACATGGCCGACCTGCTCGGAACTCCTCCGGGCAGCAAAGTTCAAACACAGACGTTCTCAGTTCCACCGTTAAGACACACACCATCCCGGACGAGCCCCCACGTGTAGCGGCCTCCTCACCCCGCCGTCTGGTTGGCTAGGGGTATGTCACGCGACAGAGTGAGGTGCGCTACGGCCCATGTCCTCCCCATAACTGTGGGTGAGGTGAAGGCCAATACTTGATGTTTCCTCGGGCCGGTGTGTCTTGGGCATGTACCGAGTCTGTTGTGCAGAAACCACCAAACCACCCTTTGCTCCCATTAACAGAGTCCATACACCGATCACAATCCAACTATTAGGTTTATTTTGTATCTCCACATACAGGCAATGCGATGGCAGGATACGGTGGGATGAGCAGGTCGAGGCACTATACTGATCTGGGTCCCTACACCCCCTGTGCTATGACCAAGGGTTGCAGGAGTCTTGACATGAATACCTCCGTTGCGTTGCAGCCCCTATCAGGGGAAGATGTCCTCCAAGGGAGTTACCGAAGGCCCATCCTTCACCGGGTTGACACTACACCGGGTCTTCGAACGGGTGACCTCCCCAGCCTCCTCACCTCAGATGCGGGTCTCCTCGCAAGGAGCACCCTGGAATCACTTCACCCTTGCGGGACCCAGTCGGAGTCACTGGGCCCCAGGCCTCCTCAATAGTACCTCATCCCAGGCTGAAGGTGCCTGGGATGGAATCCCAGCTTCATTCCGGCCAGGCCTAGGGCGCCTAGGCCGGAACCTTGAACCGCCCGCACCCAGGCTGAAGGTGCCTGGGTGCGTGAAGAGATGATCCCCGAAGACCTCGTGGCGAGGGCGTCTCCCCCTTTTATCTCCTCCCGTCTATACCACGGCGGGTTCCCCACCCCAGCCGCACCATTTCCAGGAAGGGACAAAGAAGGGTAGCACTGTGGTGGCGATTCTACCTGAAGCCTGTAGGTACTCCGCCACCCACAGGCAAAGGAGAATATTACATCCCCCAATCCTCCACGAATAACAAAAAGGGGTCTTAACCCTGACATAATTACACACCTGGGTCACACTACCCCCAGGTGTATCCCACTAAATCTGAAGACCCCGCTACACTTATATGCAAGTTATTGTCCTAAAAAGTGTTTGGGGACCCGGGTCCTGCCCCAGGGGACATGTATCAATGCAAAAAGAAGTTTTAAAGTCCGCTGAGCGGACCTGATGGGGAACTTTAGAAGGGGCGGGTCTATACATTTAAAACACTGAGAGAGAGTTCCTCATCAGGTCCGCTCAGGCACAACCAATGAAGGACAGCGCTGGACATTGGGATCGCCGCGGGACACTGGATTTCACCGCTGGAATGTTTTTTTTTGTTTGTTTTTTTTTTAAATAAAGGACTTTTTCAAGGTGTTTGTGTGTTTTTTTAAACATTTTTTTACGCTTTCTTCGTGAAATGGTAGGGGTACAATGTACCCCTTACCAATTCACATAGGGGGGCCGGGATCTGGGGGTCCCCTTTGTTAAAGGGGTCTTCCAGATTCCGATAAGCCCCCCACCCGCAGACCCCCACAACCACCGGCAAGGGTTGTGGGGATGAGGCCCTTGTCCCCATCAACATGGGGACATCCTCCCCATGTTGAGGGCATGTGGCCTGGTACGGTTCAGGAGGGAGGGGGGCGCTCTCTCGTCCCCCCCTTTTCCCCTGCGGCCGGCCAGGTTGCGTGCTCGGATAAGGGGTCTGGTATGGATTTTTAGGGGGACTCCACGCCATTTTTTTTAAAATTTGGGGTGGAGTTCCCCTTAAAATCCATGCCAGATCTGAAGGGCCTGGAATGGATATTTGGGGGAACCCCACGTCAATTTTTTTTTAAATTTGCGGCGGGGTTCCCCTTAATATCCATTCCAGACCTGAAGGGCCTGGTAATTGAATTCTGGGGAACCCCCACGCTTTTTTTTTTTTTTTTATCAATGACTTTTGTATGTATTGCCTGGAGCCGACAATTCATTAATAGCCGCGAGTGATTTTTAAATGACTTTTTTTCTTTCAAAAATGACATTTTTTGCAGGGACAGTTCTAAGCACGGGAAACATGCGCCACTTCACATGCATATCATACACAAATTTAAAGGAATATTTCACTTTTATTTTTTTCATTTTAAGCATTATTAAAATCACTGCTCCCGAAAAAACGGCCGTTTTTAAAACTTTTTTTTGCATTGATACATGTCCCCTGGGGCAGGACCCGGGTCCCCAAACACTTTTTAGGACAATAACTTGCATATAAGCCTTTATAATTAACACTTTAGATTTCGAACGTTCGAGTCCATTGTATTTAATAGGGTTCTAAAGTTCACACGAACATTTTGTCTGTTCGCAGGTTCTGGTGCGAACCGAACAGGGGGGTGTTCGGCTCATCCCTGCTAGTGTGACCAGAAGCGCCTCGGCTGCTGTATTTCACTGCTCAGTATTGTTTTTGGTAGGCACTGGACACCTCACGCAGCACTTTTTTTTTGCACAAGTCACTTTATTCCATGTAATATGGTTATTTACTAACAGATACACAATTTAAGTTTACAGCGCCCCCTATCACTTATTTTTCTAATTACACAGTGTCTTTGACATTGCAAATTGGGGAGTAGCTATACGCTTACTAAGATCTAAATTAATAAATAACATTTGGCGCAAGGTTTCCACCCTTTAAACAAGCAGAAGAATGTGCTTAGCTGAGAAAACCCCTCCTCCTCTTCTCCCCTCCTGAAGACTCCTGGGATATATGACATAATTTGCCTAGGTACAAAACCAGGAAGTAACTGAAGAGACAAAATAGTTTAACCACTTAAGGACCGGAAGATTTGCCCCCTTAATGACCAGATCCTTTTTTGCGATACGGCACTGCGTCGCTTTAACTGACAATTGCACGATCGTGTGATGTTGTACCCAAACAAAATTGTCCTTTTTTCCCACAAATAGAGCTTTCTTTTGGTGGTATTTGATCACCTCTGCGGTTTTAATTTTTTTGCGCTATAAACAAAAAAATAGAGACAATTTATAGAATTTTTTTTATTCTTCTACATATTTTTGGTAAAAAAAACAAAACGCAATAAGCGTATATCGATTGGTTTGCGCAAAAGTTATAGCATCCACAAAATAGGGGATAGATTTATGGCATTTTTATTGTTATTTTATCGTTATTCTTTTCTTTTACTAGTAATGGTGAAAATCTGTGATTTTTAGCGGGACTGCGACATTGCGGCGGATAGATTGACATGTATACAGCGATCAGTGCTATACATATGCACTGATTACTGTGTAAATGTCACTGGACGGGAAAGGGGTCAACACTAGGGGGCGATTAAGGGGTTAAATGTGTTCCCTGGGAGGTGTTTCTAACTGTGGGGGATGGGACTGACTGGAGGAGGAGACAGATCGCTGTTCCTGGTCACTAGGACAGCAGACCTGTCTCTCCTCCCCAGTCAGAACAGGGATTTTTCTGTTTACATTGACAGATCCCCATTCTGGCTCTCTGTGGAGCGATCGCAGGTGGCCGGGGAACATCGCGGCCGCCGCCACGTGCATCGGCTCCGACGGCACACCCCCAAGAGCTCTTAAAGCGGCCGAAGTACAATGACGGCAATTCGCCCAGGAGAGCCAACCTGCCGCAGTACGGCTGGTCTTCAAGCGGGTTAAAACAGGTAAATATTATATACTTTCCTATCTATTTACTAATGCTAGCAGCATGAGGATTAAAAATAATCAATTTTGATTGGGAGAGTAAAGTTCCACTTTAAGGCAGAGTATTAGGGTAGATATTTTTTTTCTAAAGAGGCTTCCCCAAAGTTATACAGTTGCTAATACTTCACAGTAAAATATGTTGTGGAAGTCATTATTTATCTCTTATACATACACCTAATACAGACAAAATATATATTATACTAGGTCCACTTTAACCACTTCCCTACCAAGCCATAGTCAAATGACGTCCACAGATGGGATCTTCCATCCTGGGTGGACGTCATATGACGTCCTGGGCTTTGTAGGGGGGTATCTGAATGATGCCTGCAGCTAGAGGCATCATTCATTAATCCTTTTGTTGTGTCGGCGATTCTGTGCACCATAAGAACAATCATAGCGGCGGTGCCGTCGCTTGATCGTTCTTATAGGCGGCGGGAGGGGACATCACCCCCCTCCCGCCACCATCCGGTGCTTCTCCGGGCTCTCCCGTGCCATCGGGGACCCGGAGAGAATCGTCCGGCGCTGGTGGTGGGTCATGTGACGAGCATAGAGATGACTGGTGACCAGATGGTCACCAGTCATCTCTATGACCGTCGGAGGCCCGGGCGCGATGTGATGATGTCACGCCCGGGTCCTCAGATGTAAACAAAGCCGCCATTGCGGCTAGTAAACATGAGATCAGTGAAATTTTTTTCACGATCTCATGCTTTCCAGCCTGGAGGAGAGATGTGGGGTCTTATTGACCCCGCATCTCTCCATAAAGAGGACCTGTCACACACATTCCTATTACAAGGGATGTTTATATTCCTTGTAATAGGAATAAAAGTGGTAAAAAAAAAAAAAAGTAAAATAAGTGTAAAAAAAGAAAGAAAAGTAAAATAAAAAAAAATAAAAAAATAAAAAAATTAAAACGCCCCTGTCCCGGTAGCTCGCGATCAGAAGCAAACGCACACGTAAGTCCCGCCCACATATGTAAACGCCGTTCAAACCACATATGTGAGGTATCGCCGCGTGCGTTAGAGCATGTGCAACAATACTAGCACTAGACCTCCTCTGTAACTCTAACCTGGTAACCTGTAAAAAAAATTAAAGCGTCGCCTATGGAGATTTTTAAGTACCGAAGTTTGGCGCCATTCCATGAGTGTGCGCAATTTTAAAGCGTGACATGTTAGGTATCTATTTACTTGGTGTAACATCATCTTTCATATTTTCCCCAAAAATCGGGCTAACTTTACTGTTTTGTTATTTTTTAATTCATGAAACCATTTTTTTCCCAAAAAAAGGCGTTTGAAAAATTATTGCGCAAATACCATGCAAGAAAAAAAGTTACAATGACCGTCATTTTATTCCCTAGGGTGTCTGCTAAAAAAAACATATATAATGTTTGGGGGTTCTGAGTAATTTTCTAGCTAAAGAATGATGATTTGTACATGTAGGAGAGAAGTGCCAGAATAGGCCCGGTATTGAGGTGGTAAAAAAAGCCCGGTGTTGAAGTGGTTAAAGTGAAACTCCAATAGAATAAAACTGCTTTGATCGCTTGCTCCATGTAGGTTAATTGTAGAGAAAGGTAAGTACAAATGAAGAGATATCAACAAGGTAACCTTGGCGGGTTGTGCACAACGTGCTTAATCATAAGGATATTGTACCTTCACATGTCAGCTTTTGTTGTAGGTTGACTTCAAGTTCAAGGTCCCTTTGGATGCCACATACCTATCAACTGCTTTCACACCTACGGAATCGAAAAAAACATACATAAGGTCTTTTTTTTTTTCTGTTATATGTCGGCTGAAGAATTTGGGCAATGTGATAAAGAGCTCTAATAAAAAGTTTTAGCTTCCCTGCCATGTACCTGGTGGAGATTGTGCTGAAGATCGGGCTTCTCTTGCACCTCTTGTCCAATACCACTGGAAGCGGTGACAGGAGATTTCAGTACAGATTTTGTAGCTGCTGACTTTTCATTTTTATTCCATATGAATGTTTATTGAACATTTTTTCAAAGTACAATCCACAGTAGCACACACACAATATAAAACGATTGTCAGTACAGGTATTGCATTATAAGGCTTACCGTATATACTCGAGTATAAGCCGAGATTTTCAGCCCTTTTTTTTGGGCAGAAAGTCCCCCCCTCGGCTTATACTCGAGTCAGTGAAATTGAATATTGTAAATTGTACCTAAAGGCTGCGGCGTCCATAGTTTAAAACTTGCGGGCTCTTCCTGGTCCCTTCCGTGATAGGCGGAACTGTGTCTGCTGAGAATCGCCTATCACAAACGTTCTCTCATCCTCAGTTGGGTGAAGATGAGAGAACGTCGTGATAGGTGATTCTCAGCAGGCAGTTCCGCCTATCACGGAAGAGACCAGGAAGAGAGTGCGAGTTTTAAACGATGGACGCCGCAGCCTTCAGGTACAATTTTACAATGTTCAATTACAATTCTAGGGAAACAGTGAGGGTGGGCACAGTGAGGATGGGCACAGTGAGGATGGGCACATATGAGGATGGGCACTTGTGAGGATGGGAACACGTGAGGATGGGAACTTGTGAGGGTGGGAACAGTAAGGTGGCAATGGGCTTAGTGAAGTTGCAATGGGTGGGCATTGTTGACCCTCGGCTTATACTCGAGTCAGTAAGTTTTCCCAGGTTTTTGTGGTAACATTAGGTACCTCGGCTTATACTCGGGTCGGCTTATACTCGAGTATATACAGTATCTTGACTTTTCATTTTTAAAGAAATGACTGAAGACCAGGCCTTTTCTGGCACTTTTTGTCTACATGTTTAAATCTGTATTTAAATATTTGCTCGAAAATTACTTATAACCCTCCAAAAATTATATCTTTTTTTTTAGCAGAGACCCTAGGGAATAAAATGGCAATTGTTGCAATTTTTTATGTCACACAGTATTTGTGCAGCGGTTTTTCTAACGCAATTTTTTTGGAATAAATAAATTTTAATGAATAAAAAAAAACAACACAATATATACCCCAATTTTTTTATATATATGAAAGATTACCGTATGTTACACTGAGTAAATTTATATCTGATGTAGCACCCTCTAGTGTGCTAGAGGTAGATAGGTTTGTTGTTAGTGTAGGAAAATGTATCTTTGGCTCAGGGCCAAGCCTGAGCTTCTGAATCTGGGTAAGGGTTCAGTTAAAGCGGAGTTCTGGCCGAAATATGAATTTTAAGATAAAAATACCCCTAGAATACTCTTGCCACGTGCAATGTAACAAGGGTGTGCTGTAAACGATGCCCAGTTTTCTATCTGTGCAGCATTGTTTTCTTACTTTGTGAAGTTCCTGCACAGCTTGCCATGCCAAGCTGACCAAGATTTTCCATAAACGTCAATGTTAAATGTTACTGTAGCCGTGTTAAAGAAATCAAATAAATTTCATACCGCACTCCAATAACCATATGTAAATACATGAACAATAAATGTGCTAAGAATCATATGTGAATTTATAAAAATATGTGCTGAAACATTAACATTAAATGTCCATACAAAACAATTTTCAAAGAAAATTTAAATTAAATGTCCGTGGACCACCACCAGAATCTTCTAGCCACATGACGTCAGACGTTGCTGACAAAACGTGTCAGGTCGTATGACACGTGAAACGTCACTTCCGCTAGTTGAAGCGCAGGTGGAATGCAAACGGCGTACCTGCATGGTTTGAATTGGACAAATAGTTTTAATCGTTTTTATGTCGATGCCTTGTATGGAATAAAACTTTTTTTATATACTACACCATGAGGAGCCTCTTCTTCTTGCTGTTTTTTTGATATATGATCAATTGACCAGTCTCTCTTCAGAAGGCATATTTTCATCAGTATCTGTGCTTGGTTTGACTACCTGTAATGGGTGTCAAATTGGTCTGGTGAGTAGATTGTTTGCCTGGTTGTGATGGAAGATGCTATTTATCTCACCCAGTTTGCAAGGATTCTCATCACTGACGTGGATAGAAGATTCTTGTGGTGGTCCACGGACATTCAATTTAAATTTTCTTTGAAAATTGTTTTATATTGACATCTAATATTAGTGTTTCAGCACTTATTTTTATGAATTCACATATGATTCTTAGCACAGTTATTGTTCATGTATTTACATATGGTTATTGGAGCGCGGTATGAAATTTATTTGATTTCTTTAACACATTATTAGACCTCTGGTCTCACTACCAGCTGCTCCTTAGAGGTTTACAGCACAATTTTTTGTTTTATTTAGGTTCAGGGTGCACGGCTTATAGGTATTACCTATAATTTTTCACTTACTGGAGCTGTGCCATGCCAAGCTGATCAAGAATTTCCATAAACACCAATGTTAAATTTTTACAGGAGCAGTGCCATGCCAAGCTGACCAAGATCTCCCAGAAGCCAAAGTGAAATTCGATATAGGCTTAAATCAGGTAAGTGAACAGAAAAAAATTATAATAAATTGCCAATTCATTTTAAGGCTGCATATTATTATTATTATTATTATACAGGATTTATACAGGGCCAACAGTTTACGCAGCTCTTTACAATATAAATTAATATAAATATATATTAGTGCTGCATGGCAAGGAGTGAAAAATGTGGGTGGAATTAGGCTGGGTGACTCATCCTAACAGCTCTTCTGATGTCTCCTCCTGTTCTAGATGGTCGTAGAAACCTCTAGAGCTAGTGGGTGGAGGTGAGGGGGGGCTGTTCGGAATCTCTCCTTTACCTTTAAAAGCAAAATACATTTTTTTTGATCTTTGCTTTAAAAAAATAAAATAAAAATAGTTTACTTCCACTCTGGACCAGAAGTGACATTATGACGTCACTCCGGTCCTCCAAGGCCATAGAGGCATTCAGAGACACAGTCTAGTCTCTCATTGCCTCTGTGTCCAGCCGATCATTTCTCAGGCAAGTCGGTCCGAAACAGTAAGATCGCGAGACACTGGCGAGTGTCGGGGGGGGGGAGCCTATGAGGTGGCTTCCATGAGTAAGCCAGCCGCCGGCTGAAAAAAAACGATACAGGGTTATGGCCAATAGCTTCAGCCAAAACCCAGGTAAACCACTTGCAATACACAACACACATATATATATATATATATATATATATATATATATATGTGTATATATATATATATATATATATATATATATATATATATATATATATATATATATGTATATATATATATATATATATATTTATATATATACGTATTGCAGTCAGCAAGTGGTTAAACAGTTTGACCACTGGAAAGTTTTACCCTCTTCATGACCGGGTAATTCTTTGCTATTCAGCACTGGCAATTCAGCACTGTACCCAGATGAAATTGGACTCAGGACATTCCTATAAATGGGGGCTGAGGACAATGTTATAAAAGGGGACCCAGGACACTGCTATAAAGGTGGGAGGACACTCCTATAAAAGGGGGCTCAAGACACAATTATAAAGGGGTACTCAGGACACTGCTATAAAGGGGGCGAAGGACACTGCTATAAAGAGGGGGTGAAGACAGTGCTATGAAGGAGGGGCTAAGGGGGGTGGGTCACATTGGTGTGAAGGAGGAACTGTGACATAAAGAGGGGGACTGTGACATGTAGGGGAGCTGTGATGTAAAGGGAGGGGGAAATTGTGATATAGGTGGGGGAAATTGCAACATAAAGGGTGGAGTAAATGTGATGTGAAGGGGAGGACTGAGGACACTGATGTGGAGGGGGGAACTGTGATATAAATGTGGGGGGCTGTGGTGTAATGGATCTTATCGGACAAATATGTGATTTGGACCTCTGCTCCAAGAAAATTTTACTGACTGGACCTCTGTGAGTTTTAATTCAATACCCCCGCCCTAAGCTATGTGCAGCAATTGCATCTACCAGCCACTGGTCTATTGGGTTAAGTTATCGCTGTTATAAATGTATGAGAAAATATCAGGACAGCTAACTCCTGATCATTTGAGGTCAGTGAGTAAGGCTGCGCAGCTGATAAATATTTAAAAGCCTTGATGAAGCCTTGTGAGGAAACCCTGTCCACCCTGGATCACATGTGCTAGAAAGTATGTCAGCTGGAGACATGTGAAACAAAGTCCAAAATGTCCAAAATGTATACAGTTTGTCTGAGCTGCCAGAAAACAGGTGGCAGAGAGCTGAAATTACACACTGCAGAGCTCAGTGAAGAGAGCTCTGAGAGCTGTTTGGAGGGAAGGGACATACTGTACCCCCTTTCACACAGCACACAGGAACATAACTGAGGCTCTCAATCACAGGCTGTGTGCTGGAGATCCCTCCTCTGTCACTTTTCTTCTCTTGGTGTCAGTAAAACTTGTCAGAAGTTACTCATGCTGATAGCAAAGGAACAAAGCAGCAGACAGAAATGACACTGAAGCCTCGTACACACGACCGAGTTTCTCATCGTTAAAAACACGTTGTTTTTCTCGACGAGATTCTTGTTAACCTTGACGAGTTTCTCGTCAAGCTTTCCATGCGTACACACTGACAATTCCAAATCTCGTCGTTGTTCTGCGCAGTCACGTCCAGCACGTACGACGGCAGTATAAAGGGGAAGATCGATTTCACTGGGGCCACCCCTTGGGCTGCTTTTGCTGATCTCGTGTTACCGCGTGTGAAGTAAAAGTTTGGGAAGAGACGATTCGCGCTTTTCAGTCTTGGTGCTTTCAGTTCGTTTTCTGCTGTTCAGTTTGTGCTTGTGGGTTCGTATCTTGTCTTTCAGGGCGTGTAGGCAGGTCGTATCTGTTTTACAGTGCGTTCTTGCCTGTTCGTTTCTGAATTTCAGTTCATTCTTCATAGGCCTTGCTGTTCTAAAGTGCGTTCTGTTCTGTACGTTCTGATAAGACGACCGTTTCCTAGCCATGTCGCGGGTACGTTCTCGTCGTCGAGTTCGTGCTGTGCGGACGCTTGGTGTTGGTCTGCTTGTTTTGGACCAAGACGAGTCCATGAACGGGGTGAGGAGGAGTTCATGGACCAAGAATTGGTTGCTCCAGCGGGACCAATTCTGCCATATGCTTCTGCTGCGGAAGATCGTGGAGGATAATCCTGAGGACTACAGGAATTTTCTGCGGATGTCTGACCCCGTTTTTCAGCATCTTTTGGCTTTGGTGTCCCCCTATATTACCAGGCAGGGCACCGTTATGCGGGAAGCCATCAGTGCTGAGCAGAGGCTCATCGCCACGTTACGCTACCTGGCGACAGGGAGAAGTCTTCAGGACTTGAAGTTCACGACAGGCATCTCCCCCCAGGCTCTGGGCCTCATAATCCCAGACACCTGTTCTGCCATTATACAAGTCCTGCAGGAGGACTATATTAGGGTAAGTTTTCTCCAGTAACATCACATTTTATGTATTTCATGTATGATAATGTATTGTATTTCTTTCATCCTTCACTAATTACCATGATTGTAATATGCTGAGAATGTCCCCTTTGTCCTCATGCATGCCGGAAGCTTTTAAATGCCCCTTTTTTCTCCTCCATGCATATTTCCCTTCACTAACCTCTCCATCAGTGGCGGCTGTTGCTCAAAATGTTTGGGGGGCACCCCAAAATTTTATATATAAACTTCCTCCATTTTTGCGGCTGTGCCTATTAAACGCCACCAGTTGCCCAATCCAATGCAGCCAGTTTGCCCCCTCCAATGCAGCCATTTTGCCCCCCTCCAATGCAGCCAGTTTGCCCCCTCCAATGCAGCCAGTTCCCCCCCAGCCCTGCACTTACCTTCTTCTGGTCAGCGCCATCCTTCTTCTTTTCTTGATGTCTTCTCCTGCCCTCGATGTTGCATCAGCCAATCAGGAAACCGGTAAACAGACTTGGTGAACATGATTGGCAGAGGAGCCTGTCAGTGTTTACCCAAGGAATGCCCCCCCCCCCGTGTCCCCTGGTTAACTTTTATGAAGCCAATTACATCCCTCAGGCTGTAATCGCCAAGGCTATTTGCCCCCCTGGCTCTGATAGGCAATTTTCACCCCAAAAATGTTGCAGTTATTCATATGGCCATCGCTCAACAGGGGGCCATCCACCTGAATAGTGGGCGGCATTGACAATGCATAGGTTAATGCAAGGCATGAACCTATGTATTGCTCTGAGTGACGGGCGCAGGAGAGAGGGGGCAGCGCTCCAGCGCCCACTCTGGACGCACCGCCACTGCAGTGCTATCCTGTTGCCAAACACAACTAGCCCCCCCCCAAATTTGATTATAATGAACCATCAGAGGGGGTGATGAATATGATACTTGAGCCTTCCATTATACTTTTTAAAAACACATTAAACGGAAATTTAGAATGATGTTGGGCTCGAATGTATGTTATTATAATCTGCTTGCAATGTTATGTGCAAAAGTACTAATATATTTTTATCTTGTTTGACTCCACAGCTTCCTTCCACGCCACAGGAATGGCAGACTGTGGCATCGGAGTTTGCCACGCGGTGGGACTTCCCCAACTGCGGTGGAGCCATTGACGGGAAGCACGTCCGCATCGTGCCGCCACCCCGTTCTGGGTCCTACTACTACAACTACAAGGGGTTTCATAGCATTTTGCTGATGGCGGTGGTGTCAGCACGGTATGAATTCCTCTATGTGGATGTGGGGAAGAATGGCCGGATGTCCGATGGGGGATCCTTCATCCAGACGGAGTTTGCCCTCCGTCTCCAGAGTGACGACCTTGCATTGCCACCGGATGCAGGGAATGTTGAAGGACTCCCCTTTGTTTTTTTGGCTGATGAAGACTTCGGACTCGGACCGCACCTCATGAGGCCATTTCCCCAGAGGACCCTGACCCCAGAGAAGAGGGTGTTCAACTACCGGCTGGCCAGGGCCTGAAGAGTCATAGAAAATGCCTTTGGGATAATGGCCAGCCGGTTCCGCCTTTTTATGACTCCTATTCACTTGGCGGAGTACAAGATTAACTATGTGGTTTTATGTTGCTGTGTGCTCCATAACTTTCTGAGCCGAAAATCAACAAATTATATGGCCTCAATATTGCCTGAGGCAGGACTTTCATATGGCAATACCCTGCCCGAATCTGCCCATCCTGGCTTGCCCCCCCCAAATGCCCGTGAGGTTCGTGAGAAATATCTTGAATATTTCACGGGTAGGGGGGCAATTCCTATGCCAGGCCATGTCTAAATCTTCTTGGAGAAAGAACTAAATAAAAATCTGATTAAATCTTTTATCTTTTGTTTTTTCCTGTCTCCTAGTTTGTCTTAGTGCATTTGTAGTGCCAAGTGTATTTTCCTTTAGTAAATACCAACCATTTCACTATGAACCACAAAAATATACACAAATAAGGTTAGAGCGTATTTGAAAAAGAAGCTACACTTTGTTGTTGTTCAAAAATTTTACTCTGTGCACATTCACACACATGGTAAATAGAACAGTATGTATATAATTTTTTTGGGCTGGCCACAAACCGGCATTTTTTTTTTTTTAAGAAAATACAAAACCATCAGTAGCATTCAACAAACTACAACATTGGATACCTCTTGGCAATATGAGACATTCACTTACACAAAATATGTCTCTATCTGTCCGTCCTAATATGGGGTATTGGCACCCCTGACCAAGCCAAAATTTGAATATGCACACAATTGGAAGTCATTTCCAATAGGGATTTTAGACTCCTGATCCCTATTGTCAACATGTGCTATCTGCCATCGGGGGTGATCAATGGACGCGTTTTGGGGGTGCAACCCCTTCTTCAGTTCACCTACTTGAGATACGAGGAAGGGGTTGCACCCCCAAAACACGTACATGGATATCCCCTGATGGCAGATGGCACATGTTGACACACTGTGTGCATATTCAAATTTTGGCTTGATTGATTGTCTAAAAGCTTAAAAAAGGGGGAAGAACAATCTCAAACAAAAAATGGGGGTTTTGATGCCTTATTCAATTCTCCCGAAAACATCTAGGATGTCTTTAAAGGTTTGATCCATCACATGAATTCTTTGCTTAATTCTGTCCAGTTCTGTGCTACATTCCATCACTTGCTGTATGATTCGTAGGGCACTGTCAGCAGGGAAACACGTACTTTCTTTCACCACAACATTTACATCCCCTATAAAAAAATACAAAAGATATTATAACTCTGCAGGCCTACATCTCTTACCTGAAGCTGTGGTGACAGATACTGACCTGTTGTGGTGACCAGTTCCACCACGTCATCCACTTCTCCTTCCTCCACTTCTCCTTCCTCCACCTCTTCAACTTCCTCAACACCCTCAGGTTGGGGTTCTTGATGAGGTTGGGGTTGTTTAGAAGCTGTGGGTTTATTGTTCTCCCCGGAGTGTTCTCCTCCCAGTCGTCTCTCCCCTATGAGAATCAAACAAAAGGTATAGTTATCACACAGAAATTTTGTCTAAAAAATAAAAACATGATACATTGGTTGGAAGTGGGGGACAAGTGTCTGTTTGGGTGGGATTTCAAGATGAAGACATTCTTTTCAAAAACTATATTCTTTAATATTCACCTTTTGCTGTCAATTTTTATACATGGAGGCACCACAAAAATTCACTAATGCACCTGTGTGGGACACCCAAAAAAGGCGGTTCTGGTGGCACACACTATAGTGCTCAAAAGTACAGATGTGGAACCAGCTGCTGAGTGTCCTCTCCTTTACACTGATTAAAGTTAGCATTTCATTCTCTTTACAAACACATCATCTAGCCAACAATGTTATAACAACTATTGAATAAAAACAGGCAGCTGTGTAAATTATTTTAACCCTGTAAAATCTATAAAAAACGTGCATAGTGGCCGAACGATGTGTCTGTAACGAACGATTACTGTGCCAAACCAAGTTCAAACTATGACATTTTGTAAGGTACACTAGGAAAATGCAATGACATGGAGCAACATGCAAGTTGTGAAATACAATAATAGGAAAAATGGGGAAAAAGTACTTACTTTTTTCAAGCATTCTCTTAATGCTCCTTAACTGCTCCGGCTCCCTCAGTTTGGGGTCAGACCACCTCTTTCAGAGCTGCTCATTTGAGCGTTTCACCCCGAAATTCTTCTTCAGACTCTTCACGGCTTTCTTCATGATTTTGGCCTTCCTTCGATTAGGTTTGCTATACGGCCCATGCTTTGCGTCATAATCCAACTTTAGCAATATGTCCACCATCTCCGCCATTTCCGCGTAAGACATATTAGATGCCTTGAATCTCCTCCTTGATCGTGACGTTTCCTCAGTCTACAGGCTTGTCTCCTCCTCGTTATTTGAGGAATTAGCAGACACCTGCTGTGAATCCGCCATATCTGTCTGTGCGCCGAAAGAGAAGGGGTGGGGAAAAGATGTTACTTAGAACGTCATGGGCGGGCGACGTGTGCGGAGCGACGTGTGAGTAGTTTTACACATGCGTGGTGTATATATAGCAAACACACATGTGACTAGACTACGTTCGGTGTGCGGAGAGAGGAGTAAAAGTGACGTGCGAACGAAGGTATGTGATTTTGAGACTTGGGGAAATTGGTGGCCTATACTGTCTAGAGAATGTTGGAGGATATATATGGTGAATAAGATTTACAGGAGGTTAGACTGTGTGACTGACATTAATTTTTGTGGGTTTTTTTTGGCTTGCAGACCCAAAATGAATGTCCTTATCAGTGATAAGGAATTCCTTGTGGAATTTATAGACCGGGTAAGGGAGCTGCCCGCTTTGTGGGAAACAAAAAACCCCATACATGGAAAAAAAGGTGTAAGAAAAGCAGCGCTGGAGACCCTGCTCCCATTTTTGCATACCAAGGTGCCCACAGCAACAGCAAAACAGGTGGACACTAAAATTGGGAGCTTGAGAGGCACATACAGCAATGAACGCTCTAAGGTCCTGGCTTCTCAGAGGTCAGGAGCAGCAGCAGATGATGTGTATGTCCCGAATTTGTGGTACTACAGCAGGATGTCCTTTCTGGATGACCACATTGAGGCAAGGCCATCACTGTCCACTCTTCCCCCCAGACTTCCCTGCAGCCAACCTGAGCCTTCTCTGGAGCAAGAGGAGGCAGCCATCCTGGAAGAAGCTGATTTGGACATCTGGAGCCAGGTATAGTAATTAATGAAAAGGTATTCTGAGAAAATTAAAGCAGGAAAAATAAGCCAATATGAAAATCCTAAAATAATTTGGGATACAAAAGTGAAATCAATATCTGTAGACATTAGTCTGCCATAAATTGGGTGCAAGAAAGGAAATCTTATGTGTTCCTACAATTATTTGTCTTTTCTCTTGATTTACATTCAAATTGCTACATTCATGATCTCAAATTTGTGTGAAAACAATAAACCAAAATATTAAACTATGTCCCTTTTTCATACACAGTATGAAATCAGCCAGGAGGAGGGTCTGGAAACTGTCAGGCAGGAGGAGGCAGGGCCCACTGTGAGCCAGGAGGTGGCAGGGCCCACTGTGAGCCAGGAGGTGGCAGGGCCCACTGTCAGCCAGGAGGTGGCTGGGCCCAGTGGCAGACAGGAGGTGCCTGGGCCCAGTGGCAGACAGGAGGTGGCTGGGCCCAGTGGCAGACAGGAGGTGGCCGGCACGAGTAGAAGCACAAGATCTCAGGTGCCTCCCATACGCCTTCCTAAAAGAAGCAGGAGGGACAGGACCACAAGTGAGGCAGCAATGGCCCTTATTAGAGAGGCACATGCCACCCTCCAGGAGCCCACATCCCTGAAGAGGCCATTGCCGGCCTAGTTGAGGCCAAGTTCAAGGTGATGAGCATGGAGCAACGCCTCCTATGCGAGCCCCTGCTCATCACCTTCCTGAACAAGGGGGTGATGGAGAGAATTACCCCCAATACGGCCATATGTGAGGTGGCCCAGCTTTCACAACCTCAACCTCCTCCTCCTCCTCCTCCACCTTCTTCTTCTCCGCCACCCCCTTCTCCTCCACCTCCTTCTCCTCCTCCTGACAGGAGTACCCCTCCAGTGGCCCAGCCTCCAGCCACACGCAGAAGGAAGGCTGCAGAGAAGGCTTCAGGGAAGGCTGCAGGGAAGGCTGCCAAGAAGACGAGGAAGTGATGGCCTTGCTTCATTGTGGTCGGACAGAAGGCAGCCTGTTGTAGTACCACAGACTTGGGACATGTATATCACCTGCTGCTGTTCCTGACCTCTGGGAGGCCAGCATCAGATTGTGCTCACAACTGTTGTGCTTCTCAAGCTCCCAAATTTAGTGTCCACACAGGGTTGATGTGTGCTCTGGGGTCCCAGGGACGCACAAATGGCAGCAGGTTCTCCAGCGCTGCCTTCTATTTATTTTGTTCTAGACATGAATAAATGTTTTTTTTGTTTAAGTTCATACTTGACTATGTGTTTTTATAATAATTATTTATTTCCCTTTGGAGTAAGCAGATACATTTGAACACAAAAAATAAAAGGGACAGATAACACAACAAAATATCATTAAAGGTGTTCTTTAAAAAAAATAGGGGATAAACTTGACACAACAAAATGTTAAAAAATAATTTGGAGATCACTATCAAAACATAGACAAATTAAAATTAACATCTGTCTAAAAAATTTCAAACATTAAAATATTCAGAAGATCTTGCACGATATAATACAGCTAAATCTTCTTAAGAGCAGCATGAAAAAGGTTTAAAATAGATAGTCAGAACTCTGTGTGAATATCAGCAGAAAAACAAGTTCATTAGTTTTCATTATTGTAACATTCTAAAGAAGATTTAAATGCACAACATTTAAACGATGCAATAATTTACAGCGGGACGAATGTGCTATCTCCACTACGAAGGCTTGTTTTACCAGAAGATGCGCTCCCGTCTCATACTTGATTCTGAGCATGCGTGCTTTTTGAAGAGTCGTAAAAGCATACACACAAACCATTTTCTCGTCGCAAAACAGGCCGACAAGAAACACGATGAGAAAATCTAGAATCCGGACGAGAAAATAGAGAGCAGGTTCTCTATTTTTCTCGTTGAGATTCACGGCAGTTTTCTCGTTGTAAAACTATACACACGAACGGTTTTCTCGACAATAAAGCTCTCTCGGCACTTTTCTTGTCGGTTTTGGACGAGAAACTCGGTCGTGTGTACGAGGCTTTAGTGCTCATAATTGTACACACTATAGAGGGATATGCTTTGCTCATATTTCATGTCTGAGATTTACAACCACTTAAAAAACAAACAAAAAAAAGACAAGAATATGACTAGCAAACTTTAATATGACTATTTGAATTTTTTTGGGACCTTCACAATTTCAAAGATTTCTGAATATCAGAAACATTTTTTTCAGCACCAGTCAGTTCATATTTATCAACAGTGCTGTTGATTACTGACAATTTATTTTCTTCTCTACTCTACTCATTCAGCATAGGACGGAACAGAATTCTCTTAACAACAGGTATACTTAAAGGGGTTGTAAAGGTTTGTTTTTTATTTTCTAAATAGGTTCCTTTAAACTAGTGCATTGTTGGTTCACTTACCTTTTCCTTAGATTTCCCTTCTAAATGTTTGTTTTCTTTGTTTTCTTTGTCTGAATTTCTCACTTCCTGTCCCTCCTCAGTAAGCTGATCAGTAAGCTGTTCTGGCTGACTAAACACGGCTCGGATGATGGTGTGAAGTTTACTGAATAGAAACAGGAAGTGAGAAATTCAGACAAAGAAAAAAAACATTTAGAAGGGAAATCGAAGGAAAAGGTAAGTGAACCAACAATGCACTAGGCTTAAAGGAACCTATTTAGAAAAAACAAACAAACGAACCTTTACAACCCCTTTAAGGCAAGAGAAATAGGCTGCTAATACTTCTGAATCCAGCTTCCTGGCTGTGAATGCACATTGAGATAGAAGAAAATAGAAGAAAGTTAGCACTAGTCACATTCAAGTTTTGAAGGTATTATTAGAATCAGTAGGCAAACATTGCCAGTTTTCCATAGAAGACATTCTATGGAAAACCACAGATTTTGCCAACTGATTCTAACGTAATCTCCAAAGCTTGTGTAGCGGTAACCCCGTAGGAGCTGCTGGTTTAGTTTTGGGTCTGCACGTTACCTCACTGTTCCAAATGTTCGACTCCAGGGGTTCTCCTTGAAGAGTTTTCTGGAAGAAATGTCTGCACCGAAACAAAGTCTCTTTCAAGGGTTTTATTGGAATAAACGTTCCAACAGAGGGGTAGAGGAATGGGGAGGACTCGGGTATCTTACTTGTCAATCACGGAAATCTCCTAGGTCCAGAGGAGCAACCGTCTCCACGCTGGACTCGGCAACCACCGGATAGGCCCACTCTCACCAGCCTAGCAACCGGTGCGAAGCTCAATCAAAGATAGTCTCTGCCACAGACTAGGTATTGGAATTTGTTCAATAGTCTCTGCCACAGATTTGTATAAACCCTCACTGGGATAGCTCTCTCAGAAATAACACAACTCTCAGTGCCAGGATCTTTCAGCCGCTCCGGCAGCACTGTAAGGTAGACTTTTAGGATCCGGGAACATCCTCCAATTGAGTCCTCGATTACTCGATCCCTTCCATCAGGCAAGGCGACACAGGATCTCCCTGGATCGGTAGGCCCCAGTAACTCCTGTGCCTACGTCTCAGTTGCGAGGCCTCGGGCCAAGGTGGCCCCGAGGCGGGAACTGCCAACACATCCCTGAGGCCAGGAGGGCCCTCACGTGAGGATCGGAAACGAACCCCGAAAAATGGCGTCCGCCCCTTAAGTACCCTCTCCCAGCATGCACAGCGGTTTCACCACTTCTCCTGCGCTACTTCTGGGAAAGAGGCACCCAATATGTCCAGCCTGTTGCCTTTCCAACCCTGACCAGCGGTGACAGCGACACCTACCGCTGGGGGGGGGGGAAATTACGCAACCAGCTAAACTGAAACGGCGCTACAATTTAAATAAATATCTCTGGGCCAAACTAATGCCCAGACAACTATAATTTCAACATATAGCGCCCACTCATTGGGAGCAGAGCGCTACACTTGTTTGTGGCTAGTGCAAACTTTCTCCTATTTGTAATGTAGGTTCATTGAACTTCTACAATACCCGGCTTTGTATAATCACTATCATTTCCTTACCCTGCTGCTCCATTTGGTCATAGAAAAAGAGGAATCGATACGTAAGTCATAATTTGGGGTTTACCGATCTCAACAGAAGCCAACACAAGCACTGCCATATTGGAGGAAGGAGAAATAGTCAAATGCTCCTCACACCCAGCAGTACATGGTGTTTCTCTTCATCCTTGCTAGTTGAATGGAACAAAGAGTGACGAAAAGATGAGGATGTAAAGGCAGGAAGGGTGGCAGGTAAAGTGTAACGAACAGTGTCGACTCGGGTGGGGGCAATCAACCAACCCCCCCACCCACGCGCCAGCGGACTCATCCAGCGACACACGCCCCCTGCACTCGTGGCCAGCGGCATGGACGCACACAGCCACCCGGTCAGTGGAGAGGACTGATCCAGGAGGACCCTAATGCTAACCCCGGCTATCGCCAATCACTCATCCAGCACCCCCGCCCGCTGTCTGCCCGGAACATACCCCGTCTTAGTGACGGGACAGGCTGCGGGTGAATGGCAACAAGATGTGTCCCGAGAGTGCTCTGTTTCCTCTCATAGAGACTCCATCTCTTCTCTCCTCCTTGCAAGGCGTCCAATAGGATCGCCTGCACTGTCAGCCAATCGGGTGACGGGTACCAGACCCACTTTCCGATTGGCCTGGGAGGAGGATCAGTGTTGCAACAGCAAATATTCATTCGCTGTTGTACCACACCTGGGTGGGCTCAGGAAGCATGCTCTGCGACCCCACACTATTTTGAAGCCTATTAGAGCCTATGGCTCTAATAAGATGCTTCAAAAACCCTGGCCACTGTAATTCATGTGCCCGGTGACCCGAAAGGGGCCAGACACATGAATAGGGGGCAGCCATGGTGGCCGAGCGCCCCTAATGTATGGGCCGCCACTGGTAAGTAAAGGCAAATTGTCACCAGAACAGCAACAGAGGGGAAGTCTTCTCATGGGGACACCAGTTTTGGTGACTCTAGTGTTAAAGAAGTTGTAAAGCCTGCTTGGTTATTTTTACCTACAGGTAAGCCTATATAAAGGCTTACCTGTAGGTAAAATGAATATCTACTAAACATGCACCATTTAGGAGATATTCCCCCTGCATGCAGCCGCTGACATCAGCGGTGCATGCGCTCTGAAGGTCCGGCATACCGTGCCGAACCTTCAGAGCTTCTTGCCAAAACCGAGGGCTCCCACACGCATGTGCAGGAGTGATGTCATCGCGGCTCTGACCCGAGTCTGCGAACCCTGAATAGAGGCCAGGGGAACATGCCAGCCTTCTCAGCGGTGAAAGGCTTTGTTCAAAGGTATTTCATATTGTGCTATTATGCCGCATACTAGCACATTATACCATTGTCTTGCAGGGTTTTTTTTTGTTTGTTTGTTTTTTTCAGTGGTTTCCTACCGCTTTAACCATGGATTCCCTCTCTTTGTAGGAATTTCTTTTCACCTGTTTTGGCTATGGAACAGGAAGTGAAGAAAAATCTCCCAAATGAGATACAGATGAGACAATTTTGAAAAAAAAAACACATCCAATAAAAAAAAAATATTTAAACGTATATTCCTGTATTTTCTGTATAATAGAATTGTATTCTGAAATTCTGTTAGATATATGTTATTACTTGTTATTTAAAAAAAAAATTTGAACGATAATTTTTTTTTTTTTTTAAATCTAATTTCTTCATCAATTTAGGCCAATATGTATTCTGCTATATATTATTGGTAATAAAATCCCAAAAAGCGTATATTGATTGGTTTACACAAAAGTTATACTGTCTACAAACTATGGGATATTTGTATTTATTTATTTATTTTACTAGTAATGGCAGTGATCAGCGACTTATAGTGGGACTGCGATATTGCAGCGGACAGTCAGACACTAACTGACACTTTTGACACTTTTTGAGGGCCAGAGACACTAATACAGTGATCAGTGCTAAAAAATATGCGCTGTCAATGTTCTAATGACACCGGCTGGGAAGGGGTTAACATCAGGGGTGATCAAAGGGTTAACCGTGTGCCTATCTAGTGATTTTGTGTATCGTGGGGAGGTGCTTTTACTAGTGGAAGGCAAGGATCCATGTCCCTGCTTTGCAGGAACACAGGACCCATGCCTTCCCTATTGATAGAACGGCGATCTTGTTTACATAGGCAGACCCCCGTTCTCCCTCAGCACTAAAGGATCGGTGGGTTCCAGTACATGGGACCCGCTGATCAGCTCCCGCTGAATGCATTAAAGAGGAAGTAAACCCCGATGGGTTTTACTTCCTCTTTGTTTCCCTGCAATGGTAAAGCATAATGGGCATGCGCGCAGGAGCCGCCAGTCACGGCATGACCTTTAGTGGAAACGGCACGCCGTAACTCTTCTAAAGTGCGCATGCGCCGACTACATTGGCGCATGCGCAGAAGAAATCCTCGTACGGGCATTTGTAAATAGGAGATTTTTACAGCACCTACAGGTAAGCCTAATCGAGGCTTACATGTAGGTGAAAGTGTGTTGTATAGGTTTACAACCACTTTAAGGTAAAACATGTTAAGGTGGTTGTAAACCCTTACATATACCCAGTGAAGTGAATGGCCTCAGGGGATACAGAGAGATGAAACAAAACCTCCTACATAAGTTGTACATGTTTACTGCAGTCTTCTCTTCTCTACATCCTTCAAAGTCCAGACTTTGTAAAGCTTGTCTGAGCGTTCAGAATAAAAGGGGGCATAGCTCAGTAAGGAGAGTTCTGACTGCTGATTGGAAGGAAGGGACACACACCCCTTCACACAGCACACAGCTGAGGCTGTTAATCAGCTGGAGCTCCCTACCCATCACCTTTTTTTCTCTTGGTGTCAGGAAAACTTGTAAGAAGTAATTCATGCAGATAGCAGAGGAATGAAGCAGCAGACAGAAATGACACTTAGTGCTCTAAATTGAGACAACTACACACTGTAGAGTGATATGTTTTGTTCATATTTCATGTCTGAGGTTTACAACTACTTCAAATAAAGCCTAAAAAAAAAAGGACAAGAGTATGACTGGCAAACTTCATTACACGATTCATTATAACTACTAGATGCTGAGAATTCACACCAAGATCTGGAGGACCAGTATCTCAAGCAAATGGGAGTGATTTGGAATTTATTGGGACCTCAGTACACACTATACAAGGATTTGCTATGTTAATTTTTCCAGTTTACAACCACTTTAGGCTTTATAACCACTTTATTTTATTTATCAGAGGTACTTATATAGCGCCATTAAAGGGGTTGTAAAGGTACATGTTTTTTTCACTTAATGCATTCGACAATTAGCGGCCCCACAGCCCCCCCCCCCCGTTTTACTTACCTGCGCCCTGGAAAGTCCTGTGTCGGTCGATCGTTGCCCGGGCTTCTCGGCTCTTCATTGGATAGATTGATAGCAGCGCAGCCATTGGCTCACACTGCTGTCAATCGAATCCAATGACACAGCGGATCAGGGGGCGGGGCCGAGTCATACACTCGGCGGCTATGGCCACCGACTGTATCACACGGGGGCACGCCCGCAAGGTTACCCCCTCGGGAGTGAGCTTCCCAGAGGGGGTTAGCTCATGCGGGGAGGTGCCGCGAGAGCCACGGTGGGACCCCAGAACAGGACGATCGGGGCCACTCTGTGCAAAACGCGCTGCACAGTGGAGGTAAGTACAACATGTTTGTTATTTTTTTTTTAAATGAAGCTTTAGTACCACTTTAATTTACGCAGCGCTCCACATTAATATTGCAAATTCACACCAGTCTCTATTCTCAAGGAGCTTACAGTTTAAGGTCCCTAACTCACATTCATACATGCACATACTAGGGCCAATTTTTACAGTCCCTAGTATGTGTCCAAGATCCAATTAACCTATTAGCATGTCTTTGGCATGTGAGAGGAAACCGGATTACCTGGAGGAAACCCACGTAAGCACAGGGACATAAAAACTCCAGGCAGTTAGTGTCGTGATTAAGATTCCAACCGGCGCCCCTAGTGCTGAAGTGCTGACCACTTAGCCACTGTGCTGCCCTTTAACCACTGGCCGACAACCTTCCACATATATACTGCGGCTCGCTGCTCAGCTGAGAAAACTGGTGTACATGTACGTCGGTCTGTGCATGTGGTACTGCATGCTCCTCGGGATCTGCCTATGTAAACAAGGTGGATCGCTGCTCTGACAGTGGAGGAGAGAGAGATCCTAGTGATCAGGAACAGCGATCTCTCTCTACTCCCAGTCAGTTAGAAGCACCTCCCTAAGGAACACTTAATCCCTTGATTGCCCCCTAGTGTTAACCCCTTCCCTGCCAGTGACATTTTGTCAGAGAAACATATTATAAAGAAACATATTATACTTTGAACAGTAGATGGCAGCAAAGTTGACAGTGGGAAGCTGTCAGGAAAACGCTCAGCTGCATAGTGCACACACCACATGACTTCCTGGCTGCCTCTAAAATCTGAGCAAGAACTTAGGGGAATTGCTGGTTTGTCTTTAGCTTCCTGTTTACCTGTGACTTGTTCCTGTGTTCTATTACCTGCTGTGACCCGGATTTCCTCTGACTGCTGATCTTCTCCTGGCCCTGACCTCGGCCTGTGCTACGGACTCCACTTGTCTCTTGTGTTTGACCCCCAGCCTGTGACCCGGACTCTGCCTCTTGTCTCCTTGCCTTGACCTTTTGCCTGTGACCTGGACTTGCCTGGTGTGTTCCCAACACAGTACCTCCGTCTGTGTTTGAACTATCTTACCTGCCTGTGCTTGACCCTCAGCCTGGTTCTGGACTCTCTGATCAAGTTCTTCCAGCAAACCACGCACCTGCCAGTTTGACACAGCTGCTCGACCACTTGGAAGACCCTGATACAAGTCTACTTGCACCTGCTGGGTAGCCTGTGCCTCTTTGTGCCATTCCTCCCCTGTCTCTCCTCCAAGGGTCGAAGTGCGCTTAGTCGCAAGGGTGAACCGCTCTCGGCATCTCGGCCTCGGTAAGTACTAGTCTGCCCGCGATACATTTATACATTGATCAGTGCATTTTTATAGCACTGATCACAGTATTTGTGTCACTGGTCACTAAAAAGTGTCACTTAGGGTCAGATTTGTCCACTGCAATGTCGCAGTCCCGCTAAAAATCACTGATCCCCATTACTAGTAAAAACAATGACAAAAAATAAAGTCCCCAAATATTTCCCCACTAACCACTTAGCCATGGTGCTGCCTTTTAATGAGTAATCTATGACTTAAGCCCTGTACACACAATCGGATATCCTATGGATTCTAATCCGATGTTTTTTTCCATCGGAAATCCAATGAAACTGTCTTCCATCAGTCTTGCCCACACACCATCAGTCAAAAAACCAACCGTTTCAAACGCGGTGACGTAAAACACTCCGATGAGCCGAGAAAAATTAAGTTCAATGCTTCTGAGCATGCGTCGACTTGATTCTGAGAATGCGTGGGTTTTTTATCCGATGGAGTTCCCCATAGACGATAGTAATTTGCTATCGGTTTTTTAACCATCGGATAAATTTAAAACACGTTCTATTTTTAAACACCGATGGAAAAAAGACCGATGGGGCCCATACACGATCGGTTTGTCCATCGGACTGTTTTCATCGGTAAAACCTATCGTGTGTACACGGCTTAAGCTCCTTGATGAGTAAAACGTGCTGGGATTTGTACCTTGAACGGATGAATAAATGGATATAAGGCGTGGTATACTGAAATACATTTTATAATTGTATATTATATGTACCGGTAGGTAAAGGCTTACAGATGAATTCATGATTAAGATTTCAGAGAATTAAAAGCAATGGCGTGGCCTTTGGATCATCTATTGGATACTCGGTGAGGTCGTATGACTGAGATGTTGTCAGGAGGACATCAAATCTAAATCTGCTGCTGTCTGTAGTGTATTATAAATAAATAAACATTTTAAAGAAGAAAATAAATTCTTGCAGGGATTGAAGCATGATCCCCGAGGAATGCTTTGACAAATGGATGACAGAAGTATCTGAAAAGAGGCAGAATAAACTGCTTGTTTCAAGGAAGACAAAACTCTGCAGCTTTCACAGACAGATACCTTCTTTTCTGAGATTTCTGTACTGCCTGCAGTTATAGCACTTCCCGATGTCACTGCTATAAATCTCTGCAGCTTCAGTCGTAGAGTTTACCTAAATAAAGAGCTTTTTCAGAGCTAATAGCTGACCTTCCAGTGTTGTATGAATGTCGCAAAGTAATTGCATTGCATTTTACCTTTGTGAGCTAAGTCTACGGTGGATGTTAAATGACATTCATTGTAAAACTGCAAAATCAAATATATATGCATATTCGGAACTGAGCAGACATTATATTTATTTATGAATCACTTTAGATGTTACAGCTAGTTGCTAGCATTTTAAAATACTTTTCAGGAAACATTTACTGCTAAGCTTGTAATTCTTAGCCAGATGTGTTTCATAGACATGTGCACAATAAAAAAAAATTGTTTTGTTTTGTTAGTTTCGTCTTGTTTCCGTAGACTCGTAAAGATTCGTAATTTCGTAAGACGCGAGTTTTCATATTCGTACTCGTTCGTACTTTCGTAACAGTTTAATTTTCGTTGATACTGAATGATTCGTAATTCTGTTTAATTTATTTTCGTTGATTCGAAATTCGTAATTTTGTTAGATAATAATTTTCGTTTATTCGGTACACTACTCGTAATTTAGTAATTGTTGTTACTTATGTGAGATTGCCTTTTACGTTGATTCGTAACATTGTTTTGTTTTTGTTGATTCGTGTCTACTACCATGCTTTGAATGGATTCGTACTTTCGTAAATACATTGCGGTCATTCGCAATCTCGTATTTCAGTTTCTTTTTCAACACGCGGCTTCTAATAAGTCCTGTACTTACTCCCAGTCCACTCCCTCAGTCACGAGACCTGACTCAGTCTCCTCCTCAACTGAAATTAAAAAGATTCAGGAATGCATTGTGACTCAGACACAAAAGAGATAAGCTGATTGGCTAAGATATTATGTAAGATACGTCACTCACTACACTGCCCATTCGAAAGAACGATTAGAGAACACAAAATTACGAACAGACAAAGAAACGAATTTACGAACACACAAATGAAATACGAACATACGAAATTACGAACAGACAAAAGGATTGAAAATACGGAATGCAAATCATTCGTTATAGTTGTCATTTTCGTTCTTTTACTGTTTCGGTGTTTTGTATTTTAGTCCAATCGTAAGTTCGTATTTTCGAGCGTTCGTTCTTTTGCTTATTCGTAATTACGTAATTTTTGTATTTTGGTTCTTTCAGCTATTCGGATGTTCGAATTGGTCCGAATGTACGAATACTAACAAATTTGTACGAAAATCCATTTGTTACGAAACGAATTGCACATGTCTAGTGTTTCATATGATCTTAGGAGACCACTACCGTTTACTATGTTCTGCATTATAACGTGTCCCTGAAATACGTTTAGGAAATACGTTTTTACCTTTAAACGCTAGTTTTTCAATCCATGTTACCTCAAACATCTACAGAAAACAAAAGAATAATAAAATGATAAAAAAATTACCATTGTAGTTGGGTTTAGCTGGCCCTTGGTTTTCCTACAACTGTCTTGGACTTTGAGGGATCCTTTCTCCCAATTTAAGTGTGACATCCTAAGCTAGGATTGGTTTAGAATATGCATTTTTACATTTATAACACCCATTTTCAATTAATGTCAACTAAACGACTACAGAAAATAAAATAATGATAATAATGTTAAAATCTCCCCACCCAAAAAGTACTGTATATACTCGAGTATAAGCCGACCCGAATATAAGCCGAGGCACCTAATTTTACCACAAAAAACTGGGAAAACGTATTGA
Organism: Rana muscosa; assembly: GCA_029206835.1. Taxonomy (NCBI): domain Eukaryota; kingdom Metazoa; phylum Chordata; class Amphibia; order Anura; family Ranidae; genus Rana; species Rana muscosa. The sequence continues at coordinate 457,260,516 of CM055118.1, forward strand.
CTCGAGTATAAGCCTAGGGTGTCCATCTGCATGCCTCACTGTGCCTCACTTTGCCTCACTGTGTCCATGTGCATGCCTCACTGTGTTCATACCTCACTGTGCCCATGCCTCACTGTGTCCACGACTAGACTGACATTTAACATGGGAGTCTATGGAAGGGGTGCCCGGCTTTGAAAAATCAGTGCTTCCCGGCCGTAGGTCCCCCAGACAAAAAACTTTGCACACTTATAGAGGAGAAATGGGGCTACATGTGTGCCAAGTTTGGCCGGTACCGGGTCCCCAAAGTCCAGGAGATCAGGCACAAAAAGGTGACTGGAGTATAAGCCGAGGGGGGCATTTTCAGCACAAAAAATGTGCTGAAAAACTCGGCTGCCAAGTTTCGGGTCCAGGGGACCTCTGACCGGCCAGTAACGGGTCCCCAAAGGCACAGAGAAATGACCGTTTAACATGGGAGTCTATGGAAGGGGTGCCCGGCTTTGAAAAATCGGTGCTCCCCGGCCGTATGTCCCCCGGACAACAAACTTTGCACACTTGTAGAGGAACAGTGAGGCTACATGTGTGCGGGAGATCAGGCGCAAAAAGGTGACTCGAGTATAAGCCGAGGGGGGCATTTTCAGCACAAAAAAATGTGCTGAAAAACTCGGCTTATACTCGAGTATATACGGTAGTTAGATTTGGCTGGCCCTGGGTTTTCCTACAGCTCTTATGGGCTTTGAGGGACCTTTTCTTCCAATTTAGGTGTGACAACCTAAGCAAGGATTGGTTTAGAAAACGGAAAATTGTATCATACTTACCAGTAATTTTCCTTTCCTGGTGCCTATCCATGGCAGCATACCTGTGACAGAGCTCCGCCTCGACTCCTCCTTCAGGACTAGTGAATAGCATTAATTAAAGGCATAGTCCCTCCCCCAACATTCTCTGTAATATAGAATACCGAGGGTGGGAGCGTATGCTGCCATGGATAGGCACCAGGAAAGGAAAATTACTGGTAAGTATGATACAATTTTCTGTTTTCCTGGTGCCTCCATGGCAGCATACCTGTGATAAATAACTAGCTGACATGGGTGGGATAATGCTTGACAATAAATGTTTAATTAGAAAAGGACATAGCAGCCTGAACTGCCCTTCTTTCGAACTCAACAGTCGTGAGCGCTCCTGGATCAATATGGTAGTGTCTGAGGAACGTATGGTGAGAAGACCAGGTGGCTCCCTGCACACCGTCTCCAACGAAACATTAGCCCTTGCTGCCCAGGAGGCTGAGACTGCCCTTGTAAAATGAGCATTCACTCGGGATGGAGGCTCCATATTCTTCACCCTGTAGGCCTTCTGGATTAGCTTTACAACTCAAGATGCCAGAGTTCTGATGGAAGCTTCTTTGCCCCTGTATTTACCGAACGGTATGATGAAAAGTCTCTCAGAATTTCTGAAGGGGCCGGCGGCTTCTAGGTAGGCCCTGAGCATTCTGGATACGTCCAGCTCGTGACAAGACTCTGAATCCGTGTCTGTAAACACTGGTAGTGCCCAGGATTCCAACAGGTGTCTTGGAGTGGCGACCTTTGGTGTGAACCCCCGAAGGGGGCGAAGTTAAACTTTGTCAGGGAAGAAGGAGATGTGGTCGTCACCTATCCCTAAAGAGTGAAGTTCCCAGATCCTTCTGCCAGATGTAATGGCTAGCAGAAAAGCTGTCTTTAGTGTCAGGTTCCATATTGTCACTTGTTCCACTGGAGCAAAGGGATGGTCAGATAGAACTTCAAGGACCAGGGACCCCATTTAGGAAATGATCGTCTGACAGGTGGGCAATTTTTCAATACACCTCTGAGGAAAGTGACTACTAAAGGATCCTCCGCCCATCTCTTATTTGTTGCGGCAGAGATTGCTGCTACCTGCACTTTGAGGGAGCTCAGACCAAGTCCCAGATCAAGTCCTGTCTGAAGGAATCCTAGAGCATGAGATGTAGAGGGAAGGATTGGATCAAATCCATTTCCAGAAGCAAATGACAAGAACTTGTCCCATATTCTTGAATATATGGCATTAGTTGCAGGCTTCCTGGCTTTTAGAAGGGTTGATATGACTCCTGGGGAACACCCTAGGGACTCGAACCTTCGCCTCTCAACCTCCAGATTTGAAGATTCAACTTCTGAGGATTTGGATGAACTAGACTGCCCTGCGACAGAAGTTGAGGGAAAGGAGGGATCTTGATTGGAGAGCCCACACTGAGGCGCATGGCTAGAGGAAACCAGGGTCTCTTCGGCCAATACGGAAGTACTGCCACCACCTGGACTGACTCCCTGAGGAGCCTCAGGAGGAATTTGAATATTAATGGCCTCGGAGGAAAGGCATATGCCGTGGTGAACCTCCAGGGGCATGACAGGGCATCCACTGCCTCGGCTTGTGGATGCGGCAGCCGAGAGAAGAATCTGTCCAGCTTGGCGTTCTTCGGGGAGGCAAACAGGTCTACCTGAGGGGGATCCCGTATGTTGGAAATCTGAAGGAAGACGTGGGGGTGGAGATCCCACTCGTTGTTGTCTGCTTCCATGTTCAACCTGCCCGGCAGATACACCGCTCTGAGGTCCAGGAGGTTCTTCTCTGCCCAGAGCATGATCGGCTTTACCTCCTTAAGGAGTGACCTGCTGTGAGTGCCTCCCTGCCTCTGCAAATAAGAGACAGCTGCCCTCTTGTCTAGGCGTAGAAGTATTCTCTGGCCTCTGATTTGGGATGCCAAAGAGGTCAGTGCCAAGAAGGCTGCCCTCATCTCCAAGATGTTGGATACCACTCCCCGGGTGGAACAAGACCATCTCCCCTGTGTTCTGGTTTCCCCGCAATGTGCTCCCCAGCCCTGCCCGCTTGCATTGGACGTAATTGTGATCCAAGGAAGGGAGCCCAGGTGACGAGGCTTGGAGAGGTTTTCCGGAACTGTCCACCAGTGAAGACTCCTGCGCATTTTTCCCATCAGCAGGATCGTCTGAGATAGTCGTTGTTTCTTCCACTGCGCCAAGAAACCAGTCTGGAAATACCTCAAGTGCCAATGGGCCCAAGGAACCATGGGTATACAGAAAGACATTGTGCTGATGAGGCTCAGGCATTGTGAAGCCGTCAGATACGGGCTCCGGATGACTTTGATCATTCTCTGAATGACAATCCTTGCCTTCGGCGGTGGTAATGACACTGTCCCCTCCTGAGTGTCGAACATTGCGCCCAGGTAGATCATCTGCTATGTTGGCATTAGTTGACTCTTGTCGGAATTCACCAGCCACCCTAGATTCTTTTAGGGTTTGTAGAAGAATTTCCCGGTGACGTACCAACTGATCCGGATTGCTTGCTAGGAGGAGGATATCGTCCAAGTAGTGATATATCCTCAAGCCCCTCTCCCGCAGGGGAACCAAAGCAGATACTAGTATCTTGGTGAATACCCTGGGAGAGGTGCACAGACCGAAAGGCAGGGCTTGAAACTGTAGGTGGGTCCGTCCCACTGCAAATCTCAGATATTTTTGAAATGCAGGTAGAATTGGAACATGTAGGTACGCATCCTGTAGATCGACCGAAATCATCCAATCTGTTGGCTGGACTGCCTGAATAATCGTCTGCAGGGACTCCATTTTGAAGCTTTCGGGGCGGATATACTGGTTGAGCCTCTTTAGGTCTATCACAGGCCTCCACCCACCTGTCCTCTTTGGGACCAGAAATAGGGTGGAGTAGAAGCCTGCGAATCGCTCTGCCAAGGGAACAGGAACAGCCGCCCCCTGAAGTTGGAGTGACGTTAGGAAGTTTTTTAGAGCTTGAACCTTCAGTGAAGAGGATGGAATCTCTGTTCCTTTGAAAGAATTTCGAGGTGGGGTGAGAGAAATTCCAAAAGTGCCCCCATTGAATTGTTGACAGAACCCAGGGGTTGTGGCAGCGGGTAGCCCAGACTGGGACAAAAAACTTTAGCCTGGCTCCCACCAGGAGTGCCTGGGTTACTCTGGTTACTCTGGCGTCAAAAAGACTGCTTCTGCTCCTGTGGAGCCAGAAGGGCTGAATCTTTGCATCCTTCTGTCCTGTGGAAGCATACCAGACTTCCCTCCTGACAGCCTGGAGATAGCTTTATCCATTTTGTCTCCAAATAGTGCTTTCCTATCAAATGGGTTTTTGCACCAATTTTGTTTGGAGGATAAGTCAGCCGTCCAGGGTTTCAGCCACAAGGCCCTCTTCGCCATCACTGAATGCAACATGGATCTTGCCGAGCACCTGATCGTGTCAATGACCGCTACCCCGACAAAGTCCACCGACAATCTAAGCTCTTCCAAGGCCTTAATTATATCCTTCATGGGGACATCCTGAAGCAAAGCCGTCTCAATATTATCTGTCCAAGATCTTATGGCATTTGATACTGATGTGAGGGCAATACCTGGCTTACACGCTGCTCCCGCGGTTAAGTAGCTCCTCTTCAGCTCCAGGTCGATTCGCCTGTCTAGGTCTTTGAAGGAAGCGGAATCCTCCATTGGCAAAGTTATATTTTTTGCGAGTCGCACCACCGACGCATCTACCGCTGGCATGGAGTCTAGTGACTGCGTTCCCAACTCTGGTAAGGGGTATAGTTTATTAAACCGGCCCAATGAAAGTTTTTTATCAGTCCTTGACCATTCATTCTGAATGACTTGACTAATCTCGCCCATCAACGGCAAGAGAACCTGCTTCCTTTTGAGGAATGGGAAGTAGATCATAGACTCTGTCTCTCAGCTCTCCTCCTCTGTCTCTCAGCTCCCCCCCTGTCTCTTAGACCCCTGCACTGTCTCTCAGACCCCTCCACTGTCTCTCAGCTCCCCTCCACTGTCTCTCAGCTCCCCTCCACTGTCTCTCAGCTTCCCCCTCTGTCTCTCAGCTTTCCCCTCTGTCTCTCAGCTTCCCCCTCTGTCTCTCAGCTCCCCCTCTGTATTTCAGCTCCTCCTCTGTCTCTCAGCTCCCTCCCATTGTCTCTCAGCTCCCTCCCATTGTCTCTCAGCTTCCCCCTCTGTCTCTCAGACCCCTCCTCTGTCTCTCAGACCCCTCCTCTGTCTCTCAGACCCCTCCTCTGTCTCTCAGCCATTCATTTCAATGGGCAGGAGCGGTGTGTGCACCGCTCCTCCACCGCCCCAAAGATGCTGCTTGGAGGACTTTCACACTGGGATTGCAGCGGAGGCGTTTTTCAGGGGCTTTACAGGCGCTATTTTTAGCCCAAAAGCGCCTGAAAAATGCCTCAGTGTGTAAGGGGTCCTACACTCACTCCCTCTCTTTTACACTCACTCCCTCTCTCTTACACTCACCCCCCTCTCTCACCCACCCCCTCTCATCCCCTTTCCCTCACCCACCCCCTCTCATCCCCTCTCATCCCCTTTCCCTCAACCCTTCCTCTCTCTCTCTCGTTCCCCTCTCGCTCACCCTCTCATGATATACAATGATGGATGTAGGGGCCTTTTAGTGGGTGTGATTTTTTTGGGGGGTGGGGGGCAGCATTTTATTGAATTAAAGTGGGCCGGTCTGGATGAAGTCCAGGGCCAAATTTTGGTCCCAGTCCAGCCCTGTCTACATCCATTCAAAAAGCTGATTTAGAAAGCTTGTCTGAGAGTTCAGAAAAAAGGGGACGGAGAGCTGAAGTTACACTCTGCAGAGCTAAGTGAGTGGAGCCCAGAGAGCTGATTGGTGGGAAGAGACACACGCTCGCCATATAGCACACAGGAACAGAGCTGAGGCTGTTAATCAGCTGGAGATCCCTCTCCTGTCACCTTTTTTTCTCTTGGTGTCAGGAAAACTTGTCAGAAGTGATTCATGCTAATAGCAGAGGAATGAAGTAGCAGACAAAAATTACAGTTAGTGCTCTTTATTGAGACAAACACACACTATAGAGGGATATGCTTTCATATTTCATGTCTGAAGTTTAACTTTAAAACACGCATTTTCAATCCACGTCAACTCAAACGATGACAGAAAACAAAATAACGCTAACAATCAAACCACCCAAAAAGATTTTAACATTGTAGTTGGGTTTGGCTGGCCCTTGGTTTTCCTACAGCTCTCTTGGGCTCTGAGGAACACTTTCTCCCAATTTACATTTGACGACCTAAGCTAGGATTGGTTTAGAAAATATGTTTTTAAATTTAAAATACCCATTTACAATCAATGTCAACTCAAACAGACAACAAAATAATGATAAAGATGTTAAGATCCAAACCCCCAAAAATATGTTATCATTGTAGTTAGGTTTGGCTGGCCCTTGGTTATCCTACAGCTTTCTAGGACTTTGAAGGACCTTTCTCCAAAACAAAATTAATACTCCATATGTTCTATAAAGATTGCACTAGACTGTTCAGCAGGGAGAAATGTTTTATCATTGATCCTCCAATGGATTACTCTTTAAAATAAGAGTAGAAATTGCACCAACTCATGGCCAGGAAATAAGGTAAGTTCTACTTTCTTTTTTATCCCCTAGGCTTAAACAGCATTAGATACTGAATATAAGAGAATTAGTTATTGAATGCCATTTTTGTAAGTTGACTTGAGTGCAGCTTTAAAATATATGTTGTAGAAACCAGTGTCAGTAGGAGAAAGAGCAACAGCAGAGCAACAGCAGTACACTATTTTTTTTTTCTTTTTTTTTTTAAATTGTACTTTTTATTGAAGTTTTTCATGTATACAAAAACAGGTATGGAAAATAGTCAAGATTTGGAAAAAGCATGCAACTCATATTGCGCCCTGGTTCACACTGGTGCGATTTGACATGCGATTTGACATGTCAAATCGCATGTCAAATCGGCGATATTTGCCGCAAATTGCGGGCAATGGCACCGTCCTAATCGGTGCGACGCTGCATCTGCGGCACTGCACTGATTTCAAAAAGTAGTTTCTGTACTACTTTTTGCGATTTCGGGCCGCGATTTACATTGACATCTGTGCAGAAACCTGCACAAATGTCCCTGTAATCGCGGCCAAAATCGGGACTGACAGGCAGGAGTGAAATCGTGCGAGTTCAGCTGAACTCGCACGGCTTCACTCCCGCAGCGCCAGTGTGAACCTGGGCTAAAGGTGTAACAATAAAGTCACAATGCTGCCAACATAATACTAATATGGGATATTAGCCTTATAAGTCAAAGGGAACTGAGCGAGTGAACAAGAACCCAGTGAGTGGGCGAAACAAAACAATATATTTTATATCAGATGCAAGCAAGATGTTACTCATTGGTCTGGTGACAGTGAGATTCCCAGGGCGCCCAACCAGAAATCGAAGGCACCCTGCAGGCGTCTCACCTAGTAATAAAAGAAAACAAAAAGAGAGAAAAAAAAAAAAACAATAAAGAGAAAAAGGGGTTGGGGGGACGGGGGGAAAAAGCACCATGGAATCATTAAGGGGAGCTGTTAACAAACCTCAGTAGTCCAACGTTGGGATAAATGGTCAAGGAAGAATCCCACCACCGGAAGTTAGGGAAGTGACACCAGGGTTAAGTTCTAAATGGTCCCATACATCCCACATTTTCAAAAATTGAGGAAGAGTGTCATGTACTATTGCAGTGAGGTGTTCCATTCTACAGATCTGTTCCAATATTTGGAGGGCCTGTGGAAGTGTGGGTGGGGAAGGGGACAGCCACCTTAAAGTGGTTGTAAACCCACTTTATAAACAAAGACCTACAGGTAAGCCTAGATTAAGGCTTACCTGTAGGTGCATGAAATATCTCCTTAACCTACACAGTTAAGGAGATATTTGCATTTAAAAGCGGCGACGCTGACGTCACGCGCATGCGCATGGGGTTAACCCCATTCACAAATTCGGCTAGGTCGCAACATTCGATGACGTAGCCGAATTCGACGGCTCACGCGCGCATGCGGGGAGTCACGTCTTCGCCACTCCGGAGCGGCGCTGTGATTGGCTGCAGCGGCGATACCCGGAAGTAACACAACGGCTATCGCCGCAGCGATGGATGCGGCTAGAGGAGGGACACGGACGACTTCGGGGCCCCGATCTAATGTAAGTGGTACATAATGAGCTAGTATGCTAGTCATACTAGCTCATTATAGCTTTGTCTTGCAGGTTAGTTAAAAAAAAAAAAAAACTCAACAGGGTTTACAACCACTTTAAGGGTATAGCCCTTTTTGCTTCCAGGAGAATATAGGCAGCCAATTTTGGGTATGTTTGGAGATGCCAGGGATCGGCAGGCCTAGCAGGAAATGGACTTTGTCCAGCGGGGAGGTGATATCCAACAGATCCTGTAGAAAGGTCTGGATAGAAGACCAAAATGGACGAATCAAGGGACACTCCCAAAAAATTTGGAAATGAGAGCCAACGTCGCCCCGGCATCTCCAACACACCCGGGGGCTCTTGGGATCATATTTATGTAGTATTTCAGGGGTTCTATACCAAAAAAATAATATTTTGTAAGCCGTCTCCCTTTGTTCCACACATCGTGAAGACTTGGAAATAGCCTCCCAAATTTTCTGCCATTGAGGAAGGGTAATGGGACGGTTTACTAACTGGCACCATCTGTGCATATATAAGTGAGATGTGTCAGTAAGTGAGGTAGCGCCATGTAGATACTTGTAGATATCAGAGATGAGATGGGTCTGATACAGTATGGTCCCTGAGCACATAAGAGTTTGAACGGGGTAGGTTTATCTAGGGTCAGGGTAGCGGATTTAGAAGCAAAATAATGTTTAATCTGGAGGTAGGAGTAGAACAAATGTTTAGGGATCTGTTGTTTTCTTTGCAGGTCATCAAAGGGCAAAAGTGTACGAGTGAGGGGATGTATAATGTTTCAAAGCTGAAAGATTCCTGCTTGTGTCCATGGAAGCATGCGAGTGTAAGATAGGCTATCTGGGATATCAGGATTAAACAACACGTTCAGCAGGGGTGGGCATGGGGATGCAAGAGAGAATTGTCAAGAACATTTTTTCCATATGGAGAGGGAGAATAACATTGGGCCTAGGCAAATACTTCTAAGTTGGCTTTTAGATGAATCCAGGTCTGCCCAGATCATAGCGCAGGGATGTACCGGTCTAGTGATACTCATTTCAATCTCTGCCCACACACTAGGCGCCATTCTGGAGGACCAAGTAATGATCGGTTTAAGATGGGTGGCAAAATAATATTTAATGAGATCTGGGGCCCCCATCCCGCCACTTGTCCTAGCTCACAATCCTGTGTGCTTTATAATGCCAAATGAAATTAAGAAATGCTCTCTGCGTAGCTTTAAGTTCTGACATAGGAATGGGAGTCGGGAGAGTTTCAAATAGGTATAGAAGTCTAGGCATAATAGACATCTTCAGGACATTAATGCGACCCAAGAGAGAAATGGGATAAGCTTTCCACTGTCGCAAGAGCCGATCAATGTCTCGGAAGAGTGGGGGGTAATTAGCCTGATACAAAGTTGAGTATGAGGAGGTTAGGTTTACCCCTAAAAATTTAAGGGAATCCGAGCACCAATGGAATGAGTAATTGTGTGTGAGAGCTGTGAGCTCTGAGGGCGGGATGTGTAAAAGTAGGGCTTCTGTTTTACTGGTGTTGATTTTATAACCCGAGATAGAGCTAAAGTCCTTCAGCAGGGCTATGAGGTTTGGAAGAGAAGAATGGGGCCTAGTCAGAGTCAGAAGAACATCGTCCGCAAACAGGGATAGTTTATACTCCTTTTGGCGGAGTGAGGATGATTGCGAGTGGCTGCGGCTAGGGGTTCTACACCATTTCCATTGAAGATCAGTGCAGAGGGGGGGGGGGGGGGTTAGCACAAATCTGACTATTGGAGTACAGGCAGGCTGAGCACCCAAGTAGAATCGAAGTCGAAACCTGACTTTAGGATGGATGCATAGAGAAAAAAAGCAGGGCGCCAGGTAAGAGTGAGTTAAAACAGAAAATGCAGGGCTTTAATAAGGACCCACTCGTAGATGAAGATCTTCATCCACGAGTGGGTCCTTATTAATGCCCTGCAGCTTCTGTTGGCCTACCCAGACAAGAGAGAGCTGTTTTATGTATGCCACACCGACCTCTGGAGCAGTATACAGGTTTCTCTAATGTAAGTGGATATAATAAAGTGTTGCTATCTTATCTTACACTCAACTGGCGCCCTGCTTTGTTCCTTTTGAATGTTATATGAGGGATTCCCCATATCCATTGGCATGGAGCTGCCAGATCTTGTGTGGTCAACTGTTGTTTATGTGCACTGATCTTGTTATTCTACAAGATTTTTTTAGGATGGATGTGCTTGCATGCCTAGTTTGACAAATAGAAAAGCGGGGGAACTGGCAGGATCACCAGGTATTTCCCACAAAGGAAGCAATTCAAAGAGAAAAGGGATTTTTTTTTTATATCAGTACATGGTAACACAGACACATATCAGGAATAGGAAATGTTGGGGTAACATAAACTTTACAGGTTCAGCTAAAGCAGGGGTGCTCAACATTTTGAAGGATGCAAGCCTGTTATGTGATTTGATAACTGGTTGCAGGCCACAATGAAACAAAATTGTTTAGAATTTCGAATCATGCCTCCCCCCGCTGCCCCTCTTGTCCAAGTATAAAACAGAATGTGCAAAAAAAAAAAAAAACAATATGGCTGTGCCTCGTAAACCACTATACTATTCATGCCGCTGCAATCACTAGAAACCAACAGGCATATAATGTGTAGATAAATGAATAAATTAAACTTATCAACAATTCATCAATCACAATATACATTTCATAAACATGCAATAAATGAATACTATACATATCTCATATAAATGTCACATGAGAATTTATCAAAATTATCAATAAATATATAAAAAGTGACAAATCTGTAATAAAATTCATATACCAAAAATGTCCACTTCGTCCATATAAATGTAAGGAAATCCAGCTTCTTCAGTACACCATTAAACAGTTTTCTGTGCAAAAAGAAATATAATTTTCACAGTGCACACTCCACACCTTGGGAAAACTGATAACTCACCTACAGATCCCAAATAAATAGTTAATGGTGTTCAGTGTACAGCTGAACCACTCTCATATGTCCAGTCACCAGCCTTCCAGCAAAAAAAAAAAAAAAAACAGATTTGTGAAATGAACATTTTGATAGGAAGTGTAAGCACCCTCCTAGGTAGGTGCTAGAGCAGGGGTCTTCAAACTACGGCCCTCCAGGTGTTCAGGAACTACAATTCCCATCATGCCTAGTCATGTCTGTGAATGTCAGAGTTTTGCAATGCCTCATGGGATTTGTAGTTCCGCAAAAGCTGGAGGGCCGTAGTTTGAGGATCCCTGTGCTAGAGTATAGATAGTTCATAGTGTAGTTTCCTGCTTAACAGGAGATTGATAAGTAAAATAGCTTGTCTGCTTAACAGAAAGCTGTAATTGATTTGTGGAGGTATCCTGTGTGACTCACAGTGCTGCTGCTACTGTGATTGGCTCCTCTGTATCCAGGCAGCTTCGGAAAGTGCTGGGTGAACAGGAGTGACCCATGCAGACTCATGCAGAGCAGCAGCATGAATGTGAATGCCCTCTCAGCCAATTACAGGGGGTGGTGCCCCTAAGCATGCTGGGTGCAGGTATTTATATCTGGTGAGCACATGGGATCTGGGTCTTCCTTCAGAGAAAGAGGTCCAGGTGGGGAAGGGGCCTGCTGCCCCTCCTCAGCACAGGCTGCCACGTGGCCTCAGGTTGGTGGCCTGAGGGCCTGAACACTGAATGCTGAAAACCAGGGTCCTCCTGAGAGCTGACAGAGGGAGGGTGTCCATGGATCCTGTATGGTATCACGGAGGAAGGTGACCTGCGACCTTGTGAGTACAGACTCCTAAAGGGATCCTATGGACTGGTGCTGCTAAATCCCCCTCTGGGTACTAGAAGTCAACTGCTGGGTGTAGGCTAAAGGGAACACCGGTGATGTCTTGAAGATTATTTTCCCCTCTCTCCCTCCCTCCTCCTGTTATATTTAAATTCATTTTCCTACATTTCTCTATATGAAACACATATGTGCAATTTATGGGAGAGGAAAGAGAATATGTGTATATTGTATATGTAATATTGCACCAAAATAATAATTCCCTTTCCTAATGGGAGTAGTATGCTCTCTGTCTCATGGTCAATCCCTTAATTAGCAAAATTAAGAGCATATTCAAATTATTAACTTTTTTAACATATTAGTGTTTGCTGGGAGCAGATACATCTTTATACATTGTTTAATTGCTTTTATTACCACCTGTCAATGAATTTATTATGATGTTTTATCTATTAAGTTGCTATAGTCTCACCACTGTAACCAGTGCCTATAAGTATTTTTTGCCTTCCCTATCCCTCTGTCCCTTTAAGATCTGAGACAGGGAAAGCGTCACCGCGAGCATCTTTCTCTTCCCCTATAAATTGGCGAGTTACCAGTGAGTTAGTAGGCATGACCTGAAGAAGGAGGCCATGCCTCCGAAACGGGTTGGCATGTCAACTGTGTGACGTCCTCACTCTCTTCCCCCCTGTATTCTGCTCGTGTGGGTTTGTGTGTCCTTGAAGAACAGCGCCGGTTGGACCAAGTGCCCGCTCATTAGGATCTGCACGTCGAATGTGGTGGTGGATAGCCTTGGATGTGCTGCCAGGATCTGGGCAGCTAGGTTGATCGTCCACAGCTCCCCTTTCCCCTGTCGGGATCTTGAGGTGGTTTTAGGAGTGCGGCCACAGTGATATCCTTAAGCTGTATGTCTCTTCACACAATGTGAGTTTGACCATTGTAGTGTTTTTAACTTTACCATATTAAAGCTGAGTTACACTAGGGCGGCTTTGCGCTCTCTTCTTTTGTGTTTTGTCTAGATGTGTTCCTGGCACCCGGAGGATCCATAGAGAGCAGCAGCACCCTTTGACTTGCCTAATTATCACCAATAGCCGGCTGGAGGGCTAAACCAAACTGTTGATCAGCGCTAGTTTTTTTATTTTGTGTGTGTATTTGATGTCTTGAAGAGCAAGTTTCTCCTAAGTGCTTCTACTAGCAAGAGGCTTTACTCCACACTCTACAGTTTGCTACACAGTTCTACCAAGAAAGCTGTCCTCAATTCTGTATAGTTCAATTGGATTATCCCACTATACCACTTCTCCTATCCAAGTTCCTAATACTAAAATAAAACAACAAAAAAAACACTACACCCTCTAGACTGATCATTGAAGGAATGAGCAAAGGTTGTGCACCTAGCTGTGAGAGATACTGTGTGCCTGGCTGCGGGGCTTCAACAAGGGAAGATTTGGGAAAATACCAGCAGCTCCTATGCGGTTAGCACTACAGAAGATTACCCAGGTATAGCATTATGTATGCAGTTAGGTAAATTCACCGTTCAGTGCTTTATAGTATACCTGTACACTTGTGATGAGAGACTCATATAGACTGCCATTGCTGGTTTCTGAAAATGCTGGTTTCCTGACTGTTTAACTGACCCAAAACGAACATTCTGCAAATCAAAGTTACAGTAAAGTCAGAAATTCTAATCTCTCTACTTGTTCCTGGCCAGTGATTCGAAAATTATGAAAATCAATTGTTCAGTATGGAAGCTCTCTGAAGAAAAATCCTTCAAGACTTGGGACATTTATGTGAAAGGCCAACTATGTGGTATACTTCACTATTTAAAGATATTGATATATATAAACAAAGGTGATCTTTCAAGTCCTTTTCAGCAGACATCGTCCCCCTGCATCATCAATTTTCAAAATAAGTCATACCAATAGTAAGATTCCTACTTCCTGGTCCCTGGATCCTCCATTTTGGAATTACTAAATTTTTCACTCTGCACCTAATGATTGAGATCTTTGCCATCTCTATTTTTGGTGTGGATTGTCCGGCTTGGGTCAGATTCTCTCCTTCTCTGCCCCCCCTTTTGGCCGTCTTATTGGGTGGCCTCACTCATCTCCATTTCCTTGCTTTTAAAACTCTTGATGTGACATACCATCATAGATATTCACACCACTTGCTTCTGATGAAGAGGAATAACGCATGACCTTGAAACGCGTTGAGTATCACTCTGTCCAAATGTACAAGAGGTATGTAAATTTGTGTTTTTTTTATCTCATGAACAACATGTTACACAATTTTTATTTATCTTTGTAATTTGTTTGATATAGCTAATGTTGTGTCTATACATTTAGATTTTGCATTATTAAACTTACATAATTTAGACATATTTGTATACGCCTCTTTTGGAGTCATTGCCCTTTAAAGTCCCACCAGAGGGTCTCTCTTTGTTTCAGTATGGAAGCCAACGTTATGGGTTGGGGAGGTCAGCAATAAGAATCTACATATTTTTCTTGAGTTTCTTTATTTTTTTTTAAATGGGATAAATTATCTTTTTTTATTATATTAATATTATTCATATGCATAAATCCTGTTAGTTGAAATTATAGATTACAGTATCTTGTCTATAAATTCATGATTTGGAAGTGATGTTGGTGCACTTACATAATAAAATAATGGTTTTGCATCCACTTCTTTAAATATTTGTATTTTATGACCCAGAATGAGCATGCTGTAAATGAAAATCAGGGAAAAGTCAGAATTTCTGACCTCTCTATTTTTTCCTGCTCAGTGGTTCAGAAATTATGAAAATCAATTTATTAGCATGCAAGCCAACAAAAGGAGAAGAAGAGGTCAGCAATGATAATTTACATATTTTTCTTGTGACAATTTTTATTTTATTTTTGTTAATTGGATAATGACAAAATATATTTTTCATTATATTAATATTATTCATATAAGTGCCTAAATCCTGATAGATAAAATGATAGATTTTCTTGTGCATCAGTTCAAAATTTGGAGGCAAGTTTGGCGCTTTTACATAATAAAATGATGTTTCTGGATCCACTTTTTTAAAATATTTGAATTTTATGACCCCGAACGAGCATGCTGCAAAAGAAAGTCAGAGAAAAATCTGAATTTCTGATCTCTCTACTTGTTCTTGTTCAGTGGTTTGGAAATTATATAAATCAATTTATTAGCATGGAAGCCAGGAAAAAAGATGGCGAGGTCAGCCATGGTAGCCTACATCATTTTCTTTAAAAAAAATTTTTTGGGATACTGATAATTTATTTATTGTGTTATAATATATTATTATTAATAATATGTGTGCCTAAATTTTGTTGGATAAAATGATAGATTTTCTATATGTATTAGTTCATGATTTGGAGGCAATGTTGGTGCACTTACATAATATAAAAATGTTTTTGGATCCACTTCTGTAAATATTAGTATTTTATGACCCAGAACGAGCATGCTGTAAATGAAAATCAGAGAAAAGTCAGAATTTCTGATATCTATTTCTTGCTGCTCAGTGGTTCAGAAATGATGAAAATCAATTCATTAGCATGCAAGCCAGCAAAGAGATGGAGGGGTCAGCAATGATAATCTACATATATTTCTTGTGACAAACTTATTTTTTTTGTTAATTGGATACTGATAAATGATCTTTTTCATTATATTAATAATATTCATATGAGTGCCTAAATCCTGATAGATAAAATGATAGATTTTCTTGTGCATTAGTTCAGAATTTGGAGGTAATGTTGGCACATTTACATAGTAAAATTATGTTTCTGGAAAAAAAAATGATATTTCTGGATCCAATTTTTTAAAATATTTGTATTTAATGACCCAGAACGAGCGTGCTGCAAATGAAAGTCAGAGAAAAATCAGAATTTCTGATCTCTCTACTTGTTCTTGGTCAGTGGTTCGGAAATTATGAAAATCTATTTATTAGCATGGAAGCCAGGAAAAAAGATGGCGAGGTCAGCCATGGCAGCCTACATTTTTTGGATACTGATAATTAATTTATTGTGTTATAATAATATATTTTTATTAATCATATGTGTGCCTAAATTCTGTTAGATAAAATGATAGATTTTCTATATGTATTAGTTCATGATTTGGAGGTAATGTCGGTGCACTTACATAATTAAATAGTGTTTTTGGATCCACTTCTGTAAACTATTTGTATTTCTAACCCAGAACAAGCATGCTGCAAATGAAAGTCAGAGAAAAGTCAAAATTTCTAATCTCTATTTCTTCCTGCTCAGTGGTTCAGAAATTATTAAAGCGGAGGTCCACACAAAAAGTGAACTTCTGCTTTTCAAACCCTCCCCCCCTCCGGTGTCACATTTGGCACCTTTCAGGGGGAAGGGGGGTGAAGATACCTGTATAATACAGGTATTTTCACCCACTTCCGGGCATAGATAGCCGCAGACTTCCCCCCCCCCCCCCCCCGCTGTTTTCTGGGAAATACACAGTTCCCAGAACACAGCAGGGACCAGTGAAAGACGCGCATGCGCAGTAGGGAACCGGGGAGTGAAGCCGCAATGCTTCACTCCCCGAATCCCTCACCGAGGATGGCGGCGGGGGGCAGCCGAGAGAGGAGCGATTGCTCGTCTTCTGCTGCCGACATCGCGGGCACCCTGGACAGGTAAGTGTCCATTTATTAAAAGTCAGTAGCTGCAGTATTTGTAGCTGCTGGTTTTTAATATTTTTATTTTAGTTGGACCTCCGCTTTAAGCTAAATGTATCATCATGCAAGACAGCAAAAAGAAATGGAGAGGCCAGCAATGATAACACTTTTATTTTTATTTTTTCTTGTTGCAAGTTATTTTATTTTTGCTTATTAATACATTTTCTTTCTTTTACTTTATGAATAATGTTTATATTTGTGTCTGAATACTGTTAGACAAAATGATTGATTTTCTTGTGTATTAGTTCATAATTTGGAAGTGATGTTGGTGCACTTACATAATTAAATGATGTATTTTGGATCCACTTTAAAAAAAAATAAAAAATTATGACCCAGAACGAGCAGCTGCAAATGAAAGTCAGAGAGAAGTCAGAATTTCTGATCTCTCTACTTTTTCTTGCTCAGTGGTTTAGAAATTATGAAACTAAATGTATTGTGTCATGCAAGACAGCAAAAAGAAACAGAGGTCAGCAATAATAACTCACATATTTTTTTTCTTGTTGCAAGTTTTTTTTTTTCCTTTTATATATATTAATATATTTTTTTGCTTTTATATTATGAATAATGTTTATATATGTGTCTTAATCCTGTTAGACAAAATGATTGATTTTCTTGTGTATTAGTTCATAATTTGGAAGTGATGTTGGTGCACTTACATAATTAAATTATGTTTTATGGATCCACTTTTTTAAATATTTGTATTTTATGACCCAGAACGAGCATGATGCAAATGAAAGTCAGAGAAAAGTCAGAACTTCTGATCTCTCTACTTCTTCCTGCTCAGTGGTTCAGAAATTATGAAACTAAATGCATCATCATGCAAGACAGCAAAAAGAAACAGAGGTCAGCAATGGTAACTCACATATTTTTTTCCTGTTGCAAGTTTTTATATATATATATAGATATAGATATATATTAATATTTTTTTTTCTTTTATTTTATGAATAATGTTTATATTTGTGTCTTAATCCTGTTAGACAAAATGATTGATTTTCTTGTGTATCAGTTCATAATTTGGAAATGATGTTGGTGCACTTACATAATTAAATGATGTTTTTTGGATCCACTTCTCTAAATATGTGTATTTTATGACCCGTTCTGGGTCATAAAATACACCTATTCCAAGAAGTTCAAATGAAAGTCAGAGAAAAGTCAGAATTTCTGATTTCTCTGCTTCTTCCTGCTCAGTGGTTCAGAAATTATAAAAATCTAATTATAGTAGTAAGCTAAAAGAAATGGAGAGGTCAGCAAAGATAACCTACATATTCTTCTTGTTTTTTTTTTTGTTTGTTTTTTCAAGATACTGAAAAAAAAAAAAATATATATATATATATATATATATATATTCATATATATTTTATACTAATGTAGCGGGGTCTCTAAATTTAGGTGGGATACACCTGGGTAATAGTATGACCCAGGTGTGTAAATCATGAGAGGATTTGGACCATTTGTATTCGTGGAGGACTGGGTGGTGTATTATTCTCCTTGGCCTGTGGGTGGCGAGGTACCCGCAGGCTCAAGGTAGATTTGCTGTCGCAGTGCTTTCCTTTTTGTCCCTTTCCAGAGATGTTACGGCGAGGGCGGGGAACCTGCCGTGACGTCAATGGAGGAGATAAAAGGGGGAGACGCCCTTGCCATGAGGTCTTCAGGATCTTCTTCATCACGCGCCCAGGCACCTTAGGCCTGGGTGTGGGCAGTCCAGATTTCCGGCCCAGGCGCCCTAGGCCTGGCCAGAGTGGAGTTGGCGTCCATCCCAGGCACCTTCAGCCTGGGGTGAGGTACTAAACCGGAGGCCTGGGGCCCGGTGACTTCGACTGGGTCCCGCGAGGGTGGAGGAGTCCGAGGGTCCCTGAGGTGGATGGGGCCCATGTCTGAGGAGGCTGGAGAGGTCACCTGTCTGGAGAGTCCGGAGCAGCACCAACCCGGTGACGGATGGGCCTCTGGTAACTCCCTTGGAGGGACATCTCCCCCTGACAGGGGCCACAACGCAGCAAAGGTACTCCTATCTACATTCTCTTGAGTCGCTGGTAGAGACTCACAAGTTCTAAGTTCTCTCTCTAGCCAAGGCTATAGTAACCGCTGGTTAGGGATGAGCTCGGTGTTCGAGTCGAACATACGTTCGACTCGAACATCGGCTGTTCGATCGTTCGACGAAGATCGAACGATTTGGGCCGTTCGCGCCTAATTCGAGTGACGCGAACGGCCCACAATGCACTACGCCATCGCAGTGTCATCCAGGCGCTGTGATTGGCCAAGCATGCACTGTGACCCCGCATGCTTGGCCAATCACAGCGCCGGCAGCGAGGAGAGCAATGATTGGCCACAGGCAGGATGCCTGTGGCCAATTATTGCTGAGGGTGTTTAGTACACGCCCCACACTATAAAAGGCCGCCAGCACGGCGGCCTAGTGTAGTGTGTTCCGGAGCAGGGAAAGAGAAGCATAGGCAGGGACAGTGACATTTTTTTTTCTTGCTTAACCTGGATTCCTTTAGTTTAGGGAAAGAGAAGGATAGGTAGGGAGAGTGTCAGTGTGTTTTACTGTGTGAATCCTTGTTTCTAGGGACAGGGAAGGACAGTGAGGGAAATTCTCCTTGTGCTATAGTGTGCTAAAGCATTGATCATCAACCATCTTTAAAAAAACATTTTTTCTAGGGACAGAAAACTATAGGTAGGGAGAGTGTCAGTGTGTTTTACTGTGATAATCCTTGTTTCTAGGGACAGGGAAGGACAGTGAGGGAAATTCTCCTTGTGCTATAGTGTGCTAAAGCATTGATCATCAACCATCTTTAAAAAAACATTTTTTCTAGGGACAGAAAACTATAGGTAGGAAGAGTGTCAGTTTCTTTCACTGTGATAATCCTTGTTTCTAGGGACAGGGAAGGACAGTGAGGGAAATTCTCCTTGTGCTATAGTGTGCTAAAGCATTGATCATCAACCATCTTTAAAAAAACATTTTTTCTAGGGACAGAAAACTATAGGTAGGAAGAGTGTCAGTTTCTTTCACTGTGATAATCCTTGTTTCTAGGGACAGGGAAGGACAGTGAGGGAAATTCTACTTGTGCTATAGTGTGCTAAAGCATTGATCATCAATCAGCTTTAAAAAAACATTTTTTCTAGGGACAGAAAACTATAGGTAGGAAGAGTGTCAGTTTCTTTCACTGTGATAATCCTTGTTTCTAGGGACAGGGAAGGACAGTGAGGGAAATTCTCCTTGTGCTATAGTGTGCTAAAGCATTGATCATCAACCGTCTTTAAAAAAACATTTTTTCTAGGGACAGAAAACTATAGGTAGGACGAGTGTCAGTTTCTTTCACTGTGATGATCCTTGTTTCTAGGGACAGGGAAGGACAGTGAGGGAAATTCTACTTGTGCTATAGTGTGCTAAAGCATTGATCATCAATCAGCTTTAAAAAAAAAAAATTTCTAGGGACAGAAAACTATAGGTAAGAAGAGTGTCAGTTTCTTTCACTGTGATAATCCTTGTTTCTAGGGACAGGGAAGGACAGTGAGGGAAATTCTCCTTGTGCTATAGTGTGCTAAAGCATTGATCATCAACCGTCTTTAAAAAAAACATTTTTTCTAGGGACAGAAAACTATAGGTAGGAAGAGTGTCAGTTTCTTTCACTGTGATAATCCTTGTTTCTAGGGACAGGGAAGGACAGTGAGGGAAATTCTCCTTGTGCTATAGTGTGCTAAAGCATTGATCATCAACCGTCTTTAAAAAAACATTTTTTCTAGGGACAGAAAACTATAGGTAGGAAGAGTGTCAGTTTCTTTCACTGTGATAATCCTTGTTTCTAGGGACAGGGAAGGACAGTGAGGGAAATTCTCCTTGTGCTATAGTGTGCTAAAGCATTGATCATCAACCGTCTTTAAAAAAACATTTTTTCTAGGGACAGAAAACTATAGGTAGGAAGAGTGTCAGTTTCTTTCACTGTGATAATCCTTGTTTCTAGGGACAAGGAAGGACAGTGAGGGAAATTCTACTTGTGCTATAGTGTGCTAAAGCATTGATCATCAATCAGCTTTAAAAAAACATTTTTTCTAGGGACAGAAAACTATAGGTAGGAAGAGTGTCAGTTTCTTTCACTGTGATAAGCCTTGTTTCTAGGGACAGGGAAGGACAGTGAGGGAAATTCTCCTTGTGCTATAGTGTGCTAAAGCATTGATCATCAACCGTCTTTAAAAAAACATTTTTTCTAGGGACAGAAAACTATAGGTAGGAAGAGTGTCAGTTTCGTTCACTGTGATAATCCTTGTTTCTAGGGACAGGGAAGGACAGTGAGGGAAATTCTCCTTGTGCTATAGTGTGCTAAAGCATTGATCATCAACCGTCTTTAAAAAAACATTTTTTCTAGGGACAGAAAACTATAGGTAGGAAGAGTGTCAGTTTCTTTCACTGTGATAATCCTTGTTTCTAGGGACAGGGAAGGACAGTGAGGGAAATTCTCCTTGTGCTATACTGTGCTAAAGCATTCCTCATCAACCATCTTTGAAATCCTTGTTTTTTGGACAGTCAGGGAAGTTGTCGTTGTGCTATTCTGTGCGAAAGCAATCATCCTCAACCATATTTAGAAATCCTTAAGTAAAGGGACAGAGAAGGACACCTGAAGGTAGCCCTTATTGCTTTTTTCCCATCTCCCTGCAGGCCATCTATTAGAATCTCTGGAAGGCAAACAAGGAGAGGCAGACAGTCAGGAGGCAATAAAAGAGGGAAAGCAGGCTCTGTGTCTGGGGGCAACAGTGCTGGTCGTGGACGCGGTGCATTGTCATCAGCACATGGCCATGGGACACGCTTGTCCTTCTTTTCGGCAGCTGGACATGTTGAGCCACATCATGCCGAAGACTTGGTAGAGTGGATGACCAAGCCCTCCTCCTCCTCCTCATCCTCTCTCACCCAGGCTCAGGGTACTGGCAAAGCAGCTGCCAAAGCGTCCTCTTCCCTGGTATCAATGTCAGACTCATCATCAGTCACTCCTTCCCTAGACCCACCATGTCCTCCTCCTGAGGAGTCCCCCAAACTGTTTGAGCACAGTGTTGGGTACATGCTCCAGGAGGATGCCCAGCGTTTCGAAGGGTCTGATGATGAAACCCAGCTACAGGAAGGCAGTAGCGTGAGAGCAGACAGAGGGGATGCTCAAGAAGGACACCAATCTGGCAGTCATGTTCCAGCAGCTGCAGCATACTGCCAGATTGGCTCCAGTGATGAGGAGGGAGGGGATGATGAGGTCACTGACTCCACGTGGGTGCCTAATAGGAGAGAGGAGGAGGAGGAGGATGAGGAGGAGGCACATCTCCAACGAGGCAGGATGCCCTTTGGTGGCCAGCGTAAGGGCAGTACACCGACGGAATCACACCGCAGAGCTCCGCCTGTGCAGGGCGCTGCCTCTGCCCGTCATTCAAAAAGTTCTTTGGTGTGGGCCTTTTTTGAGGCTAGTGCATCAGATCGCACAGCTGCTGTTTGCAACATATGTCTCAAGCGTATATCGCGTGGCCAAAACATCAGCCGCTTGGGTACCACATGCCTGACCAGACATATGTTGACCTGCCATGCAGCTCGTTGGCAAGCCTACCTCAAAGACCCACACCAAAGAACAAAGCGGACCTCTCCTTGCACCGCATCAGCTGGGATCTCCAACCCCACTATAACTTCAGTCCTGTCTGAAACATGCACTGAGAGGAATGAAGGTGTAGAATTAGGTGTGTCACAGCCAAGTAGTTGCGGCCACTCTGCTAGCAGTACACCGACGTCCGATTCTAGCAGGCAAATTTCCCTGCCCCAGCTGCTGGACCGTCAAAAGAAGTTCACTCCCAGCCATCCACATGCCCAGCGGTTGAATGCTAGCTTGGCTAAATTGCTAGCGCTTCAACTGCTGCCTTTTCAGTTGGTAGACTCGGCCCCCTTCCGTGAGTTTGTGCAATGTGCGGTTCCTCAGTGGCAGGTTCCCAAACGCCACTTTTTCTCACGGAAGGCTATTCCGGCTCTCTACCGGCATGTGGAAGGCAATGTCTTGGCCTCGCTGGACAGGGCGGTCAGCGGTAAGGTGCATATTACCGCTGACTCATGGTCCAGCAGGCATGGACAGGGACGTTACCTTTCTTTCACGGCCCATTGGGTCACTCTTTTGGCAGCTGGGAAGGATGCAGGACAAGGTGCAGTAGTGTTGGAGGTTGTTCCACCGCCACGCCTCCAAAATGCTACTACTGGTTGTGACACACCTCTCTCCTCCACCCCCTCCTCTTCTTCTTCCTCCATGGCCTCTTCCTGTGGTTTGTCCTCTGAACCAGCGGTGCTCCGTAGCCGTTCAAGGGGCTACGCAAGTACGCAGGCAAAAAGATGCCATGCCGTGCTTGCGCTGGTGTGTTTGGGGGACAGAAGCCACACTGGGGCAGAGGTCCTGTCTGCTCTGCAGGGCCAGGCCGAGAGGTGGTTGACGCCACGCCAGCTTAAGCCAGGAATGGTGGTTTGCGACAATGGCACCAACCTCCTCTCCGCCCTCCGACAGGGACAACTGACCCATGTGCCCTGTGTGGCTCACGTCCTTAACCTGGTGGTGCAGCGTTTCTTGGGCAGGTACCCGGGCTTACAGGATGTCCTGAGGCAGGCCAGGAAAGTCTGTGTGCATTTCCGCAGATCTTATAATGCCAGTGCTCGCCTGGCTGAGCTGCAAAATGAGTTGAACCTGCCCAAGAACCGCCTTATATGTGACATGCCCACCAGGTGGAACTCAACGTTGGCCATGCTGCAGCGGCTGCACACGCAGCAGAGGGCCATCAATGAGTACCTGTGCGACTACGGCACCAGGACAGGGTCAGGGGAGCTTGGTTTTTTTTCTCCACGCCAGTGGGGCATGATCAGGGATGCATGCACTGTCCTGGCACCATTTGAGGAGGCCACGAGGATGGTGAGCAGTGACAGTGCATGCATCAGTGACACTGTACCTCTTGTCCACCTGTTGGAGCACACGCTGCGTGGAATAATGGACAGGGCACTTGAGGCAGAACAGAGGCAGGAAGAGGAGGACTTCCTTGCCTCTCAAGGCCCCCTTTACCCAGACAGTGTTCCTTCTGTCCCACCCATCGCACAGGAAGAGGAGGAGGAGGAGGAGGAGGAGGATTGTGTCAGCATGGAGGTGGAGGCTGGCACTCAGCATCATCAGCAGCAGTCTTTTAGGGATGATTTACAGTCCCAAGAAACCAGTGGACTTGTACGTGGCTGGGAGGAGGTGGCTGCGGATCATGTCGTCCTTAGTGACCCAGAGGACTCCGGACCGAATGCCTCAGCAAACCTACGCTGCATGGCCTCCCTGATCCTGCAAAGTCTGCGGAAGGATCCTCGTATTCTTCGGATCAAGGAGAGGGACCATTACTGGCTGGCCACTCTCCTTGATCCACGGTACAAGGGTAAGGTTGCGGACCTTATGTTACCGTCGCAGAGGGAGCAGAGGATGAGACAACTCCGGGAGGCCTTGCAGAAAGGTCTGTGCAACGCGTTCCCAGAGACTGGGAGGTTACAAACTCCTGGTCCTGGACAACGAGTTGCTGAGGCTTCGGCCAGTCAAAGAAGGAGCGGTGGGGAAGGTGGCCGTCTGACCGATGCGTTCAGACAATTCTTTAGTCCGCAGCCCCAAAGTATGATCGGTTCCAGCAACCATCGCCAGCGTCTGATAAACATGGTGCAGGAATATCTAGGGGCAAGGTCAGACTTGGACACCTTCCCCACCGAAAATCCTCTGGCTTACTGGGTCTTGAGGATGGATCACTGGCCAGAGCTTGCACAGTATGCAATTGAGCTACTGGCCTGTCCTGCATCCAGCGTTCTTTCGGAACGCACATTCAGTGCTGCTGGAGGATTTGTCACGGATCACAGGGTGCGCCTGTCCACCGACTCGGTTGATCGACTGACTTTCATCAAGATGAACCAGTCTTGGATCACCACCAGCTACCACACACCTGATGCTGATATAACAGACTAATTGATTTTAACATGTCACATCCCTTCAAGACTGATGCTGATGCTGAGTGCCTGTGCTGTTATGTTGACTGGCTATCCTCCTCCTCCGAGTCCTCAATGATACGATTGATGATGATAGCTTGGAAGATCATTTTTGTTTATGGGTGCCGCCACCAGTGGCTAAGGCCCAATTTTTCAGCCCCTGTTTTACAGGGGCGTGTAATTACAATTTTTTTAGCAATAATTTGCCATAGGGCTCATTGCTGTGCTCCAAGTACAGTATCTGTGAGGGGTTGGAGTGTTGTGCCACCAGTGCCTAAGGCCCAATTTTTCAGCCCCTGTTTAACAGGGGCGTGTCATTACAATTTTTGAAGCAATACTTTGCAACAGGGCTCATTGCTGTGCTCCAAGTACAGTATCTGTGAGGGGTTGTAGTGTTGTGCCACCAGTGCCTAAGGCCCAATTTTTCAGCCCCTGTTCAACAGGGGCATGTAATTACAATTCTTGATCTAATAATTCACAGCAGGGCCCATTGCTGCACCCACCAAGAGTAACTCTGAGGGCTTACAGTGTTGTGGCAACGCCACCACCACCACCACCACGAAAGGCCCAATTTTTCAGCCCCTGTTCAAAAGGGTCATGTAATTACAATTCTTGATCTAATAATTCACAGCAGGGCCCATTCATGCACCCACCAAGAGTAACTCTGAGGGCTTACAGTGTTGTGGCAACACCACCACCACCACCACCACCACGAAAGGCCCAATTTTTCAGCCCCTGTTCAACAGGGGCATGCAATTACAATTCTTGATCTAATAATTCACAGCAGGGCCCATTGCTGCACCCACCAAGAGTAACTGTCAGGGCTTACAGTGTTGTGGCACCAGCACCACCATCAATGGCCCAATTTTTACTACCACTGTTCAACAATTATATGTAATTAAAATTCCTGATATAATAGTTGACAGCAGGGCGTTCCAGCACCAACCAAGAGTAACTGTGAGTGCTTACAGTGTTGTGCCAACACCAACAACTAAGGGGCCTATTTCTGCAGAGTATATACGGCAGGTCCCTACTTTCAAACATCCAACTTACAAACGACTCCTACTTGCAAACGCAAGAAGACAACAGGAAGTGAGAGGAAATCTACCCCTTGGAAGGAAAATTCTCTCCTGTAAGAATTAATATGGGAGAAAGGTGTCTCCTCTGTACTGATGCTTTATCAGCAATCCTTGTTTCAAGAAAAACACCACATTTCAAAAACAGTTGTCATTGGGACGGAAAGTGAGGTGAAATGTTCTGAACAGGGGCACAGACAGCAAAACAAATGTTACAGGGGTGATAACCCTTACCTATGTTTTCCAAAAAGTTTAAAAATAGATTTTTGGGCTGGAGCTACACTTAAACAATGTACCTGTTCAAAATTACAAACAGATTCTACATAAGAACAAACCTACAGTCCCTGTCTTGTATGCACCGCCTGTATATGGCTGTTCAGAGTATATAGGGCCTTTTTTATTTTATGTGCGGGGTTCCCCTTAATATCCATACAAGACCCAAAGGGGCTGGTAATGGGCTGGGGTAGGGGGGGGGGTCATGGGGTAGCTATGCCATTTTTCTTAAAGATTTCCATCCATATTACCGGGACCAGACATTACATTAAAGCCGCAAGCAGTTTTAAATGGCTTTTTTTTCCTTTAGAAGTGTCATTTTGTGCAGGGACAGTTCTAAACACGGGAAACACGTGGCACTTCACAGGCATACTTTAGACACCCCCCAGGTACGATATTTAAAGGAATATTTGACTTTTTTTTTTTTTCACTTTATGCATCATTAAAATGACTGCTCCCGAAAAACGACCGTTTTTAAAACTTCTTTTTGCATTGATACATGTCCCCTGGTGCAGAACCCGGGTTCCCAAACCCTTTTTAGGACAATAACATGCATAATAGTCGTTATAATTAGCACTTTAGAATTCGAACGTTCGCATCCATTGTATTTAATAGGGTTCTAATGTCCGTACAAACTTTCGGTCCGTTCGCGGGTTCTGGTGCGAACCGAACCCGGGGGTGTTCGGCTCATCACTACCGCTGGTGAATCCACAGTGGTTTAGCGTACAATCAGGATAGTGCCTCAACCTGCTCACCCCACCGTATCGAACTGTTATTGGGTCTCAACCAGTTGGCTGGTAAAGCACTGTTTATTGTGAGTGTGACAATAAAGCAAGAGTTGGACCTTAATCGGTGTGTGGTACTCTGGTTAATGGGAGCAAAGGGAAGTGTCAGCACAGCAAGACTTGGTCCTTAACTGAAACGCACAGGCCCGAGGAAAATAACTGGTACTGGCCTTCACCTCACCCACTGCCATGGGGAGGACATGGGCCGTAGCGCATCTCACCCTCACATACGAAATACCCCTAGACAAAGAAGAGGGGGTGAGGCCGTTACACTAATATAGTTAATTTGTGTGGCTTAATCCTTTAGGATAAAATAATAGACTTTCTTATGTATTAGTTCATAATTTGGAAGTGACGTTGGCACATTTACATAAATAAATGATGTTTTTGTATCTATTTCTTTAAATATTTGTATTATATTTGCATAATTAACGCTAAACTTTAAAATACTTTTATTTTTCAGCCAACATTGTTCTAAGAAGACGTGGTGTGTGAAATTATGAATCAGCAGGAATCTGGTAGTTCAGTAGATTTTTAAGATAATCAAATTCCTGATGTGCTGTTTTGGCATTTCTGGGAAAAGAAGCAAAAATCTTACCGCAGTGTGAATCATAATGGCAAGATATGTGTGTGAGGCCAAGCTGATCTAATGTTCCAAAGTCATTACCTAGAAGAGTCATCAAACAAGATAAAAACAGACAATATAAATATGACTAGATTTGTTTTCAAGCCTGATTCGTTCGGGATATTTACAAGTATAACAGCAGTCACTGACAATGTTGAGGAATATTTACTAGAGCAAAGGAAAATTGCTTTGTAGCTTAAAGCGGCCAATCCTAAGCTCTGTTTTATCCTCCAGCTTATACTAGCAGAGGGTCTTATACAACCAAAACAGTTGTTTCAAGGAATACACTTTCTTTTTTTTTTTTCTGGAGTTGTTTTCATACATTTCACCACTATAAATCAAAAAAAAAAAAATTCCAATCACTGATGCTATCCTGACAACTAATCTATTTCATGACAAGGAAATAAATTTGGAGACTAAAAATTACTAACCTTTTTCTAATGACTGCACCCCTATTCTGGGTAAGGGAAAGCACGAGACAGAGGGTCAACCTAACTGTCAGGCAACTAGAATTTCAATCATGACACCATATGCTCTTTTGCTCATTCTCTCCCATCCCTTTCAGCACTGTCTAGTGTTATATATATATATATATATATATATATATATATATATACACACACACACACAGTGCCTTAAAAAAGTATTCATACCCCTTAAAATGTTCCACTTTTTGTCTTGTTACAACCAAAAACTTAAATGTCTTTTATTGGGATTTTATGTGATAGGCCAACACAAAGTGACACATAATTGTGAAGTGGAAAGAAAATGAAAAATTGCTTTCCAAAGTTTTTACAAATAAACATCTGAAAAGTGTGGCATCCATTTGTATTCAGCCCCCTTTACTCTGATACCCCTAACTAAAATATAGTGGAGAGAAGTTTGATAGCTTGTCATCTGTAAGTCATTGGCACCACATCCCTTTGATTGATAACAATATAGGAAGGAAATTTGGGACTTTAAAGGTGCAAAATACACAAGAACGTATCAAAAAAGAAATGTTATTTTATAAAAGTCGCAGACCCTGACCTACACTGGTTCGCATCCTTCCTAGACAATCGTTCCCAGACAGTGAAACTAGGAGCCTTCACCTCTGAAACTCGCACAATTTCTTGCGGAGTCCCCCAAGGATCACCCCTGTCACCCGTGCTCTTTAACATCTACCTCCGCCCACTCCTCAAAATCATCAGCAAACAGGGCCTGTGCTACCACTCATATGCTGACGACACCCAACTCTACTTTCGTATCACCGGGAAAAAAGACCAATATCACGGATTGGAAACCTGTCTCACATTGATCGATGAATGGATGACTGAGAATTCCCTCAAACTCAACGGATCCAAAACAGAACTCCTTCTCCTCCACGCAAACCGAAAGACAAAAACTAAGACTTCTTGGACACTCCCCACTATCCTTGGACAGACCGTTACCCCGAGCACCAAAGTCAAAAGTCTCAGAGTCATCTTTGACTCGGAGATGTCGATGGACGCACAAATTGGATCAGTAGTCAGCGGAGCTCACCATCTCCTCCGTCTACTACGTAGACTCATCCCCTTCATCCCAAAAGAGGATACAGCAGTAGTAGTTGGAACAATTATCAACTCCCGACTCGATTACGCAAACGCCCTCTACCTCGGACTACCCAAATACCAGATTTCGCGCCTACAAGTCATCCAGAACACGGCTGCCAGGCTGGTAACGGGAAAAAAACCTTGGGAATCCATCACCCCATCACTAAGGACCCTTCATTGGCTAACCGTAAAGGATCGGATCACATTCAAGACCCTCTGTCTCACCCACAAGTGCACACAGGGAAACGCTCCACAATATCTATGCGAGAAGATAAAACACTACACCCCCAATCGCAATCTCCGATCAACCAACCAAAACCTCCTTCACATCCCCAAGTCCCGCTACAAATCAAAGGGAGAACGAAGATTTGCAGTCCAAGGACCACGGCTATGGAACGCTCTACCCACCAACATCCGCATGGAAGAAAACCACCGGGCCTTCAGGAAAAAACTTAAGACCCACCTATTCTGAAGGGTCAGGATGTCACTGGATGCAAAGCGCCTTGAGGCGATTTAGTTCGCATTTGTAGCGCTATACAAGTTATTCACTCACTCACTCACTCACTCACTCACTCACTCACTCTAAAAGTTAAAATTGACAGAATAAAATCCATCTACATATATAGTATACAGTTTCAGAGTGTGCAGATTGTCAAAATTCTCTACATGTTTCACCAGTGTTAGTAGCTTCCTCAGGAGTTTTACATTTGTCAGGCACTATCTACTGGAAAAATAGAAAAAATAAACAAAACTGAATATACAAGAAATACAAAAATACACAAATCAAAAATCTATGAACAAAATATATATTTAATCCCGAATTGGCTGGGTTCACAAAGACAGACTTGCAAAGGGAGCAAACAATTACCTGTATGAAGATGGACTGGTTGAAATGATAAAATATATAAATAAGGCCGAGAGGTCATGAGGAAACCCAGAAGAAAGGATCATATGGTGTACCATAGAGGGTGGTATGTAGAAAAGACATACTCAAAAAGACTGGGGACATTTTTTTGTCGTCTGGACCGGCTCTAGAGAGGAACTTTCCTCCTTCCTAGCCAAATTGGAAAACAATTGTTATAACCTAAAGTTCACCATGACCTGCGATCAAAAGGTTATTAACTATTAAATCCTGATAGCACGATCGGTTCCTGCTTGTTCAGAAAACCATCAGCGGGTAACACTATATTACATGCCGCTAGCTCTCATCCCAAGTCTTTGGTACAGAGCATTCAATACAGTCAGTATTTGAGAATAAGGAGGAACTGTAGTCGTTACCAGGATTTTGAATTTGAGGCCCAGGCATTACAATCTCGCCTTCTGGATAGGGGCTATAGTCGCACTGTTCTAAAAAAGGCCTGTCATAGGGCCAAAAAAAGAAACAGAGCTGATCTAATTCATTCTAAGAAAACCGTGAAACCTGATCAGCAGGTATGTTTAATAACCATATATACTGGGGAGCATAGGAAAGTTTGTCAAATTATCCAAAAATATTGGCCTCTGCTATCTACAGATGAGGTCATCTCTAAATATGTTCAGCCTTTTCCTCAGATAACTTACAGAAAGTCTAGGTCAATTAGTTCACAGTCATTAATTAATTAATTAATCATTAATCAATTAGTTCACAGTCATCTCAGGCCCAAAGTAGGTGGTCAGGTTCATAGAGGTACGGCCCCATGTGGTAGATGTGAGTTTTGTAGATTTGTGTCAAATTCTGCTGATGTTATTCTTCCTAATGGGACTGTGTACAAACCAAAAAAGTTTTTTTGATACATTCTTGTGTATTTTGCACCTTTAAAGTCCCAAATTTCCTTCCTATATTATTATAAAATCTAGTGAAACCAATTGCCTTCAGAAGTCACCTATTAAGTAAATAAAGTCCACTTATGCTCAGTATGAAAGCTGTTCTGTGAAGCCCTCTGAGGTTTGTTAGAGAACCTTAGTGGCCAAACAGCATCATGAAAGCCAAGGAACACACCAGACAGGTCAGGGATAAAGTTGTATAGAAGTTTAAAGCAGGGTTAGGTTATAAAAAAATATCCCAAGCTTTGAACATCTCACAGAGCACTGTTCAATCCATCATCCAAAAATGGAAAGAGTATGGCACAACTGCAACCCTACCAAGACATAGCCGTCCACCTAAACTGACAGGCTGGGCAAGGCGAGCATTATTCAGAGAAACAGCCAAGAGGCCCATGGTAACTCTGGAGGAGCTGCAGAGATCCACAGCTCAGGTGGGAGACTTTGTCCACAGGACAGCTATTAGTCGTGCATGTCACAAATCTGGCCTTTATGGAAAAGTAGCAATAAGAAAGCTATTGTTAAAAGAAAGCCATAAGAAGTCCGTTTTCAGTTTGTGAGAAGCCATGTGGGGGACACAGCAAACATGTGAAAGAAGGTGCTCTGGTCAGATGAGACCAAAATGTAACTTTTTGTCTTAAAAGCAAAATGCTATGTGGCGGAAAACTCACACTGCATATCACCCTGAACACACCATCCCCACTGTGAAACATGGTGGTGGCAGCATCGTGTTGTGGGGATGCTTTTCTTCAGCAGGGACAGGTGAAGCTAGTCAGAGTTGATGGGAAGATGGATGGAGCCAAATACAGGGCAATCTTAGGAGAAAACCTGTTAGAGTCTGCAAGACTTGAGACTGGGGCGGAGGTTCACCTTCCATCAGGACAATGACCCAAAACACACAGCCAGAGCTACAATGGAATGGTTTAGATCAAATCTGTGTTAGAATGGCCCAGTCAAAGTCCAGACCTAAATCCAATTGGGAATCTGTGGCAAGACTTGAAAATTGCAGTTCACAGACGCTCTCCATCCAATCTGATTGAGCTTGAGCTATTTTGCAAAGAAGAATGGGCAAAAATTTCACTTACTAGAAGTGCAAAACTGGTAGAGACATCCCCAAAAAAGACTTGAAGCTGTAATTGCAGCGAAAGGTGGTTCTACAAAGTATTGACTAAGCGGGGCGGGGCGGGGGGCGCTGAATACAAATGCATGCCACACATTCGCACACATTTATTTGTAAAAAAAAATTAAACCCATTTATCATTTTCCTTCCACTTCATATATATATATATTTTAGCTTGAAATAGACACAAACGCATGTGTGAGAGGGCTGCACATCCCGAAATGGATATGATAGAGAACAAAGATTTTTCCCGTGGGATTTTTTAGCAGCAATCAATATATAACAATATGTTTTTAGTAAAAAAGTTTTTTATTGAATGGTTTGGGCTTTAAAAGTCAATTGTACAATTATTTTAAATTTTTATGAGCTCCGGTACGTATGAGGGCCAATTGCATGTATACAAGGATAAACAATGTAGTACACATTAAGTACAGTGGAAAAGAGAAATAATACATATTGTGAGGGGGTTAACTCGGTAGCGGGTGTGTGTGACCCCCTGGTTGGGCTCCCCACACAAAAACAGGGCCAGCAGACGGAGGTTGTGGTTTTCAAAATCAAAAGGTGCGGTTTATTTCTCTATGTACAGTGACAAAACACAGCAAAGCCAAAAAGAAACATAAACAAAATAAATCCTGGTCAGTTTGACCTCTGACTAAACATGCAGGTTTCCTAAACTAACAACTGGGATCAGCCTGGTGCTGTCCTAGTCCCTAAGTCCCTGGTTTAGTAAAAGTCCAAACAAATAGCCACACAGGCTTTGCCTCACCGCACAGGGGTTCACTCTCCCTAGACAGTCCACACAGGTCTGGTTCCAGGCATGAGCTAACATCTAATGAAGCTGGGAGTTCTTATAGAGGCCTAAATGAGCTGACAAGCTTCAGCTGGTCTCATCAACTCCCTGCCTCACGACGCCCAGCACTCTCCCTAGAGGTATGAGTCATTCATGAGCCCACTAGCCTCAGCTGGGCTTCATCAACTCCCTAGTTGTATAAGTCGGCATAAAGCCTGAATCTGGGAGAAATATATCTACCCCCCTGGATGCAACCAGGTGACTTTACCTTCCTGCTGTCACAATATATATATACATGTGTAGAACAGAAGAAATACCCCGATGCATTTCGACCTAGTTGCAGGTCTTCCTCAGGGGGGGGCTCTTACATTCTGAAGAATATAGATAGATAAGTACATTAATTACATAGCATGTTGCAAAATATCTCCTAACAGTTATCAATCGGTCAATGAGTACAATGATTTATGGTAGTTTCTTATTAGTAGTAATTCATCTTCATATGGAAAAAGAGAGTAACTGGGAGAAAAGCAAACTTTATTACATATTTACCCTCTTGATTACATGGATGGGCCCAAACCGGAGATATAAAATCCTGACTCCTCCGGATCTCACCAATTCCCCCACGGGCAGAGCTCCCGATACAGTGCTGGGGTGGCGTCCCCCCCCCCCCCGGCCAAAGGGGCGGGTCCAATCCACAGACAGAGACTGGTCTCAGGACGTCAAACTTGTGTGGAGGCAAGCAATTACGGACTGGTAGGCGGGTGGGGTCAAGACCCCTGGGAGCCTAATCCAAGCACCTGGAGGTAATGAGGATGTATGCAGTTAAATGAAAAAACCTATTACCTATATTCAAATTCTCTGAGTTGCATATTGGTATTTTTATATGTATATATGCAGATGGGCGGTAAAGGATAAAGGTATATTTGCCTAGCTAAATAGGAGAGAGGGGCAAGTATCTAATGGATATTAATGTGTATGAGTAGTAGCAATGAAAATGTATGATGGGATGTGCCAAACATCCATCTGCAATTTATCATGATTGATTGAATGGAAGATAAGGTAAAACCAATAAATCTATTCTGGTGGAATGTGAAGGTGTATGTTAGAACATGTGAATAAGTGTATCAAAAACCAAAAAACAAAATGTCAGTGTTAAATGAAAATGTATGATGATGTCGTGAAAAGTGGACGTGTATGTGAAAAAAGACTGAGTGTTTAAAGTGATGGAAATATTGGAAAGAGGTGGAAGAGAAGAAGGAAAAGAAGGGAAAGGGGATGAAAAGAGGAGGAAGGAAGGAAGAAAGGGGGGGGGGGAAGCAGGGTTGCAGAGATAAGAGAGAAAGAGAAAGAAAAAAAAAGAAGGGGAAAAATGAAAAGAGGGGAAGAGAAAAAAAGGAATTGTGAACAGTGCTGATGAATGCAGGTGAAAATGTAAAGGGAAATGAAGGGGTGTAACACTCAGTCTGATATGTGAATGTGATGGTCAGAATGTGATCAAAATAAATATATAAATGAAAATGAATATAAATGAATGTGAAAATAAAATAATATAGATTAAATGAAAAATAAATGAATGAATGGACCAACAAAAATAATGAGGAATGAATTAATTCCATTAGATACTTGCCCCTCTCTCCTATTTAGCTAGGCAAATATACCTTTATCCTTTACCGCCCATCTGCATATATACATATAAAAATACCAATATGCAACTCAGAGAATTTGAATATAGGTAATAGGTTTTTTCATTTAACTGCATACATCCTCATTACCTCCAGGTGCTTGGATTAGGCTCCCAGGGGTCTTGACCCCACCCACCTACCAGTCCATAATTGTCTGCCTCCACACAAGTGTGACGTCCTGAGAGCAGTCTCTGTGTGTGTATTGGACCCGCCCCTTTGGCCGGGGGGGAGGACGCCACCCCAGCACTGTTCCGGGAGCTCTGCCCGTGGGGGAATTGGGGAGATCAGGAGGAGTCAGGATTTTATATCTCCGGTTTGGGCCCATCCATGTAATCAAGAGGGTAAATATGTAATAAAGTTTGCTTTTCTCCCAGTTACTCTCTTTTTCCATATGAAGATGAATTACTACTAATAAGAAACTACCATAAATAATTGTACTCATTGACCGATTGATAACTGTTAGGAGATATTTTGCAACATGCTATGTAATTAATGTACTTATCTATCTATATTCTTCAAAATGTAAGAAAACCCCCCCTGAGGAAGACCTGCAACTAGGTCGAAATGCATCGGGGTATTTCCTCTGTTCTACACATGTATATATATGTATTATTTCTCTTTTCCACTGTACTTAATGTGTACTACATTGTTTATCCTTGTATACATGCAATTGGCCCTCATAAGTACCGGAGCTCATAAAAATCAAAATAATTGTACAATTGACTTTTAAAGCCCAAACCATTGAATAAAAAACTTTTTTACTAAAAACATCTTGTTAAATCTTTGTTCTCTATCATATATATATATATATATATATATATATATATATATATATATATATACAGTGGGTAAAATAAGTATTGAACACGTCACCATTTTTCTAGGTAAATATATTTTAAAGGTGCTATTGACATGAAATTTTCACCACATATCAGTAACAACCCATGCACTCTATACATACAAAGAAACCAAAACAAATAAGTTCAGAAATGTATTTATGTGTAATAAAATTGACACAGGGAAAAGTATTGAACACGCTAACTGAAATGTATTTAATACTTGGTACAAAATCTTTTGTTGACAGCTTCAAGACGCCTCCTGTATACAGAAATTGCACATGCAATGATCAGGTGTGATTTTGGCCCATTCTTCCACACAGTCTTCAAATCTTGAAGGTTCCGTGGGCCTCTTCTATGAACTCATCTTTAGTTCTTTCCATAGATTTTTTTATTGGATTCAAGTCAGATTGGCTGGACCATTCTAGCAGCTTTATTTTCTTTCTTTGAAACCAATTGAGAGTTTCCTTGGCTTTGTGCTTGGGATCATTGTCTTGCTGAAATGTCCACACTTGTTTCACCTTTATCATCCTGGTAGATGGCAGCAGATTTTTATCAAGAATGTCTTGGTACATTTTTCCATTTATCCTTCCCTCAATGATATGAAGTTTGCCAGTGCTATATGCTGAAAAACAGCCCCACACAACAATGATGTTCCCACCTCCAAAGCTCACTGTTGGTATGGGGGTGTTTTTGGGGTGACGTGCAGTGCCATTTGACCTCCAAACATGGCGTGTGTTATGGCATCCAAAGAGTTCCGATTTGGTCTCATCTGAATAGACTATATTCTCCCAGCATTTCACAGGCTTGTCTTAATGTTGTGCAGCAAACTTTAAACAAGCTTTAACCACTTAACGACCGCCCACTGTAAATATACGTCGGCAGAATGGCACCGACAGGCAGAATCACGTATATGTACGTGACTGCCTTTGTATAGTTGGGGGGTCCGATCGGACCCCCCTTCTTTACAGTGAGCGGCCGTTATTCGTTTGGGAGCGATCAGGGATGAGGGGACAGCCGTTCGATTCCGGCCACCCCCTCTCGATCGCTCCCAGCGAATCGAATCCTTCCCCTGCCTGTGTAATGTTTACACAGGCAGGAGGAAGTGATGTCATCTCTCCTGCGGCGCTCACATATACCGAGCGCCGTACAGGAGAAGATGCAGGTTAGTGCACAAAACACTACACTGACACCAGGACACATAGGCACATAAATCGCCCCCCCAGACACCCCCCAGATCACCCCCCAGCCCCCAGTCACAGTGTCACTGATTGCAGTGACTATTTATTTACTGATCACTGCAATCAGTGACATTTGTGACTGTAAAAGTGTCACTACATTTCATTTTAGGTCCAGTGTAGCCCCCTAACCCCCCTAATAAAGGTTTAACCCCCTGATCACCCCCCAGATAACCCTTTCACCCCCTAGCACCGCCGTCGCTAAGCGATCATTTTTCTGATCGCTGTCTTAGCGTCGGTGATGCAGATCGGTAGCCAATAATTTTTTTTAGGTTCGCCGCAGGTTTTTATAGCTCAGGTACTCCCATATATTACCTAATAAAGGTTTAACCCCCTTGATCGCCCCCCAGATAACCCTTTCACCCCCTATCATGACTGTCGCTAAGCGATCATTTTTCTGATCGCTGTCTTAGCGTCGGTGATGCAGATCGGTAGCCAGTAATTTTTTTTAGCTTCGCCGCAGGTTTTTATAGCGTCAGGTACCCCCATATATTACCTAATAAAGGTTTAACCCCCTTGATCGCCCCCCAGGTAACCCTTTCACCTCCTATCACCACTGTCGCTAAGCGATCGTTTTTCTGATCGCTGTCTTAGCGTTGGTGATGCCGATCGGTAGCCAGTAATTTTTTTTAGGTTCGCCGCAGGTTTTTATAGCGTCGGGTACCCTCATATATTACCTAATAAAGGTTTAACCCCCTTGATCGCCCCCCAGGTAACCCTTTCACCACCTATCACCACTGTCGCTAAGCGATAGTTTTTCTGATCGCTGTCTTAGTGTCAGTGATGCCGATCGGTAGCCAGTAATTTTTTTTAGGTTCGCCGCAGGTTTTTATAGCGTCAGGTACCCCCATATATTATCTAATAAAGGTTTAACCCCCTTGATCGCCCCCCAGGTAACCCTTTCACCCCCTATCACCACTGTCGCTAAGCGATCGTTTTTCTGATCGCTGTCTTAGTGTTGGTGATGCCGATCGGTAGCCAGTAATTTTTTTTAGGTTCGCCGCAGGTTTTTATAGCGTCAGGTACCCCCATATGTTACCTAATAAAGGTTTTAACCCCCTAATTGCCCCTAGTTAACCCTTTCACCAGTAATCACCATATAAGTGTTACGGGTGACGCTGGTTAGTTAGTTTGCTTTTTATAGTGTCAGGGCAACCGCCGTATATAACCCAATAAAGGTTTAACCCCCTGATCGCCCGGCGGGTGATATCAATTAGGTTTTAGCGTCAGAGAGGGTCTGCGTCACACCCCAGGCAGCGTCAGGTTAGTGCCAGTAGCGCTAACACCCACGCATTAAGCATACACCCCCCTTAGTGGTATAGTATCTGAACAGATCAATATCTGATCTGATCAGATCTATACTAGCGTCCCCAGCAGTTTAGGGTTCCCAAAAACGCAGTGTTAGCGGGATCAGCCCAGATACCTGCTAGCACCTGCGTTTTGCCCCTCCGTTCAGCCCAGGCCACCCAAGTGCAGTATCGATCGATCACTGTCACTTACAAAACACAACACACATAACTGCAGCGTTCACAGAGACAGGCCTGATCCCTGCGACTCCAGTGCTGTAGGAGGTGATTTCACCACCACAGTTAAAAAAAAAAGCATATATGCCGAAGCATTGGGGCAGCAGGGGCGGAGGAGCGATTTTGCTCCTAATGCCACGTACATACGGTCAAAATTCCGACGGAGGCTTGCCCGTGGAAAAGTCTGACCATGTGTACGCAGCATAACTTTTGCGGGAAGATGCCCCTATGCTTCGGCATATATAAATGGTGCATGTATGCCCATCATTAGAAGTGGGTGGATGAAGGGCGGTATTCTAATGGTGGGCATACCCACCGATCAATCTTTTTTTTTCGTTCAGCCAACAGGCTGCATGAAAAAAAAGATTACAATACATGTCCAACAAGGACCAGCAACGTACTGGTATGTTGCTGGACTTTGAATGTTTATACCAGAATGATGCCTGTGGGTTTAGGTATCATCTTGGTATCATTCTTTTCAGCCAGCGGCCGGCTTTCATGTAAAACCAATCCTAGTGGCTAATTAGCCTCTGGACTGCTTTTACAAGCATTTGTAGGGAATGTCCCCCCCCCGGATATAAAAAGTGCCATTGGGAAATTGGGAAAGCATTTTATCACACCGATCTTGGTGTGGTCAGATGCTTTGAGGGCAGAGGAAAGATCTAGGGTCCAATAGACCCCAGTTTTTTCAAAAAAGAGTACCTGTCACTACCTATTGCTCTCATAGGGGATATTTACATTCCCTGAGATAACAATAAAAATGATAAAAATAAATAAATATGGAAGCAACAGTTTAAAAATAAAATAAAAAAGCAAAATTAATAATAAAAAAAATAAAATAAAAAAAAAGCACCCCTGTCCTGCCCTGCTCTTGCCCAATGGCGAACGCAAGCGTTGGTCTGGCGTCATATGTAAACAGCAATTGCACCATGCATGTGAAGTATCACCGCGAAGGTCAGATCGAGGGCAGTAATTGTAGCAGTAGACCTCCTCTGTAAATCTAACGGCGTAACCTTTAAAGGCTTTTAAAGGCTTTTAAAAATGTATGTAGTTTGTCGCCAATGCGCGTTTGTGCGAAATTTTAAAGCTTGTCGTGTTTGGTATCTATGTACTCGGCCTAAGATCATCTTTTTTATTTCATCAAACATTTGGGCAATATAGTGTGTTTTAGTGCATTAAAATAAAAAAAAGTGTATTTTTCCCCAAAAAATGCGTTTGAAAAATCGCTGCGCAAATACTGTGTAGAAAAAAAAATGCAACACCCACCATTTTAATCTGTAGGGCCTTTGCTTTAAAAATATATATAATGTTTGGGGGTTCAACATAATTTTCTTGCAAAAAAAAAATATGTTTTCATGTAAACAAAAAGTGTCAAAAAGGGCTTTGCCTTCAAGTGGTTAGAAGAGTGGATGTAAGCTTCCTAATATTGTGTATAAAATGCCAGAACAGTTCAAAACCCCCCCAAATGACCCCATTTTGGAAAGTAGACACCCCAAGCTATATACTGAGAGGCATGTCGAGTCCATGGAATATTTTATATGTTGACACAAGTTGCGGAAAAAAGACAATTTATTTTTTTATTTTTTATTTTTTGCACAAAGTTGTCACTAAATGATATATTTCTCAAACATGTCATGGGCATATGTGGAATTACACCCCAAAATACATTCTGTTGCTTCTCCTGAGTACGGGGATACCACATGTGTGAGACTTTTTGGGAGCCTAACCGTGTACGGGACCCCAAAACCAAGCACCGCCTTCAGGCTTTCTAATGCCGCGTACACACGATCGATTTTTTCGACGTTAAAAACGAGGAACAGCTTGTTCCCCTCACACACGGCCGTTTTAAATGTCATTTTTTTTTTGGTCGAAAAAAACGACCGTGTGTGGGCTCCGCGGCAGTGTTTCCCTATGGGAAACACTGCCGCGGAAAACATGTCGAAAAAAACGACGAGAAAAATTAGAACATGTTCTAATTTTTCTCGTCGTTTTTAATGCCGTTTTTCTCATCGAAAAAAACGACAGAAAGCCCACAGACTATCGTTTTTCTCGTCGAATGGGAAAAATGTTGTTTTTTTCGACGGGAAAAATGGCCGTGTGTACGCGGCATAAGGGTGTAAATTTTTGATTTCACTTCTCACTGCCTATCACAGTTTTGGAGGCCATGGAATGCCCAGGTGGCACAAAACCCCCCCAAATGACCCCATTTTGGAAAGTAGACACCCCAAGCTATTTGCTGAGAGCTATGGTGAATATTTTGCAGATCTCGCTTTTTGTCACAAAGTTTTGAAAATTGAAAAAAAAAATATTTTCTTTCTTCATTTTCAAAAACAAATGAGAGCTGTAAAATACTCACCATGCCTCTCAGCAAATAGCTTGGGGTGTCTACTTTCCAAAATGGGGTCATTTGGGGGGGTTTTGTGCTATTTTGGCATTTTATGGCCTTCGAAACTGTGATAGGTAGTGAGGAGTGAAATCAAAAATTTGTGCCTAGAAATCCTGAAGGCGGTGCTTGATTTTCAGGGGGGCCGTACGCGGCTAGGCTCCCAAAAAGTCCCACACATGTGGTATCCCAGTACTCAGGAGAAGCAGCAAAATGTATTTTGGGGTGTAATTCCACATATAACCATGGCATGTGTGAGCAATATATCATTTAGTGACAACTTTTTGTAATTTTTTTTTTTTTGTCATTATTCAATCACTTGGGACAAAAAAAAAATATTCAATGGGCTCAACAGGCCTCTCAGCAATTTCCTTGGGGTGTCTACTTTCTAAAATGGGGTCATTTGGGGGGGTTTTGTGCTATTTTGGCATTTTATGACCTTCGAAACTGTGATAGGTAGTGAGGAGTGAAATCAAAAATTTGCGCCCTTAGAAATCCTGAAGGCGGTGCTTGGTTTTCGGGGGCCCGTACGCATCTAGGCTCCCAAAAAGTCCCACACATGTGGTATCCCCGTACTCAGGAGCAGCAGCAAAATGTATTTTGGGGTGCAATTCCACATATAACCATGGCATGTGTGAGCAATATATCATTTAGTGACAACTTTTTGTAATTTTTTTTTTTTTTTTAGTCATTATTCAATCACTTGAGACAAAAAAAAAAATATTCAATGGTCTCAACGTGCCTCTCAGCAATTTCCTTGGGGTGTCTACTTTCCAAAATTGGGTAATTTGGGGGGGTTTTGTACTGCCCTGCCATTTTAGCACCTCAAGAAATGAGATAGGCAGTCATAAATTAAAAGCTGTGTAAATTCCAGAAAATGTACCCTAGTTTGTAGACGCTATAACTTTTGCGCAAACCAATAAATATACGCTTATTGACATTTTTTTTACTAAAGACATGTGGCTGAATACATTTTGGCCTAAATGTATGACTAAAATTGAGTTTATTCGATTTTTCTTATAACAAAAAGTAGAAAATATCTTTTTTTTTCAAAATTTTCGTTTTTTTTCCGTTAATATCGCAAAAAATAAAAATCGCAGAGGCAATCAAATACCATTAAAAGAAAGCTCTATTTGTGGGAAGAAAAGGACGCAAATTTAGTTTCGGTACAACATTGCATATCTGCACAATTTACAGTTAAAGCAGCACAGTGCAAAATTCTGAAAACAGCTCTGGTCCTTTAGCTACAAAATGGTCCGGGGCTTAAGTGGTTAACATGCTTTTTCTTCAGGAATGGAGTCTTGTGTGGTGAGCGTGCGTTAAATCCAGGCCATGGTGGTTGAGTGCATTAATTATTGTTTTCTTTGAGACAAATATACCTGCTAATTCCAGGTATTTCTGAAGCTCTCTTGTGGGCCTTGGCTCTTGAACAATTCTTCTTTTCACTCCTCTGTCAGAAATCTTGCGAGGAGCACCTGGTCGTGGCCAGTTTATGGTGAAATTATGTTCTGTCCACTTCCAGATTATGGTCCCAGCAGTGCTCACTGGAACATTCAGAAGTTTATCAATCTTTTCTGTAACCAATGCCATCAGTATGTTTTGCCACAATAAGGTTGTGAAGGTCTTGAGAGAACTCTTTGCTTTTACCCATCATGAGATGTTTCTTGTGTGACACCTTGGTAATGAGACACCTTTTTACAGGCCATCAGTTGAGACTGAACCAGCTGATTTTAATTTTCTCTGACAAAGGGCAGGATTGCTTTCTAATTACTAATAGATTTTAGCTGGTGTCTTGGCTTTCCATGCCTTTTTTACATCAATTTCTTCATGTGTTCAATATTGTTTCCCTGTGTCATTCCATTTTATTACATATAACTTAATTTCTGAATATATTTGTTTTGGTTTCCTTGCATGTATGGATTGCATGGGTTGTTACTGTGGTAGGGCCCAGTGGGATCAAGATGGCTGTCCTTTTCACAGGACAGACTTTGCAACAAAGTGGATAATCTTTGCAGACAGGTTATGTACGGTAAGGTCACATAGAG
The DNA here is from genome assembly GCA_029206835.1 of Rana muscosa. Classification (NCBI taxonomy): domain Eukaryota; kingdom Metazoa; phylum Chordata; class Amphibia; order Anura; family Ranidae; genus Rana; species Rana muscosa. The sequence continues at coordinate 457,302,686 of CM055118.1, forward strand.
GAAATTACTGACATATAAAATAAGTCCCTAACACCTGTCTCTAGACACCCACCCACACAGTACAAGAAGTTCTGCAAACTGAAGAGTTATTGCAAGGATATGAGAAACCGCAGATATTGCTAAATATGGTATGTGTTATACAGATAAAATATGTAAATGAAGAAACCACAAAGTTACAGGAAACTCTTAGATGTTTTGTTTTAAGATGCTTTAAGAGTTAATTCTTGTGAAAGGAAATTGTGACGAAATAGTAATTATAAAAACACTGTCAATGTCTATAGACGACACATTCGACTTCCTGGCATTAGTCAGGGTTGGGTGTCTCAGTCTGTTTCCCTAAGAAGTCCATTGTTCGGTCTGTTGTTTCATTTCCAACATGTGGTGAAAATTTAATGTCGATAGCACCTTTAGAAATATATTTACCTAGAAAAAAAGTGATGTCTTCAATACATATTTTACCCACTGTATAATATATATATATAGTATATATATATATATATATATATATATATATATATATATATGTAGCGGGTATTTGAATTTAGGGGAAGCATCTGGGTGGTAGTGTAGCCCAGATGCACTAATTGCTAGGGAATCCGGGACCTTTTTCTGGTTCTTGGAGGATTCTGGTGGTGTGAGGTTCCTTGTGGTCCACAGGTGGCGCTGTTGCCTGGGCCGGAGCTGAGCTCACACCGCAAGACTGTACCTTTTTGTCCTCCCCTGGAGCTGGTACAGCGGGGCGGGGAACCCGCTGTGGCGCGAAGGGAGAGGGGCGGACGCCCTTGCCAGGGGGTTCAGAGTCCGGAGTGGGAGGACTCGGCCGCACCCAGGCACCTTCAGCTTGGGTGCTGGCGTTCCAGTGTTCCAGGCCTAGGTGCCCTTGACCTAGCCGGAGCGAGAGATGGAGTCCATCTCAGGCACCTTTAGCCTGGGGTGAGGTACTATGGCGGAAGCCTGGGGCTCAGTACCTTCGACTGAGTTCCGCGAGGGTGGAGGAATCCGAGGGGGCCCTAACTCCTTGGGTGCCCGTGTCTGAGTTCGTGAGAGCTGGTGTGCGGAACTTCTCTGAAGAGTCCGGTGCAGCATTGCTGGTGACAGAGAGGCCTCCGGTTTCTCCCTTGGACGGATTTCCTTCCCCTGACAGGGGCCGTGCTAGCGAAGGTAATTCACATTCTACTCAATATAGTCAGTGACAGTGACTACCCGCCACTGGTGATACCACAGTGGTTAGCAGGAGAAGGGAAGGGATTGTGCCTCGATCTATTCCCCATCACTACTCAGTAGAAGAAACTGTATGTTTGTACACCAAGACGAATAAAACTGAGTTGGACCTATTCACTGTGTGGAACTCTGGTTACTAGGAGCAAAGGAGTCAGGGACGAAGTACTGGACTTGACTCTTGGACACCTACACAAAACCCAATCTTCTGGCCTTCACCTCTCAGATATGGAGGACATGGGCCGTGTTGTATCTCATCCCTCCCCCCAGCACTGAGACCCCTAGACGAAGAAAGACAAGCCGAGGATGAGAAAGGGAGTGAGGGGTGAGACCGCTACACATGGGGGCATCGTATCCGGGATGTGTATGGTGTCTCAATTTGAACTTTGCTGCCCGGAGGAGTTCCGAGTAGGTCGGCCATATTGGCCAACGTGCCATGAGGCAACCCATAGCTGCTTAGTTCGTGGGCGGGGAGAAGAGAAAGCCCGCGAACGAGTGCAGAGTGTGGGAGGAGTCTGCCATGTGGACGTACGCACGTGGAGATTCTGGCGCGTGTGGGTCAGTGCGCAATGGAGCAGCGAAGAGAGAAGATGACTTCAACTACTCCATGGATTTCAGTTTCTTCAGGAATGGAGATGACTTCTCTGACTGCTCCGATCATGGATACGGGGATAAGACTAAGGCCCCGGGGGCGATTGGCTCTGTACACCTGCAGAGACATGGAGGCCCTCGGTGTGATCTGTCCCGGCTGTTCGGGACTGGTGGTCCAGCTGAAGCCATTCGGGCGATGTGAGGTCTGCAAGGAGTTTCTCTTTGAAGTGGAGCCATTCACAGAAAAGCCTCGGGCTTTCCACCTTAACTACCTCACAGGGACTGCCACTCCGGAAGGAGAGATCGATGCTGGTGCGTTTCCTATGCGCACTGATCCGGGCGAAGTGACTTCCCAATCGGAGATGAAAAGAGAAAAATCCTAGGATGCTGCCTCGGTCACCAGCAGCTCCCTGCTCCGACCACCGAAGAGGAAAGTCGGCCTAGTGATGGGCTTGTGTGGTCGTAGAAGAGCTTCGCCCCGCTGCTTGCCTGGCCTGGATGGATCCGGGGATAAGAGTCCTGGACATCCCCGTTCTTCTAAAGGCCCAGGTGAGCCAGGGGTTGGGACTGTCTGTGTGGTTAAAAGTGGCGGAAGCCCACAGTCGGTGGAGGCCGTCAAGGGGGATAGTTCCGTGACTGGGAATTATCTGCCTGCTGAATGCTACGACACCTCTGACCTGGACTCATTGTCTGACAATGGCGATGATGGGGAGATAGACGAAATCTTCCATCAGAAGGGATGGGACAAGATGAAGCTACCCTAGTTCCGTGTCACAAGGGACCTGCCCATGTCTACTGGAGATAGTACACCCCGGGTGGAGGCCTCGGTGCCTAGGGAGGAATCTGATCCCCTGTCTGAAGTTCCTCTTCTGGACTCAACATCCATTTCACCTGTTCCTGTTGCGGGAGTGCAACGCAAGTCACTGCGGGCTCCTAGGCCCAGATCTACCGAGGTCGTGAACGCACCTCGCCACCCAGAAGTGATTGTTCCGCCTGTAGAAGGAGACCGGGCCACCATGCCACCTTTGTCAAGGCTGCAGCGTCTCTTCGGCCAGAAGGTTGCCCAGGAGTATGGGTGGGAGTACCCGTACCTGCCTCGAGAACTGCTTTATGAGGTGGAAGTTTTTTGCCAAAGATGGTATGATACCTTCGTGTGGGACAAACTTAAAGTACCGCAAGCACGGCGATACCTTTCTTGTTCACCAACGGTCACCAAGAAGTTCCAGGACTGTAAAGCTAAGTGGATGCTGGGAAGGCATATCCATGTGGACAGAGTGGTGATTTGCCGCAAGGAAGGAGGAAATGCTGAATATCATGTGGAGGCTTTGGACAGACATTTGAAGCCTGTGTTCCTACCGCATCCAAGGTTTTACCTTTAGGAGAGAAAGACTCCTGTGTGTTCTTTTGCTGTTCATTGTTGAACTTTCTGGAGTGCCTTCACCAGAACACAGGGACTGTGCCCTAGTTTTTTTTTGCATTTGGGCAGTTCTACTCTTTGAAGAAAATGGGAGCTGTTTTTGTTTTGTTCTCCCTCCTTCTCATTGCACTTCAGAGAAATCAGTGACTTTGGGGTTTTAGTCAGTGTAGAGTCACAAAGAGAAAAAGTTCATCTGGAAGTGATGAGTGTCTTGACCGCGGCATTGTCACCAGGTGGCAGTGTTGCGCAACGATTGTTTTTTTTTTTTTTTTTTTTTTACATTATGCAGCACTTATTGGAGCGAGTGGGTTTCTTTTCGGATAGACCCATTCATTCCAAGCAGACACACGTGTATTGTTAGAATGTATGTTTCTTTTCTTTCCCTCTGCAGGAGACTCGTCTATCAAGGCTACTGAGAATGGGTGGTCCTTAGATAGCCAGGGGGAGGGAAGAATGTAAATGTGTGAGATGTTTAAAGTGTTTTATTGAAAAGTTTTATAGTTGTACTGTTTTATGTTTTCCCTTTTCCCATTTAGGTCTTGGCACAATCCGGGGTTAGATTGTGTAGTTTGTCTCTGGGTCGAACTTATGTTGCCACTCTTTTGGAGACATGAGTTTGCACCAGACACTGGGGACCAGTGTCAAATCACCAGGGGGAGAGTGTAGCGGGTATTTGAATTTAGGGGAAGCATCTGGGTGGTAGTGTAGCCCAGATGCACTAATTGCTAGGGAATCCGGGACCTTTTTCTGGTTCTTGGAGGACTCTGGTGGTGTGAGGTTCCTTGTGGTGCACAGGTGGCGCTGTTGCCTGGGCCAGAGCTGAGCTCACACCGCAAGACTGTACCTTTTTGTCCTTCCCTGGAGCTGGTACAGCGGGGCAGGGAACCTGCTGTGGCGCGAAGGGAGAGGGGATAAAAGGGGCGGATGCCCTTGCCAGGGGATTCAGAGTTCAGAGTCCGGAGTGGGAGGGGGAGGACTCGGCCGCACCCAGGCACCTTCAGCTTGGGTGCTGGCGTTCCAGTGTTCCAGGCCTAGGTGCCCTTGACCTAGCCGGAGCGAGAGATGGAGTCCATCTCAGGCACCTTTAGCCTGGGGTGAGGTACTATGGTGGAGGCCTGGGGCTCAGTACCTTCGACTGAGTTCTGCGAGGGAGGAGGGATCTGAGGGGGCCCTAACTCCCTGGGTGCCCGTGTCTGAGTTCGCGAGAGCTGGTGTGCGGAACTTCTCTGAAGAGTCCGGTGCAGCATTGCTGGTGACAGAGAGGCCTCCGGTTTCTCCCTTGGACGGATTTTCTTCCCCTGACAGGGGCCGTGCTAGCGAAGGTAATTCACATTCTACTCAATATAGTCAGTGGCAGTGACTACCCGCCACTGGTGATACCACAGTGGTTAGCAGGAGAAGGGAAGGGATTGTGCCTCGATCTATTCCCCATCACTACTCAGTAGAAGAAACTGTATGTTTGTACACCAAGACGAATAAAACTGAGTTGGACCTATTCACTGTGTGGAACTCTGGTTACTAGGAGCAAAGGAGTCAGGGACGAAGTACTGGACTTGACTCTAGGACACCTACACAAAACCCAATCTTCTGGCCTTCACCTCTCAGCTATGGAGGACATGGGCCGTGGTGTATCTCATCCCTCCCCCCAGCACTGAGACCCCTAGACGAAGAAAGACAAGCCGAGCATGAGAAAGGGAGTGAGGGGTGAGGCCGCTACATATATATATATATATATATATATATATATATATATATATATATATATATATATATTATATATAGAGGTGGGACAATTTAATTCCCACAATGTCCGCAATGTGGCACTATGGTAGTAAGTCACACAGCCATTCACACTTGAGCGTGTTCTGACATGTTCTAACTTGCACTCCCTGGGTCGCAGACCGGTTGACTCAGTCTTTACAGAATGAGTGACAGGAATCTGGATCAGCAGATTAACATCACATTTTATGTGTTAAGCTTTAGCTCTGTTACAATAGGCTTATGTAGAACATTAATGAAGAAATTAAGTGTTTTTGAATGGCATAGGTGTTTTAAGGAGGAGTGGGAAGATGTCCACGATAACACAAGAAGTGGGCAGCCAAAAATGCAAAGGACAGATGAAAATGTGGATAGAGTTTGAACCTTTGTTGGCACATGCTGGTGTGCTTTTTTGATGACAAGGAGATAATTCACGTTGAGTTCATAGAACATGCTACAACGGTCAACCAACATTGTTATATGGAAATTCTAAAAAGGTTACAGGAACCTGTTCAGAGGAAAAAACAGAACTCTGGCCTGACAAGTCAATTCTCCACCACAACAATGCTCCAGCAGAAACAATTTTTTTAACAGTCCATTCTGGGAATTAAATTGTCACACCTAATATATATTTATAAAGTAAGCATTGTAGACTAATATGATGTGGAGAAAAGGAGATGTGTCAGTGGTGGTAAATGGTTGAAGTGGCGCTCCAACTAAAATTTTGATAGAATGGTGAAGGATTGGAACTTTTAGGAAGTTGTATTGTATCCATTGCTTACAACATACTTCACAGGCTCATCTAGGGTACTGTAGTGACTTAGTGGATGGTGAGCCACTGTGCAGTCTTAGGAAAATAAGGATCATCACTGGGACACCTTCCTATAATGATAATCCTGTCATTTATTCACATAAAGCAACTGGTATCACAGGCCAACATTTGGGAACCTCCAAGTTTCAAGGTATGGTAGTGAAGATCCTTATTTTTCTAGGGTTGGAACCTCTACCAGTGTCACTGTTGGGGGGACAAACACAGTGTTATCAATGTGGAAAGTAAAGGACTTTTATTAGTAGAGTAGGGAAAGGTTTAAACCTCTGGTAGGGTCACTAGGGTTAGTATTAGGAAGACTTATCTATTTCCTCTAATGTCTTCAGGACACAAAGCAAGGGGACACAAACAATGATAAAAAAAATAATAACTAATTATGCAGAAGGAAGCAGGGGTAGTAGAGTCCAGAAAGATCGTTTATTAGATGATTAGCATTTTTTTTTTTAATCCAGTGCATTTCAGGGGCTTGCATACTCTCTCTTCCTCAGGGATTGAAAAAGATATGAGTTCAGCTGTGCCTGGACTGAAAGGCAGCCCTAAAATTTCTATAGATCTCCTAAAAGGAAACAGCATCAATAGACTGTGCAGCTTAAAAAGTTAAGGTCAACATATTGTAAAACTGTCCTATCTTCTGAAGCCCTGAAGAACGGGGAGTGACCCCGAAAGGCATTGACATTTTTTTTTATTTCTCCTCATCCAATAAACTATCTCTTTGGACTCTGTTACCACTGGTCTGCCACCTTTGCTGCATTCTGCATATTTGGATCTTCTATAAGCCCTGCTCCTGTTTTTGGGGGTACTCCTCTTGCAAGGGAGCAGCCTCACTGAAGCAATTCAGCTGAATAATATAGGAGAGGGTCATTCATGATTCCAGACATTGGTGATGGAAGATCTAGTGCCTCTTATACGTATATGTTTTCAGTAATAAAATACCTGACAGGTTCCAATTATTTCCCACTCTCCCAAGAATAAAACCAAACATTTTGGCTGAAGTTCCACTGTGACTTATTTACACATTGACAATACAATGGCTGTTTTACTGTGCTTTAGGAAATAACCACCTGAAAGATTTAATGTTTGCAAAATTCTTTCTTTTTATGGAACTAGAGTACAAATACATTTGGAAGTTTACATGATGCAAGAGTTAAAGGAGAAGCACTGACCGTGGTTCCAGTGAGGATGGCTAGGATTGTGAATTATACTGACATTTATTAAGGTAGCAATTTCACAGCAAGTCCACATAAGGCATATTATAGTGACCCTTCAAGAGATATATCCAAAGTTCATTTGGGTACAAAAGGAAATTGACAGAGAAAAATCCTACAGATCAGGATTAAAGCGGTAGTAAACTCAATTTTGTCACTTTTACCTACAGGTAAGCTGATAATAAAGCTTACCTGTAGGCAAAATGAATATTTCCTGAACGTGCACCGTTTAGGACAGGAGTGCCAAACCATGTGGCCCAGTTCATCCTCTGTTGTGGCCCGCCACCTCCTCCTCTGAGATGGCGGGTTGATAAGCCCAGATCACGGGTTCCCAACCCGCCATCCCCAAGCATCAGTGTAAAGAAAGGAGCGGGCACTGAAGGAAGTAGAGCCAATGCTTCCTGTGTAGCGCTGGCTCCTGTCACAGGCAGAGTGATACCAAATATACTCCGCCTGTTACATGAGCCAGCGCAATACAGCAAGCATCGGCTCTGCTCTCTACTGCAGCCGCATACTTCCTCCAACGACGACTCAATTCCTACCAGGGATGGCGGGTCGGAAACCCGCAATCTGGGACAGCAGCCACCAGGGATACATGCCAGCAGTACCCACCAGCAGTACCAGCCAGCAGTACACACCAGCAGTAGCAGCCACCAGTACCAGCCAGCAGTACACACCAGCAGTAGGGATGAGCTTCGTGTTCGAGTCGAACATACGTTCGACTCGAACATCGGCTGTTCGATCGTTCGACGAAGATCGAACGATTTGGGCCGTTCGCGCCAAATTCGAGTGACGCGAACGGCCCACAATGCACTACGCCATCGCAGTGTCATCCAGGCGCTGTGATTGGCCAAGCATGCACTGTGACCCCGCATGCTTGGCCAATCACAGCGCCGGCAGCGAGGAGAGCAATGATTGGCCACAGGCAGGATGCCTGTGGCCAATTATTGCTGAGGGTGTTTAGTACACGCCCCACACTATAAAAGGCCGCCAGCACGGCGGCCTAGTGTAGTGTGTTCCGGAGCAGGGATAGAGCAGCATAGGCAGGGACAGTGACTTTTATTTCTTTCTTGCTTAACCTGGATTCCTTTAGTTTAGGGAAAGAGAAGGATAGGTAGGGAGAGTGTCAGTGTGTTTTGTGCTTGTGCTATATTGTGCTTAAAAAAAACATTTTTTCTAGGGACAGAAAACTGTAGGTAGGGAGAGTGTCAGTTTCTTTCACTGTCAAAGTCCTTGTTTCCAGGGACCTGGAAGGACAGTGAGTGAATTCTCCTTGTGCTAAATTGTGCTTAAAAAAAAAATTTTTTCTAGGGACAGAAAACTGTAGGTAGGGAGAGTGTGTCAGTTTCTTTCACTGTCAAAGTCCTTGTTTCCAGGGACCTGGAAGGACAGTGAGTGAATTCTCCTTGTGCTAAATTGTGCTTAAAAAAACATTTTTTCTAGGGACAGAAAACTGTAGGTAGGGAGAGTGTGTCAGTTTCTTTCACTGTCAAAGTCCTTGTTTCCAGGGACCTGGAAGGACAGTGAGTGAATTCTCCTTGTGCTAAATTGTGCTTAAAAAAAACATTTTTTCTAGGGACAGAAAACTGTAGGTAGGGAGAGTGTGTCAGTTTCTTTCACTGTCAAAGTCCTTGTTTCCAGGGACCTGGAAGGACAGTGAGTGAATTCTCCTTGTGCTAAATTGTGCTTAAAAAAAACATTTTTTCTAGGGACAGAAAACTGTAGGTAGGGAGAGTGTGTCAGTTTCTTTCACTGTCAAAGTCCTTGTTTCCAGGGACCTGGAAGGACAGTGAGTGAATTCTCCTTGTGCTAAATTGTGCTTAAAAAAAACATTTTTTCTAGGGACAGAAAACTGTAGGTAGGGAGAGTGTGTCAGTTTCTTTCACTGTCAAAGTCCTTGTTTCCAGGGACCTGGAAGGACAGTGAGTGAATTCTCCTTGTGCTAAATTGTGCTTAAAAAAAACATTTTTTCTAGGGACAGAAAACTGTAGGTAGGGAGAGTGTGTCAGTTTCTTTCACTGTCAAAGTCCTTGTTTTCAGGGACCTGGAAGGACAGTGAGTGAATTCTCCTTGTGCTAAATTGTGCTTAAAAAAAACATTTTTTCTAGGGACAGAAAACTGTAGGTAGGGAGAGTGTGTCAGTTTCTTTCACTGTCAAAGTCCTTGTTTCCAGGGACCTGGAAGGACAGTGAGTGAATTCTCCTTGTGCTAAATTGTGCTTAAAAAAAACATTTTTTCTAGGGACAGAAAACTGTAGGTAGGGAGAGTGTGTCAGTTTCTTTCACTGTCAAAGTCCTTGTTTCCAGGGACCTGGAAGGACAGTGAGTGAATTCTCCTTGTGCTAAATTGTGCTTAAAAAAAACATTTTTTCTAGGGACAGAAAACTGTAGGTAGGGAGAGTGTGTCAGTTTCTTTCACTGTCAAAGTCCTTGTTTCCAGGGACCTGGAAGGACAGTGAGTGAATTCTCCTTGTGCTAAATTGTGCTTAAAAAAAACATTTTTTCTAGGGACAGAAAACTGTAGGTAGGGAGAGTGTGTCAGTTTCTTTCACTGTCAAAGTCCTTGTTTCCAGGGACCTGGAAGGACAGTGAGTGAATTCTCCTTGTGCTAAATTGTGCTTAAAAAAAACATTTTTTCTAGGGACAGAAAACTGTAGGTAGGGAGAGTGTGTCAGTTTCTTTCACTGTCAAAGTCCTTGTTTCAAGGGACAGAGAAGGACACCTGAAGGTAGCCCTTATTGCTTTTTTCCCATCTCCCTGCAGGCCATCTATTAGAATGTCTGGAAGGCAAACAAGGAGAGGCAGACAGTCAGGAGGCAATAAAAGAGGGCAAGCAGGCTCTGTGTCTGGGGGCAACAGTGCTGGTCGTGGACGCGGTGCATTGTCATCAGCACATGGCCATGGGACACGCTTGTCCTTCTTTTCGGCAGCTAGACATGTTGAGCCACATCATGCCGAAGACTTGGTAGAGTGGATGACCAAGCCCTCCTCCTCCTCCTCATCCTCTCTCACCCAGGCTCAGGGTACTGGAAAAGCAGCTGCCAAAGCGTCCTCTTCCCTGGTATCAATGTCAGACTCATCATCAGTCACTCCTTCCCTAGACCCACCATGTCCTCCTCCTGAGGAGTCCCCCGAACTGTTTCAGCACAGTGTTGGGTACATGCTCCAGGAGGATGCCCAGCGTTTCGAAGGGTCTGATGATGAAACCCAGCTAGAGGAAGGCAGTAGCGTGAGAGCAGACAGAGGGGATGCTCAAGAAGGACACCAATCTGGCAGTCATGTTCCAGCAGCTGCAGCATACTGCCAGATTGGCTCCAGTGATGAGGAGGGAGGTGATGATGAGGTCACTGACTCCACGTGGGTGCCTAATAGGAGAGAGGAGGAGGAGGAGGATGAGGAGGAGGCACATCTCCAACGAGGCAGGATGCCCTTTGGTGGCCAGCGTAAGGGCAGTACACCAACGGAATCACACCGCAGAGCTCCGCCTGTGCAGGGCGCTGCCTCTGCCCGTCATTCAAAAAGTTCTTTGGTGTGGGCCTTTTTTGAGGCTAGTGCATCAGATCGCACAGCTGCTGTTTGCAACATATGTCTCAAGCGTATATCGCGTGGCCAAAACATCAGCCGCTTGGGTACCACATGCCTGACCAGACATATGTTGACCTGCCATGCAGCTCGTTGGCAAGCCTACCTCAAAGACCCACACCAAAGAACAAAGCGGACCTCTCCTTGCACCGCATCAGCTGGGATCTCCAACCCCACTATAACTTCAGTCCTCTCTGAAACATGCACTGAGAGGAATGAAGGTGTAGAATTACGTGTGTCACAGCCAAGTACTTGCGGCCACTCTGCTAGCAGTACACCGACGTCCGATTCTAGCAGGCAAATTTCCCTGCCCCAGCTGCTGGACCGTCGAAAGAAGTTCACTCCCAGCCATCCACATGCCCAGCGGTTGAATGCTAGCTTGGCTAAATTGCTAGCGCTTCAACTGCTGCCTTTTCAGTTGGTAGACTCGGCCCCCTTCCGTGAGTTTGTGCAATGTGCGGTTCCTCAGTGGCAGGTTCCCAAACGCCACTTTTTCTCACGGAAGGCTATTCCGGCTCTCTACCGGCATGTGGAAGGCAATGTCTTGGCCTCGCTGGACAGGGCGGTCAGCGCTAAGGTGCATATTACCGCTGACTCATGGTCCAGCAGGCATGGACAGGGACGTTACCTTTCTTTCACGGCCCATTGGGTCACTCTTTTGGCAGCTGGGAAGGATGCAGGACAAGGTGCAGTAGTGTTGGAGGTTGTCCCACCGCCACGCCTCCAAAATGCTACTACTGGTTGTGACACACCTCTCTCCTCCACCCCCTCCTCTTCTTCTTCCTCCATGGCCTCTTCCTGTGGTTTGTCCTATGAACCAGCGGTGCTCCGTAGCCGTTCACGGGGCTACGCAAGTACGCAGGCAAAAAGATGCCATGCCGTGCTTGCGCTGGTGTGTTTGGGGGACAGAAGCCACACTGGGGCAGAGGTCCTGTCTGCTCTGCAGGGCCAGGCCGAGAGGTGGTTGATGCCACGCCAGCTTAAGCCAGGAATGGTGGTTTGCGACAATGGCACCAACCTCCTCTCCGCCCTCCGACAGGGACAACTGACCCATGTGCCCTGTGTGGCTCACGTCCTTAACCTGGTGGTGCAGCGGTTCTTGGGCAGGTACCCGGGCTTACAGGATGTCCTGAGGCAGGCCAGGAAAGTCTGTGTGCATTTCCGCAGATCTTATAATGCCAGTGCTCGCCTGGCTGAGCTGCAAAAGGAGTTGAACCTGCCCAAGAACCGCCTTATATGTGACATGCCCACCAGGTGGAACTCAACGTTGGCCATGCTGCAGCAGCTGCACACGCAGCAGAGGGCCATCAATGAGTACCTGTGCGACTACGGCACCAGGACAGGGTCAGGGGAGCTTGGTTTTTTTTCTCCACGCCAGTGGGGCATGATCAGGGATGCATGCACTGTCCTGGCACCATTTGAGGAGGCCACGAGGATGGTGAGCAGTGACAGTGCATGCATCAGTGACACTGTACCTCTTGTCCACCTGTTGGAGCACACGCTGCGTGGAATAATGGACAGGGCACTTGAGGCAGAACAGAGGCAGGAAGAGGAGGACTTCCTTGCCTCTCAAGGCCCCCTTTACCCAGACAGTGTTCCTTCTGTCCCACCCATCGCACAGGAAGAGGAGGAGGAGGAGGAGGAGGAGGAGGAGGAGGATTGTGTCAGCATGGAGGTGGAGGCTGGCACTCAGCATCATCAGCAGCAGTCTTTTAGGGATGATTTACAGTCCCAAGAAACCAGTGGACTTGTACGTGGCTGGGAGGAGGTGGCTGCGGATCATGTCGTCCTTAGTGACCCAGAGGACTCCGGAGCGAATGCCTCAGCAAACCTACGCTGCATGGCCTCCCTGATCCTGCAAAGTCTGCGGAAGGATCCTCGTATTCTTCGGATCAAGGAGAGGGACCATTACTGGCTGGCCACTCTCCTTGATCCACGGTACAAGGGTAAGGTTGCGGACCTTATGTTACCGTCGCAGAGGGAGCAGAGGATGAGACAACTCCGGGAGGCCTTGCAGAAAGGTCTGTGCAACGCGTTCCCAGAGACTGGGAGGTTACAAACTCCTGGTCCTGGACAACGAGTTGCTGAGGCTTCGGCCAGTCAAAGAAGGAGCGGTGGGGAAGGTGGCCGTCTGACCGATGCGTTCAGACAATTCTTTAGTCCGCAGCCCCAAAGTATGATCGGTTCCAGCAACCATCGCCAGCGTCTGATAAACATGGTGCAGGAATATCTAGGGGCAAGGTCAGACTTGGACACCTTCCCCACCGAAAATCCTCTGGCTTACTGGGTCTTGAGGATGGATCACTGGCCAGAGCTTGCACAGTATGCAATTGAGCTACTGGCCTGTCCTGCATCCAGCGTTCTTTCGGAACGCACATTCAGTGCTGCTGGAGGATTTGTCACGGATCACAGGGTGCGCCTGTCCACCGACTCGGTTGATCAACTGACTTTCATCAAGATGAACCAGTCTTGGATCACCACCAGCTACCACACACCTGATGCTGATATAACAGACTAATTGATTTTAACATGTCACATCCCTTCAAGACTGATGCTGATGCTGAGTGCCTGTGCTGTTATGTTGACTGGCTATCCTCCTCCTCCGAGTCCTCAATGATACGATTGATGATGATAGCTTGGAAGATCATTTTTGTTTATGGGTGCCGCCACCAGTGGCTAAGGCCCAATTTTTCAGCCCCTGTTTTACAGGGGCGTGTAATTACAATTTTTTTAGCAATAATTTGCCATAGGGCTCATTGCTGTGCTCCAAGTACAGTATCTGTGAGGGGTTGGAGTGTTGTGGCACCAGTGCCTAAGGCCCAATTTTTCAGCCCCTGTTTAACAGGGGCGTGTCATTACAATTTTTGAAGCAATACTTTGCAACAGGGCTCATTGCTGTGCTCCAAGTACAGTATCTGTGAGGGGTTGTAGTGTTGTGCCACCAGTGCCTAAGGCCCAATTTTTCAGCCCCTGTTCAACAGGGGCATGCAATTACAATTCTTGATCTAATAATTCACAGCAGGGTCCATTGCTGCACCCACCAAGAGTAACTCTGAGGGCTTACAGTCTTGTGGCAACGCCACCACCACCACCACCACGAAAGGCCCAATTTTTCAGCCCCTGTTCAAAAGGGGCATGTAATTACAATTCTTGATCTAATAATTCACAGCAGGGCCCATTGCTGCACCCACCAAGAGTAACTGTCAGGGCTTACAGTGTTGTGGCACCAGCACCACCATCAAAGCCCCAATTTTTACTACCACTGTTCAACAATTATATGTAATTAAAATTCCTGATATAATAGTTGACAGCAGGGCGTTCCAGCACCAACCAAGAGTAACTGAGTGCTTACAGTGTTGTGCCAACACCAACAACTAAGGGGCCTATTTCTGCAGAGTATATACGGCAGGTCCCTACTTTCAAACATCCAACTTACAAACGACTCCTACTTGCAAACGAAAGAAGACAACAGGAAGTGAGAGGAAATCTACCCCTAGAAAGGAAAATTCTCTCCTGTAAGAATAAATATGGGAGAAAGGGGTCTCATCTGTACTGATGCTTTATCAGCAATCCTTGTTTCAAGAAAAACACCACATTTCAAAAACAGTTGTCATTGGGACGGAAAGTGAGGTGAAATGTTCTGAACAGGGGCACAGACAGCAAAACAAATGTTACAGGGGTGATAACCCTTACCTATGTTTCCCAAAAAGTTTAAAAATAGATTTTTGGGCTGGAGCTACACTTCAACAATGTACCTGTTCAAAATTACAAACAGATTCTACATAAGAACAAACCTACAGTCCCTGTCTTGTATGCACCGCCTGTATACGGCTGTTCAGAGTATATAGGGCCTTTTTTATTTTATGTGCGGGGTTCCCCTTAATATCCATACAAGACCCAAAGGGGCTGGTAATGGGCTGGGGTAGGGGGGGGGGTCATGGGGTAGCTATGCCATTTTTCTTAAAGAATTTCATCCATATTACCGGGACCAGACATTACATTAAAGCCGCAAGCAGTTTTAAATGGCTTTTTTTTCCTTTAGAAGTGTCATTTTGTGCAGGGACAGTTCTAAACACGGGAAACACGTGGCACTTCACAGGCATACTTTAGACACCCCCCAGGTACGATATTTAAAGGAATATTTGACTTTTTTTTTTTCACTTTATGCATCATTAAAATGACTGCTCCCGAAAAACAACCGTTTTTAAAACTTCTTTTTGCATTGATACATGTCCCCTGGTGCAGAACCCGGGTTCCCAAACCCTATTTATGACAATAACATGCATAATAGTTGTTATAATTAGCACTTTAGAATTCGAACGTTCGCATCCATTGTATTTAATAGGGTTCTAATGTTCGTTCGAACTTTCGGTCCGTTCGCGGGTTCTGGTGCGAACCGAACCCGGGGGTGTTCGGCTCATCACTAACCAGCAGTACCAGCCAGCAGTACTTGCCAATAGTACCAACCAGTAGTACCCACCAGCAGTACCTGCCAGCAGTCCCAGCCAGTAGTACCCACCAGCAGTACACACCAGCAGTACCCCCCAGCAGTACCCGCCAGCAGTACCAGCCAGCAGTACTTGCCAACAGTACCCACCAGCAGTACCAGCCAGCAGTACCTGCCAGCAGTCCCAGCCAGTAGTACCCACCAGCGGTACTTGCCAGCAGTAACAGCCAGCAATACCCACCAGCAGTACACACCAGCAGTAGCAGCCAGCAGTACACACCAGCAGTACCAGCCAGCAGTACCAGCCAGCAGTACCCCCCAGCAGTACTTACCAACAGTACCAACCAGCAGTACCAGCCAGTGGTACCCACCAGCAGTACCTGCCAGCAGTCCCAGCCAGTAGTACCCACCAGCAGTACCTGCCAGCAGTCGCCCCCAGCAGTACCCACCAGCAGTAACAGCCAGCAGTACCCACCAGCAGCACCATCCAGCAGTACACACCAGCAGTACCAACCAGTAGTACCAGCCAGCAGTACCCCCCAGAAGTACCCCCCCAGCAGTACCAGCCAGTAGTACCAGCCAGCAGTAAAGGCTGACAGTACCCTCCAGTAGTACCAGCCAGCAGTATCCACCAGCAGTACCCACCAGCAGTATCAGCCAGCAGTACCAGCCAGTAGTACCAGCTAGCAGTACCGGCCAGCAGTACCTGCCCTGGAGGACAGCCAGCAGCAGCCGCCAGCCATACCTACCCTAGGGACAGCAGCTGCCACTAGCGATACCCACCTGGGGAACAGCAGCAGCCAGCGATACCTGCAGGAATCCTGAGGAAGAAGTGAAGATTGAGGTCAGTTGAGGTGCAGGTAAACTGCAGTGCATCAATGTGAAAGCAGCCTCAGGCCCCTTTCACGCAATCAATCTGATCGGGTCCGCCTGTCCGTTTTTCATGTGGACCTAAACGGACTCTCCATTCACTTCTATAGAGCGGCAGATGTAAATGGACTTGTGTCTATTTACAACCGCCTATCTCCAATCCGATCTGCTTAAAAAACAGAAGGGGATCTGTCCCCTTTTGTCTGGGCAGATCGAATAGTCGGGCCCATAGAGTAGAGCGGGCTGTGTCCGTGTCTGCTCTGCATATGCAGAGTTCACACAGACCTGTCATCTGCCCACTATGCTCATTGTGGCAAGCGACTGGTTACCAAGTCGCTAAAGTGGCCTTCGCTCTTCAAAAGGTTGGGCACCTCTAGTTTAGGAGATATTACCATGTTTTGCAGCTGGTGATGTCACTGGCGCATGCGCACTGCACCCTGAATGGACAGCATGCTCGAGTACACCATCCATTAAGAGTGCTGTGCTGTGCCGTGACCGTAAAGCCCACATACATGTGCAGGAGAGACGTCATTGCGGCTCGGCCAAGGAAGACCGGGTGAATATGGAAGCCTTGTCAGTGGAGACAGCACACTGCCGGAGGACTTCGTTCTAAGGCAAGTCTTTCATAATGTACTAGTATGCGATGCATATTAGCACATTATGACATTAACTTGCAGAGGACCGTTTTTTTTTTTTTAGAGTTTATCACAGCTGCAAACAGCAGGTCAGGTTTAGCATTGTATCCTGCAGCAAGACACAACACACATGAATCCTGTCAGGTTATGTACTTAGACTAAATTAGGAGACGGGAGCGCTCGTTCTGGTAAAACTAGTGTTCGTAATGGAGATAGCACATTCGTCATGCTGCAAATTATTGTATTGTTAAATGTAGCGCATTCTTTTCTTTTTTCTAATGCTAGAACAAATTTTATTTTTCGCTGCGGATATTCACACCGAGTTCTGACAAACTTATTTCTTTGTTTCTTGTGATCTCATGAATCTTCGTATTTTATTTTAAAGCCAGGTCTCCAAAATATCTTAATATTTATTTTAAGCGCGAATCGGCTAACACCAAACTTTTACTAACACGTGGTAACACGAAATCAGCAAAAGCAGCCCAAAGGGTGGCGCCGTTGGATTTGAACTTCCCCTTTATAGTGACGTTGTACGTATTGTACGTCACCACATTTTGGACGGTCGGAATTTGGTCTGATGCTGTGTATGCAAGACAGCTTTG
Organism: Rana muscosa; assembly: GCA_029206835.1. NCBI lineage: Eukaryota > Metazoa > Chordata > Amphibia > Anura > Ranidae > Rana > Rana muscosa. Next base: position 457,319,839 of record CM055118.1, read on the forward strand.
AACGAAATTCCGACTAAAAATTTCATCGGATTTTAGCCCATCGGAAGTTCGATTGTGTGTACGCGGCATAAGGGTTTTTATTGTAGAAAATTATTTTATAAAAAACAATTGAACAGTGTAATGTTTGGGGAACCAGCTACATCACAGGACACAGGCTTTTCAGTCCAAAAGAAGGTTTATTAAACTTAAATGGCTTTACAGCAGCTAAAAAAAAAGAAATACCAGTCTCACCGACTTGTAGAGTTCAGAACTGCTACCGCAGTTTAACAGTCCTTTCTTTAGGTCGTAGGTAGCTTCCCCAGCTAGCAGGCTTCCAGGCAGGCCACTGCCATGTACATTCACAGCTTTTCACAGCTTTTCACAGCCTCCACAGCTTTGCAATGTCCACCATTTACCATGCACAGTCTTCACTATACTCTTTTACCCTCTCCTACAACTTCCTGTCTGTCTTAAAGCACTTCCTTGGACAGGTGTGTTAACCCTTTCTGTTCTCTTAAAGGAACCACAGCCCAAACAGAGGGGAAATATAGCGTCCTTCCAGGACCCAGCCACAGCGTCCTGTACATATCCCCCCCTGTGCCCCAACGCCAAGGAGGTGGAGGCAACAGTGGAGCTAAAACAATGGACTCGGGAGAGGGCATCTGCATTTTGATGCAGTCTCCCGGGCCTATGCTCCACTACAAATTTAAATTCCTGGAGCGCCAGGAACCAATGTGTAATCCTAGCATTAGTCCCTTTACCTTGCCTCATCCATGTTAAAGGGGCATGGTCAGAAATCAACTAAACTTCCTTCCCAAGAGGTAATATCTGAGGGATTCCAGAGCCCACTTAATGGCCAGACATTCTCGTTCAACTATAGCATAGTTTTTCTCCGCTGGTGTCAACTTCCTACTGAGGAAGACTACTGGGTGCTCCTCACCATGAACAACCTGTGACAACACAGCTCCCAATCCTATATCGGAAGCATCAGTCTGGACAACAAACTCGTTTGAAAAATTGGGTGCTATCAGGACAGGGTGTTGGCACAGTGCTGACTTGAGCTCCAAAAAAGCCTTTTCAGCATCTGCATTCCATTCCACCATGACCGATTTCCGACCCTTAGTCAGATCGGTCAATGGAGCAGCCAATGTGGCAAAGTTGGGTACGAATCTCCTGTAGTATCCCACCATGCCCAGGAATGCACGTACCTGTTTTTTTGTGAGGGGGCAGGGCCAATTCTGTATAGCCTCTACCTTGCTAACCTGAGGTTTCACCACCCCTCTACCCACAATATAGCCCAGGTATTTCACCTCCTCCATTCCCAAAGCACATTTTTCAGGGTTTATTGTAAACCCCTCCTTCCAAAGAGAGTCCAGTACTGCCTGGACTTTGGGCAAGTGTGATTCCCAGTCTCTGCTAAAAATGACTATGTCGTCCAAGTACACTGAGGCATACTCCCGGTGAGGTCGTAAAATCCTATCCATTGCTCGCTGGAAAGTGGCTGGAGCAGTTTGCAGTCCAAAAGGCATTCGTTTGTACTGAAAACTCCCCTCTGGGGTAGAAAAAGCAGTTTTCTCTCTAGCAGCCTTAGTCAACAGGATTTGCCAATACCCCTTGGTAAGGTCTAATGTTGTAATATACCTGAAAAAATGTAACACCTCATGCAACCCAACATGTAATTGCCATCATCCCAAATATGTATAAAATGAGAAAAAAACTCTGGTTGGTGGGATTTTGGAGGCAATATAAAATATGAAAAAACTCAATTAAAATTTTGAAATATTTATTTATACACATGCCACATAACGCGGACACATATATGAAAAAAGAACAAATGGTACAAAAAGGCACATATATATGAAAATTCTGCAGAAACTACATAGATCTGACATGATACAAATCTTCCGAAGATGAATACAATAGCCTGAGTTGACCGCTCCAGCCAGAAGCAGATCAAAGGAAGCTTGTCCAACGCGTTTCAAACTGTAAACGTCCTTCTTCAGGGAATTCAAATGCATTTACTTCTACAAGAATACATTTTCTATTTAATACAGAAACAATACAATAATTTTCACTTTAATTTCAACTGTTATATGAAATATAGCGAAACAGCAAAAAAACTTACACAAAAAAACTCATATGAAAAAATGTTCCATCAATGCTCCCATATGTGCATCCCAGGTTCCAGTAACACTGTGTTGTGGAATCCCCGATACCCTCAAAGTTCCAGGAAAACTTTTCCATCAGAAACAAGTCCATATAAGAAGTACGGACATATGAAAAAATTGGTCCAAGATAGGTGCCTTAAATAAAAAATAACATACATAAGTATGAAAGTAATTCCATTGGGGAGTAAAATAAATCTCCCTAAAGAAAATGGATATGGTACCTGTAGATGGAAAGTGGAAATCTACAATTCGGATTCATCAGGTAATATAACTCATATAGGAGGACAAAAAACCAGTGGATTCTTGAGTCCAAAGATATATGTCCTAAAACATCAAAAAATATATATGAAATAGGATAAAAATTATTCTATCCATCAAAAAGAGAGAGAAGAAATTCCTCCCTCTCCTAGGTGGAACTTTTAGAATATTACCTGTCAAGAGGATCAAGAATCACGATTGATATCCAGAAAAGGTTCCATGCAACAGAGGTCCATACAAAAACATCCTCTGCCTGCCAGCAGAGGGAGAGAATGACACCATATAACTTCTTTGGCATCCTATATATCCCTCTGCTGTGTCTGATTGGTCCAGACAGGGTCACATGACGCACCTGCTCATAGAGCAGAGCGTCATGTTGCCATGGATACGCCGCATTTGCCACGCCAGATCACGTCCAGCGCCGGTCACATGACGCAACCGCACCAATCAGCGGCGCGTCTGCCATCGGCGCATAGAGGCAGCAAAATAGGCAGCGAAGCCAGAAAACTGGTCCACGGTCCCATTACATGCCCGATGTGATGCCATCCATCGCGCCCCGCTGAAGAGAAGGGCATGATGAGTGACCACAGAAGCCCGATCAGCCCCAATTCTGGTCCGTTCCGCACCGCAGGAAGTGCAGAGACGGCCATCTTGAATGTGGGCAAATTTAGGGGATACCGATATAAAGGGTAAAAAAGATGGTGCTGGGTTGTGATGGGACAGTCAGACATGGAGTAACAGTGTGAACTGGTACCCAGGATATAGATCCTTCCCCCAGAACAATATTGTGGACGGGGAGCGGGCCATGGACTATTACCACCGGTGCCGTTTTTAACCTATGATAGGAATATGTCCCTAACAAGGAAAAAATTGATAGGGGGCAATTTCCCATGGGGAAACCCCCCCCCCCCCCGGCACCGGATATGAACATGTAAAATCGGAAAAACGGAAATACTGGATAGAAATAACGGGCCACCCCAAAGACATACCTCTGGTTGTGTCACTGACCAATTGGATGCATGCATGGGAGCATATCAAGAAATCCCATCCGCCCAAGGGATCATATATACCTCCGCAGAAAGGACTGTTAAGAACATTCAACATACAAAATACATATAAACAACAATCTATATATATCTCAAACCCCACATGTGTGTCAATGTGTCTAGAAAAAAGAGAAATCATCCTGTATCCATTGATATGGAGAAAAGCTGGAATAACAAAGATAATTAAAAATTGAAAAATCAATTTCAAACAAGGATGGGTGGGACATCAGGGTATATCAATAAAAGGAAAAAACCCAAAACAGAAACAAAAACAAAACTAATCAGTCTTTCCAGAGCTAAAGCCCTCCAGGAATGGACGAAAACTTTCGACTTCATTCAGACCTGGGGGCGTGGTTGCCCTAAGGTGCCTGATCCAGCGCATTTCCCGCTGGAGCAGGACCTTATTCCAATCCCCCCCCCCCTACATGGAATATGAATCCTTTCAATGACTGAAAAAATTACATTGGGCATTCTGTACCTATGTTTTTTAGCTACGTGTCTCCCAAGAGGTAAATAGAGATTCCCTATCCTCATGCTATGTATATGTTTTTCCACTCTCTTCCCTAATTCCTGTCTTGTTTTTCCGACGTAAAAGGATCCACACTGACAGACCATCAAGTAGACCACACCTTGTGTCTTACAATTGGCAAAATGCCTAAATGTGAAGGTCTCCCCATTGGGTAAAGTGAGCGTGGATCCTCCGCCAATGACAGTACATTGAGAGCATGCCCCACAAGGATAGGTCCCAAAGATTTTGCATGGGTCTTTTCTAGCCTCTCCCTTGTATTCACTTTTGACCAACATGCCACCGATGGATTCTGCCTTTTTGAAGGTGATCACTGGTTTGGATGGTACTAGTGTCTTAAGGATTGGATCCTCCGTAAGGATGGGCCAGTATTTGGTTAGAATCTGTCTGATTTTCTTATGCTCATTGGAGAATTTGAAAATTATCCTTGAAGTATCATCTTCCTGAGTTTTTTTATTTTTCTTAGAAGTTTTGAAAATCAAAGTGTGTCTTTCCATTCCCTTTACTCTGTTGAAAGCTTTCTTTAAGGTGGATCTACTATAACCTCTCGCTAGTAAGCGGTTACTTAGCTCATTAGATTCAGATTGAAAATCCTCATCTGATGTACAATTCCTCCTGATTCGGAGGAACTGGCTAAAAGGTATGGATTCTTTGAGTGTTGTTGGGTGGAAACTGGCTGCGTGCAACATCGTGTTGCCAGCCGTCTCCTTCCTAAACAGTCTGCTTTGGACTTTTCCCTGTATATCTTTAGATATAAGGATATCGAGAAAGCTGACTTTCTCAAAGTCGTAGGACATAGTAAAGAATAAATTTAGGTTGTTGGTATTCATAAGTTCCAAAACTTTCTTGAGCATATCTTCAGGCCCATCCCAAATAATGAAGATGTCGTCTATGTAGCGCTGCCACATAAGAATGTGGGAGGCACACATAGACGCATCATCCCCCAGGAGGAAGTCCTTCTCCCACTCCCCCAGGTACAGGTTGGCATATGAGGGTGCACAGCACGTCCCCATAGCCACCCCCTGCACCTGGAGGTAGTGGGAGCCCTGAAATAAAAAAATATTATGATGTAAAATAAAATCAAGCATCTGTATGATGAATTGATTAAACTTCCAGTCAGTGGTTGGGCGTTGTCGTAACACTCTTTGGACAGCTAAAATACCAAGATCGTGTGGTATGCTGTTATAAAGTGACTCTACGTCTACAGTCACCAAAAAGGCTGATGGAGGTACGACAAGACCTTCCAATATTTGCAGAAGGTGGATTGTGTCTTTAGTGTACGAAGGGAGATCCATCACATGGGGTCTGAGGTGCTGGTCAATGACTCGGCTAGCACCTTCAGAGATGGAACCATTACCCGATATGATGGGCCTACCTGGTGGCCTCAACAGGTTTTTGTGCACTTTAGGAAGTGCATACATCGTAGGGGTACGTGGGTGTCGGGTTCTAATAAAGTCCCAGGTATCTTGGTTTATGGCACCGTCTCTGAAGGATTCATCAACCAATTGATAGAATTCGCTATTCATTCTATCCACTGTGGATGAGGAGATTTTGCGATAGCATTTAGGATCCCTGAGAATTTTCATGCACATCTCCTCGTAATCTGGGTTGTCCATAAGGACGATGTTACCCCCTTTATCTGAGCCTTTAATCGTGATGTTAACATTGTTCTTAAGGGTTTTTAGGGCATGTTTTTGCTCTGGATTGAGATTGCAATGTAAAGTCTCTTTCCTCAGGACCTCAAGTTCCTTAGATGTTTGTCTTACAAACAGAGCTAAAGCAGGATTCTGGTTGATTGGTGGGAAGTTATGAGACTTCCTTTTAAATTTTTTGGGGGTGAAAAATGTCTGATTATTTTCCCCATCATCACTCTCCTCCTCCTCCAAATTCTCCACCCCTATCTGACTCAAAGGGGCGTTTTCTTGGAGTAGGAGATTTAGATCCCTCAAAGCCTTGAAGTCGGCCGCTTTAAGATTCGGTGCCACTTCATTTTCTTGATTCTCTTGTTTAGCATACAGGCTCTTATAAAAGAGCTTACGAGCAAACAAATGAATATCCTTCACTGTTTCAAAACTGTCCGTATTGCTGGTTGGGCAAAAAGAAAGGCCCAAAGACAATACTTCATGTTCCAAATCAGATAACTTGTAGGAGGATAGATTTATAATATTGAGTTTTCCCCCGGAGTTATTTTGGTCACAAAGGGTTCCATGACTAATTGTGTCATGGGCGAAGGTGGAAAAGGTTGTATTTTGCCCTTCTCTAAAAAATCCTCCACTGGAAGTGACTGGACTCGAGAGATGGCCCCAGATTTGGGTATTGCCCCCAATTCCCTCTGAGAAGCCGTTTTGCTTCGAGTGGTAGATCCCTTGGGGTTATTTTTGTATGTACCCCGACTATGTCCACTCTCTCTTCCATTTTGTGTGGAGAATACCTTGGAATCCGTTGTTGCTTTTTTGTTGCATTGTAGGACCTCTCCATCAGTTCCATTGGATCTAGGTGAAGGACCTTTTCTTTTAGTCCCAAACATACGACCTGTGTTTGAGGAGGCTGAAGAGGAAGAGTTAGACGGGGTGTCAGACGAATAATCATTTTGTGCATTAGTATCTCCCCCTCGATTTTTATGTTTATTAAATTGATTGTTTTTATATTTTTTCTCTTGATTCCATCTATATGCTCGACCCTCACTGAACGCATTTTTATCTCTCCAATACTTTTTCTCTTTTTTCACAAGTATTGTTTTACCAAAATTTTCCAAATGTTCCTTGAGATTTTTTTCAAAGTTACTGTATTCTTTATGCGTTTTTAGGAGTGAGAGGCGAGCATATAGTGATTCTATTTCTATATCCAAAACAACCAGCTGCTGTCTATACTCCTCCTGCAATAACATCATCAAATTCATTGAACATTCATTTAACTTGGTTTCCCAGTTCAACTTGAGGTTTTTACTGATATTTTCCAAAATCGGAAATATCTGAATCCTCAAGCCGATAGGATTAATATGTTCTTTAATATACCTATCAAATGAATTAATGTGCCAATATAGGGCAGATTTTTTCTCTAGTGTTTTCCTAAGATTGAAAAATAAGGATGACAGATCTGAGATTGGCTGTTCAGTCCCTTGATAGTTCTTCTGAATCCCCGACATAAGCTCCTCCCATCCATCTCCCTGAAGATCCCCCATATTCAATGATTGAAAGGAGAAACAAAACAAATTTCAGAACACAAAGGACATATGTTATTATAGCTGTATTTCCAAAATAAATATCAGCTCTCAAAAAATGTGCACCACACTCCTGCCAATGTTGGATTTCTCCAGGATGGCAGATATATGGGAAAAATAGTGCATCAAATTATTTATAATTATAACACAAAAATGGGGTCCATGTATGGGTGCATGGGTGTGAGGATGAGGTTTATGGGTGTATTATCCACCCTATGATACGTGAAAAAATGTAACACCTCATGCAACCCAACATGTAATTGCCATCATCCCAAATATGTATAAAATGAGAAAAAACCTCTGGTTGGTGGGATTTTGGAGGCAATATAAAATATGAAAAAACTCAATTAAAATTTTGAAATATTTATTTATACACATGCCACATAACGTGGACACATATATGAAAAAAGAACAAATGGTACAAAAAGGCACATATATATGAAAATTCTGCAGAAACTACATAGATCTGACATGATACAAATCTTCCGAAGATGAATACAATAGCCTGAGTTGACCGCTCCAGCCAGAAGCAGATCAAAGGAGGCTTGTCCAACGCGTTTCAAACTGTAAACGTCCTTCTTCAGGGTATTCAAATGCATTCACTTCTACAAGAATAAATTTTCTATTTAATACAGAAACAATAAAATAATTTTCACTTTAATTTCAACTATTATATGAAATATAGCGAAACAGCAAAAAAACTTACACAAAAAAACTCATATGAAAAAATGTTCCATCAATGCTCCCATATGTGCATCCCAGGTTCCAGTAACACTGTGTTGTGGAATCCCCGATACCCTCAAAGTTCCAGGAAAACTTTTCCATCAGAAACAAGTCCATATAAGAAGTACGGACATATGAAAAAATTGGTCCAAGATAGGTGCCTTAAATAAAAAATAACATACATAAGTATGAAAGTAATTCCATTGGGGAGTAAAATAAATCTCCCTAAAGAAAATGGATATGGTACCTGTAGATGGAAAGTGGAAATCTACAATTCGGATTCATCAGGTAATATAACTCATATAGGAGGACAAAAAACCAGTGGATTCTTGAGTCCAAAGATATATGTCCTAAAACATCAAAAAATATATATGAAATAGGATAAAAATTATTCTATCCATCAAAAAGAGAGAGAAGAAATTCCTCCCTCTCCTAGGTGGAACTTTTAGAATATTACCTGTCAAGAGGATCAAGAATCACGATTGATATCCAGAAAAGGTTCCATGCAACAGAGGTCCATACAAAAACATCCTCTGCCTGCCAGCAGAGGGAGAGAATGACACCATATAACTTCTTTGGCGTCCTATATATCCCTCTGCTGTGTCTGATTGGTCCAGACAGGGTCACATGACGCACCTGCTCATAGAGCAGAGCGTCATGTTGCCATGCATTTACCACGCCAGATCACGTCCAGCGCCGGTCACATGACGCAACCGCACCAATCAGCGGCGCGTCTGCCATCGGCGCATAGAGGCAGCAAAATAGGCAGCGAAGCCAGAAAACTGGTCCACGGTCCCATTACATGCCCGATGTGATGCCATCCATCGCGCCCCGCTGAAGAGAAGGGCATGATGAGTGACCACAGAAGCCCGATCAGCCCCAATTCTGGTCCGTTCCGCACCGCAGGAAGTGCAGAGACGGCCATCTTGAATGTGGGCAAATTTAGGGGATACCGATATAAAGGGTAAAAAAGATGGTGCTGGGTTGTGATGGGACAGTCAGACATGGAGTAACAGTGTGAACTGGTACCCAGGATATAGATCCTTCCCCCAGAACAATATTGTGGACGGGGAGCGGGCCATGGACTATTACCACCGGTGCCGTTTTTAACCTATGATAGGAATATGTCCCTAACAAGGAAAAAATTGATAGGGGGCAATTTCCCATGGGGAAACCCCCCCCCCCGGCACCGGATATGAACATGTAAAATCGGAAAAACGGAAATACTGGATAGAAATAACGGGCCACCCCAAAGACATACCTCTGGTTGTGTCACTGACCAATTGGATGCATGCATGGGAGCATATCAAGAAATCCCTTCCGCCCAAGGGATCATATATACCTCCGCAGAAAGGACTGTTAAGAACATTCAACATACAAAATACATATAAACAACAATCTATATATATCTCAAACCCCACATGTGTGTCAATGTGTCTAGAAAAAAGAGAAATCATCCTGTATCCATTGATATGGAGAAAAGCTGGAATAACAAAGATAATTAAAAATTGAAAAATCAATTTCAAACAAGGATGGGTGGGACATCAGGGTATATCAATAAAAGGAAAAAACCCAAAACAGAAACAAAAACAAAACTAATCAGTCTTTCCAGAGCTAAAGCCCTCCAGGAATGGACGAAAACTTTCGACTTCATTCAGACCTGGGGGCGTGGTTGCCCTAAGGTGCCTGATCCAGCGCATTTCCCGCTGGAGCAGGACCTTATTCCAATCCCCCCCCCTACATGGAATATGAATCCTTTCAATGACTGAAAAAATTACATTGGGCATTCTGTACCTATGTTTTTTAGCTACGTGTCTCCCAAGAGGTAAATAGAGATTCCCTATCCTCATGCTATGTATATGTTTTTCCACTCTCTTCCCTAATTCCTGTCTTGTTTTTCCGACGTAAAAGGATCCACACTGACAGACCATCAAGTAGACCACACCTTGTGTCTTACAATTGGCAAAATGCCTAAATGTGAAGGTCTCCCCATTGGGTAAAGTGAGCGTGGATCCTCCGCCAATGACAGTACATTGAGAGCATGCCCCACAAGGATAGGTCCCAAAGATTTTGCATGGGTCTTTTCTAGCCTCTCCCTTGTGATTCTTGATCCTCTTGACAGGTAATATTCTAAAAGTTCCACCTAGGAGAGGGAGGAATTTCTTCTCTCTCTTTTTGATGGATAGAATAATTTTTATCCTATTTCATATATATTTTTTGATGTTTTAGGACATATATCTTTGGACTCAAGAATCCACTGGTTTTTTGTCCTCCTATATGAGTTATATTACCTGATGAATCCGAATTGTAGATTTCCACTTTCCATCTACAGGTACCATATCCATTTTCTTTAGGGAGATTTATTTTACTCCCCAATGGAATTACTTTCATACTTATGTATGTTATTTTTTATTTAAGGCACCTATCTTGGACCAATTTTTTCATATGTCCGTACTTCTTATATGGACTTGTTTCTGATGGAAAAGTTTTCCTGGAACTTTGAGGGTATCGGGGATTCCACAACACAGTGTTACTGGAACCTGGGATGCACATATGGGAGCATTGATGGAACATTTTTTCATATGAGTTTTTTTGTGTACGTTTTTTTGCTGTTTCGCTATATTTCATATAACAGTTGAAATTAAAGTGAAAATTATTTTATTGTTTCTGTATTAAATAGAAAATTTATTCTTGTAGAAGTGAATGCATTTGAATTCCCTGAAGAAGGACGTTTACAGTTTGAAACGCGTTGGACAAGCCTCCTTTGATCTGCTTCTGGCTGGAGCGGTCAACTCAGGCTATTGTATTCATCTTCGGAAGATTTGTATCATGTCAGATCTATGTAGTTTCTGCAGAATTTTCATATATATGTGCCTTTTTGTACCATTTGTTCTTTTTTCATATATGTGTCCGCGTTATGTGGCATGTGTATAAATAAATATTTCAAAATTTTAATTGAGTTTTTTCATATTTTATATTGCCTCCAAAATCCCACCAACCAGAGGTTTTTTCTCATTTTATATGTTGTAATATACCTGGCTGGACCTAGTCTCTCAATAAACTCATCTACCCGGGGCATGGGGTAGGCATCAAACCGTGAAACCTCATTACGTTTCCGGAAATCATTGCAGAATCGCAGAGTCCCGTTGGGCTTTGGTACCAACACAATCGGGCTCGACCACTCACTCTGCGATTCTTCAATGATCTCCAGGTCCAGCATCTTCTTCACTTCCTCTGAAACGGCCTTCCTTTGAGCCTCTGGGATGCGGTAGGGCCGGACAAAAACTTTGACTCCAGGTTCCGTGATAATATCATGTTCTATGACACTAGTTAGCCCTGGCAAGTCTGAAAACTTTTCTTTATTTCTCTGCAAGAACTCCTTTGCCTGCTGACTTTGGATTTTAGACAGGGTACTTGCTACTTGGACACTCTCCACCCCAACCTGAGGCTCAAGTCTTGCACTAGCCAGGGAGGTCACCGGTTCCCTGTCTGTCCAGGGCTTTAACAAGTTGACATGATATATCTGATACGGTTTCCTCTTGCCTGGCTGGTGGACTCCATAATTTACCTCTCCAACTTTTTCCACAACTTCAAAGGGACCTTGCCATCTGGCCAAGAATTTACTTTCCACAGTGGGAATTAGCACCACTACTCGATCCCCCACTTGGAAGTGCCTTATTTTAGCAGCCCTGTTATAGACCCGCCGTTGAGCCTCCTGGGCTTTTTGCAAATGCTCTTTGACTAGTGGCATCACAGTTTGGATCCTTTCCTGCATTTGGGAGACATATTCAAGAACACTCTTATGCTGAACAGGTTCACTTTCCCATTCCTCTTTAATAAAGTCAAGTAGTCCGCGAGGACTCCGCCCATATACCAACTCAAAGGGCGAAAACCCCGTGGAGGCCTGGGGCACTTCCCTGATAGCAAACAGGAGAGCTGGTAACAGGCAGTCCCAGTCTTTCCCATCCCATTGTACCACTCTCTTGAGCATAGACTTAAGGGTCTTATTAAAGCGTTCCACTAACCCGTCCGTTTGGGGATGGTAGACCGATGTGCGCAGCTGTTTAATCCGGAACAGCTTGCACACATCGGCCATAAGTCTCGACATAAATGGGGTGCCCTGGTCTGTGAGTATTTCCTTGGGAAAACCAGTCCGTGTAAACAATTGGAATAATTCCCGGGCAATAGCCTTAGAAGAGGTATTCCGCAGGGGAAGCACCTCAGGATATCGGGTGGCATAGTCAAGAATCACCAATATGTAGGAGTAACCTCAAGCCGACTTTACCAAGGGACCCACTATATCCATGGCTATCCTCTCGAACGGGACCTCAATTATGGGCTGAGGGACCAAAGGGCTCCGGATTCCGGAAGTGGGTCACCGGAGCGGTCAACTGACAGGTGGGACAAGAGGTACAGTATTTCTTTACCTCTGCTTTCAGACCTGGCCAGTAAAACCGGTCGGTGATCCATGCCTCCGTCTTCTCAACTCCCAGGTGTCCCCCTAACACATCGTCATGGGCCAGGTCCAGAACCTTTTGTCTATATTGTTGGGGTACCAACAATTGTTCTACCACATTTTCTTTCACCTTGGTAACCCGATACAATAACTCATTATATATTGCGAAGTGTGGCCACCGCTCATTCGCACCTGGCTCTTGGGGAACCCCATTTACTACTACAACTTGTTCCCGTGCACGGGCCAAAGTGGGGTCCTGCATCTGAGCAGTACCAAATGCCCCCTGGGGAACACACAATTCTGGCAGGGCAGGGGTAGAGGCCACTTCCTCGTCCTCTTCCCCCAGCATTACCTGAAGTGGGGAAGGTTCTCCCCCCTCAGTGTTTTGGTAGGTCTGTGGACCACATATCTTGACATTCTCAACAGTATCAGCTCTACTTTCATCATAATTAACCCAATCATTAGCATTTTCATCATTTGGATCCACATTAAGAACATTTGGCAGTTCAGGATTATTCCTCTCAGCAGCAGGAACAGGGAGGCTAGTTTCTCCCCAATCTCTGAACTGTTCTCCTTGTTCCCACAGTTTTGTAAACAACGGACAAGTCTCGTCCTATTATAACATCATGTACCAAGTTCTTTACCACCCCCACCTCTTGAGTACCAGTGCCACATGCTGAGGAGATGGACACCGAGATGAGGGGGTACTCTCTAGTGTCCCCGTGAATGCACACCACCCGTAAGGTTTTGCTTACCGGACCGATCTTCCCAATTACTCTAGGATGAACCAGGGTTACCATGCTTCCAGAGTCCAACAAAGCCCGGGCAGGGAGGTGGTTCACTTGGACTTCACACTCAAATTTTTCCTCACCCAGGTCAAGATGTGTGGTGCATACTTTATGGGCATAAAAAGACCCCCTCCGAAGAACCCCGCATTCCATGGGCTCCTCTTGCAGTGGGCAGTGTGCTCGGGTATGACCCCAGGAATGACATTGCCAACATTGTACATCCCCTCCTCTCCGAACAGGAACAGAATGCTGAGGAGGTACCAGGAGTGACTCTTGACCTTCCGGGGTGTTTGCTCCAGGACTCCTTGGAACATCCTTTTGAAGGGCAGCAGTTGGTCGAACAGGCCATGGCAGACTGGGCCCTATGCGCTTGGTAGGTCCGAGCAGGTCCTCCACCACTGTATATCGTTCCACCATCTCGACAAGGAGGTTTGCTGTTTTGGGGTCTCCATGGCTGACCCACCGTTGAAGGTCGTCTGGCAGGGATCTCAGGTATCGGTCCAGCACGACCCGTTCCACGATTTGGGGCCCAGACAACACCTCAGGCTGCAGCCATTTTTTTACCAGTTGTACCAGGTCATGCATTTGAGACCGGGGTGGCCGATCTGGACGATACTTCCATTGGTGTACTCGTTGGGCCCAAACGGCCATAGTCACCCCCAGACGAGACAGAATTTCTGCCTTTAACTTTTGATAGTCTTTAGCATCATCGGGTGGCAGGTCAAAGTAGGCTTTTTGAGGATCTCCGGTGAGAAAAGGAGCAATGAGGCCAGCCCACTTTTCCTGAGGCCACCCTTCTCTCTCTGCCGTCCTCTTAAATCTAGCAAGAAATGCCTCTACATCATCACTCAGGGACAATTTCTGCAGAAAATGGCTTGCCCTCACAGTCACCTGGTTGCCAGGGGCAACAGCCGCTTGCTCCCGACCCTGAGATAGCTGCTGCACTGCTTCCTTTAAGACAGCCACCTGAACCTGCATAACCTCTTGCTGGGTTACTTGCTGGGCTGCCAACTGGGTCACCAACAGGCTAGTATTTTCTTGCTGCAGCTGATTAGCTTCCTCATGGCGAGTTTGCACTTGCATATTAGCCAGGGACAGCTGTTTAACCACTTCAATACAGGGCTTTTATACACCCTTCCTTACCAGACCAATTTGTAGCTTTCAGCGCTCTCACACTTTGAATGACAATTACTCAGTCATGCTACACTGTACCCAAACCAAATTTTTATCATTTTTTTCTCACAAACAGAGCTTTCTTTTGGTGGTATTTAATCACTGCTAGGTTTTTTATTTTTTGCAATATAAGTGAAAAAAGTTAGATTTTTTTAAAAAAAAAACACTTTTTTTTTGTTTTTATTGTAAAATTTTGCAAATAAGTAATTTTTCTTCATAAAATTGGGCCAAAATGTATACTGCTACATATCTTTAGTAAAAATAACCAAAAAAGTGTATATTATTTGGTCTCTGTGAAAGTTATAGAGTCTACAAGCTATGGTGCAAATCATTGAAAAATTATCACATCTGATCACACCTGATGTACTGAAGGCCTATTTCATTTCTTGAGACCCTAACAAGCCAGGAAAGTACAAATACCCCCCAAATTACCCCTTTTTGGAAAGCAGACATTCCAATGTATTTAGTAAGAGTCATTGTGAGTTTTTTGAAGTTGTACTTTTTTCCCACAATTCTTGGGAAATTTTTTAAATTTTTTTAAATTTTTATTTTTTTGCACAAAATTGTCATAATAACAAGTTATTTCTCTCACACAGCACATGCATACTTGCAATGACACCCCAAAATACATTCTGCTACTCCTCCTGAGTATGGCGATACCAAATGTGTGAGACTTTTACACAGCCTGGCCAAATACACAGGCACAACATTGAAATAGCACCTTCAGGCATTCTAGGAGCATAAATTGCACATCTCATTTCTCAACCACCTATTACAGTTTTGAAGACCCTGGAGCACCAGGACAATGGAAATGCCCATAAAATGACCCCATTTTGGAAAGCTAACACCCCAACGTATAATCTATGAGGCATAATGAGTCTTTTGAACGGTTCATTTTTTTCCAGAAGTTTTTGGAATATGTGGGAAAAAAATGAAAACGCATTTTTTTATACAAAGTTGTCCATTTATAAGATATTACCAACACATAGCATGTACATAGCAAAAATTACACCCAAAAATACATTCTGCTACTCCTCCTGAGTATGGCGATACCAAATGTGTGAGACTTTTACACAGCCTGGCCAAATACAGAGGCCCAACATTGAAATAGCCCCTTTAGGCATTCTAGGAGCATAAATTACACATCTCATTTCTCAACCACCTATTACAGTTTTGAAGACCCTGGAGCACCAGGACAATGGAAACGCCCATAAAATGACCCCATTTTGGAAAGCTAACACCCCAACGTATAATCTATGAGGCATAATGAGTCTTTTGAACGGTTCATTTTTTTCCAGAAGTTTTTGGAATATGTGGGAAAAAAATGAAACCGCATTTTTTTTATACAAAGTTGTCCATTTATAAGATATTACCAACACATAGCATGTACATAGCAAAAATGACACCCCAAAATACATTCTGCTACTCCTCCTGAGTATGGCGATACCAAATGTGTGAGACTTTTACACATCCTGGCCAAATACAGAGGCCCAACATTGAAATAGCACCTTCAGGCATTCTAGGAGCATAAATTACAAATCTCATTTCTCAACCACCTATTACAGTTTTGAAGGCCCTGGAGCACCAGGACAATGGAAACGCCCATAAAATGACCCCATTTTGGAAAGCTAACACCCCAACGTATAATCTATGAGGCATAATGAGTCTTTTGAACGGTTCATTTTTTTCCAGAAGTTTTTGGAATATGTGGGAAAAAAATGAAACCGCATTTTTTTTATACAAAGTTGTCCATTTATAAGATATTACCAACACATAGCATGTACATAGCAAAAATGACACCCCAAAATACATTCTGCTACTCCTCCTGAGTATGGCGATACCAAATGTGTGAGACTTTTACACAGCCTGGCCAAATACAGAGGCCCAACATTGAAATAGCACCTTCAGGCATTCTAGGAGCATAAATTACACATCTCATTTCTCAACCACCTATTACAGTTTTGAAGACCCTGGAGCACCAGGACAATGGAAACTCCCATAAAATGACCCCATTTTGGAAAGCTAACACCCCAACGTATAATCTATGAGGCATAATGAGTCTTTTGAACGGTTCATTTTTTTCCAGAAGTTTTTGGAATATGTGGGAAAAAAATGAAAACGCATTTTTTTTATACAAAGTTGTCCATTTATAAGATATTACCAACACATAGCATGTACATAGCAAAAGTGACACCCCAAAATACATTCTGCTACTCCTCCTGAGTATGGTGATACCAAATGTGTGAGACTTTTACACAGCCTGGCCAAATACAGAGGCCTAACATCTAAGTAGCACCGTCATGTGTTCTAGGAGCATAAATTACACACATAAATTCCTGACAACCTATCACATTGTTGAAGGTCCTTCATATTTCTAAAACATAGCATGTACTGTACATACCAATTATAAACCAAAATACATTCTTCTGAGAAAAAGGGTAAAGAAAAGATTACCTGCGGTTTTAGTAGTGCAGTGGTCCAAAGAGGAGAGCATCGGTCCAGGCAGCAGGCAGGAACGTGGACAGCGACAGCAAAACAGGCAGCAGGCAGGAATAGTCAGTACAGGTAGAGATGATGTCAGCACAGCCAAAGCATTGGTCCAGATAGCAGGCAGAGATGTGGTCAGCAGTAGCAAAAGGAACAAAGGATCGTCCATGCAGCAGGCAGGAATACTGTCCATAGTTAGTACATGCAGCAGGCAGAGGTATGGTCAGCACAGCCAGAGTATTTGTCCAGGGAGCAGGCAGGACCTCAAGCTTAGGGCAACAGTCAGGAAAGAATGGGGACAGGGGTAGAGGCTTCTCCCACCCAAATCGCTTTGAAGCCTCCGGACAACCAGACCCTGTTCTGGGAACACAGAAAACCAAAAACTGGTTTTCTGAACTCAGAACACTATTCTGGAGCCCCTCACATATGTGAGACCCCTGTGTAGCAGGGTGAAAGATCAGTCCAAGGGGGCAGGCAAAAACATGGTCAACAGGCCGAGGTCAGTGCAGGTAAAAGGCAGAAATAAACGGTAGGCAGAGGCATAATCCATACAGTCCAGGGTCAGTTCACGTGAAAGGCAGAAACATGGCGGATACAGGGCCGTTTGAAGGAATTTGGGGGCCCCAAGCAGATTGAGAATTTGGGGGGGGGGGCTACTGATTTTTTTTTTGAGAAGCGGGGGGGGTTTGGGCTGCTACACAATTTTTTTAGATTTTGTTTTTTAATTCAGAAGCTAACGCGGGACATCGATCGCGGGAGGAGGGGCCGCCGTTCGCGGGAGGGGGACCACCGATCGGGGGGGCACCGATCGCGGGAGGGGGGCCTGCCGATCGCGGCAGGGGGGGGGCGCGGATCGCGGGGGGGGCCGCGGATCACATGAGGGGGGGGCCGCCAATCGCGGGAGGGGGGGCCTGCCGATCGCGGCAGGGGGGGTGCGGATCGTGGGGGGCCGCGGATCACATGAGGGGGGGCCGCCAATCGCGGGTGGGGGGGCTGCCGATCGCGGAAGGGGGGCCACCAATCGCAGGAGGGGGGCTGCCAATCGCGGGAGGGGGGGCGCCAATCGTGGGAGGGGGGGCGCCAATCGTGGGTGGGGGGACGCCGATCGCGGGAGAGGGGGCCGCCGATCGCGGGAGGGGGGACGCCGATCGCGGGAGGGGGGCCGCCGATCGCGGGAGGGGGGCGCCAATCGCGGGTGGGGGGGGCCGCCGATCGCGGGTGGGGGGCCGCTGATCGCGGGAGGGGGGCCGCCAATCGCGGGTGGGGGGGCCGCCGTTCGTGGAGGGGGGCCACCAATCGCGGGAGGGGGGCCGCCGATCGCGGGAGGGGGGGCGCCGATTCGCGGGAGGGGGGCCACCGATCGCGGGTGGGGGGGCCGCCGATCGCGGGAGGGGGGGCCGCCAATCGCAGGTGGGGGGCCGCCGTTCGTGGAGGGGGGGCCGCCAATCGCGGGTGGGGGGCCGCCGATCGCGGGAGGGGGGCCGCCAATCGCGGGTGGGGGGGCCGCCGATCTCAGGAGGGGGGCTGCTCTGCTGGGGCCCCAGGCCAGCTGGGGGCCCCAAGCAGTTGCTTGGTTTGCCTCTCCTGTTCTGACGGCCCTGGGCGGATAAACAATGCAGACGGTAGTCAGAGACATAGTCGAGAAACAGGCCAGGGTCAGTTCACATGGAAGACAATGATATGGTTGGTTGAGGCAGGGAAATATTCAGGACATATTGAAAACGGGGAAATGGCAGTATTAGAAATATGGGCTAATAGTTTTCGAGAGTGTGATATCGCTTGAAGCATTTTCCGATGCAAAGGCCAGGTTGGGAGGGACAGTCGGGACAATGGAAGCTGGTGTCTTTCCTAATTCCTCTTCTGGTGCACACCCGACATTTTTTTTGGCGTCGTCTTCCGGATCGTGATGGTGGAATATGGTCTGAAAAATGGCGCTCATGTAGTCTGCTGACACAATCTGAGTGAATGCTTTCTGGGGGGGATGCTTGTTGGTAGATCAGGGCAGTGACAATGTCTTCAATAAATCTCATGAAGGTGGTGGGTCTATGTGTGGATTTTTGGTAGACTATGAAAGAATTTAACAGGGCCAAATGAAAAAAGTAAATTGCGATTTTTTTATACCAGAAGAGGGATTTTCGGGTTGAAAGATAGGGCTGCAACATTTGATCATTTAAATCCACACCCCCCATGAATTTATTGTACTCATTGATGCAGGAAGGCTTGCGAACGGTACTGCGTCTTCTGTGAAGTTCCACCGAGGTGTCATCGTGGATGGTGGACATGATGTACACATCTTTCCTATCCCTCCACTTCACAGCCAACACTTCCTCGTTCCTCAAGCTTGCCGATTCCCCCTTTTGAATGGTTGTGGTGACAAGACGCTGTGGGAAGCCCTTTCTGTTTATTCTTGTTGTACCACACGCCAGAGTTTTTTTTAGGTAGAGGTGGCGGAGAAGGGGCAGGCTGGTATAATTGTTGTCCATATAAATATGATACCCCTTTTGGAGGAGTGGAAATACCAACTCCCAAACAATTTTTCCACTTATTCCCATGTACGATGGACACTCAGGGGGCTCGAGCTGGGAATCTTTGCCTTCGTACATGCGGAATGAGTGCACATAACCAGTGGCGCTTTCACAGAGCTTGTTGAGCTTCAAGCCGTACCTCTCCCGCTTACTGGGGATATATTGCTTGATTCCCAGCCGGCCTGTGAAATGCACCAGGGATTCGTCCACAGAAATGTTTTGGTCAGGGACATAAAGTTCGGCAAACTTCTTGGAAAAAAAATTAATTAGGGGGCCAATTTTATATAATTTGTCAAAGTTTGGGTGATCTCGGGGGGGGGCACTGTGAGTTGTCACTGAAATGCAGGAACCGCATTATAAGTTCGTATCGGGACCTGGACATGGCCGATGTAAAAATTGGCATATGGTGGATGGGTTTCTTCGACCAATGCCTATTCATTTCATTTTTTTTTGTAAGCCCCGTGTTAAACGTTAGGCCTAAAAACAATCTAAGCTCCACCACTGTTAGGGGTCTCCATTCAAAAGGGCGGGCATAGCTGGAGCTCGGGTTGTTTTCAATGAATTGTTGAGCAAAAAGATTAGTTTGCTCCACAATGCCTTGAACCAATTCATCAGGGAAAAATAAATTAAAAAAATCAAGTTTGGAAAAACCCTCAGTGTTGACCTGCACACCTGGCTGTGCTGTAAAAGGGGGGATCGTGGCTGACCCTGAGGTAGAAGGCAGCCACAATGGGTTTGCCAAGCCATCTGGAAGCTGGGTTCGGGTCCTACTTCTTTGGCGTGTACTTGCACTGGGCCTTTCCTCCTGGGGTCTAGCAGCGCTTGCACTGGGCCTTTCCTCCTGGGGTCTAGCAGCGCTTGCACTGGACCTCGCCTCCTGGGGTCTACCGCCGTTGGCACTGCTGGTCGCTGCCTGGTGTTCAGACCGTCTTCTTTTTGGACGGACTGTGTCCTCCTCTAATTCGGATCCGTATGTGCTGCCTTCGGGGGGTTCATATTCCGAACCAGAATCGGAATCAGAACTGAGCGGTGAGAGCTCCCCGTTGCTCTCATCGGTCAGACTGAGTATTTGATATGCTTCTTCTGGGGTGTACACCTTTCTGGACATAGTGGGTACGCTGGTGAGGTGGCAGGTACTCTGGTGGCAGGTTCTCTGGTGAGGTGGCGGGTACTCTAATGGACAGGTACTCCTGATGGATTGGTGGTGGGTACTCTGGTGAGGTGGCGGGTACTCTGGTGAGGTGGTGGGTACTCCTGATGGACAGGTACTCCTGATGGACTGGTGGCGGGTACTCCTGGTGAGGTGGCGGGTACTCCTGGTGAGGTGGCTGGTACACCTGATGGACAGGTACTCCTGATGGACAGGTACTTCTGATGGACTGGTGGCGGGTACTCTGAGGTGGCGGGTACTCAGGTGAGGTGGCGGGTACTGCTGATGGACAGGTACTCCTGATGGACTGGTGGCGGGTACTCAGGTGAGGTGGCAGGTACTCCTGATGGACAGGTACTCCTGATGGACTGGTGGCGGGCACTCTGAGGTGGCGGGTACTGCTGATGGACAGGTACTCCTGATGGACAGGTACTCCTGATGGACTGGTGGCGGGTACTCTGAGGTGGCGGGTACTCAGGTGAGGTGGCGGGTACTCCTGATGGACAGGTACTCCTGATGGACTGGTGGTGGGTACTCTGAGGTGGCGGGTACTCAGGTGAGGTGGCGGGTACTGCTGATGGACAGGTACTCCTGATGGACAGGTACTCCTGATGGACTGGTGGCGGGTACTCTGAGGTGGCGGGTACTCAGGTGAGGTGGCGGGTACTCCTGATGGACAGGTACTCCTGATGGACTGGTGGCGGGTACTCTGAGGTGGCGGGTACTCAGGTGAGGTGGCGGGTACTGCTGATGGACAGGTACTCCTGATGGACAGGTACTCCTGATGGACTGGTGGCGGGTACTCTGAGGTGGCGGGTACTCAGGTGAGGTGGCGGGTACTGCTGATGGACAGTTACTCCTGATGGACTGGTGGCGGGTACTCAGGTGAGGTGGCGGGTACTCCTGATGGACAGGTACTCCTGATGGACAGGTACTCCTGATGGACTGGTGGCGGGTACTCTGAGGTGGCGGGTACTCAGGTGAGGTGGCGGGTACTCCTGATGGACAGGTACTCCTGATGGACTGGTGGCGGGTACTCTGAGGTGGCGGGTACTCAGGTGAGGTGGCGGGTACTACTGATGGACAGGTACTCCTGATGGACTGGTGGCGGGTACTCTGAGGTGGCGGGTACTCAGGTGAGGTGGCGGGTACTCCTGATGGACAGGTACTCCTGATGGACTGGTGGCGGGTACTCTGAGGTGGCGGGTACTCTGAGGTGGTGGGTACTCCTGATGGACAGGTACTCCTGATGGACAAGTGGGTGGCGGGTGATCTGGTGGCAGGTACTAGATGACAGGTACTCTTTATTTAGGGGGGGCAATCTGGGCACAGTAGTACATATGTATATGTGTATAACATATGTGTAACTCACTGTTAGCTGATCTCCTCCTCACAGGTGTGTGAAGAGGAGAACCAGGCAACAGTGAGTTACACACAATTGTGTGTTTTGTTTACATTTAGTGACCTGCTGTGATTGGACACAGCCGGTCACGTGGTAAAGAGCCAATTTCATTGGTCTTTACCCTGATCGAGGCTGGGCTGTATCCAAGGGAAAAACCTCAGCCCCGATCGCCGCGCTGCGCAGCTCTGCATCATCAATTCCGGTAAGTTTATACCGGAATCTCCGCCGCCCGCCGCCACATTACTTGAATCGGTGTGTCCAGAGGGACACACCGGATCCCAGATCGCCGCGCTGCGCGCCCCCGGGGGTGCGTGCGGGCGCCGTGCACACCGCTGCTGCAGCTCTGCATATGGGAGCCGGTAAGCCGCTCCGCTGCCCGCCGCGCCGCACAGAAAGCTCCGCTGCCCGCCGCTGCTGCTCCGCCGCCACTCATTTACCCCCATCAGGGAACTGCTGTGTCCTAAGGAACACAACGGTACCTGGGAGAGCCGGCGAAGCACCGGATGGCGGCGGGAGGGGGGTTGCCCCCTCCCGCCGCCTATAAGAACGATCAAGCGGGAGAACCGCCGCTATGATCGTTCTTATGGTGCAGAGAATCGCTGGCAGAACAAAAGGATATCTGAATGATGCCTCTAGCTGCAGGCATCATTCAGATATTCCCCTACAAAGCAGAGGACGTCATATGACGTCCACCCAGGATGGGAGATCCCATCTGTGGACGTCATATTACTATGGCTGGGTAGGGAAGTGGTTAATTAGCTCCTCCATTGCTTCAGCTTTCAACGTTTGTGCAGCTTTAACCCAGGACATAAATCCAATGTACTGTCCCTTTAACTGTCAGTTCAATGTCAAGTTCAATGCAAAAAAAATAAAATGTTTTGTTTTTCTTGTTCATACATCACGGGACACAGAGCGGCATAGTCATTACTATGTGGGTTATATAGAATTACCTTCAGGTGCTGGCACTGGCAACTTCCAAAACAGGAAGTACCCTCCCCTATATAAGCCCCTCCCATCCGGGAGTACCTCAGTTTTTTGCCAGTGTCTAAGGTGTTGGCCAAGGTTAACATGTATTCATCTGGGCTTGTGTACAGGTTCTCTGGGCCTTAGCAAGCTATTCCGGATCCGACCAAAAAAGCTTCATAGCTAAACGGTCGGTACCCGGGCCTTGCAGAGAAGAGCAAGGTTTTGCCTGTAATGCCTCTCTTAGGAGGGCTGGACCCTGGGATCCAGAGCTCTGGTCATACCCAAAACCAAGAGGATATCTGTGCAGGGTGCTATACAGGTCCAGGGGAGTGGAATCCTTGGGAACCCGGTCCCTGAAGGTCTAGTACAATGCCTGCCGTGATAGGTGAAGTTTGGGCTTCTGTGGACCAAACAAAGTCCTGCGGCGGGGAAAAGGTAAGTGGGGGCCCCTCAGGAACTTGGTTCTATTGAGGGGACCCCCAAGCCTAATATGTCTTTCTGCCTGTTACCTAAAGGTATTCCCGCTAATAGCTGTATATGCCTAAGAAATCCTAGAAATGTCTTTTCATAAAGGAAGTTTAAAAAAAAAAAAAAAAACTGTAAACCTGGAAATGTTTTTCATAAAGGAGGTTTTTAAAAAAAAATAAAAAAAGACAAAAGTGCGGTACCTGTGTTTGTCCACTAGAGGCCGCTGTGGAACGTCTTTTTTTCTTGGGACTATTCCTTCCATGGTGAAAGTCCAGGCAGACGAGTGAGCTCTCTATCAGGGAAGCTGCATTCCTCTGTCATGCTGCCAAGTAGTTTCCTTCCATCCCCAAGTCCTGGTGAAACAGGGACCCTGGCTCCTCTCCCTACATGGCGCCAAGAGCGCACACGTGCGCGCGCGCACACGCTTTCTTTTATAGATTTAGCTTCAAAAAAGGGGGCGGAGCCTGGCGGATGATGCGCTCTGTGCGCCTAGCGCTTCTGCGCATGTGCGGGCGTTCCAGCAAGATAAAAGGACTCAGTCCACGCTGCTTGCTATGGACACAGAGCATGAAAAGGAGCTGGTAGCATGGTATAGGGGCTTACAGCGGGCGGTTGATACAGGCATCCCCAGAAAGACGCATTAGTAGACACCCACTGATGTACATAGCAGCAAATTGCATTAGACTATTTCAGTAAAGGGGTGTATTGCGGCTGGAATACCTCAGCTTTGAACTAAGGAATATGCCGCCTAAAAAACTCCGAAATATACCTCTCAGGAAGTGTAGGGGGTCTCCATCGGGCTCTGAGGATCTGGAGCAGTCATCTGCACCTTCCTCCCCTGAGAAATCAGAGGTTAATACCCATAAGGAACCCCCGGGAGTGCCAGGTACTGCGGCTGTCCTCAGTCCACCTGCTCCTGCATATATAACAGAGGAGGTTTTTGCCTCAACTCTGGAGGGATTGGAGCAGAGATTGGCAGCATTGATCGCTTCTTCTCTACAGGAAAGAAAGCGCGCCAGATCTCCATCACCTCCATTAGAGTGCCTGTTGGCAGAGCAACAGTCCCAGGAAGGGACTGACCTACCTGAAGGGGATCAGGAGGAGGTTAACTCTGTTTTTGAGGAATCGACAGTAGATGAACCATTTTCAGCATCACAGACTGAAAGATTGTGGGTCCAGACCCTAACTGACATGGTTCGATCTGCATTTAAAATGCCTCTTGTTGAACCATCAACTACTGCTGTCTCCTCATTGGGGTCGCTAAAAGCTCCCCAGATTAATTGCTCCTTTCCAATACATCCATTTTTGGAAGGACTTATATACCAGGACTGGGAACATCCTGATAAACTATTTGTTCCGCCTAAGAAATTTCCGGTGATCTATCCCATGGAGGAAAAGTTCACCCAGAGATGGAATGTTCCTACGGTGGATGTAGCCATCTCTTCTGTGAACAAATCACTGACATGCCCAGTAGATAATGTTCAAATGTTCAAAGATCCAGTAGATAAAAAATTGGAATCTTTATTAAAATCTGCTTTTTGCACAGCAGGGGCTGTTACACAGCCAGCAGTGGCAGCTATTGGGGTCTGCCAAGCTTTAAAGGATCAGATGAAAATGGTCCTGAGGGATTTGCCAGACCAGCAGGCCCAGGCTCTGGCTGATCAGCCTAGAGCATTATGCTTTGCGGTTGACGCCATCAAGGATTCCATCCATCAGGCCTCCCGCCTCACGCTGTCTTTGGTACATATGTGTAGGCTTCTGTGGCTCAAGAACTGGTCTGCTGAAGCTCCCTGTAAGAAGCTCTTAGTTAGCTTCCCATTTCATGGGGAACGCCTTTTTGGCGAAGACCTGGATAAGTATATCCAGAAGATTTCCAGTGGTAAAAGTACTCTCTTACCGAGTAAAAAGAGGTCTAGGGGTCCATCTTTTAAGAGGACTACCTCTCCTATCCCTGGGACGTCTGCTACTAAGCAGTTCCGACGGCCTCCTCGATCAAACTCAGGGGGTAAAAATCAGGGACAGTCACAGGGTAATAAGAAACCCTGGATCCGAAGGGGTACTAAACCAGCCTCCAAGTCAAGCCTATGAAGGGCTGCCCCCACTCAAACGGGTGGGGGGAAGACTTCAGTTGTTCGCAGAGACCTGGCGGGAGACGATCAAAGACAGATGGGTGCTCTCCGCAGTAACTCTGGGATACAAGTTGGAGTTAAAAGAGTCTCCTCCTTCCCATTTTATGTGGTCAGGCATGCCAAAAGACCCTCTGAAAAGAGGGTCTCTCCTATTGGCGTTAGAACAACTATTGCTCCAAGGAGTAATTATGGAGGTTCCTATGGAAGAGTGGGGGTTGGGTTTCTACTCAAACCTTTTCACAGTCCCGAAACCAAACGGGGACATAAGACCCATATTGGACCTAAAGAGTCTAAACAAATTTCTAAACGTCCGGTCCTTCCGGATGGAGTCGATCCGATCGGTCACCGCTGCCCTACAGGGGGAGGAATGGTTAGCCTCGATCGACATCAAAGATGCTTACTTGCATGTTCCCATCTTTCCAGGTCATCAAAAATTTATACGCTTTGCAGTAGAAGGGCGCCATTTTCAGTTCAGAGCCTTACCATTCGGTCTGGCCACAGCACCACGAGTGTTCACAAAAATTCTGGCTCCACTGTTGGCCGATCTAAGAACACGAGGTGTAACGATAATGGCATACCTAGACGACCTGTTGTTGATGGACCACTCAGTTGCCAAGCTAGAAGTGGTAGTTGTCGATACAATCAAGTATCTAGAATCTCACGGTTGGGTCATCAACCTGGACAAGTCAGCCCTACAGCCAGTGAAAAACCTGGTATATCTAGGGCTACGGCTGGATTCAGACCAGAGGAAGATTTTCTTACCTCTAGACAAGGTATCCTCTTTGAGGAGCTTGGTCCGTCTGCTTTGTGCAAAAAGACAGCCGTCCATACGTCTGTGCATGAGGCTGCTAGGAAAGATGGTAGCATCATTCGAAGATGTGCCATACGCCCAATTCCACTCAAGGAATTTACAGAGGGCCATATTGTCAGCCTGGAACGGAAAAATTCAGGCTCTAGACTTCCCGATGGCTTTGTCCCCTTCCGTTCGGAAGAGTCTCTGCTGGTGGTTGATCCCCCAGAATCTCCAGAAGGGAAAACCCTTCAGTCCGATATCCTGGAAGGTGGTCACTACAGATGCCAGCCTTATAGGCTGGGGGGCAGTACTGGAGCAATGGTTTCTCCAGGGCAGATGGTCAAATGTAGTAAAAACCCTGCCCATCAATCTCTTAGAGATACGAGCAGCCCGGTATGCCCTAGTAGCCTGGACATCCAAACTCCAAGGGTCCCCTGTCAGAATTCAATCAGACAATGCCACAGCAGTGGCATATATCAATCATCAGGGAGGCACCAGGAGTTGTGCAGCCCAGAGGGAAGTAAGTCACATCCTGGAATGGGCAGAAAAGCATGTCCCATGCATATCAGCTGTCTTCATTCCAGGGGTGGAGAATTGGAAGGCGGACTTTCTGAGTCGCCAACAGTTATGCCCAGGGGAATGGTCCCTTCATCCCGAGGTCTTCCGAGCAATATGTCAGCGGTGGGGAACACCGGATGTAGATCTGCTAGCATCCAGATTCAACGCAAAGGTGGACAGATTTGTCTCCCGGACAAGGGATCCCCTCGCTTGCGGCTCGGATGCTCTGGTGTTCCCTTGGGATCAGTTCAGACTGATATATGCATTCCCTCCGCTACAATTGTTGCCTCGACTCCTTCGCAGAGTCAGGATGGAAAAGAAGCCGGTGATCCTGGTGGCTCCAGCGTGGCATCGAAGGGCCTGGTACGCGGAGATCATCAAAATGTCTGTGGGGAGTCCTTGGACCCTTCTACGTCGTCCGGACCTGCTTTCGCAAGGACCGATATACCACTCTTCCTTACTAACTCTAAGTTTAACGGCCTGGCTATTGAATCCCACATCCTAAAGAAGAGAGGTCTCTCTAACTCTGTGGTATCAACTATAATCAATGCCAGGAAGCCTGTATCCAGGCAGATCTACTATAGAGTTTGGAAGGCGTACATCACTTGGTGCGAGGCCAGAAAATGGCATCCACGTAAGTACGTTATAGGCAGAATTCTGGACTTCCTACAGTGGGCTGTAGACAGGAAGTTTGCCTTAAGTACTATCAGGGGTCAGGTTTCGGCCTTATCAATACTATTATCAATACTATTTCAAAGGCCCCTGGCTATGCATTCACACGACATTGTCAAATCCTTTATGCAAGGGGTGACTCGTATTATTCCACCGATTAAAGCTCCCATATGCCCATGGGATCTTAATTTGGTTCTGTCGGTTCTGCAGAAGCAGCTATTTGAACCTTTGCAGCACATTTCCTTGGTTCTACTCACCAGAAAATTGATATTTTTAGTAGCCATATGCTCGGCTAGAAGAGTGTCGGAAGAGTGTAGAAGAGTGTCGGAATTAGCCGCCATGTCCTGTAAAGAGCCATATCTGGTTATTCATAAGGACAGAGTAGTATTACGTCCTCACCCAGCCTTTCTTCCTAAGGTGGTATCGAGGTTTCACTTGAACCAGGATGTGGTTCTTCCTTCTTTTTTCCCCAAACCAAGCTCGGTAGAGGAAAAGTTATTGCATTCTTTGGATGTAGTAAGAGCAGTTAAAGCTTATCTAAAAGACACTGCTCAGATTCGTAGAACGGATTCTTTGTTTGTTCTGCCGGAAGGCCCCAGAAAGGGTCAGGCAGCATCAAAATCTACTTTAGCCAAGTGGAATCGACAGGTCATAATGCAAGCCTATGGCTTGAGAAGGAGACCGCCTCCGTTCAAAGTTAGGGCGCACTCCACGAGAGCAGTTGGAACTTCATGGGCAGTGCATCACCAGGCCTCCCTGGCTCAAATTTGTAAGGCCGCAACATGGTCTTCAGTACACACGTTTACTAGGTTCTACCAGGTGGACATTAGAAGTCAGGAGGATATCGCCTTTGGGCGCAGTGTGTTGCAGGCCGCAAAAGATCCTCATGTCTGATAGCGCTCAGCTTATGTATGGTGTATCCCCCCCTCATTTGGCATTGCTTTGGGACGTCCCACATAGTAATGACTATGCCGCTCTGTGTCCCGTGATGTATGAACAAGAAAATAGGATTTTTAAAACAGCTTACCTGTAAAATCCTTTTCTTGGAGTACATCACGGGACACAGAGCTCCCACCCCTCTTTTGGGGACACGTATTGCTTTGCTACAAAACTGAGGTACTCCCGGATGGGAGGGGCTTATATAGGGGAGGGTACTTCCTGTTTTGGAAGTTGCCAGTACCAGCACCTGAAGGTAATTCTATATAACCCACATAGTAATGACTATGCCGCTCTGTGTCCCGTGATGTACTCCAAGAAAAGGATTTTAAAGGTAAGCTGTTTTAAAAATCCTATTTTTTCTTCTTATGCCTGTTATTCTGTCCTGCCCACATTCTCCACCAGTGTAATGTTTGGGGAACCAGCTACATCGCAGGACACAGGCTTTTCAGTCCAAAAGAAGGTTTATTAAACTTAAATGGCTTTACAGCAGCAAAAACAAAAGAAATACCAGTCTCACCGACTTGTAGAGTTCAGAACTGCTACCGCAGTTTAACAGTCCTTTCTTTAGGTTGTAGGTAGCTTCCCGAGCTAACAGGCTTCCAGGCAGGCCACTGCCATGTACATTCACAGCTTTTCACAGCCTCCACAGCTTTGCAATGTCCACCATTCACCATGCACAGTCTTCACTATACTCTTTTACCCTCTCCTACAACTTCCTGTCTGTGTTAAAGCACTTCCTTGGACAGGTGTGTTAACCCTTTCTGTTCCCTTAAAGGAATCACAGCCCAAACAGAGGGGAAATATAGCGTCCTTCCAGGACCCAGCCACGGCGTCCTGTACAACAGGTAAAATTGTCTATAACAACATTATTAAATGGTCCTCTTGAATGCTATCATAGTAATTCCAGTGGTATACATTTGTATTGCAAATACAATAAGTACAACAAATTATACAAATATAGAACCGATAACCATGAAGAGGATTCAGATGTAGAAAAATGATTGCACTACATGTTACGCGTTATGGAGAAACGCTTCTTCAGGAGAATCAATATCTATTAAAATATATACAGAAAATAAATAAACATATTTTAATACAGAAAATAAAATAACTAAAAATACAAGTTTACAAGTTACAATTTGCTGGTAAGCTGGATGGTGACTGCATAGAAAAACCCATGTCTATAACACAGGGAGCAGATGGGCTAAACCCCCCAGTTGAGGCATACATATGTAGCACACAGATCCCTTCCTTGCTTACCTCCGCTAGCAGGTGGGACACACCATGCCACATGCCCAGTATCTTCCTTATTGTAGAGGGGGAGCAGTGTTATCTGATTTGGGTCCTGCAGCAAGTTACCTCCTTCCATTGGATTCTTCACCCTAGAGTGTAGGAAGAAGTCTATTCTCTCTCTTTTTACTTCAAGAAGGCCATTGTCCAAACAGTATTGAAACCCAATAAAAGGTTTATTTTGGTTGCTTAAGAACTCGATAGAAAAGTTGGAGATAGAGAGAAATGAACAAGGAGGCAGGTTCAGGCATGCTGCACTCAATTATCAATCATTGCCACTCAGGCCTGAGTGGGTTTTTGCTCACCTGGATAGTCCCTTTAAGAGCGGTCCTAGCAGCCGGTGTGGAGCATGGAACGTTTACTTGTAGTTTCCTAGGGATACGATCAGGAGATAATCTCTAAGTCCCGAACTTCCCAGCCTAGTAACATTTAAGTCCGTAGGTGCCAGTGGGGCACATTACCAGGCTTCTGGCGGATAGGAATCCTTCCCTCTGATAGGTAACCAGGCCTCTCCCGAGACAGTGACTTCTTCACTAATCCCCTTGGGACCGATCCTCCCCTGGCTTCCTCTCCTTCAGAGCGGGTCACTCTCACTTGGGCACCCTGGGACTCCTCTTCTGGTGTAGGCCTCAGCTAAAGGTGCTGGGCCCACCTGGAACGATGCAGCCTCGGGCTAAAGGTGCCCGGGGCCGAACACACACACACGTACCCCTGGCCATGAGGGCCACCAAAGGTGGGGTACGTGTCTGTTCTTCTCGGACCGAGGGGTCCTCTCCAACCCCTCACGCCTAATGGCGTCTGTCCCTTAAGTACCCTCTCCCAGCATACACAGTGCGTAGACCACGCCCACTGTACAGCTGCCGAGAGGGGACACCCCATGGTGCTGTAACGCTACCTGTGGTTCAACCCGGGACTGAAGTGACAGTGCCACCCACAGGCCACAGGGAACTGTACTGCCAGGCAGCATCACACCCAGGCAGAAGCAAGTTTGTATATAATCAACAGGTCTGAGCTAAACTACCAGCTCAGACTACCCCTAAATTTCTGTACATAGCGCCCCAGAATTGGGGTGGGCGCTATACATATATGTAATATAATATAAGAATGTCATTTAAACATACATCGCACATATGCTAGTTAGACAGGTACATCAAAAATATAAGTATAAAATCCTCACAAAAATGGCCGTGTTGAACAGAGCAACAGTCAGCCTTAACACCAAGACAATGGCATTGTGTTAGAACATACTGCCAGTCAGGGAAAGGTAATCTGTGAGTAAGGGTAAAAAATATTCTAATGTAGCATTGCAGCATTGCAATGTAGCATTGCAGTGGCACATAAATCCATATGTAATGCAGCATATGGGAGACTTCTGTAGTACATGTAATCTATGAATGGAAAAAATATATATATAACGGAATGCTCACCATAAAGATGCAATCATAAGGGTAAGTACATTTTGCTGGTAAGCAAAAGAGAAAGGGGGGGGAGGAAACAGAGTCCAGGAGAAACTCGGCTACTGCATCAGGATGTATAGACTGGTGGGATACCCTGGTGTATATTGAGGGCAGAGGGACCGTAGTCCAATGTAGTGCCCAGTGCTGAAAACAGGGCCTGAAGGTAAACAAGAACCTTCTTTTGTACTTTCTTGTTATAGATATATATTGTGCTCCATTAAGGAATGCCCCTGAGGAAAGGATAATATCTTGAAACGCGTTGGGCGTAACCTTCATTTTGGAGATACCATCTATGTCAATTTACAATCATTGTAACTGTTCTTGTTCTTTTTTATATTGTTTTTATCAACTAGTCAATTATAATGTTGTCCACATTATTGATTTTTTATATTACTCAATAAATTATATTTCTACTCATTGTTTTTGTACCTATATGGTTGCCTGTAAAGTCCCACCCCTTTTTCTGTCAAACTGATACATTGTTCCACTTATGTGCCTTATGGGTAGGTATGAGCACGGATGTGCAGGTATGAGGCACAGATCAGCGCTGTGGGCACTTCAGATCCAGCCCACAGTGCTGCTGCACTAGCTTCCTCCTCTCTTCACACGATGTACCGATCAGTGCGAGGAGAGGAGAGAGCTCAACCGGACATGTGCCAGTTTGTTGACAAGTGATCGCTCCGTCATCGGACGGAGCGATCACCAGGTAAAGGGCCGCTGTTATCGGCCCTTTACCCCGAGCCATGATGCGATGGGTCCGGAGAACACGGAGATCACGGACACTTCCGGGTGCGCGCCCTAATGGGCTTTCAGGAATGCAAGTTCAGAAGGACGTCCCTGGACGCCCTCCCAGAACTAGCCGACCATGCTGTAATTGTCATTCAGCTATGGCCCGGTTGGCAAGTGGTTAATGGACTTCGCAATTTTTTATTAAAGAATATGTACAATGTATTGTTTATTCACTATGGTGATGTGAATATGGTAATTTATGATATATGAGAGCGTCTGTTTTTTTTTCCTCACATTATAGGTATTATCACACTTTATAACATGCAGTTCTTTATTGTAGTTTATTCGTTTTTGGTGATTGATTTTTTTAATTATTAATTTGCGTGGGTTTGGAACCTATTGGTCTCTTTTTATTTTCTGATGTCATGGATGCCTGTAGATTTCGAGTTTTTAGTGTTAGGGTGGACTTTTACTTTTTTTTTTCAGAAGAAATGGGTGGACTTTTACTTAAATGTCATTTTAATAACTATGTAGCACCCTCTACTTAGGTAGGTGCTAGAGTTGAGATTTTGTCAGTGCAGGTCAATTTAGGCAGGCCTAGTTGAAGCTAGTCCAGTTTGTTTTTATCTGTGGGGCTGGGAGTGGCTTAGAGTAAAGAAGAGACACGCATGTCCCGATCGCGAAGCACCGCCCACCAGCCTGAATCCCGGAAGTGACGACACCATCACATCACGGAGCCTACACGATCCCCGTCCCAGCCGCCGGCCAGCGCTGTACACATTCAGTGCAGACAGGACTGCTACAGGACCCAGATCTTCACCAGCAGCCCGTGATGCACACACTCCACCAGGACTCATGCGGATGAAACAAGTTTAACCCCTAACATGCCTGATTGCCTCTACTCACATGTGAGTGTTTTTAATCCCTATATATTAAAGATGTTTTAAACATGCTGCACTTAGAGAGCGCTGTTCTCTTTTTTTTCGTTTGTTCTCAGAGCCTCTTCTAGCTTTCTGGACTGGCAGCCATCTACCAACTCAGAAACCTTCTTATATACCTCCTTACATGGACTACATACCCTATATAGACTTATAGTGATTTCTACTCCCTCCCTGCCCCTTCACCTTCCACTGTTTTATTTTTATCTATATTTGTTCTTAGGTAGCTATATCCAGAGTGCGCCATATCAACCCACTGTTTGCTTAGAGTAGGCTGGTGACTCCCAGCTAGCTTCATCTTTTGGTTACCGCCCTTCTGTTTCTAGAGGCTTCTAGAAGAAAGGAGTGGAAGAAAGGTGGAGCTGGCTGGGGTGTTCTAAGGAGACCTGACCAATCCCCAACCTGGATTGACAGGGGGCAGGCCTCCTCAAATTCCCAGGGTCAGCCCTGCTGGGGAGGAGTTGTTCAGGTGGAAGAACTGGAGATGGAGTATTAGGCTGTCTGGGCCTTTGAGGAAGCCCCCCAGTCTGGGGGGGGGTGACTTTGGGCCAGGGGCTCGGAGCTGAACAAGAACCCCACATAACACAAGGAGTGTTCTGAACAGGAGCAGGAGAGGACAGCTAGGAATACTGCCGGGCAAGTCTCCAGGAGGGATCCATCAGGTGTCAGATGGGCCACATCACTCAGCAGCCCCTACGGGGGTATTTCTACAGCTATAACAGAGGCTGAAGCATCATCCAACATATTGCAGGCGGTGTAAAGTAGCATAATTCCTTGTTAGGATTCTGACCTGCAGTTTACATACATTGTAAGACAAAAGCATCTGGAGCGTATTTGTGAAATCTATATTGCAGCCAAATCAGTGGGTGTACGCGACTTTCTGTTTGTACAACTGAGACAATATTGTCTACCGATGCCGCAGATGACTGGCAAGACAACAGCTCATCTCTGCATAAGTTAGAACACATTTCTTCATACGATAGAGATAGTGCATGGAACAGCCGGCACCATCTTCTAACATTTAAAATAAGAACTCCTGGCGTTATACACTCTGAATACGGACAGCTTCTGACGTTGACGCCAATGTCATTTGCTTCTGAACTTGTCCTTTTTCTTTATTATGCAATGCCTCAAGCAAACCGCAACCGGGATCCTGTCTAGAAATAACAATGTTAATGATGTAAGAGAGAATTTAACAGCGGGAGAACTTTTCATTTTGTGAGAGCAACATAAGAGGGCAATAAAAACACAGATGGCTCTTAGTATCCTAGACTCAACCTGTAAGAAGTAATTGCAATGGAAATATTATTGGATAGTAATTCAACAGTACAATAAAGATATTATAGAGATCTAATAGCCTCGTGTATTAAAATAAATAAGAAGTGTTAATGTAGCTTTTGATCTTTTTTTGTCAGCCACCATCGTGTAATTTATTTTAATTTTTTTAATCAGTGCTTCGACATGACAAGGGTAGCTAAGAGCTAACCTTACATTCAAACTTTATCCATTACCTGCTAGACCACTACCCCACCCTCCATTTCCCATTAATTAAGAGACCACAACTTTCTTTCTTGGGGTAAAATGGCCGAGCCCGGCCTTTTATTAACAAACACTTGTTGAAATAAAATTAACCATCATAAACTTTTTTTAAATGACCTAACAAGAAAAACAGACATCCTGATATTTGAGATCCTTGACGGTACCAAAATAATCCTCCCCTTTTATTTTTTGTGTCCGAGGCCCCACCTAGCTGGGTTGCCACCCCAGTCCCTACTCATAGACTCAGGGCCTAAACCCAGCTGACCTCAGCCACCCAGGGTCCTTACCCCTCTCCGTTCACTAGCCAGTGAATCGTTCCAACTCGAGGATACCATACCTGAGATGGTTCCCCACCGCTTACCCAAATGGACCTAATTCTCTATACCACCGCCAAGGACCCCAAAACATGCCACCGCGCCGCAGGTGTGACACCTTACACCTGCGCGCCCCGCCACACCCGGAAAGCCCTCTGCACTCCGTCTTCCAGACCCAACCACCATAAATCCGTCCCAATGGCGTTAAGGTGAACGCCATCCCCCCTGAGGAAACGCCAAGTGTCCTCTTCCAGGTCCAAATGCCTAACCGCCAGACCCCCGTTCCTAACAAAAAACTTCCCCACTTCCTTATTAACCTTCACCCTTGCCTTGTTTATTTTTGCTACAGATCTGGCCCCACGTCACACAGTGCGTGCCACCATATCCGACCAAACCAACAGTGTCTTAGAAAAGGCACAGCTGAGCCGTAGAAAGTCAAAACGGATGTCCCGAATGAGCTCTCTAGAGGCCCTGGCACATAGATCGTTGCCTCCCACGTGCAACACCAGAATATCCGGAGGCCTATCTAAACGGGCAAACCTATTCACTTCGGCCACCACCTGATTCCACATCATGCCTTGGACCCCTATCCAACGTACACTGCCCAACTCACGGGGTATGCCCAGCTGCCTGGATTCTGGCCTGACCTCCGCCCTCTTGGCACCCCAGTACACATATGAGTGCCCCAGGATCCACACAAGGCATCTCCGACCTGTAAGCAAACAAAAACAACACAGTACCACCCACCGACATCCTAGTAACACTGCAACACACAACACAGATAACGCAAATCAAAGGGGACAAAACAAGAAATAGACAATAGACCCACTCCGAGCACCCAGAAGACCCAAAGACACACTCCCATCCCTTAAATTAAGTGCGGCCTGACGTACAGCCGGTATCTGTTGGACTCCCACCTGCCGATCCGCCGGACCGCAGCCTCATCCAACCCCCAGCGAGCAGCCTCAGTGGCCGCACCTATGCGAAAAGAGTGAGACCCGTATTCTGAAGGATCTAAACCCTCCGCCCTCAGACACTTATTGAAGACCGCCACGAACTGGAATAACGACAGTCCCGAGCCGTCAGCGTGCATCAAGAAAGGGCCCGCCATTCGCGGACGTAAAGCCGCAAAATTAGATAACGCAACCACCGGACAAAGGCCCGGCCCCGTGCCTCGAAACAATTCCAAATGTACCCCTTTACCCAACTGGTCCGTTTTGGAATGACGTAAACCAACCCGCACCGAATCCTCTTTGAACACCACATCCTCCCATAGAACCCCCCCTGCCACCGATCGCAAAGGGCTGGTAAGCTCGCCCAGCCGAAGGGCCCCAAAAAAAGCCAGTAAAAAAGCAGCCCGAAACAACTTCTGCTCATAGGCGGTAGTACAAATCGAGCCCAATTGCTCCAGTACCGCCCTCAACAAGGCAATCGACACCGGACGCCTGGAATCCTTAGACCTACGTCCCCTGCGGTATCCCTTCATAGCCTGGCGCACCAAGAAAGATTTAGTGGCATCCCCCATCCCATGCAATTTAAACCAGAACGCGAGTGCCGCCAATTTACGGTCCACCGCCGCAGCCGACGCCCCCCTCACAAAGTTCCGTACCACGAAATAAACTACCGCAGAAGAGACATCACCACCACGCTCCAAACCCCCTACCTCAGTCAGCAACTCAATCCACTCTTTCCACGTTCTAGAGTACGCTTCCCACGTCGACACACTCAACGACTTCCGGATCAATCCTGCGGCGACTCCAACGCTATCTCCCAAAGACATGGAGGACAAGGCGTGCCCAGTAGCTCCGCGTCCGGGGCCAACTTGCGAAGCTCCTGCCACTGCGAACGAGACAACGCATCCGCAATCTTGTTAGTAACCCCCGGGATATGGACAGCATAGATAAATGTATTCAACTGAAGACATAACAAGACCAAGTGACGCAAAAGGCGCACCACCGGCAGAGAGGAAGCTGAGATGGTATTGATCGCAGACACCACCCCCATGTTATCGCAGTTGAAGCGCACTTTCCGGTTGCGAAAAGCCTCGCCCCAGAGTTCAACCGCCAGTACGATAGGAAACAATTCCAAAAGTACCAGGTTCTTCAACCAGCCTGCCTCCTGCCATGACACTGGCTACGGGCCCGCACTCCACTTACCTCGAAAAAAGGCTCCGTAGCCACCCGACCCAGCCGCATCCGTAAACAGCGTCAAATCCGGATTGCTGACAGGCCCCGACATCCACAAGGAACGCCCATTGTACGTTGACAGAAATTCCTCCCACACCTTCAAGTCTGCCCTGAGATCTCTGGACAAACGAACAAAATGACGTGGGCCACTGATGCCCGCCGTGGCCAAAGAGAGCCGCCGGCAAAATATCCTACCCATAGGAATTATCCTGCAAGCAAAGTTCAGCTTCCCAAGAAGAGACTGCAATTCCCGCAACCTCACCTTTTTTCTGCCCGACATGCCGACCACCTCCCGCCGTAGTGCCACCAGCTTGTCCACGGGCAGCCGACATTCCATGGCCACGGAATCGATTGTAATGCCCAAAAAAAACAGCTCAGTTGCCGGGCCCTCCGTCTTTTCCGGAGCCAAAGGGATCCCGAAACATGCCGCAATGTGCTGAAGCGTCCCTAGCAACACCCCGCACACTTTAGAGTCCGGAGGCCCGATACACAAAAAATCATCCAGATAGTGGATGATGGAGTTCAGGCCGGATACATCCCGCACAACCCATTCAACAAACGAACTGAACTTCTCAAAAAGTGCGCAAGAAATGGAACACCCCATAGGCAGACAACGATCAACGAAATAGCAATCGTTCCACCTACAGCCCAGAAGATGCACACTGTCCGGATGCACCGGAAGCAGGCGGAATGCCGCCTCTACATCCGACTTGGCCAGCAGCGACCCCTGTCCATACCTACGGACCCAGGCCACCGCCGCGTCAAACGATGTATAGGTGACCGCACAGTCAAGCGGATCGATACCATCGTTGACCGAGCCTCCTTTTGGGTGGGAAAGGTGATGTATTAAACGAAACTTGCCCTGTTCCTTCTTGGGAACAACTCCCAATGGAGAAACCACCAGGCCCCGCAGCGGAGGAGCGGAAAACGGCCCGCTCATCCTACCCAGTGAAACCTCTTTGGCAAGTTTGTCCGCCACCACTTCGGGAAATTGTAGAGCCGACCTCAAATTCGGCGCCACAGGAGGAATATCCTTCAACGTGCACGGGATACGGAAA
Organism: Rana muscosa; assembly: GCA_029206835.1. NCBI lineage: Eukaryota > Metazoa > Chordata > Amphibia > Anura > Ranidae > Rana > Rana muscosa. The sequence goes on from CM055118.1 coordinate 457,357,776, forward strand.
CCCACCTCAAAACCCTCCCCCAATATCCGAGCTGACTCACGATCCGGGTACCTATTTAGGAAAGGACGCATCCTTCCCACCCTCACGGAGTCATCCCTCTTTCCAGATGCCTCACCCGATCGACCTCTTCCGGCTTTGAAACAGCGGGCAAGCGAATGGTTTCCGCCGCACCCGAAACATTCGTGTTTAAATCGACAGGTGCCCCCGAAACGACAAGAGCTGTCGTTGAACTGCCAGCACACCCCCTTCTTCCTAATGGCTGACGAACCCGAGGTGGAGGTTCCGCCAGCCCCCCCATGAAATGACTGGCCCGCCCTGGCCTGGGACATCAGCTTCATCCAGAGGCCAATGTCCTTGTGATCCCACCGAATAGCCGGGCACACCGCCTTTCGTTGCCGGAATTGCTCGTCGTAACGAAGCCAGGCCACTCCCCCATAAACGCGATAAGCCTCACCTATAGCGTCTAAGTAGCAAAACAAGGCCGAACAGCTGTCCGGTTCCCTTTCGCCCACCACGCTCGCTAAAATCGCAAATGCTTGCAACCAATTGGCAAACGTGCGAGGAATAAGGCGATACCTACGCTTCTCCTCGTCGTCTTTCTTGCTCTCCTCCGGCTTCGCCCGATCAAGATTACATTTTTCCAGCGGGAGCAGGGAAAAAATTTCCACATACTCCCCCTTCCAGATTTTTTCCCGCACCTCAGCTTTGAGGTGCGCCCCGAGGGGCCCCTCAAAGCACACATATACCTCGCATTTTGCCGAGTCCGCCAATCTCACCTTGACCGTCTCTCCGTCTTCCTTAGCCTTCTCCCCAGAGGCATCCGCACGTGCCCCTCCACTCTAGCTGGCACTGCAGCAGACGAAAGGGTTCCTGCCTGCGACTCCCCCGTAGTCCCTGCGGTGTCCCTCGGCGTCACAACAGCGCCTACCTGCACTCCAGTGTCCAGTTTCTTTAACAGCTCCCTCAACCCCACCAGCACCTCCCTATGGAGAACCTCCGATTCCTGGGCCCCAGCCCCCCCACCCAAGGCCTGCTCCCCAGCCCTCACAGAAGGAGACAAAAAAGGTAACATAGAGACAAACTCACCAGGCTGCATGGGGCTAGGCACCCCGTCAGCCGCCGGACAGACTTCCCCTGAAGCACCGACATCCTCTTCCAGCTCTCCATCCTCTGCGCTGCTGCACTCCGCTTCCGACCGCTCCCCAGGCACCACGGGCTCCACCGGCCGCCGTACCGCCGTCCTTCCTCTCTCCACAACCGCCGCCGACGCACTCCTCCCCTCCGCCCCGACATCCAGCCGCCTGCGTCCCATCATCGTCCTCTTGCCTCCGCCGCCATCCACCTCTCCAGGCGCCCTGGACAGGCCCGAACTCCCAGGCCCGGATCCCGACCCGGAGCTGTGCGCCGCCATCTTGCGTCCTCTGCAGGCAGACGTGCCCGCCTTCCCTCGCAGCGCTCCGTAACTCAAGGAAGGGCTTCCGGCCGCACCAGGCCGCAGGCCGGAGCCCACAGCATCCGCTCTCCCACGCTGGGCTGATGCGCCGACCGGGGCATCGCCAGTCACGCCAGCCGCCTGCTCCGGTATCCGGACGACGGAGGAAGGGCCCGGCAAGGCGCGCCGCGAAGACCCCAACCCCCGCGGGCTCCACCTAGGATGGGGATTCCTACCGGGCGAACCCCCCGCCGAAGGCAGCGTGCACTTGGCAGGGGGGCCCGAAGGGTCCGAAGGCGGGCTCCCAATGCGGCGCTGAGCCCGAGGGGTCCTGTCAGGACTGAAGCGCTCCGGTGGCCTAGACCGCCGAGCACGCGGTGGCGCAGGCCCCGGAACGGGGGGGCTCTGCTGGGCCCCTTGCAGGGAAGCCACGACCTGGCTCTGCACCCATGCTGCGCCATGCGCATCGGCCGCAGCCCTGAGCTGGGAGATGAGACTCTCCAGCCCGCTCATCCTCAGCAACAGACAGACGTCCTGAATTTCTGTCCTGGCTGCCCAGCTAACTGATGGGACTCCACCCCCTACCCAGACCTAATATTGACCTGGCTACTCCCCCCACACACCCCCTGCTTGACCAATGGAATTCCACTCCTTTCTCTGACCACTTTATTAACTCCTTCACTCCAGGGTAACCTTATCACCCTGTCATGTACCCCCTCCGCTGATCCTGTTCCAGTTAGCTCCGGGGGTTTGCTTTCCCAGATATTTATGAACTTGATTCACCTTTTGAAAATTGTAAAAATGCCACATCAGTATTCGAAGAGCTACTCCACTTAACTCTTATGCCGCGTACACACGACCGTTTTTAATGTCATGGAAAAAAGCGAAGTTTTTCTCGACGTGATTCTTTTCAAGCCTGCCTTGCATACACACTATCATGAAAAAAAATGCTGGAGCAAAGCGCGGTGACTTACAACACGTACGACAACACGTACGACGACACTATAAAGGGGAAGTTCCATTCGGATGGCGCCACCCTTTGGGCTGCTTTTGCTGATTTCGTTCTACCGCGTGTTAGTAAAAAGTTTGGTGAGAGACGTTTCTCGCTTTTCAGTCTTCGTGCTTTAAAGTAGACATGTGCACACTGAAATATTTCGTTTCGGAATTTCGTTTTCGTCCGAAAAATAAATTTATTTAGTTACTCCCGAAATTTGTTTTTATTTATTTCGTTTTTCGTTAGAAATTGCATTCGTCCGAAAATCTGAATTAATTAAGGTCGAATCTGTCATTGAAGGCTTATGGTGTCTGTCGAATGTTCAAAGAAGATTCGACGGAGCAGTGAAACTGTACGACGCTGCAATCATACATTTCCGGTCGAATGTTCCGCCCACAAGCTATAGAAGAATTCTAATGTTGTATGACTAGTAATAATTATATTTATTCATTACTATTACTAGTCAACCAACATTAGAATTCTTCTATAGCCTATGGGCGGATGCATTTGACCGGAAATGTACGATTGCAGCGTCGCACAGTTTTGCTGCACCGTCGAATCTTCTAACTTTCGATGCTTTGTCGAATCTTCGTCATTCTAGCTATTTTACTGCTCCTCCTTTTTGGTTACAATCAGCCAATAACATTCATCATCAACTTTATTTTTATTTTACTTCCCCCACCCAATTCCAGCAGTGATCTTTTCTCTCTATGTCGAATCTTTTCTCTCTATAATAACAAATCTTTTCTCTCCTATGTCGAATCTTTCCTCTCCTATGTCGAATCTTTTCTCTCCTATGTCAAATCTTTTCTCTCCTATGTCGAATCTTTCTCTCCTATGTCGAATCTTTTCTCTCTATAATGTCGAATCTTTTCTCTCCTATGTAGAATAATCTTGGACTAATAGAGTTAAGGTTAGGCGCATTCGACCACAGGTTCGATAGACACAGATTGTTCTTGTCAGCGTCACGTCGAATCTCCTATCTATATCGAACTGTTGTAGCAACGAAAACGAAAATAAAGCATTTGTTTATGTTGGATCTTTCGGTTTTCGGATTCTGTGCTTTCGTTTTCGTTTGTTAAAACGATAACGAAAATAGCTGAAATTCGGACGAAAATGCATTCGGACGAAAACGAATGCACATGTCTACTTTAAAGATCGTTTTCTGGTGTTCAGTTTGTGCTTGTGGGTTCGTATCTGTCTTTCAGTGCTTGTAGTCAGTTCGTATCTGTTTTTGCAGTGCGTTCTTGTTCGCTTGTTACTGTTTTTCAGGTCGTTCTTCATAGGCCTAGCTGTTCTTCAGTGCGTTATTTTAGTTCGTTCTGATTAGACGACCGTTTTTTAGCCATGTTTCGGGTACATTCTTGTCGTCGAGATCGTGCTGTGCTTGGTGCTGGGATTGTTGCTTTATCCCGACTCCAGTCCATGAACAGGGTGAGGAGGAGTTCATGGACCAAGAATTAGTTGCTCCAGGGGGACCAATTCTCTCACATGGCTCTGCTATGGGAAATCCAGGAGAATAACCCTGATGACTACAGGAATTTTCTTAGGATGTCTGACCCCGTTTTTCAGCATCTGTTGGCTTTGGTGTCTCCCTATATCACCAGGCAGGACACCGTTATGCGGGAAGCCATCACTGCTGAGCAGAGGCTAGTTGCCACATTGTGCTACCTGGCAACAGGGAGAAGCTTGCAGGACCTCAAGTTCTCGACAGGCATCTCCCCCCAGGCTCTGGGCCTCATTATCCCGGAAACCTGTTCTGCCATAATACAAGTCCTGCAGGAGGACTATATTAAGGTAAGTTTTCTCCTTTAACCTCACATTCTATGCTTGTTAATGTATAGTATTTTTTTCATCAGTACAAGTGGAATCATGTTGCAATGTGCTGTTGTGTCCTTCACAATTAAAAAAAAAAAAAACATTCACCAAATTATTTATCTTCTGTTGGGCCTGAGGCCACACTACCTTCAGAAATTCCATTGCCGGCCCAGGAAGCTGGCCCTACAGGCTTGGCCCCCCAAAGCAGCTGTGATGTGCACCAACAATACCTGGAATATTTTATGGGCAGGGGGGCCATTGCAATGCCTGATGACATTTGAATGTTAGCTTTTAATAAAAATATATTTTCTACTGAAAACATCTTTTTTTTGGGGGGGTTTAAGTTTCTTTTATCTTTCTCCTAGGTTCTCCTAGTGCACTTGTAGTGCCATGTGTTTTTTCCTTTACTAAATACCCATAATTGTAAGTGTAAACATAAAAAAAAATGTTGTTGTTTTTAGGCAACGTTGATATAAGAAGCCACACATTGTTGAGTATAAAAACTTTTTACTTGTTGCATATTTTAAGGCTCCATGTACACTGAAGCTAATAAACTGCAGTTTATTGGCGTTTTGGCGTTTTTTAAAAAAGCCCATTAACTGCACTCTATGTTAGCCTATGTGTTCATGTACACATGGACGTTTTTTAGCGTTAATGAGCAGTGGAGTTAATGGGCTTTTTTCTGAACGCAAGAAATTTGCGTTCAAAGTGCCATTTTTCGGCGGGAAAAAACGCAAAAAAAAAACAAAACGCTGAAAAACGCGAATAAACGCTAATAAACGCTCAAAAACGCAGGTCGCCAGCGTTTTTTTTGCGTTTTTTGATCCATTGAAAAAAAAAAGCTAAAAAACGCTAACACTGAAAAACGCTACTAAACGCTAGTAAAAAACGCTGATAAAAGCTATATTTTAAAGCAGCTTTTTCTGCCAGAAATCTGGCATTCAAAACGACCGATTTTGAGCTTCTGTGTACATGGAGCCTTAATGTGCTTTTTTTTTTTATAGCTAAAATTGTTATTTTTGTTTTTTTTTTGGGGGTAATTTTCTTGCTAAAACGCATGAACTAGGGAACTTGTAAAGTTCAACATGTACAATTGTACTAAAAACAAATTTAAACATTACAAACCAAACAAAGAAACAAAACAAACAAAATTAAATCAAACATTTTTGGGGATATTAAACTTAAACCCTCCCAAGCACATCTCTTGCCTGATCTAGAGCAAGTTGTCGTTGATTTTATCCAGGTCACCAGAGCAGACCATGATTTCTTGGATCACCATCTGGGCTCTGTGACTGGTGAATCTTTCTTGCTCCACAGGCAGAAAAGCACCTAAAATTTAGAAACACACCATGTATTATAAATATGCAGGCCTACATCTATTACCTGAATCTGTGATGTATGACACTGACCTGTTGTGGTGCCAGTTTCCACTTCCTCCACTTCTTGCTCCACATCCCGCGGTTGTGGGTCTTGGGTTGGAGGTGTGGGGTTCCTAGGCTCCCGTCTCAAAGCTCTTTGAAGCCCTATGAGATTGAAACAAAAGGTATACTTGAGTAAAATTTAGAAATTAGAGCAACTGGTAATTAATGTTATATCTAATGTATGTTTATGATTCATTGTAGACAAGGAGTTGAATACAAGTTGAATATCCCTGATGAAGAACTTTTCCATAAAAATTGTTTGAAACGCGTTGGCTTAAAGCCGTCTTTGACTGCCTCCGGAAGATCTGGAGTGTTCAATCTTGGCTATTGTATCACCTTTGTCTCTCAATCATGTTATAGATTTTATTGATATCTATTTTGTTTTCTATATTGTATACAATGATTTCTTTTTCTAATAAATATATTTTTGTATAAAATATTTTTTCGTTGCCTCCACAATCCCAATATCAGAGTTTTTTTCTATACCTACTTGAGTAAAATTTGATTTGAGGCCTGAAAGAGGAATATGAATCTGTAACGGCACCCCAAATATGAAAGGGGTTTAACGCCGTTTAAAGATAATCCCTCTCTTGGACACAAATTCACTGCCGATCCTCCCCAGTCAGACGACCACTTCCCATAGGAATTAATCCTTCCAAAAGAACGAGACGCACTCTGTATTTTTCCAAAACGAACTGCTTTATTATTGCAAAACACTACAACTTTTATATCCACAGAGAGAAGCTTCTGACCCTCCTCTCATCATACACCTCTGACCAGACCCAATTTACATGAGCCAATTAACTACAGTGAATGGCTCAGACACATGCCCTTTCTGTCTCCCAATCCCCATCCAATCCACATTTCAGTTTAAAGGATTATGCAAGACCTTTTGTGTTCCTCCAGCCTGTCTGGCTGCCAGAGGACAATACCTATAATTACAGGCTTAATTCCCACAAGCCACAATAGATAAATAACTGCTCTCAATACACATTTCCCAATGAAAGGCTCTGTAGCATAAGTGAGGTTCATTACCATTACACAAGCAGACAGGGAACACATCAGCATCTCTTCAATTAACCTGTCTGTCTGCTAGTTCCACAACCTATAATTACAGGCTTAACTCCCACAAGCCACAATAGACAATAGAATGTAATCACACACCATCACAGCAAGTATTACATACACAGCCCACACACAGTATATACCCAATATGTGCCCTGTATATACCATATTGGATATGGCTATCACAGATCATGGTGGGGTTCTCCTTCACCCTGTGCCCCAAGTAGGGACACAGGGTGGTTTACACATAAGAGGCATTGGGAAAGCTGAAGCAAGGGTATCTCATACTTTCTAAGAGATTCTGGGTTCCCCGTGCCTTCCCGTTACATCTCTCCCCTTTCCTTAGGAGACTAACACAGGAGGAGACCCCAGACGGGTTGACTCCGAAGTTAGTCCATAGGTCCATTCCTCTAATGCCGGTATCCACACAGTACCCCAAATAAATTGCTCCAAACAGAGCATTACTTACCCAGCCAACCTCTGCCTCTCTCAGAGAACATACCCGCCGCTGGGGAGAGGACAGGGTGACTGGGCTCAGTCTGTCATGTTGTTGGGGATCTGGGCCGACTGCCCAGCATCCCTGGGGTATACAAGTGGAGGCTGAAGTCCCATCCACTTGTGGTGGGTGAAAATCCCCCAGTGCTTGCAAAGCAAGGCTGACATCCTCCTGTCTCAGTGTCACACCATTTTCTGGGGTTGTGTCAGTGAGGACCGAAGTCCCATCCAGTACCACAGAAACTCCCTCTTCTGTTAGTTGAGAGCAGAGGCCCGCGGCACTCTGCTCTGTTGCCAGCTCTTCCGCTGGGTTGCTGTGAGTGGAGACCGTAGTCCCATCCACCGATATCAGCTCAAGTTGCAGTTGTGTGCAGAGGCCAGTAGCATTCTGCCCTGCTGCCAGTGATTCAGCTGGGGGTAAAAGCTTTACCACCTCAGCTTGTTGCTGGAGAGAGGGGCCAACTGGCCCGGCTCCCTGAAACTCCACAGTTGTTTCCTGTGCTGGGCAGAGGTTGGTAGCACTCTGCCCTGTTTCCAGCACTTCTGCTGGGGACTCCACATCATCCGCTTCGGCTTTAGGGATAGAAATCTCCAGATTTTACACTGCCGATTCTCTGGCATGCTGCGGGACAGGTACATTCCTCCATCCAAGATCATCCCAAGCAGAAACAGGATCATCAAGGTCAGTCAGCACTTCAGCTTTGGGGATGGCAATCTCCAGATTTTTCACTGCCGATTCTTCAGCCAGGATTTCATAGTTGTCAACTGGTATTTCCTGATAGTCCCAGGCAAAGGTAGCCCCACCCTGCTGCTGAGCAGATTCTAGCAGCTGTCTGTAGGCGATCTCCGATTGCCGTATTTCTGCCATTCTCCACTCATGTTGTCGCTCTAGTTCTCTCTTTTGTCGCTCTCGTTCTCTCTCTTGTCGCTCTAGTTCTTTCTCTTGTCGCTCTCTTTTGTCGCTGTCGTTTTTTCTCTTGTCGCTCATCCTGCAGCTGGATTCCTCTAATGGCTTCCTGTATGGCGGTCTCTGATGGGTTAGCACCATATAATGCCAACCGCTCTCGAACTCGTTGCTGAAACAAATCTTCAATTGACCGGGGTCTTGCATCACCATCCTTCTGGTCCATCTCGGCTAGCTCCCTGATCAAGGTGGCCTTGTTCTTTGTCCCACTGGTCCCTCCACGGCTCTCAAGTAGGTCTTTCAGTGTGGCTTTCCTGCCGGCTGCATAGCTGGTCATTCACTGTGGTGGTTTGGAGTGTCCCAGGAACTGGAGGGAAAATCCCACTGCTGCCAACCAATGTAACGGCACCCCAAATATGAAAGGGGTTTAACGCCGTTTAAAGATATTCCCTCCCCTGGACACAAATTCACTGCCGATCCTCCACAGTCAGACGACCACTTACCATAGGAATTAATCCTTCCAAAAGAGGCGCACTCTGTATCTTTCCAAAATGAACTGCTTTATTATTGCAAAACATTACAACTTTTATATCCACAGAGAGAAGCTTCTGACCCTCCTCTCATCATACACCTCTGACCAGACCCAATTTACATGAGCCAATTAACTACAGTGAATGGCTCAGACACATGCCCTTTCTGTCTCCCAATCCCCATCCAATCCACATTTCAGTTTAAAGGATTATGCAAGACCTTTTGTGTTCCTCCAGCCTGTCTGGCTGCCAGAGGACAATACCTATAATTACAGGCTTAATTCCCACAAGCCACAATAGATACATAACTGCTCTCAATACACATTTACCAATGAAAGGCTCTGTAGCATAAGTCAGGCTTAACTTCCACAAGCCACAATAGACAATAGAATGTAATCACACACCATCACAGCAAGTATTACATACACAGCCCACACACAGTATATACCCAATATGTGCCCTGTATATACCGTATTGGATATGGCTATCACAGATCATGGTGGGGTTCTCCTTCACCCTGTGCCCCAAGTAGGGACACAGGGTGGTTTACACATAAGAGGCATTGGGGAAGCTGAAGCAAGGGTATCTCATACTTTCTAAGAGATTCTGGGTTCCCCGGGCCTTCCCGTTACAGAATCATTCTTTGAAAGTGTGGTACAATTGTCTGTTTTGTCAATAGTTCAAAGCTGAACACATGATTGTATCCATTACCAAAGCTGGTACATTTATCTATTTTGGTCAATTTTCACACATGGAAACACACCAAGTATATACACTGGATCACCTGTGTGTGACACCCTAAAAAGGTTGTTCTTGTGGCCCACACTTGTGCTCCTGAGTCCAGATGTGTAACCAGCTGCTGAGCATCCTCTCCTTACCGTACACTGAATCCAGTTACATTAGTTAAATATAGTTACCAACACATCTACACAAGCTTGTTCCAAAAATATTCTCACATAAACAGTTCAAGATGTCAAGTTTCATGTTTGAAATGGTCAAATTTAGTTAACACTGTATCAGACAAAAACGTATTATTATTAGTGAGCGAATGAACAATGATTCCTATGACAAACATGAAACTTGACATCTTGAACTGTACTACATTAAAGAAAAAGCACATGCAGCACCATGTTAGTAATAATAATCTTACTGTGTCCCCGGCCGCCTACATGTCCCCTGCCGCGCCCGGGCCATCACCCGACCTGTGAGTATGGGCTGTAGATTCAAGTGCATATTTCTCTCCCCTCTCTATATAAGCCTAACCTATCAATTGATACTATGTTCTTGTATTGTAGACATCAATTAATAGTCAGCTCCTGATGAGCGGCATGATAGCCGCGAAACACGTCGAGCTTCAGATGCCAAATAATATTTATCATGCAGTTTTACCTCATGTTTTTATTGTTTTACTCAATTTACTCACGAACAAATGCCAATGAACTAACTAATCGTGTTGGATGATGGAATATGTACCATGATGTCCTATGTATTTTACTGTATAATATTTAATAAATTTTACATTATTTGATTTACCAGCTCTGTTTGGCTCTCAATCCGCATGCTTCATATAAAGTCCCGACCCTTTTCTGTCTTAGTAATAATAATCTGAGTAACACAGGAATATTACTTACTTTTTCTAATAACTTTTTAAATTTTGTGGTATTGCTCTGGTTCCCTCAACTTGATGTCAGACCATCTTTTGCGGAGCTGTTCTTTTGCTCTGCGCACCCCAAATTTTATTTGCAGAGTTTTCCCCACTTTGTCCATTCTTTTGACCTTGACCTGATTAGGCTTTTTGTATGGGCCATGTTTTGCATCATAATCCTCCCTCCTCTATATTTCCACCATTTCAACCATCTCCTCGAACGACATGTTTGTCGCCTTGTATCTCCGGGATCTGTGGGTCTGTGGTTCTTCCTGATTGAGGTTGCCACTTGCAGAGTGTCCGCCATATTGTCTTGCACTACAACGAGCGAGAAGGAGCAGGGAAAGTACTATAACTAACGTCAGGGGCGGGGAAAGTGTGCGGAGCTTCACGCATGCGCAGTGTATATAAAGGTAATCCACGTGGGTCAAAACGACGTTCAGTGTGTGGAAGAAGGCGGAAACAAATGTTTTAGATCGAGGGTACGTAACATTTTTTTGACTTGACTGATCAGTGGATGATTTTGTGGCCTATATATGGTGAGAAAGATTAGTAGTAGAGTCTTGACTGACATTAGTATTTTTGTCTGGTTTTTGACTTGCATAAAAAAAATTAAGGTCTTCAAGGATCGTGATTTTATGGCTGAGTTCCTGCAAAGGTGGAGGAATCTTGAGATTTTATGGCAGACCAAAAGCAATACTAATAAAAATAAAGAAGGTAGGAAGAAAGTACTGGAGAGCCTGCTTGAATTTGTGAAAAGCCAGATCCCCACAGCAACATTTAAGGATGTCAATACCAAAATTGGGACCATTAGGGGCACATATCGTAGTCAATGAAATAAAGTTTTGAATGCCATGAAGTCTGGAGCAGCTGCAGATCACATTTATAAGCCTAGTCTGTGGTACTACAGTCAGTTAAGCTTCCTTGACGACCATCTTGAAGCAAGGGAATCGCTTTCAACCCTTCCCCCCAGACGTAGCTCCAGCCTTCCCTCCAGCCTTCCCTGCAGCCAAGATCAGCCTTCTTTGGAGGAACAACCAGAGTTCCTGAAGGAGCCTGATTTGCCCATATGGAGCCCGGTATAGTATTTTGCTAAAGATTACTTGTACTAAAAGTATAATGATGTAAAATAGATGTTACTATTGCTAAAAATGTACTGATTGAACAAAAAGTGTTTGACATATCAATAGACAGTAGTGGCCAAAAATGATGGGGACAAGAATGAAAAATGCAGGGGTCAGAATAATTGTCTTTAATATTTATTAGCATTCAGTTTGCAACTGTCATGAGGTGAAAAATGTGTGTGATAGATGAAGACCAAAATTTAACTATGTACCTTTTTTATACACAGACAGAGCAAAGCCAGGATGAGGGGGGAGAAAATGTGAGCCAAGAGGAGGCAGGCCCCAGTGGGACACAGTAGGAGGCAGGCCCCAGTGGGTCACAGGAGGTGGACCAGCGTAACTCCAGGTCCCAGATACCTCCTCTCCGCATTCCACCAAAAAGAGCCAGGAGGCTTCGACAGATGGAGGAGGAAACACAGGCCCTAATTAGGGAGGCTACTGCGGCCCTCAGAGAGCCCCCCACCGCTGCAGAGGGATTTGCTGCCCTTATGGTTGACAAACTTCCCACAATGGACATGGGCCAGCGTCTCATATGCGAAAGCATCATTTTGGAGGCGGTCAACATGGGCTTGAGGGGGAAGCTCACTCATTACACGGACCTTGTGGAGGTCGCTTCTCCTGCTCCTGCTCCTGCCACAAGCTCTCCTCCAGGGACACAGCCTCCGAAGACGCAGTTAGCAAAGGCTGCAGGGAAGGCTGCAAAGAAGGCTGCATGGAAAGGCTGCAAAGAAGGCTGCAGGGAAGGCTACAAAGAAGACAAGAAAACAATGATATGATATGTGCTTCTCATGGTCCCAATTTTGTTATTCTCATCCTTGGTTGTTTGCTGTGGTGATCTGTGTCTGCACAAATTCAAGCAGGGTCTCCAGTGCTGCCTTCCTGGCTTCTTTGTTTTTATTACCTGTGTTTTTGGTTTGCCTTCACCTTTAATTTTTTTGGAGCCTGAATAAATAGATTTTGGGTTTACAGTCAAAACTTGAACATGTGTTTTTATTCAAAATAGAGAGTTTGCTAGTGAGTAGGCAGGGACATTACAAAAAAAAAACAATTTTCAAATTAACATTTTCCAATTAAATTAAGGGGCACTAACCTCCTTGAGGGTAAATAATACAAAATAATAATGTTGTTGTGGTAACTTGACACACTCAAAAAAAAAATGGAAATCAGTCTAAAATATTATCCAATTAATAACCAAAAAAGAAGATCTTCATTAAAAGATTGTAAAATTTAATACAATTTTTTTTAGGGAGATCTGGCTTACAAAAAATAAAGATTCTTCATGAGATCACGATAAATAATAAGGAAACAAGTTTGTCATAACTCTGTGAGAATATCAGCAGCAAAAGAATTTGATTATTGTAGCATTATAAAGAAGAAAAGAATGCGCTGCATTAAACGATGTAAAAATTTACAAATGAGCATGACGAATGTGCTATCTCCATTACGAACGCTAGTTTTACCAGAACGAGCTCTCCCGTCTCATAACTTGCTTCTGAGCAAACGTTTTTTCCCATTGTTAAAGCGTACACACGACCGTTTTTCACGGCGAGAAAAACGGCGACGTGAAAAACGACGAGAAAGAATAGAGCAGGGTCTAAATTTTTAATGCCCATTTTTCTCGTCGAAAAAAATGCTCTGGAGCCTACACACGACCGTTTTTCACAACCAATTGAAAAAATGGCATGTTTCTCGTCATGGAAAACAGTCGTGTGTACGCGGCATTAGATGTGATGGCTGCATTAGTTTCCCTTTTTAGGCTTTCTTTCCTCTATTTTTATCTGGTAATCCAACCAGTAAGTAAAAGAACCAGCGTTCTTGCAGATGTAGCAGTTGCAGGGATGAAACAGAACATTTAATACTGATAGGGGTGCTTACAATAATTATTTATTATACTATTAACCGCTTCTCTACCGCATGTAGACCTTTGTCCCTTCGGGCCACTGTCATATGACGTCTTTTAATTTCGGGGGCCTCTAGGGGCCGCGCGCACCTGCAGATCCACGTCCTGTCAGAGGAGAGGAAACCGATGTGTGTTCCCAGTACAGAGGAACACCAATCGGTCTCCTCCCCTTGTGAGTCCCCTCCCCCTACAGTAAGAATCACTCCCTAGGATACACATTTAACCCCTTGATCGCCCCCTAGTGTTAACCCCTTCCCTGCCAGTCACATTTACACAGTAACCAGTTCATTTTTATAGCTTTGATCGATGTATAAATGTGAATGGTCCCAGAATAGTGTCAAAAGTGTCCGATTTGTCCGCCGCAATATCGCAGTCATGATAAAAATCGCAGATCAACGCCATTACTAATAAAAAAAAAATAACAATAAAAATGCCATAAATTTATCCCCTATTTTGTAGACGCTTTAACTTTTGCGCAAACCAATCAATATACGCTTATTGCGATTTCTTTTAACAAAAATATGTAGAATAATACATATCGGACAAAACTGAGGAATTTTTATTTATTTTTTAATAGGATATTTACTATAGCAAAAAGTAAAAAATATTGTTTTTTTTTTCAAAATTGTCGCTCTTTTTTTGTTTATAGCGCAAAAAATAAAAACCGCAGAGGTGATCAAATACCACCAAAAGAAATCTCTATTTGTGGGGGAAAAATTATAAAAATGTCATTTGGGTACAGTGTTGCATGACCGCACAATTGTCATTCAAAGTGTAACAGCGCTGAAAGCTGAAAATTGGTCTGGGCAGGAAGGGGTGAACATGCCCTGTATTGAAGTGGTCAATTGTAGTTATTTATGTAAAACCTTTATCCCAAAGATAAAATAAGAAAATGTTAGCTGTAACTGCTTCTAAAGTATTAGCCGGAGTTTAGCTTCAGTTTGATAGATGTACTAGCAGATTTAGATACACTAACACTACTGTAGCACCCTGGAGATTAGTCAGGGAGCTCCTCAGAAATGTACTTGCCAAGAGTAGTTATCTTGGTCAGTTGTTAGGGATATATTGATTGCTCCCTAAGCTTGGCCTTGTTGCACTTTTCTCTTCTACCACTAGGTGGCCGGGTACTTGGTGGTACTAGATACGAGAAGGGCAACCCAAGGTCAGGTTATGGGTATGTGGGTGCCCCAGCCAATGGGTAGGGGTTTTCTTGAATCCCTTGGCCTGCTGGGAGAGCCTATATATTCAGGTGGAGTCAGGTGATATGTGTTCTGTGCCACCTGGACGGCTATCTGGATAGACATGTGTCGTATGCCCCGGGCTGCTAGGTCAGAGATTGGGCCTATCCCGGGGGCATTTGGCTGCTAAGTTGTCTAAGGGCCTATTCAGAAGTGAGAGAGCATCACAGGGTTTGGATTGCGGCTTGCAGTCCAACCAGAAGTGCCGGTTGTGCCGGCCGGAGAACCTGTCAATGGTCAGAGGTAGAAGGAAAACTGTTGCTACGAAGGGTCCAATCACCTTTACCAGGGACCACAGTGAGTAACTGAAGCAAGTACCGAAACTATATTCTCACCGAAGGGCAGGGTGGAGAATAAGGAAACTTCAGGCGCTGATCAAGTCAGGGACCCAATCAGCGGAGGAGACGCTTGCAGAGCAGCCTTATGTGTCAAGCCAGGGACCTCGCCGGTTAGCAGGGGTGAAGCTTGAGGAGTATCTGGAGTGCCAAGCTTGGGACCCAGCAGGTAAGCGTGGGTGACGCTTGAGGGGGGATGCCACCGGCAACCTTGAAGGAGCTCAAGGGATTCAGAGTCAGTGAATCAGAGGGTCTAGTGAGAGACTGGGAGCTCAGTATTGAAGAACTACAAGAGGCAGTTGTAGTGGAGCTGAAAGAACTGATAGGCTTGAGTTAGGAACTGTTAAAGGACTGTTACCGTAGGAGACAGCAATCCTGCACATGCAGAAGTGGTGCCTTGCTGGGGCCTTTCCCTGCACGGCTGTCCTCCTATCGAAGTCTCGGAGTCTGCCAATTGAGTTTACAACTCTCTAAGGGTGTCCTGGACCTAACCCTCTTTCCCAAAAATATATAAAAAGGACTGTCAAAAGAAATAAAACCTCTTTACATCCAAGAAGTGTCTGGCGCCCAATGACTTTCACCATCTTTGTGCCCACTATGCCTCACAACCCACCACATATTGAAGGATGTCAGCTATCTTTGGCCTTGGAGGTTCTCTTTGGACCAAAAGAGGTAAAAGAACTTCCTACACTACCCTATCCCCAAACTGACAATAATTCTGTCCAAAGGTGCCCTCTATGCTCCTTCATCCAGAATGGGGGTGCAGGAGGTGTGTTACTAATGTAGCGGGTATTTGAATTTAGGGGAAGCATCTGGGTGGTAGTGTAACCCAGATGCACTGATTGCTAGGGGATCTGAGGCCCTTTTATGGTTCTTGGAGGACTCTGGTGGTGTGAGGTTCCCTGGGCCTATAGGTGGCGTTGTTGCCGGGGGCCGGAGGTGAACTCACACCGCAAGACTGTGCCTTTTTGTCCTCCCCTGGAGCTGGTACAGTGGGGCGGGAAACCCGCTGTGGCGCGAAGGGAGAGGAGATAAAAGGGGCGGATGCCCTTACACCAGGGTTCAGAGTTGAAGTCGGAGGACGCGGCCGCACCCAGGCACCTTCAGTTTGGGTGCTGGCATTCCGGTGCTCCGGGCCCAGGTGCCCTTGACCTGGCCGGAGCGGAGATGGAGTCCATCACAGGCACCTTTAGCCTGGGGTGAGGTACTGTGGCGGATGCCTGGGGCTCAATACCTTCGACTGAGTTCCATGAGGGTGGAGGTAATCCGAGGGGGCCCTAACTCCTTGGGTGCCCGTGTCTGAGTTTGTGAGGTCTGGTGAGCAGAACTTCTCTGGAGAGTCCGGCGCAGCATCGCCGGTGACAGAGAGGCCTCCGGTATCTCCCTTGGATGGATATCCTTCCCCTGAAAGGGGCCTTGCGAAGGTAATTCACGTTCTACTTCACATAGTCAGTGGCAGTGACTATTCGTCACTGGTGATACCACAGTGGTTGACAAGAGAAGGGAAAGGATTGTGCCTCGACCTATTCCCATTAAGACTAATGCCGCGTACACACGATCGTTTTTCTTGCCATTTTTTTTCTTGCCATTTTTCACGTAGTTTTTTTTCATGTTTCCTCTCAAGCCTGTCTTGCGTACACACGATCATTTTAAAAAACGATCAAGCAAAGCGCAGTGACGTATACCACGTACGACGGCACTATAAAGGGGAAGTTCCGTTCTAATGACTCCACCCTTTGGGCCGCTTTTGCTAATTCCGTGTTACCGCGTGTTAGTAAAAGTTTGGTGAGAGACGATTCGCGCTTTTCAGTCTTCGTGCTTTGAAGATCGTTTTGTGGAGTTCAGTTTGTGCTTGTGGGTTCGTATCTGTTTGGCAGGGCTTGTAGTCAGTTCGTATCTGTTTATTCAGTGCGTTCTTGTCTGCTCGGTCCTGTTTTTTAGCTTGTTCTTCATAGGCCTTGCTGTTCTTCTGTGCGTTCTTCTAGTTCGTTCTGAGCTTGCGACCGTTATCTAGCCATGTTGCGGCTACGTACTCGTCGGAGAGTTCGTGCTGTAGTTGGTGCAGGGGTTCATGCTGTATCCCGACTCCATGCCATGAGCAGGGTCAGGAGGAGTTCATGGACCAAGAATTGGTTGCTCCAGCGGCACCAGTTCTGTCATATGCCTTTGTTGCGGGAGATCAGGGAGAATAATCCTGATGACTATAGGAATTTTCTCCGGATGTCTGACCCTGTGTTTCAGCATCTGTTGGCTTTGGTGTCCCCCTACATTACCAGGCAGGACACCGTTATGCGTGAAGCCATCAGTGCTGAGCAGAGGCTCATTGCCACGGTGCGATACCTGGCGACTGGGAGAAGCCTGCAGGACTTAAAGTTCTCCACAGGCATATCCCCCCAGGCTCTGGGTATCATTATACCAGAGACATGTTCTGCCATCCTCCAAGTTTTGCAGGAGGACTATATTAAGGTAAGTGTTCTTATTGCAAACATCACATTGTATGTATTTTTTAGAATGTTTTTTTTGGGGGGGGGGTTTCTTAGCAGTCCCTAATTCCCATGATTCTTAGCTGCAGGGAATTTCCCCTTTCACCACATGCTAATTTTTTATTTTACATTTTTTCATTAGGCCTACATTAAGATTTCCCTTACCTAACCTCTCCAGCATGCTATCCTGGGGCCATACCCACCTTGCCTAGTCCATTCCATATATTTTAATCTATGCTCCATCGTAGTGCTTTACCCTAAACGCCCCCTAAAGATTGCCTAGGAATGTAACATTTGTCCTAAATTCAGACAGAGTGCTCCAGCCTTCATTTGTGATCTCCCCAACTCATCTTCAACCACCCCCCCCCATTTTCGGGTCGTCCCACCACCCCATTCAGGATCCTTTTATTATAACTATAAGGGGTTCCACAGCATCGTCATGATGGCAGTGGTGTCGGCCACCTATGAATTCCTCTATGTGGACGTTGGCAAGAATGGCAGGATGTCTGATGGAGGAGTTTTTGCACAGACGGAGTTTGGGGAACGGCTCCTTTTGGATCAGCTGGCCTTGCCACCAGCGGAGCAGAATGTGGAGGGACTCCCATTTGTGTTTGTGGCGGATGAGGCGTTTGGCCTGGGTCCCCATTTGATGAGGCCATTCCCGCAGCGCACCCTCACCCCTGAGAGGAGGGTGTACAACTATCGGCTGGCCAGAGCAAGAAGGGTGGTTGAAAATGCCTTTGGCATCATGGCCAGCCGCTTCCGCCTGTTCCTCACCTCCATCCACCTTGCCCCTTACAAATGGAACCATGTTGTAATGGCATGTTGTGTCCTACATAATTATCTCCGGGTGCATTCCACAAATTATCTGACTTTGACTGGGCCTGAGGCCACCTTAATGGAAGCAGAACATCTTGTGGCCCTGGAAGCTGGCCGTCCAGGCTTGGCCCCCCAAACCGGACGTGAGGTCCGTGACAAATATGTGGATTATTTTGTGGGTAGGGGGGCCATTGAAATGCCTGATGACTTTTAACCTTTTAACCTTTTAATTTATAAAAATAAAACATTATTTTTCACAAAGATTGGTTTCGTGTATAATTTTAATAATGGTTTCTGTTTTTCAGAGGTTTACCTAGTGGACTTGTATTGCCATGTGTATTGTGCATTCTTAATTCGCCTTCATTGTCAGTGTAAACACAAAACATTGCTTAGTTCACATTAGCACAACATTTACCTAATGAAGCCACAACTTCTTGATACCAAAATGCCATTTTTTATTTTAGTATAGGACAAATCCTTTTAAATGTAGATGTCCTAAACATTTTTTGCTTGTTAAAACGCATGAACAGCCATGCATACCAAAAAAATATTAAAATATATATCTGAAAAATTTACATTTACTAGTCCTAAAAGGTTCAATGAAAAACATACCTGCCAAAACACAGCAAGTTCAACGTTAATTTTTTTTAAAACATTAGACACGCCCAAGCACAGCCATGATCTTTTGTAGCCTTTCCTCCACCCGCTTGGTATTTTCCCTGATCTCTATCAAGTCTCCCTTTAATTTTTGAAGGTCACGACAGCAGACCATCAGGTATTGGATCAGGATCTGGGCACTGTGATGTGTCAAATTTTTGGGGTCTTCGGCCAGAACTGCACCTACATTTAAAAAAAAAAAACATGTAGTATAGAATATGTAGGCCTACATCTATTAACCTGCATCTGTCTGGTTTGACACTGACCTGTTGAGGTGCCACTTTCCACTTCCACAACCTCACGCTCCTCTCCATCATGTGGGTCTGGGGCAATTGTTGAAGGTGTTGGATTTCGAGGCTCATCTGACGTAGCTTTTTGAAGCCCTATGGAGATTGCAAGAAAAGGTATAGTTTCATTATTAAGGTTGATTTTTGGGAGAAAAATAAAGCATGAGAAAATAATTTGCAAACATTCTTTTGAAGTGTGGTCCATTTTTCAATGGACCCCCAGTGACAACAGGAAAACATGATTGGATACCTAGCCAAATACATAGCATATATTTTTTATTTTATTTATTTTTTACTGTTTAAGGTTTTTATTGAATATTAATGTAGCGGGGTGTTCCCCTTTAATGCAGAGAGACAAGAAGTTCCAGGTGAGAGGTGAGTCGAGAGGAAGTAAAGAGACATTATGGAAGTGAAAGCAGAGGAGAGAGAGACTACATCTCCCAGTACATCTTGCAGCACCCAGGGTGCATTGCTCCAGAACAGAGACTGCTGGGGCAGACTTTATAAAGGGGAGGCGGAGTTTTGGTCGGCCTCTTTGGACACCCCTCTCCTAGCAAGAGGATGTCTGTGCTGAACTGCTGTGTGCACAAGGCCTGAAGCCTGGGCCGTGTGCTCCTTTCCAAAGAGCCCTCTGCCAGCCTAGCAGAGCCTTAGAGACATCTAATCCTCCTTGCTGCAGTACACCAGAAGGATTGAAGACTTGGATGTCGGTGGATTCCTGTTCCTAGACGAATCGATGGAGGGAACGGACTTGGACTTGTCCAGGTGGTGAGAGCTGTTTAAAGACAGATCCTTTATCTTTACTATTCGTTGGGATTACAAAGTTGTTCTTCAAGTGCACCACCGAGAGATTGCTAGCGAATATTGTTTCACTGAACTTCCATTTAGATCAGTCAGGCCTGACTGCATAGGTAGACATTGCTGGGTGTTAGTCTACCCATGAGGGGAAGTAGCTGTAAAAGGGCAGCACTAGAGTTGCATAGCAATACTTTATTATTCTGATTACTCTGTTTATCTTTATTACTGTTTATTGCAGGGATCTGCAACTTGTTATACTGTTGTTTATTACTTGCCCATTAGCCTCAGTAAAATATCTGGGTAAAGTACATTTGGTGTCAGTTCCGCTTACTTTAATAGGAGTTTTAAAGTATATTCTGTGTATGTTTGTTATAGGACTGCGTCACCAACAGTTGCGGTCACGCGGTCCTATCCCTCTATCACCAGCTGTGCCACGGGAGGTTAGAGCCGATTGCCAGGGGTTGACAGCAGTGCACTACAGGGCCCAAATCAATATCAGCGGCTCTCTTAACTGGGGGTAGCGCTACACGTGGGGGCTCGTCCGGGATCCTTGTACGTTGCACGCTGCAATCAAGCCGGTCAGAAGTACCAGCATGGACCCGCTGGCAATGTCACAGTGGTGCGCAGCGATTGGCGCCGATCCAACCGCGGCCGTAGTCATTGTACTCCCGGGGGAAAGATGGAAGGAAGAGGAGATAAAACAGCTCGTATTGTTACTGTCTCCGAGCCACAAAGCATGGGTGATGGATTTTAGGCCAGATCCAGTGATCTCGTTTACATACGCACTGGTAGAATGGAAAAACGAAATCCCAGAACATTTTAAAAGTCAGAGTATACAAGCCATAGATAATCAGATCTATCACTTGATACATACGCTGCCAGTGAAGGAAGAATGGTTTCAGACACCAAAGCCATCACTCCCACAATTATCTCCACCACTATCCCCTAAAGCAGAAAAGCTTAAGGAACTATTAAGCCCGGGATCACCGCTGGCCGCTATAGGGCCTGAATTGTTGAATGCTCTAGGAGACCTTGTAATTAAGTGCCAGAAAAGCAGTACGGTGCATGTGGAGGCCGGTTACCGGAAGCTTAGCACCTTCTCAGGGAAGCTCCCCGTCCCTGCGGGGGAGGAAGATTTTGACACTTGGATGGAACAGGCATTGCAGGCAGTAGAAGCATGGGAGGTGCCTGAGGCACAGAAGAGACAGCGAGTCTTAGAAAGTCTGAAAGGTGCCGCGGCAGAAGCGGTGAAGAGCTTCCGGTTTGGAAATGAAAACTGTACAGCTCAAGATTGCCTGGCCATGCTGCAGGAAGAGTTTGGTCAGCTGGAGAAGGTGTCAGAGATGATTTATCAAATTGAACACACTCTCCAGCAGCCGAATGAGAAACTGTCAGAATATGTTAGAAGGCTGAACAGGCAGTTATGCAAGATTGTACTGAAGAAGGGAATGCTGCCCAAAGATGCAGATGAAGCACGCATGAAGCAGATCATGAGGGGAGCGCGGCGCTCAGACCCGGTCTGGCTGCACCTGAAAACCTCAGGAGGAGGAATGTCACTAACCTACTCTGATCTAATAAAAATTATTAGGGACGAAGAGGCGCTGCAGGAAGATCAGCAGGTGGCCAAGGCGAATGTCACACCTGTACCAGTGTTGGTCCATTCTGTCAAGAGCCCAGAAAGAGATGCGGAGGTTGACACTCTGAAATCGCAAATGGCCCAAGTGTTGGAGATGCTGACCTCTTTGATGGAGAAAGATCAGAGAAGACGAGAGAAACCAAGCCCAAGAAAGGAGTTGTTCCCGAACACCTCAGCACCGGCCTCCCTACAGGACCGAGAAGAGGTGATTTGCTATAACTGCGGAGGGAGTGGCCACTTTGCTAACGTATGCTCCAGCCCAAAGAAGAAGAGAACAGATAATTGCAAGCCGGCGGGAAACTCCAAAGGGCCCCGGTGAAGGAGTCAACCGGGTGCCCATCATCTTCAGTGCGCTCCAAACTAAAAAAAAAAGGCCAAGAATGGAGGAGACAAAACTCCTAGGAGGAGGTATAGTACACCCCCACCAAGATGTACCCCAGAGGGAGGGGGCAAGACCCCTCAGTGGAAGTACAGCACCCCAAAGAAGGAACATCCACCTAAAAGGAACAATAACATCCCTCAGCGGGTTTGTGCCCCCATTGAGAGGGAGAAAGTCAATGCATGCCAGGCTCAGGAAAAATTAAAGTCCAAAAGGAGCAGGGCAAGGGTCGAAAGCCAAAAAAAAGAGGTGACCCCAGTCCGGCCATACCCAAAGGAACTGGTGGGCCCGTCTCCTACTGTGCCCATTCAAGTGGAAGGAGTCTATACTAAAGCTCTTTTGGACACCGGAGCACAGGTGACTTTACTATACCGGGACTTCTATGATAAGCACTTGAGTCATCTGCCTATCCAGAAGATAGAAGAGCTGGAGATATGGGGACTTGGAACCCAGAGTTTCCCTTATGATGGGTACCTGCCCATAAAGATGACTTTCGACCCATCCGTGGCTGGGAAGGCTGAAGTGTTTGACACCCTGGCAGTTGTGTGTCCCCGGCCGCCTGGAGCCAGCAAGATTTCCCTGATCATTGGGACAAACACGGATCTAGTCAGGAGACTCCTGACCCCTCTAGTGAAAGAGAGAAACCATTCAGCCACCAAAATCCATCCCATGCTAAAGACGGCCTACCAACGACTGGTCTTAGAGCAGAAGACCCCGGGAGAGGGGATAGGGAAGGTGTGGAGACTTGGCAGAGAAGGAGTAGTGCTACAGCCCGGAGAAGTAACCTGTCTTAGGGCCACTGTGAAGCTTTCGTGGGAACAACCTGGCCCCTTTGTCATGCTGGAATCAGACCCAAGGGAAGAGTCCTCAGGCCTGGAAGTGATACCAGAAGTGATTCCGTTCAAGGCCCTGAAGAAGGCCCATGGCAGAGTTCCGGTGAGTGTTAGGAACACTACGGGAGGACCCATGGAGATCCCTGCCAGAGTGTTGCTTGGTCAGGTGAGCCCTGCTGCCCCGGTCACTTGGTCCGAAGTCAAGGGGACGGGTGACGGAGGAGATGTTTGGGAGAAACTGTCCGTGGAAAACCCGAACCTACCCAGGGCTTGGAAAGAAAGAGCCAAGGCCCAGCTGACCAGGTGGGAGAAGATCTTTTCCGAAGATGAATTCGATGTGGGGTGTGCAAGAAGTGCCACCCATCGGATCCGCCTCCAAGAAGATAAGCCCTTCCGAGAGAGGGTCAGGCGGGTCCCCCTGGCAGATCTGGAGGATCTGAGGGAACAACTTGTAGAACTAAAGAAGACTGGTGTGATCCGGGAGTCTAGAAGTCCCTATGCCTCCCCAATCGTGGTGGTCAGAAAGAAGAATGGGTCGTTGAGGCTTTGTATCGATTACAGGACTCTCAACAGGAGAACCATCCCTGACCAATACACCACGCCAAGGATAGAAGATGCCCTACAAAGTTTGTCTGGAGCCAAATGGTTCAGTGTGATGGACCTCAAGAGTGGGTACTATCAAATCCCTATGCACCCAGAAGACAGGGAGAAGACAGCCTTCATAACCCCGGTGGGATTCTTCGAATTCAATAGGATGCCTCAGGGTCTGTCTGGAGCTCCTGCTACCTTTCAACGCCTTATGGAGAAAACTGTTGGAGACATGAATCTTATAGAAGTCCTTGTGTACTTGGACGATGTCATTGTCTTTGGAAGAACCTTGGAAGAACATGAAGCCAGGTTGGAGAAAGTATTGAGAAGACTCAGCGAAGAGGGACTTAAGCTTTCCCCCGAGAAGTGTCGGTTCTACCAGTCTTCTGTGAACTATCTGGGGCACATAGTGTCTGAAGAAGGGGTGGCCACAGATCCTGAGAAGTTGGAAGCAGTCACTTCCTGGCCACGACCCAGCACAGTAACAGAGCTCAGATACTTCCTGGGGTTCTGCTCCTATTATAGGAGGTTTGTGGAGGGGTTTGCTCGGATTGCCCGCCCGTTGAATGAATTGCTAAAGGCAGAAGGGGAAGAGGATGACTCAGGGCCCAGGAGGCCTGGTGAGTCAGTTCAAGATCAGTGGAACCCAAGGTGTGAAGAGGCCTTTCATGCTCTGAAGAGGAGCTTAACCACTGCCCCAGTCCTGGCCTACGCCGACCCTACCAGACCTTATGAATTACATGTGGATGCCAGCCATGAGGGTCTAGGTGGTGTACTCTACCAAGAACATGAAGGACAACTGCGACCAGTGGCCTATGTGAGCAGGAGCCTGACCCCCTCAGAAAAGAATTACCCCACTCATAAGCTGGAATTCCTGGCCCTCAAATGGGCGGTAGTAGACAAGCTAAAAGACTACTTGTATGGGGCAGAGTTTACTGTGAAGACAGACAACAACCCCCTGACCTACCTCTTCACCACCGCGAAACTAGATGCCACCGGACACAGGTGGTTGGCCGCATTGTCTGGATTCAACTTCAGTCTGAAGTACAGACCAGGAGCCGGAAATAGGGATGCAGATGCCCTGTCCCGGAGGTCTCATGCCACGACAAATGACTGGGAAGATTGGACCCAAGTGGCACCGGACGGGGTGCGGGCCCTTTGTCAAGGGGCTGAATTCCAAGCCAGAGGAGGCTCCAGAGCAGAAGAAATAGGGGTTACCATGGTAGGAGTCCCCAAACACTATTGTGGGGTAACTCAACTGGAGGAAGACAACCTACCGAGACTGTCCAAGAAGGAGTTGAGGTGTGACCAATTGGAAGACCCCATGGGGAGATTGGTCCTCGAAGCCCTGGAGAATCAGGATCCCAACAAATTCCTACATCACCCCTCAAAGGAGGCTCGCCTGTTGAGGAAGGAATTGGACAGGCTACAGGTACATCAGGGAGTGGTCTACCGAAGGGGCCCCTCTGATGACTCAGAAGATAAGTGGCAGTTATTTCTTCCAGAGAAGCACCGAGAGACTGTACTAATTGCCCTGCATGACCATCATGGTCACCTAGGGGCAGAAAGAACCTTCCAGCTTGTCAGAAATCGGTTCTATTGGCCCTGCATGAGGGCAGAAGTAGAGGAGTATTGCCATTCCTGTGCACGATGCATTCAGAGAAAGACCCTACCCCATCAAGCTGCCCCAATGGGCCACTTACAGAGTCAAGGCCCAATGGATCTGGTATGCATTGACTTTCTCTGCCTCGAACCCGACCTGAGTGGATTGGGGAATGTTCTGGCAATAACCGACCATTTCACCCGCTATGCTCAAGCTTTCCCAACCAAAGACCAGAAGGCATCCACCGTGGCCAAGATACTTATGGAGAAGTATTTTGTCCATTACGGACTACCACAGAGACTCCACTCAGATCAAGGAAGGGACTTTGAGAGTCGGTTGATCCGAAGACTTTTGGATTCATTAGGAATAAAGAAGACCAGAACCACGCCTTACCACCCACAAGGAGATGCTCAGCCGGAGAGATTTAACCGAACCCTGCTCAACATGTTGGGAACCTTAGAAACAGAGAAGAAGCAACACTGGAGTCAGCACATATCAGCCCTAGTACATGCCTATAACTGTACCACAAGTGACGCCACTGGCTACTCCCCTTATCGACTTATGTTTGGGAGAGAAGCAAGGCTAACTGTGGACCTGGCCTTTGGCACTTCTATAGACAATACCTCAGCTACATCCCACAAGGGATACGTGGACAGACTTAGACGTAGCTTGCAGGTGGCCTATGAACAGGCCCAGGCGGCTTCGGATCAAAGGGGGGCCCGCAACAAGAGAAATTTTGATCTGAAGGTTCGAGTGCAAGATCTGCAGCCCAGGGACCGAGTACTGCTACGCAATCAGGGGGTCCCTGGAAAACACAAGCTTGCCGACAGGTGGAGATCTGAGCCCTATGTTGTCTGTAGGATGTTGCCCGGTTTGCCTGTCTACAAACTAAAGCCAGAAGGAAAGGTGAGTCCACTGAAGACGTGGCATCGGAACCACCTGCTCCCACTTGCTGAGGCAGTCAGAATACCTCCCGTGAGAGACTCCCCTGAACCGGCCTCTATCCTGGATATTCCTAGGCCGAACACTCGGTCCCAGACCTCTCGAGCCAAAGATGGGGAGGCCTCCCAATTGAGTACAGAAGAAGGTGGAGAACTGGACTGGCTGTGGCCTCCCTCGACTCTGGGAACGTCCGCCATAGATCTCCCAAATGGAGGGGATACCCCAGATGCGACGCTGAATCCGGAGGCTACTGAATTCATACCCTTCAGTCCCTCAGCTGATTACTGGGAAGATGTTCCTGACACTTGCGCAGAGGAGGACTCTAGAGATTCCATACGTCAGTCGACTTCTGAATCAGAGGTTCCAGAACCAGCAATGTTACCTGAACTTACTCCTGAAGAAGAGCCTGTGGTGCCAGAGTCAGAAGCACCAAGAGAGCAGAGGGCTCGCAGAGTCATCAGGCCTCCCAAGAAACTAACTTACCCCCAAATGGGGATGAGCTCAGAGGACTCTGTTGTAACGGCTAGGAGAAGTGTTGAACAACCTGATCCTTCCACCGTCCATTTGGTGGAGGGCAACCCCAGCTCACTCTCTGGCACAGTTAGGCAGGCCACTCATGGTAGTGTGACCTGTGGGCAAGAGAGTTCCATCCCAAAGTTTTGGTGGGAATTCCCTATGCCAACATCATGCTCGACATTGTCCAAAATGGTAAACAGTATTTGTTGAAGTTTATCTTTGGGGACCAAAGAGTTCAAGTGGGGGGAGTGTGTAGCGGGGTGTTCCCCTTTAATGCAGAGAGACAAGAAGTTCCAGGTGAGAGGTGAGTCAGGAGGAAGTAAAGAGACATTATGGAAGTGAAAGCAGAGGAGAGAGAGACTACATCTCCCAGTACATCTTGCAGCACCCAGGGTGCATTGCTCCAGAACAGAGACTGCTGGGGCAGACTTTATAAAGGGGAGGCGGAGTTTTGGTCGGCCTCTTTGGACACCCCTCTCCTAGCAAGAGGATGTCTGTGCTGAACTGCTGTGTGCACAAGGCCTGAAGCCTGGGCCGTGTGCTCCTTTCCAAAGAGCCCTCTGCCAGCCTAGCAGAGCCTTAGAGACATCTAATCCTCCTTGCTGCAGTACACCAGAAGGATTGAAGACTTGGATGTCGGTGGATTCCTGTTCCTAGACGAATCGATGGAGGGAACGGACTTGGACTTGTCCAGGTGGTGAGAGCTGTTTAAAGACAGATCCTTTATCTTTACTATTCGTTGGGATTACAAAGTTGTTCTTCAAGTGCACCACCGAGAGATTGCTAGCGAATATTGTTTCACTGAACTTCCATTTAGATCAGTCAGGCCTGACTGCATAGGTAGACATTGCTGGGTGTTAGTCTACCCATGAGGGGAAGTAGCTGTAAAAGGGCAGCGCTAGAGTTGCATAGCAATACTTTATTATTCTGATTACTCTGTTTATCTTTATTACTGTTTATTGCAGGGATCTGCAACTTGTTATACTGTTGTTTATTACTTGCCCATTAGCCTCAGTAAAATATCTGGGTAAAGTACATTTGGTGTCAGTTCCGCTTACTTTAATAGGAGTTTTAAAGTATATTCTGTGTATGTTTGTTATAGGACTGCGTCACCAACAGTTGCGGTCACGCGGTCCTATCCCTCTATCACCAGCTGTGCCACGGGAGGTTAGAGCCGATTGCCAGGGGTTGACAGCAGTGCACTACAGGGCCCAAATCAATATCAGCGGCTCTCTTAACTGGGGGTAGCGCTACATTAACAATTACAAGGTCATACTCATGACAAAAAGACACAAAAGGACAGCAGTCGTATTACAGGTTCATCAGTATACAGATACATTCATGAATTGTAATTCTTATCTTTCCATAAAAAGACAGACTTAGGAATCAATGACATAAATGATGACCTCATAGTAAAAAGAACAAAACAAAAACAAGAGTAGATTAACTTGGTCCTATAAGGGAGCCAATTAGGCTCGGGTAATAGATACCTGTGTGACCTTGTAGAAACACATAGTAAGTGCAGTAACTAAATAAATCTAAAACTAAACTAGAACTAAAACTAGATCTGAAACGAAGAATGAGGATAGCAAGGTTACCATATACAGGTCCTTCTCAAAAAATTAGCATATTGTGATAAAGTTCATTATTTTCTGTAATGTACTGATAAACATTAGACTTTCATATATTTTAGATTCATTACACACAACTGAAGTAGTTCAAGCCTTTTCTTGTTTTAATATTGATGATTTTGGCATACAGCTCATGACAACCCAAAATTCCTATCTCAAAAAATTAGCATATCATGAAAAGGTTCTCTAAACGAGCTATTAACCTAATCATCTGAATCAACTAATTAACTCTAAACACCTGCAAAAGATTCCTGAGGCTTTTAAAAACTCCCAGCCTGGTTCATTACTCAAAACCGCAATCATGGGTAAGACTGCCGACCTGACTGCTGTCCAGAAGGCCATCATTGACACCCTCAAGCAAGAGGGTAAGACACAGAAAGAAATTTCTGAACGAATAGGCTGTTCCCAGAGTGCTGTATCAAGGCACCTCAGTGGGAAGTCTGTGGGAAGGAAAAAGTGTGGCAGAAAACGCTGCACAACGAGAAGAGGTGACCGGACCCTGAAGAAGATTGTGGAGAAGGACCGATTCCAGACCTTGGAGGACCTGCGGAAGCAGTGGACTGAGTCTGGAGTAGAAACATCCAGAGCCACCGTGAACAGGCGTGTGCAGGAAATGGGCTACAGGTGCCGCATTCCCCAGGTCAAGCCACTTTTGAACCAGAAACAGCGGCAGAAGCGCCTGACCTGGGCTACAGAGAAGCAGCACTGGACTGTTGCTCAGTGGTCCAAAGTACTTTTTTCGGATGAAAGCAAATTTTGCATGTCATTCGGAAATCAAGGTGCCAGAGTCTGGAGGAAGACTGGGGAGAGGGAAATGCCAAAATGCCTGAAGTCCAGTGTCAAGTACCCACAGTCAGTGATGGTCTGGGGTGCCATGTCAGCTGCTGGTGTTGGTCCACTGTGTTTTATCAAGGGCAGGGTCAATGCAGCTAGCTATCAGGAGATTTTGGAGCACTTCATGCTTCCATCTGCTGAAAAGCTTTATGGAGATGAAGATTTCATTTTTCAGCACGACCTGGCACCTGTTCACAGTGCCAAAACCACTGGTAAATGGTTTACTGACCATGGTATTACTGTGCTCAATTGGCCTGGCAACTCTCCTGACCTGAACCCCATAGAGAATCTGTGGGATATTGGGAAGAGAAAGTTGAGAGACGCAAGACCCAACACTCTGGATGAGCTTAAGGCCGCTATCGAAGCATCCTGGGTATCCATAACACCTCAGCAGTGCCACAGGCTGGTTGCCTCCATGCCACGCCGCATTGAAGCAGTCATTTCTGCAAAAGGATTCCCGACCAAGTATTGAGTGCATAACTGAACATAATTATTTGAAGGTTGACTTTTTTTGTATTAAAAACACTTTTCTTTTATTGGTCGGATGAAATATGCAAATTTTTTGAGATAGGATTTTTGGGTTTTCATGAGCTGTATGCCAAAATCATCAATATTAAAACAAGAAAAGGCTTGAACTACTTCAGTTGTGTGTAATAAATCTAAAATATATGAAAGTCTAATGTTTATCAGTACATTACAGAAAATAATGAACTTTATCACAATATGCTAATTTTTTGAGAAGGACCTGTATGTGGTAACCGAGAGTTGCATATGTCAATCCACATCTTTTCTGCTATGGTGTATTTCCATTCCACTGCTTATTTGTTCATTTATCTATGTGTAATACTATTCTAAATCATATCAGTCAAATTATGTATTTTAAGCCATATTTCCCATTGTTTGAGAAATTTTCCTTTATTGCCTTTGGAATTGGCAAAAGAGTGCTCATAAGAGCACTGTAGAGTCACCCTGGAGATGATTTCCTGAATTGAAGGGACTATGTTTTTTTTCCATTGACACATTATTGATAGTCTTGCCGCAAATAAGATATGTAGAACCACTGTCCTAAAGTCAAGGGGGAATTTCCCTATAGTTAAACCGAGCAATGCTAAAACCGGCGATGGTTTCGTTATTATCCCTGTAATCTGTGAGATCAACTGAAAGATAGAGTTCCAGAAGCTCGTTATTGACTTGCAATACCAAAGTATATGAAGTAAGTTCCACGGTTGTCCGCAATTACGCCAACAATCCGGAGACTGACCTGTGTAGATTGTAGCCAAACGTGCCGGTGTCAAGTACCACCTATATAGGATCTTATACATATTTTCCCAGTGTGACACACAGTGCAAGGCTTTTAGACTACAGTTAATTGCTTGAGACCATTCTAATGGAGAGTACGTTCTCTTTAGTTCAGCATATATTTTTTTAAACAAAGTTTGACACATTGTAACACCCCAAAGTATATACACAGGATAACCTGTGTGTGACACCCTCAAACTTTGGGGCTTTTGGCCCACACTTGTACTACTGCGTTCAGATGTTTCATCAGCTGCTGAGCATTCTCTCCCTTAACATTACCATGCTTATCCGTTTTTTTTCCAAAAATGTCCTTTGGATTTGATCCCTAAAAATATTTGGTGACCAAATTTGCTACCCCCAAAAAAAAAAAAAACATGGGTGTTCACACTGGATGATCCAAAAACATCGTTTGATGAACTGTACGGAGAATGAGGTTTAATACGTCCGTTTACTTTGCGGACGAATCTGAAAGATGGTATCTTTCACTGTACGATATCAAAGACAAACATACACAACATAATACAAGTAATAATCTCTAGCAGGGAAAATAGCACTATAAAACTTACTTTTTCGTAGAACTTTCTTGATTCGTTTATATTGGTCGGGCTCCCGCAACTTCAGATCAGACCATCGTTTTCTGAGCTGTTCCTTCGTTCTGCACACCCCGAATTTTTGGTGAAGACTTTTGACCACTTTGCCCATAATTTTTGACTTGACCAGATTCGGCCTTTTATACGGCCCATGCTTGGCATCATAATCCTCCCTCTTTAAAATGGCGACCATCTCCACCATTTCCTCGAATGACATGTTGGATGCCTTATATCTTCTGGATCTGGATTTGGGCTCCTCTGGAATTTCATCCTCTGTCGAGGTAATCTCAGCCACCTGTGTCTCCGCCATGTTGCTAAGCACTACGACGAGCGAGAAGGGGCGGGGAAAGTACAATATCGAACGTCAGGGGCGGGGAAAGCGTGCGTAGTTCCACGCATGCGCAGTGTATATCAAGTGCCGATCCATGTGTCGAAAATACGTTCATTTGGCGGGAGAGGGAGTTCGCAACGAACGTGTTGACCAAGGTACATAACATTCTTAAGGATTTTGGGTTCCGCAGAGGAGGAGATTTGGGGCTTTTATATCTGTTCAAAATGCTGATTTGATGATTGCTGCCTGAAACATATGTCTTTTCTTGGTTTTTGATTTTACAGAGAGAATGAATACATTCAAAAACCATGGGGGAGTTCATTGACAAATGGAAAGAACTCTCTATCCTGTGGCAGACCAAAAGTGGGTCCAATAAAAACAAAACGGCCAGGACAGCAGCACTGGAGAGCCTGCTTGCATTTGTCCAAACCCAGATACCCACAACAACTCTCCAAGATGTGAAAACCAAAATTGCTACCATCAGGGGGACATACAGGACCCAGAGGAATATGGTCCTGAAGTCCCAGAGGTCAGGTGCTGCAGCAGATAAGGTTTATAAACCCAGTCTGTGGTACTACAGCAAGCTTTCTTTTCTGGATGACCAGCTGGAAGTGCGGGAATCTCTCTCCACCCTTCCCCCCAGAGGTCAATCCAGCCTTCCTTGTAGCCAGCCCTCCTGCCTTCCTTGCAGCCAGCCCTCCAGCCATCCTGGCAACCCTGCTCTGGCTTCCTCTGAGGATCAAGATCAGGCCCTTGAGGAGGCAGATTTGGATATATGGAGCCAGGTAAAGTATTGATATCTCCATTTAGATGTTACAAAAGTGATGCATTTAAAATGAGGTTAGTATTGTTAGGTATTTTATAAAAAAAAAAAAAAAAGGATTTAAAGAGCAAGATACAGTAGTGGTCAATTTTGATGTGGACAAGGCAACAATATCAGGAGGCGGAATCTGTGAGAATTTTCTAAATTTGCACATTCATGTCAAAAATGTCTGGAGGTGAACAATGTGTGTGATTGATGGTGGCAAAAAAATAATAAAGTCCCTTTCTTTTTTTACAGCCAGAGCAGAGCCAGGAAGAGGGTGATGGTGGGGACCAGGAGGAGGCAGGGCCAAGTGGCACCCAGGAGGAGGCTGGGCCAAGTGGCACCCAGGAGGAGGCTGGGCCCAGCACAAGAGCCCAGATGCCTCCCCTGGTAATGAGACCACGAGGGCCAAGGAGAGGTAGGCAGGTGGAGGAGGAAACAAGAGCCTTCCTCAAAGAGGCTACTGCGGCCCTCAGAGAGGCACCCTCTGCTGAGGAGGGCTTTGCCGCAGTCCTGGCCAATAAGCTAGCCCAAATGGACCTGCGGCAAAAGCTGTATAGCGAGACCCTCCTGTTGAAGGTGATCAACAAGGGATTGCTCGGTGAACTCACCAAGTTCACCAACATCACAGAGGTTGTCCCTACTCCTCCACCTCCTCCTCCTCCTCCTACTACTCCTCCTGCCACAACCTCTCCTCCTGATTAGGGATGGGCCCGGTGCTCGATTCGAACCCATGTTCGAATCGAGCATCGGGCGTTCGCTCGCTCGTCGAGCCCAGAACTATTTGGGCCGTTCGCATCACATTCGTGTGATGCGAGCGGCCCCGCAATGCATTGCGGCCGGCGCGGCCGGCGCAGTGCATTGCTGGCTGATGATTGGCCAAGCATGCACTGTGACCCCGCATGCTTGGCCAATCACAGCGCCCGAAACTCGGAGAGCAATAATTGGCTACAGGCAGGACGCCTGTAGCCAATTACAGCTCAGGGGCTTTAGTACACGCCCCACCATTTAAAAGGCCGCCACGCCATCGGCCCCGGTCACATGAGTTCCGGCTTTAGGAGAGATTAGTCTGCTGATTCTGTCTTTGCTTGATACTGAAAGATTTGCTCTTCTTTGCTAAACCATTGGCTATTTCTTTGCTAAACCATTGCTACCTAAGTCATTGATCGTTCATTGCTGCTGATTGCACAGTTAGTGTGTTATTAGCTGCTGCTGGGGATTAGTCTGGTGCGTGCTTACTGTTAGTACAGTATTGCAGTAGTACCAACCGCAGTGCTGTTAGCACAGCATTGCACCCCAACAGCACCCATAGGACTTCTAGTGTGTTAGTGGCAGCAAACAGAGCTCCTATATTTTCTTCTCAGCAGCACCCATAGGACTTCTAGTGTGTTAGTGGCAGCAAACAGAGCTCCTATATTTTCTTCTCAGCAGCACCCATAGGACTTCTAGTGTGTTAGTGGCAGCAAACAGAGCTCCTATATTTTCTTCTCAGCAGCACCCATAGGACTTCTAGTGTGTTAGTGGCAGCAAACAGAGCTCCTATATTTTCTTCTCAACAGCACCCATAGGACTTCTAGTGTGTTAGTGGCATCACACAGAGCTCCTATATTTTCTTCTCAGCAGCACCCATAGGACTTCTAGTGTGTTAGTGGCAGCAAACAGAGCTCCTATATTTTCTTCTCAGCAGCACCCATAGGACTTCTAGTGTGTTAGTGGCAGCAAACAGAGCTCCTATATTTTCTTCTCAGCAGCACCCATAGGACTTCTAGTGTGTTAGTGGCATCACACAGAGCTCCTATATTTTCTTCTCAGCAGCACCCATAGGACTTCTAGTGTGTTAGTGGCAGCAAACAGAGCTCCTATATTTTCTTCTCAGCAGCACCCATAGGACTTCTAATGTGTTAGTGGCATCACACAGAGTTCCTATATTTTCATCTCAGCAGCACCCATAGGACTTCTAGTGTGTTAGTGGCAGCAAACAGAGCTCCTATATTTTCTTCTCAGCAGCACCCATAGGACTTCTAATGTGTTAGTGGCAGCAAACAGAGCTCCTATATTTTCTTCTCAGCAGCACCCATAGGACTTCTAGTGTGTTAGTGGCAGCAAACAGAGCTCCTATATTTTCTTCTCAGCAGCACCCATAGGACTTCTAGTGTGTTAGTGGCAGCAAACAGAGCTCCTATATTTTCTTCTCAGCAGCACCCATAGGACTTCTAGTGTGTTAGTGGCATCACACAGAGCTCCTATATTTTCTTCTCAGCAGCACCCATAGGACTTCTAGTGTGTTAGTGGCAGCAAACAGAGCTCCTATATTTTCTTCTCAGCAGCACCCATAGGACTTCTAGTGTGTTAGTGGCATCACACAGAGCTCCTATATTTTCTTCTCAGCAGCACCCATAGGACTTCTAGTGTGTTAGTGGCATCACACAGAGCTCCTATATTTTCTTCTCAGCAGCACCCATAGGACTTCTAGTGTGTTAGTGGCAGCAAACAGAGCTCCTATATTTTCTTCTCAGCAGCACCCATAGGACTTCTAGTGTGTTAGTGGCAGCAAACAGAGCTCCTATATTTTCTTCTCAGCAGCACCCATAGGACTTCTAGTGTGTTAGTGGCAGCAAACAGAGCTCCTATATTTTCTTCTCAGCAGCACCCATAGGACTTCTAGTGTGTTAGTGGCAGCAAACAGAGCTCCTATATTTTCTTCTCAGCAGCACCCATAGGACTTCTAGTGTGTTAGTGGCAGCAAACAGAGCTCCTATATTTTCTTCTCAGCAGCACCCATAGGACTTCTAGTGTGTTAGTGGCAGCAAACAGAGCTCCTATATTTTCTTCTCAGCAGCACCCATAGGACTTCTAGTGTGTTAGTGGCATCACACAGAGCTCCTATATTTTCTTCTCAGCAGCACCCATAGGACTTCTAGTGTGTTAGTGGCAGCAAACAGAGCTCCTATATTTTCTTCTCAGCAGCACCCATAGGACTTCTAGTGTGTTAGTGGCAGCAAACAGAGCTCCTATATTTTCTTCTCAGCAGCACCCATAGGACTTCTAGTGTGTTAGTGGCAGCAAACAGAGCTCCTATATTTTCTTCTCAGCAGCACCCATAGGACTTCTAGTGTGTTAGTGGCATCACACAGAGCTCCTATATTTTCTTCTCAGCAGCACCCATAGGACTTCTAGTGTGTTAGTGGCAGCAAACAGAGCTCCTATATTTTCTTCTCAGCAGCACCCATAGGACTTCTAGTGTGTTAGTGGCAGCAAACAGAGCTCCTATATTTTCTTCTCAGCAGCACCCATAGGACTTCTAGTGTGTTAGTGGCATCACACAGAGCTCCTATATTTTCTTCTCAGCAGCACCCATAGGACTTCTAGTGTGTTAGTGGCAGCAAACAGAGCTCCTATATTTTCTTCTCAGCAGCACCCATAGGACTTCTAGTGTGTTAGTGGCAGCAAACAGAGCTCCTATATTTTCTTCTCAGCAGCACCCATAGGACTTCTAGTGTGTTAGTGGCAGCAAACAGAGCTCCTATATTTTCTTCTCAGCAGCACCCATAGGACTTCTAGTGTGTTAGTGGCATCACACAGAGCTCCTATATTTTCTTCTCAGCAGCACCCATAGGACTTCTAGTGTGTTAGTGGCAGCAAACAGAGCTCCTATATTTTCTTCTCAGCAGCACCCATAGGACTTCTAGTGTGTTAGTGGCAGCAAACAGAGCTCCTATATTTTCTTCTCAGCAGCACCCATAGGACTTCTAGTGTGTTAGTGGCAGCAAACAGAGCTCCTATATTTTCTTCTCAGCAGCACCCATAGGACTTCTAATGTGTTAGTGGCATCACACAGAGTTCCTATATTTTCATCTCAGCAGCACCCATAGGACTTCTAGTGTGTTAGTGGCATCACACAGAGCTCCTATATTTTCTTCTCAGCAGCACCCATAGGACTTCTAGTGTGTTAGTGGCAGCAAACAGAGCTCCTATATTTTCTTCTCAGCAGCACCCATAGGACTTCTAGTGTGTTAGTGGCAGCAAACAGAGCTCCTATATTTTCTTGTCAGCAGCACACATAGTACCTATAGTGTGTTAGTGTCAGCACCCATAGGACCTACAGTGTGTTGTGAACACACATAGGAGTTCTATTTTTTATACTATATACACTACCGACTACAATGGCTGGAAGACCGCCAAGGAGAGGCAGAGCGTGCCGAGGCAAGAACACAGGGCAGGCAGGCTCTGTTTCTAGAGACAACAGTGCTGGCCGTGGACGTGGTCGTGCATCGTCATCAGCACGTGGCCATGGGACACGCTTGTCTTTGTTTTCGGCAGCTGGACATGTGGAGCCGCATCATGCCGAAGGCTTGGTAGAATGGATGACCAAGCCCTCCTCATCCTCCTCATCCTCTCTCACCCAGGCTCAGGGTACTGGCAGAGCAGCTGCCAACGCGTACTCAATGGCATCATCAGCCACCCCTTCCCTAGACCCACCATGTCCTCCTGAGGAGTCCCCCGAACTGTTTGAGCACAGTGTTGGGTACATGCTCCAGGAGGATGCCCAACGATTCGAAGGCTCGGATGATGATACCCAGCTTGAGGAAGTCAGTAGTGTGCGCGCAGAGAGAGGGGATGCTGAAGGACAGCAATCTGGCAGTAGTGTTCCACCAGCTGCAGCTTACTGCCAGGTTTTCTCTAGTGGTGAAGAGGGAGGGGATGATGAGGTCACTGACTCCACGTGGGTGCCTGAAGGGAGAGAGGAGGAGGAGGAGGAGGATGCAGCGTCACATGTCCAACGAGGCAGGATGCCCCCTGGAGGCCAGCTAGAGGCCAGCACAGCAACTGTACCACACCGCAGAGCTCCGCCTGTGCAGGGCGCTGCCTCTGCACGTTATCACAAAAGTTCTTTGGTGTGGGCCTTTTTTGAGACGAGTGCATCAGATCGCACCACTGCTATTTGCAATATTTGTCTCAAGCGTATCTCGCGTGGCCAAAACATCAGCCGCTTGGGCACCACAAGCATGAGCAGACATATGTCGACCTGCCATGCAGCTCGTTGGCAAGCACACATAAAAGACCCACACCAAAGAACAAAGCGGACCTCTCCTTGCTCCTCATCAGCTGGGATCTCCATCCCCACTATATCTTCAGTCCTCTCTGAAAGCTGCTCTGAGAGGACTGAAGGTGTAGAATTAGGTGTGTCACAACCAAGTACTTGCAGTACACCGACGTCCGATTGTAGCAGGCAAATTTCCCTGCCCCAGCTGCTGGACCGTCGAAAGAAGTATACTCCCAGCCATCCACATGCCCAGCGGTTGAATGCTAGCTTGGCTAAATTGCTAGCACTTCAACTGCTGCCTTTTCAGTTGATAGACTCGGCCCCCTTCCGTGAGTTTGTTCAATGTGCGGTTCCTCAGTGGCAGGTTCCCAAACGCCACTTTTTCTCACAGAAGGCGATTCCGTCTCTCTACTGGCATGTGGAAGGCAATGTCCATGCCTCGCTGGACAGGGCGGTCAGCGGTAAGGTGCATATTACCGCTGACTCATGGTCCAGCAGGCATGGACAGGGACGTTATCTTTCTTTCACGGCCCATTGGGTCACTCTATTGGTAGCTGGGAGGGATGCAGGACAAGGTGCAGTAGTGTTGGAGGTTGTTCCGCCACCACGCCTCCAAAATGCTACTACTGGTTGTGACACACCTCTCTCCTCCACCCCCTCCTCTTCTTCTTCCTCCATGTCCTCTTCGAGTGCTCTGTCCTCGGAACCAGCGGTGCTCCGTAGGCGTACAAGGGGCTACGCGAGTACGCAGGCAAAAAGATGCCATGTCGTGCTTGCGCTGGTGTGTTTGGGGGACAGGAGCCACACTGGGCCAGAGGTTCTGGCAGCTCTGCAGGGGCAGGCCGAGAGGTGGTTGACGCCACGCCAGCTTAAGCCAGGAATGGTCGTTTCTGATAATGGCACCAACCTCCTCTCCGCCCTGCGACAGGGGCAGCTCACCCATGTGCCCTGTATGGCTCACGTCCTCAACCTGGTGGTGCAGCGGTTCTTGGGCAGGTTCCCAGGCTTACAGGATGTCCTGAGGCAGGCCAGGAAAGTCTGTGTGCATTTCCGCCGATCTTATAATGCCAGTGCTCGGCTGACTGAGCTGCAAAAGGAGCTGAACCTGCCCAAGAACCGTCTAATATGTGACATGCCCACCAGGTGGAACTCAACGTTGGCCATGCTGCAGCGACTGCACACGCAGCAGAGGGCCATCAATGAGTACCTTTGCGACTACGGCACCAGGACAGGGTCAGGGGAGCTTGGCTTTTTTTCCCCACGCCAGTGGAGCATGATCAGGGATGCATGCACTGTCCTCTCACCATTTGAGGAGGCCACGAGGATGGTGAGCAGTGACAGTGCATGCATCAGTGACACTGTACCTCTTGTCCACCTGTTAGAGCATACGCTGCATGGGATAATGGACAGGGCACTTGAGGCAGAACAGAGGCAGGAAGAGGAGGACTTCCTTGTCTCTCAAGGCCCCCTTTATCCAGACAATGTTCCTTCTGTCCCACCCATCACACAGGAAGAGGAGGAGGAGGAGGAGGATTGTGTGAGCATGGAGGTGGAGCCTGGCACTCAGCATCAGCAGCAGCAGTCTTTTAGGGATGATGTACAGTCCCAACAAACCAGTGGACTTGTACGTGGCTGGGAGGAGGTGGCTGGCGATCATGTCATCCTCAGTGACCCAGAAGACTCCGGACCGAATGCCTCAGCTAACCTACGCTGCATGGCCTCCCTGATCCTGCAAAGCCTGCGGAAGGATCCTCGTGTTCTTCGGATCAAGGAGAGTGACCATTACTGGCTGGCCACTCTCCTTGATCCACGGTACAAGGGTAAGGTTGCGGACCTTATCTTGCCGTCGCAGAGGGAGCAGAGGATGAGACATCTCAGGGAGGCCTTGCAGAAACGTCTGTGCAACGCGTTCCCAGAAACTGGGAGGTTACAAACTCCTGGTCCTGGACGACGAGTTGCTGAGGCTTCGGTCAGTAGCAGAAGGAGCGGTGGGGAAGGTGGACGTCTGACCGATGCGTTCAGACAATTTTTTAGTCCGCAGCCCCAAGGTATGATCGGTTCCAGCAACCATCGCCAGCGTCTGATATACATGGTGCAGGAATACCTAGGGGCAAGGTCAGACTTGGACACCTTTCCCACCGAAAATCCTCTGGCTTACTGGGTCCTGAGGATGGATCACTGGCCAGAGCTTGCACAGTATGCAATTGAGCTACTGGCCTGTCCTGCATCCAGCGTTCTTTCCGAACGCACATTCAGTGCTGCTGGAGGATTTGTCACCGATCATAGGGTGCGCCTGTCCACCGACTCGGTTGATCGACTGACCTTCATAAAAATGAATCAGTCTTGGATCACCACCAGCTACCAGACACCTGAAGCGGATATAACGGAATAATTTATAATGTCACATCCCTTCAAGACTGCCTATGCTGATGCTGAGTGACTGTCCTGTTATGTTCACTGACTATCCTCTTCCTCCTCCTCAATGATCCATGCCACCACACCAGTGCCTAAGGCACAATTTTTCAGCCCCTGTATAACAGGGGCGTGTAATTACAATTTTTTAAAAAGATGCTTCGCAACAGGTGTGACTGCTGTGCTCAGAGTACAGTATCTGTGAGGGGTTGCAGTGTTGTGGCACCAGCACCAGTGCCTAAGGCACAATTTTTCAGCCCCTGTTGGGGCGTGTAATTACAATTTTTAGGCAATGCTTTGCAACAGGTCTCATTGCTGTGCTCAGAGTACAGTATCTGTGAGGGGTTGCAGTGTTGTGGCACCAGCACCAGTGCCTAAGGCACAATTTTTCAGCCCCTGTTGGGGCGTGTAATTACAATTTTTAGGCAATGCTTTGCAACAGGTCTCATTGCTGTGCTCAGAGTACAGTATCTGTGAAGGGTTGCAGTGTTGTGGCACCAGCACCAGTGCCTAAGGCACAATTTTTCAGCCCCTGTATAACAGGGGCGTGTAATTACAATTTTTTAAAAAGATGCTTCGCAACAGGTGTGACTGCTGTGCTCAGAGTACAGTATCTGTGAGGGGTTGCAGTGTTGTGGCACCAGCACCAGTGCCTAAGGCACAATTTTTCAGCCCCTGTTGGGGCGTGTAATTACAATTTTTAGGCAATGCTTTGCAACAGGTCTCATTGCTGTGCTCAGAGTACAGTATCTGTGAGGGGTTGCAGTGTTGTGGCACCAGCACCAGTGCCTAAGGCACAATTTTTCAGCCCCTGTATAACAGGGGCGTGTAATTACAATTTTTTAAAAAGATGCTTCGCAACAGGTGTGACTGCTGTGCTCCAAGTACAGTATCTGTGAGGGGTTGCAGTGTTGTGGCACCAGCACCAATGCCTAAGGCACAATTTTTCAGCCCCTGTTTAACAGGGGCGTGTAATTACAAATCTTGATCTAATAGTTCACAGCAGGGCCCATTCCTGCGCCCACCAAGAGTAACTATGAGGGCCTACAGTCTTGTGGCAACACCGTCCACCACCACCACCACCACCAAAGGCCCAATTTTTCTGCCCTGTTCAACAGGTGCATGCAATTACAAATCTTGATCTAATAACTCACAGCAGGGCCCATTCCTGCACCCACCAAGAGTAACTGTGAGGGCTTACAGTCTTGTGGCAACACCATCCACCACCACCACCACCACCACCAAAGGCCCAATTTTTCTGCCCGGTTCAACAGGTGCATGCAAGTACAAATCTTGATCTATTAACTCACAGCAGGGCCCATTCCTGTGCCCACCAGTCTTGTGGCTACACCAACATCTAATAGGGCAAATATCTGCAGAGTATATACGGCAGGCCCCTACTTTCAAACATCCAACTTACAAACGACTCCTACTTGCAAACGGCAAGAGAAAACAGGAAGTGAGAGGAAATCTACCCCTAGGAAGGAAAATTCTATCCTGTTAGATTTAATTTGGGAAAAAGGTATCTCCTCTCTACTGATGCTTTATCACCAATCCTTGTTTCAATTAAAACCCCACTTTTCCAAAAACATTTGTCATTGGGACGGAAAGTGAGGTGACATGTTCTGAACAGATGTGCAAAGACAGCAAATGTTACAGGGGTGATAACCCCTTCCTATGTTCTCCAAAAAGCTTAAAAATTGATTTTTTTGGGATGTAGCTACACTTCATAATGTACCTGTTCAGATTCTACTTAAGAACAAACCTACAGTCCATGTCTTGTTTGCACCACCTATATACTGCTGTTCAGAGTATATAGGGTTGTAGGTATAGGGTTTTATTTTGGGTGCGGGGTCCCCCTTAGTATCCATACAAGACCCAAAGGGGCTGGGGTGGGGGGGGGGTGATGGGGTAGCCATGCCATTTTTTTTTTCTCAAGGATTTTCAGCCATATGGCGGCCAGGACAAGACATGACATTAAAGCCGCAGGTGGTTTTAAATGGCTTCTTTTTTTCCTTTACAAATGTCATTTTGTGCAAGGACAGTTCTAAACACGGGAAACACATGCCACTTCACAGGCATACTTTAGACACCCCCCAGGTACCATATTTAAAGGAAAATTTCACTTTTTTTTTTTTCACTTTATGCATCATTAAAATGACTGCTCCCGAAAAAACTTTAGTTTTTAAAATTTCTTTTTGCATTGATATATGTCCCCTGGGGCAGGACCCGGGTCCCCAAACCTGTTTTATAACATTAACATGCATATTGGCCGTTGTAATTAGCAATTTTGATTTCGAACGTTCGCGTCCATTATAACGAATAGGGTTCGAAAATTCGCGCGAACTTTTGGTCCGTTCGAAGGTTCTGGTGCGAACCGAACCCGGGGGTGTTCGGCTCATCCCTACTCCTGATCCCCAGCCTCCGAGGAAGAAACCAACCAAGGCTGCAGGGAAGGCTGCAGAGAAGGTTGGAGAGAAGGCTACAAGGAAGAGAAAAAAATAATGCCTGCTGTAGTACCACAGACTGGGGACATATATGACTTATCTGCTGCGGTTCCTGACCTCTGGGAGTTCAAGCCAAGATTGGCCTCCTTTTTGGTTTTCACATCTTGGATGGTTGTTGTGGGGTCCAAGGGATGCACAAATGCAAGCAGGCTCTCCAGTGTTGCCATCCCCTTTAATTTGTTATGTTCCGAAATAAAGGATACTTTTTTTTGGCTTTAAATACTAGACTATGTGATTTGTATTTCAAAAGAGAGTTTGCTAGGGAGCAGGCAGGGACATTTCAAATAATATTATTGTTATTAACAAGGGACACAAACCTCCTTGAGGCAAAATGAGACAAATTTTGAAGGTTGGTGTGGGACATTTCCCCAAACATAATTTAAGGAAAAAAAAAAAAAAGCCACAGAAAAATGAAGAGGCTAACTTAAGTACTAAAAAAAAAATGCAAAAAGAACAAAAATCAAAAAAATGATCTTTACATTTCTTCAGGAATTTATGAGGGAGATGTGGCTTGAAGAGTATATTTTTCTATCATTAAAAAAATTAGGAATTACTTTAGAAACAAGTTTGGCATAACTCTCAATATCATTATCAAAAGAGGGTAATTGTTCAAGCATTCTCTAAAGAAGAACGGAATGCGCAGCATTAAAACAATGCTATTAATTCAACCGTGACGAATGTGCCATATCGATTTCTAACACTAGCTTTACCAGAACGAGCGCTCCCGTCTCATACTTGATTCTGAGCATGCGCGTTTTTTTTTCACGTTGTTAAAGCATACACACTATCGTTTTTCACGTCGTTAAAAAAAACGACATGAAAAACGACGTGAAAAAAGAGAGCATGTTCGAAATTTTTAATGGCCGTTTTTCACGTCGTTAAAAATGCTCTGGAGCATACACACGATCATTTTTAATGGCCATTTTTTTAATGGCATTTTTAACGGCATGAAAAACGATCGTGTGTATGGGGCATAAGTTGTTGCAAAAGAATCCAACTTAACCGTGCTGTGTTTATTCGCTGAGAAGAATAAAACTGTGTTGGACCTATTTACTGTGTGGAACTCTAGTTACTAGGAGCAAAGTAGTCAGGGACGAAGTACAGGACTTGACTCTAGGACACCTACACAAAGCCCGATCACCTCGTCACTATGGAGGACATGGGCCGTGGTGTATCTCATTTCTCTCTCCCAGGTACCCCTAGACAACAGCCGTATAACCGATAAAACTAGAGAGAGGGGTGTGGCCGCTACACTAATGCAGGGGGCATGCTACTAATACATGGAGTGTATTACTGGGCAGTAGGGATGAGCTTCGTGTTCGAGTCGAACATACGTTCGACTCGAACATCGGCTGTTCGATCGTTCGACGAAGATCGAACGATTTGGGCCGTTCGCGCCAAATTCGAGTGACGCGAACGGCCCACAATGCACTACGCCATCGCAGTGTCATCCAGGCGCTGTGATTGGCCAAGCATGCACTGTGACCCCGCATGCTTGGCCAATCACAGCGCCGGCAGCGAGGAGAGCAATGATTGGCCACAGGCAGGATGCCTGTGGCCAATTATTGCTGAGGGTGTTTAGTACACGCCCCACACTATAAAAGGCCGCCAGCACGGCGGCCTAGTGTAGTGTGTTCCGGAGCAGGGATAGAGCAGCATAGGCAGGGACAGTGACTGTTATTTCTTTCTTGCTTAACCTGGATTCCTTTAGTTTAGGGAAAGAGAAGGATAGGTAGGGAGAGTGTCAGTGTGTTTTGTGCTTGTGCTATAGTGTGCTTAAAAAAAACATTTATTCTAGGGACAGAAAACTGTAGGTAGGGACAGTGTCAGTTTCTTTCACTCTGCAAGTCCTTGTTTCCAGGGACCTGGAAGGACAGTGAGTGAATTGTCCTTGTGCTATATTGTGCTTAAAAAAACATTTATTCTAGGGACAGAAAACTGTAGGTAGGGAGAGTGTCAGTTTCTTTCACTCTGCAAGTCCTTGTTTCCAGGGACCTGTAAGGACAGTGAGTGAATTGTCCTTGTGCTATATTTTGCTTAAAAAAAAAACATTTATTCTAGGGACAGAAAACTGTAGGTAGGGAGAGTGTCAGTTTATTTCACTCTGCAAGTCCTTGTTTCCAGGGACCTGGAAGGACAGTGAGTGAATTCTCCTTGTGCTATATTGTGCTTAAAAAAAACATTTATTCTAGGGACAGAAAACTGTAGGTAGGGACAGTGTCAGTTTCTTTCACTCTGCAAGTCCTTGTTTCCAGGGACCTGTAAGGACAGTGAGTGAATTGTCCTTGTGCTATATTGTGATTAAAAAAAACATTTT
The DNA here is from genome assembly GCA_029206835.1 of Rana muscosa. Taxonomy (NCBI): domain Eukaryota; kingdom Metazoa; phylum Chordata; class Amphibia; order Anura; family Ranidae; genus Rana; species Rana muscosa. The sequence goes on from CM055118.1 coordinate 457,401,988, forward strand.
TTCTAGGGACAGAAAACTGTAGGTAGGGAGAGTGTTTTTTTTCTTTCACTCTGCAAGTCCTTGTTTCCAGGGACCTGTAAGGACAGTGAGTGAATTGTCCTTATGCTATATTGTGCTTAAAAAAAACATTTATTCTAGGGACAGAAAACTGTAGGTAGGGAGAGTGTCAGTTTATTTCACTCTGCAAGTCCTTGTTTCCAGGGACCTGGAAGGACAGTGAGTGAATTGTCCTTGTACTATATTGTGATTAAAAAAAACATTTTTTCTAGGGACAGAAAACTGTAGGTAGGGAGAGTGTTTTTTTTCTTTCACTCTGCAAGTCCTTGTTTCCAGGGACCTGTAAGGACAGTGAGTGAATTGTCCTTGTGCTATATTGTGCTTAAAAAAAACATTTATTCTAGGGACAGAAAACTGTAGGTAGGGAGAGTGTCAGTTTATTTCACTCTGCAAGTCCTTGTTTCCAGGGACCTGGAAGGACAGTGAGTGAATTGTCCTTGTGCTATATTGTGATTAAAAAAAACATTTATTCTAGGGACAGAAAACTGTAGGTAGGGAGAGTGTCAGTTTATTTCACTCTGCAAGTCCTTGTTTCCAGGGACCTGGAAGGACAGTGAGTGAATTGTCCTTGTGCTATATTGTGATTAAAAAAAACATTTTTTCTAGGGACAGAAAACTGTAGGTAGGGAGAGTGTTTTTTTTCTTTCACTCTGCAAGTCCTTGTTTCCAGGGACCTGTAAGGACAGTGAGTGAATTGTCCTTGTGCTATATTGTGCTTAAAAAAAACATTTATTCTAGGGACAGAAAACTGTAGGTAGGGAGAGTGTCAGTTTATTTCACTCTGCAAGTCCTTGTTTCCAGGGACCTGGAAGGACAGTGAGTGAATTGTCCTTGTGTTATATTGTGATTAAAAAAAACATTTTTTCTAGGGACAGAAAACTGTAGGTAGGGAGAGTGTTTTTTTTCTTTCACTCTGCAAGTCCTTGTTTCCAGGGACCTGTAAGGACAGTGAGTGAATTGTCCTTGTGCTATATTGTGCTTAAAAAAAACATTTATTCTAGGGACAGAAAACTGTAGGTAGGGAGAGTGTCAGTTTATTTCACTCTGCAAGTCCTTGTTTCCAGGGACCTGGAAGGACAGTGAGTGAATTGTCCTTGTGTTATATTGTGATTAAAAAAAACATTTTTTCTAGGGACAGAAAACTGTAGGTAGGGAGAGTGTTTTTTTTCTTTCACTCTGCAAGTCCTTGTTTCCAGGGACCTGGAAGGACAGTGAGTGAATTCTCCTTGTGCTATATTGTGCTTAAAAAAAACATTTATTCTAGGGACAGAAAACTGTAGGTAGGGAGAGTGTCAGTTTATTTCACTCTGCAAGTCCTTGTTTCCAGGGACCTGGAAGGACAGTGAGTGAATTGTCCTTGTGCTATATTGTGATTAAAAAAAACATTTTTTCTAGGGACAGAAAACTGTAGGTAGGGAGAGTGTTTTTTTTCTTTCACTCTGCAAGTCCTTGTTTCCAGGGACCTGGAAGGACAGTGAGTGAATTCTCCTTGTGCTATATTGTGATTAAAAAAAACATTTTTTCTAGGGACAGAAAACTGTAGGTAGGGAGAGTGTTTTTTTTCTTTCACTCTGCAAGTCCTTGTTTCCAGGGACCTGTAAGGACAGTGAGTGAATTGTCCTTGTGCTATATTGTGATTAAAAAAAACATTTTTTCTAGGGACAGAAAACTGTAGGTAGGGAGAGTGTCAGTTTCTTTCACTGTGAAAGTCCTTGTTTCAAGGGACAGAGAAGGACACCTGAAGGTAGCCCTTATTGCTTTTTTCCCATCTCCCTGCAGGCCATCTATTAGAATGTCTGGAAGGCAAACAAGGAGAGGCAGACAGTCAGGAGGCAATAAAAGAGGGCAAGCAGGCTCTGTGTCTGGGGGCAACAGTGCTGGTCGTGGACGCGGTGCATTGTCATCAGCACATGGCCATGGGACACGCTTGTCCTTCTTTTCGGCAGCTGGACATGTTGAGCCACATCATGCCGAAGACTTGGTAGAGTGGATGACCAAGCCCTCCTCCTCCTCCTCATCCTCTCTCACCCAGGCTCAGGGTACTGGAAAAGCAGCTGCCAAAGCGTCGTCTTCCCTGGTATCAATGTCAGACAAATCATCAGTCACTCCTTCCCTAGACCCACCATGTCCTCCTCCTGAGGAGTCCCCCGAACTGTTTCAGCACAGTGTTGGGTACATGCTCCAGGAGGATGCCCAGCGTTTCGAAGGGTCTGATGATGAAACCCAGCTAGAGGAAGGCAGTAGCGTGAGAGCAGACAGAGGGGATGCTCAAGAAGGACACCAATCTGGCAGTCATGTTCCAGCAGCTGCAGCATACTGCCAGATTGGCTCCAGTGAAGAGGAGGGAGGGGATGATGAGGTCACTGACTCCACGTGGGTGCCTAATAGGAGAGAGGAGGAGGAGGAGGATGAGGAGGAGGCACATCTCCAACGAGGCAGGATGCCCTTTGGTGGCCAGCGTAAGGGCAGTACACCGACGGAATCACACCGCAGAGCTCCGCCTGTGCAGGGCGCTGCCTCTGCCCGTCATTCAAAAAGTTTTTTGGTGTGGGCCTTTTTTGAGGCTAGTGCATCAGATCGCACAGCTGCTGTTTGCAACATATGTCTCAAGCGTATATCGCGTGGCCAAAACATCAGCCGCTTGGGTACCACATGCCTGACCAGACATATGTTGACCTGCCATGCAGCTCGTTGGCAAGCCTACCTCAAAGACCCACACCAAAGAACAAAGCGGACCTCTCCTTGCACCGCATCAGCTGGGATCTCCAACCCCACTATAACTTCAGTCCTCTCTGAAACATGCACTGAGAGGAATGAAGGTGTAGAATTAGGTGTGTCACAGCCAAGTACTTGCGCCCACTCTGCTAGCAGTACACCGACGTCCGATTCTAGCAGGCAAATTTCCCTGCCCCAGCTGCTGGACCGTCGAAAGAAGTTCACTCCCAGCCATCCACATGCCCAGCGGTTGAATGCTAGCTTGGCTAAATTGCTAGCGCTTCAACTGCTGCCTTTTCAGTTGGTAGACTCGGCCCCCTTCCGTGAGTTTGTGCAATGTGCAGTTCCTCAGTGGCAGGTTCCCAAACGCCACTTTTTCTCACGGAAGGCTATTCCGGCTCTCTACCGGCATGTGGAAGGCAATGTCTTGGCCTCGCTGGACAGGGCGGTCAGCGGTAAGGTGCATATTACCGCTGACTCATGGTCCAGCAGGCATGGACAGGGACGTTACCTTTCTTTCACGGCCCATTGGGTCACTCTTTTGGCAGCTGGGAAGGATTCAGGACAAGGTGCAGTAGTGTTGGAGGTTGTCCCACCGCCACGCCTCCAAAATGCTACTACTGGTTGTGACACACCTCTCTCCTCCACCCCCTCCTCTTCTTCTTCCTCCATGGCCTCTTCCTGTGGTTTGTCCTATGAACCAGCGGTGCTCCGTAGCCGTTCACGGGGCTACGCAAGTACGCAGGCAAAAAGATGCCATGCCGTGCTTGCGCTGGTGTGTTTGGGGGACAGAAGCCACACTGGGGCAGAGGTCCTGTCTGCTCTGCAGGGCCAGGCCGAGAGGTGGTTGACGCCACGCCAGCTTAAGCCAGGAATGGTGGTTTGCGACAATGGCACCAACCTCCTCTCCGCCCTCCGACAGGGACAACTGACCCATGTGCCCTGTGTGGCTCACGTCCTTAACCTGGTGGTGCAGCGCTTCTTGGGCAGGTACCCGGGCTTACAGGATGTCCTGAGGCAGGCCAGGAAAGTCTGTGTGCATTTCCGCAGATCTTATAATGCCAGTGCTCGCCTGGCTGAGCTGCAAAAGGAGTTGAACCTGCCCAAGAACCGCCTTATATGTGACATGCCCACCAGGTGGAACTCAACGTTGGCCATGCTGCAGCGGCTGCACACGCAGCAGAGGGCCATCAATGAGTACCTGTGCGACTACGGCACCAGGACAGGGTCAGGGGAGCTTGGTTTTTTTTCTCCACGCCAGTGGGGCATGATCAGGGATGCATGCACTGTCCTGGCACCATTTGAGGAGGCCACGAGGATGGTGAGCAGTGACAGTGCATGCATCAGTGACACTGTACCTCTTGTCCACCTGTTGGAGCACACGCTGCGTGGAATAATGGACAGGGCACTTGAGGCAGAACAGAGGCAGGAAGAGGAGGACTTCCTTGCCTCTCAAGGCCCCCTTTACCCAGACAGGGTTCCTTCTGTCCCACCCATCGCACAGGAAGAGGAGGAGGAGGAGGAGGAGGAGGAGGATTGTGTCAGCATGGAGGTGGAGGCTGGCACTCAGCATCATCAGCAGCAGTCTTTTAGGGATGATTTACAGTCCCAAGAAACCAGTGGACTTGTACGTGGCTGGGAGGAGGTGGCTGCGGATCATGTCGTCCTTAGTGACCCAGAGGACTCCGGAGCGAATGCCTCAGCAAACCTACGCTGCATGGCCTCCCTGATCCTGCAAAGTCTGCGGAAGGATCCTCGTATTCTTCGGATCAAGGAGAGGGACCATTACTGGCTGGCCACTCTCCTTGATCCACGGTACAAGGGTAAGGTTGCGGACCTTATGTTACCGTCGCAGAGGGAGCAGAGGATGAGACAACTCCGGGAGGCCTTGCAGAAAGGTCTGTGCAACGCGTTCCCAGAGACTGGGAGGTTGCAAACTCCTGGTCCTGGACAACGAGTTGCTGAGGCTTCGGCCAGTCAAAGAAGGAGCGGTGGGGAAGGTGGCCGTCTGACCGATGCGTTCAGACAATTCTTTAGTCCGCAGCCCCAAAGTATGATCGGTTCCAGCAACCATCGCCAGCGTCTGATAAACATGGTGCAGGAATATCTAGGGGCAAGGTCAGACTTGGACACCTTCCCCACCGAAAATCCTCTGGCTTACTGGGTCTTGAGGATGGATCACTGGCCAGAGCTTGCACAGTATGCAATTGAGCTACTGGCCTGTCCTGCATCCAGCGTTCTTTCGGAACGCACATTCAGTGCTGCTGGAGGATTTGTCACGGATCACAGGGTGCGCCTGTCCACCGACTCGGTTGATCGACTGACTTTCATCAAGATGAACCAGTCTTGGATCACCACCAGCTACCACACACCTGATGCTGATATAACAGACTAATTGATTTTAACATGTCACATCCCTTCAAGACTGATGCTGATGCTGAGTGCCTGTGCTGTTATGTTGACTGGCTATCCTCCTCCTCCGAGTCCTCAATGATACGATTGATGATGATAGCTTGTAAGATCATTTTTGTTTATGGGTGCCGCCACCAGTGCCTAACGCCCAATTTTTCAGCCCCTGTTTAACAGGGGCGTGTAATTACAATTTTTGAAGCAATACTTTGCAACAGGGCTCATTGCTGTGCTCCAAGTACAGTATCTGTGAGGAGTTGCAGTGTTGTGCCACCAGTGCCTAAGGCCCAATTTTTCAGCCCCTGTTTAACAGGGGCGTGTCATTACAATTTTTGAAGCAATACTTTGCAACAGGGCTCATTGCTGTGCTCCAAGTACAGTATCTGTGAGGGGTTGCAGTGTTGTGCCACCAGTGCCTAAGGCCCAATTTTTCAGCCCCTGTTCAACAGGGGCATGTAATTACAATTCTTGATCTAATAATTCACAGCAGGGCCCATTGCTGCACCCACCAAGAGTAACTGTCAGGGCTTACAGTGTTGTGGCACCAGCACCACCATCAAAGGCCCAATTTTTACTACCACTGTTCAACAATTATATGTAATTAAAATTCCTGATATAATAGTTGACAGCAGGGCGTTCCAGCACCAACCAAGAGTAACTGTGAGTGCTTACAGTGTTGTGCCAACACCAACAACTAAGGGGCCTATTTCTGCAGAGTATATACGGCAGGTCCCTACTTTCAAACATCCAACTTACAAACGACTCCTACTTGCAAACGCAAGAAGACAACAGGAAGTGAGAGGAAATCTACCACTAGGAAGGAAAATTCTCTCCTGTAAGAATAAATATGGGAGAAAGGTGTCTCCTCTGTACTGATGCTTTATCAGCAATCCTTGTTTCAAGAAAAACACCACATTTCAAAAACAGTTGTCATTGGGACGGAAAGTGAGGTGAAATGTTCTGAACAGGGGCACAGACAGCAAAACAAATGTTACAGGGGTGATAACCCTTACCTATGTTTTAAAAAAAGTTTAAAAATAGATTTTTGGTCTGGAGCTACACTTCAACAATGTACCTGTTCAAAATTACAAACAGACTCTACATAAGAACAAACCTACAGTCCCTGTCTTGTATGCACCGCCTGTATAGGGCTGTTCAGAGTATATAGGGCCTTTTTTATTTTATGTGCGGGGTTCCCCTTAATATCCATACAAGACCCAAAGGGGCTGGTAATGGGCTGGGGTAGGGGGGGGGGTCATGGGGTAGCTATGCCATTTTTCTTAAAGAATTTCATCCATATTACCGGGACCAGACATTACATTAAAGCCGCAAGCAGTTTTAAATGGCTTTTTTTTCCTTTAGAAGTGTCATTTTGTGCAGGGACAGTTCTAAACACGGGAAACACGTGGCACTTCACAGGCATACTTTAGACACCCCCCAGGTACGATATTTAAAGGAATATTTGACTTTTTTTTTTTCACTTTATGCATCATTAAAATGACTGCTCCCGAAAAACGACCGTTTTTAAAACTTCTTTTTGCATTGATACATGTCCCCTGGTGCAGAACCCGGGTTCCCAAACCCTTTTTAGGACAATAACATACATAATAGTTGTTATAATTAGCACTTTAGAATTCGAACGTTCGCATCCATTGTATTTAATAGGGTTCTAATGTTCGTTCGAACTTTCGGTCCGTTCGCGGGTTCTGGTGCGAACCGAACCCGGGGGTGTTCGGCTCATCACTACTGGGCAGATCACCAGGTGAAAACAGAGGGGGGGGGGAAGAAAAATGAATGCAGAAGCCACATCTAATGATTGGCAGTCTGAAATATATAAAATTTTTGGTTTTGGGTTTAATACCGCTTTACATATGTATTTGAAATACATACAGTGAAGTACATACAGTTTTACTTGTGATAGGATAAGCAATTCTGGTTGGCCAATCTTGTGATTTACATACCTTTGGCAAACTACATAATGATTAACCATTTGCCGACCAGCCGCTGCAGTTTTACTGCGGCAACATGGCTCAGCTTGGCGAAGCAACGTTATGTTACGCCGCTTCGCCCTGTGGCCACTGCGCCCACGGATCCGATGCGTGTGCCCTGGCGGGCACGATGAGAACGCACACAGATCCCGGTTCTATTAGGGGAGAAATTACTGATCGTCTGTTCATACAAATGAACAGCGATCTGTCATTTCCCCTAGTAAGTCCCATCCCCCTTCAGTTAGAACATGCAGAGGAAACACAGTTAACCCCGTGATTTCCCCCTAGTGTTAACCCCTTCCCTGCCAGTGACATTTTTACAGTAATCAGTTCATTTTTATAGCACTAATCGCTGTAAAATTGTCAATGGTCCCAAAAATGTGTCAAAAGTGTCCGATCTGTCTGCTATAATGTCGAAGTCCCGATAAAAATCGCAGATCGCCGCCATTACTAGTAAAAAAAAAAAATAATAATAAAAATGCCATAATTCTATCCCCTATTTTGTAGACGCTATAACTTTTGTGAAAACCAATCAATATATGCTTATTGCGATTTTTTTACCAAAAACATGTAGAAGAATACATATCGGTCTAAACTGAGGACATTTTTTTTTTTTTTTTTTTTAAATTGGGATATTTATTATATTAAAAAGTAAAAGATGATGAATAAAAATGGACAGCCGCACTCCAGAAAAACCTTTTACGTTTGCCTTTTATTGTAAAAACAGACAGGTATCACATGACTATTTGGTTTTTAGTATATATTAGAAGTGTAATTTTGTATATATCTAGCTATGAGTAAGCACTAACATTATAGTGTGAAACGCGTCAGTGATTCCCTGCCTTGCTGTGACCTGTAGTGCACCTGTCTGTTTTTACAATAAAAGGCAACAGTAAAAGGTTTTTCTGGAGTGCGGCTGTCCATTTTTATTCATCATTTGTTTTTTGCCTGCCTTGTGCATTGCCAGCACCCACGGTTTCCTGAAGATCAAGTGATTAACAGAGCCTACTCACCTGGAGCGGTAACTCCCCTTCCCCAAAAAGAAAAATGCTTTTTATTAAAGAAAATATGAAAATACAAAAAAATACAAACATGCCATTGCTCTGTGCAATAGTTTTGGGGTCCCCTCCCCTCCACCCCTTGCTCCTCTCCCCACACCAATGCCCCTATAGCAAGCCACTTGCTATGGGGGTACTTGTGCATGCTCACTCCTGAGCCTCGCTCTGTGAGTCTATAAGATACACAGAGCGGGGCTCCCCAGCTTTCTCCTCACTGGCTCTGATTGACAGCAGTGGGAGCCAATGGCTCCCGCTGCTGTGTCTGAGCCAATGAGGGGATCCCCAAATTTTTCACTTCTTATTAAGTGATTGAACAGTACTGACAGTAAATAGTAAATGTGGGAAATTAACCTTTAATTGCCAACCTGTGTTTGCCCCCTTCTGTGTCTGTACCAAGGCCAAACATTCCAGGGTATGTAAACTTTTTATCGGGGCCATTTGAGTGATTTCTGTTATCATTATGATTTTAAAAATGATCCAAAAAACTATGTGATAATAATGGACTTCATGGGATTGTTATCCTTAAATAAAAGACAGTTTTTTGGCATGATTAGTCATATTTTCAATATTAATGCCAAAATTTCACAATTTCTGCCAGGGTACCTGAGCACAACTGTACCTGGGGTGGTTTAGTGTGCGGGCAGCTGTTCATTTCGGCTACAGTGAACAGCGGTTAGGGAACGGTGGCATGTGCGTTTCAGGGCATCACACAGTTTCCTTTTATATATACTTTTTTACTTAAAGCGGAAGTAAACCCATCAATTTAACAGTTTCAAAAAGCAGTTACATTCCCGGCATGCCGGGAATGCCAACTGTGACATTGGTTGTGCTCTCAACCAAACTGTCAAACCATCCAATGGCTGGTGTCATAGCTGATCACATGTGCAGCATCATGGCAATTAGGATTAAACAGAGGCCAAGATGGCAGCTTCCTTGCCTGAAAATGATAGGAGGGTTTACTTCCACTTTAACTTCATTTGAATTGCAGATAGTGGCACTTGTCATCTCACAGCATCTCGGTGTGTTGAGCTGCTGTGCAGTGACACTGACATGTGATTCCATAGAGTGCTCTACGATAACCTGCAGCATGCTTTGTTTTTATTTATATTTTTTTGCACTTGTCAAATAGATATAATAAAACTTTCACTGGTATATTTAAAAGTAATTTTTATTAGAAATTTTTCCATGAGTACAATACAGGAAAGCACTTACCATCTTCACACACAAGTATAAGCAAGCATATTGGTCAGGTTGTCAGCAATATCGAAAAAAAAATCTAAAAGGAGCTGGCCTAATAAATAGATAAGAAAAAGAACAGTCAACACTCCTAGGTAACTGTCTGGTCAACAGTCCGTATAAGGCAATAATCTTCAAGATCTTAAGCTACAGTGAACGCATGCAGCTAAAAGGTAATGGCCTACTGTGCAAAAGCCTATAATTCTGTTTTCACAAAATGTTCAAAGAGGTATTGTAGACTAAGGCAAAAATAAGATAGGTGGAGATTAAAAGAATAAGAGTGGACAGGGGAAAGATGTAGCCAAAGAAAGGAAAGGAGTACCGATTAAAGTACAGGGTAAGAGGGGTACAGGAAAGGAACAGGGTTATAGCCAGGTCTTTTTTTCCAAGGAAACAGCCGGTGTTTAAGTCTTAAATAGGAGTCTCAAAGTGGGTGCAGGGGTCCATCACCTATCCATGGGTAGTTAGAGTATTTTTCAGTCTAGCTGTAGGAGTTTCTATATGACCTCTTGAATCTAAAAATGTAAATAAAATGTGGTCGGCCTTTGGGTTACCCGCTAGTGGGAGGCTATCAAGCATCTTGTGGCTGTTAACCACTTAACCACTTGACAACTGGGCACTAAATCCCCTTCGTGTCCGGACCAATTTTCAGCTTTCAGTGCTCTCACACTTTGAATGACAATTACTCAGTCATGTAATACTTTAACCTAATGATTTTTTTGTCCTTTTTTTCATACAAATAGAGCTTTCTTTTGGTGGTATTTGATCACCTCTGTGTTTTTTATTTTTTGCGCTATAAATGAGAAAACACGGAAAATTTTGAAAAAAAAAACACTTTTTTTTAGTTTATGTGATAAAATTTTGCAAATTAATAATTTTTCTTTATAAAATTTAGCCACAATTTATACTGCTACATATCTTTGGTAAAAATAACCCAAATTAGTGGATATTATTTGGTCTTTGTGAAAGTTATAGAGTCTACAAGCTGTGGTGCGGATCATAAACAATTGATCACACCTAATGTACTGGTGGCCTATCTCATTTCTTACGACCCGAACAAGCCAGCAAAGCACAAATACCCCCCAAATGACCCCTTTTTTAAATTAGACATTCCAAGGTATTTAGTAAGATGCATCGTGAGGTTTTTGATGTTGTAATTTTTTCCCACAATTCTTTGCAAAATGAAGATTTTTTTTTATTTTTTTATTTTTTCCACAAAATTGTCATTATAATAGGTTATTTCTCTCACATGGCATGTGTATACCACAAATGACACCCCAAAATACATTCTGCTACTCCTCCTGAGTATGGCAATACCAAATGTGTGAGACTTTTATACAGCCTGCCCACATACAGAGGCCCAATATTGAAATAGCACCTTCAGGCATTCTAGGAGCATAAATTACACATCTCATTTCTCAACCACCTATTACAGTTTTGAAGGCCCTGGAGCACCAGGACAATGGAAACGCCCACAAAGTGACCCCATTTTGGAAAGCTAACACCCCAACGTATAATGTATGAGGCATAATGGGTCTTTTGAACGGTTCATTTTTTTCCTGAAGTTTTTGGAAATTGCGGGAAAAAAATGAAAACGCAATTTTTTTACGCAAAGTTGTCCATTTATAAGATATTGCCAACACATAGCATGTACATAGCAAAAATGACATCTCAAAATACATTCTGCTACTCCTCCTGAGTATGGCGATACCAAATGTGTGAGACTTTTATACAGCCTGCCCACATACAGAGGCCCAATATTGAAATGGCACCTTCAGGCATTCTAGGAGCATAAATTACACATCTCATTTCTCAACCACCTATTACACTTTTGAAGGCCCTGGAGCACCAGGACAATGGAAACGCCCACAAAGTGACCCCATTTTGGAAAGCTAACACCCCAACGTATAATCTATGAGGCATAATGAGTCTGTTTAACGGTTCATTTTTTTCCTGAAGTTTTTGGAAATTGCGGGAAAAAAATGAAAACGCAATTGTTTTACGCAAAGTTGTCCATTTATAAGATATTGCCAACACATAGCATGTACATAGCAAAAATGACACCTCAAAATACATTCTGCTACTCCTCCTGAGTATGGCGATACCAAATGTGTGAGACTTTTATACCACATACAGAGGCCCAATATTGAAATGGCACCTTCAGGCATTCTAGGAGCATAAATTACACATCTCATTTCTCAACCACCTATTAGGCTTCTTTCACACGGGACGGATCAATCATGATCCGCCCCGTGAACCTCCGCTTGCTCAGCGGGGATCGCTCCGTTGATCCCCGCTGAGCTGGCTGATGACTGGGCGGTCCCCGCACACTGTGCAGGGACCGCCCTGTCAGATCTCCGCTCTCCCCTATGGGGGATCGGATGAACACGGACCGTCTGTCCGTGTTCATCCGATCCGCTCCGCAGACGGATAGAAAAATAGAAATTTTTCTATCCTGAAAAACGGAGCGTAGCGGACACGGGTGAGATCGGGTGTCAGCGGATGTTCATCCGCTGACATCCGCTGTCCCATAGGGATACATGTATGTCCGTTTTTCATCCGAAAACGGATGGGTGAAAAACGGGCATACGGTCCGCCCGTGTGAAAGGGGCCTTACACTTTTGAAGGCCCTGGAGCACCAGGACAATGGAAACGCCCACAAAGTGACCCCATTTTGGAAAGCTAACACCCCAACGTATAATCTATGAGGCATAATGAGTCTTTTGAACGGTTCATTTTTTTCCTGAAGTTTTTGGAAATTGCGGGAAAAAAATGAAAACGCAATTTTTTTACGCAAAGTTGTCCATTTATAAGATATTGCCAACACATAGCATGTACATAGCAAAAATGACACCCCAAAATACATTCTGCTACTCCTCCTGAGTATGGCGATACCAAATGTGTGAGACTTTTATACAACCTGGCCACATACAGAGGCCCAACATGCAAGGTACACCATCAGGTGTTCTAGGGACACATAGCATGAACATACCAAGAATTACACCCCAAAATACATTCTGCTGAGCAAATGGTAAACAAAAGATTACCTGTGGTTTTAGTAGTGCAGTTTTCCACAGGAGGACAGCACTGGTCCAGGCAAGAGGCAGGGACTTGGTCAGCAAAAGCGGTGTGGTCAGTTCATCCGACAGGCAGAGGCATGATGGCATAGGTCCTACAGGCAGTTGGCAGAAGTAGGGCCTCGTTCAGGACTGAATGGGGACAGGGGTAGAGGCTTCTCCCACCCAAATCTCTTTGAAGCCTCCGAGTCTCCAGACCCTAATCTGGGAATGAGAAAAACAAAAACAATTGTTTTCTTCATCCAGAAAAACAATTCTGGAGCCCCTCACATATGTGAGACCCCTGTGTTATGAATCCCACTAGTCCACTGGCAGGGTACAAGATCAGTCCAAGAGGCAGGCAAAAAGCATGGTCAAACAGTCCAGGGTCAGTTCCTGATCAGGCAGAGGTATGTACAGAATCGTTAGGCAGAAGCGTGGTCAAATAACAGTCCAGGGTCAGTTCCAGATCAGGCAGAGGTATAAACAGAATCGTTAGGCAGAAGCGTGGTCAAATAACAGTCCAGGGTCAGTTCCAGATCAGGCAGAGGTATAAACAGAATCGTTAGGCAGAAGCGTGGTCAAATAACAGTCCAGGGTCAGTTCCAGATCAGGCAGAGGTATAAACAGAATCGTTAGGCAGAAGCGTGGTCAAATAACAGTCCAGGGTCAGTTCCAGATCAGGCAGAGGTATAAACAGAATCGTTAGGCAGAAGCGTGGTCAAATAACAGTCCAGGGTCAGTTACAGAGAAAGCAGAGGCATAAGGGGTGTGAACATAAATGGCAGGAAGTGAACTAATAATTTATTTTGGTATGGTAATGGCGGAAGCAGTTGCCTATGCAGAGGCCTGGTTCTGAAGGACATTGGGCACAATGATAAATGGTGTCTCTTCTCTCTCCTATTTTGGAGCACACCTGGCATTTTTTCTGGCGTTTTTGGCCTGTTGGTCTGGGAGGGATTTTATCTGGGAAGTGGCGCTCGGAGAGACGGCTAACGACATCGGATCTTATGTTTACTGGTGGGCTGTTCGGGTATAAAAGGGCAGTGGTGATTTCCTCCTGGAAGAAAAGGAAGGATTTGGGTCTTCTAGTGGATTTTCGATATATTACATATGAGTTGTACATGGCCAAATTGAACAAATAAATTGAAACTTTCTTATACCACTGGTATGATCTTCTTGTGGAAAGGTAGGGTTCGAGCATCTGGTCGTTGAAGTCGACACCCCCCATGAACTTATTGTAATCGTAGATGCATTTGGGTTTTTGGATCCGGCCATTCCTCCTGGTGACTTCAACAAATTCATTGTTGTGGATGGAAGAAAGCAAGTACACGTCTCTTCTGTCCCTCCACTTCACAGCCAAAATCTCTTCATTACGCAAACTCGCCGTCTCCCCTCTTCTCAATTTTTTGGTGACCAGGCTTTGAGGAAAGCCCTTCCGGTTCGTCCGTACGGTGCCGCATGCTGGAGTCTTCATTCTGTGCAAATTTCGGAACAGGGGCAAACTGGTATAAAAATTGTCCACATACAAGTGGTATCCTTTCTCTAGGAGTGGGTTTATGAGTTCCCAAACTACTTTCCCACTGGTTCCAATGTAGATTGGGCAATTAGGGGGGTTCAGTTCGGAGTCCTTCCCTTCATATATGATGAAGCCATACACATACCCAGTTTCTCTGTCGCACAATTTATACAGCTTCACGCCATAGCGGACACTTTTGCTGGGTATAAATTGTTTTATGCCCAGCCTGCCAGAAAATTTGATAAGGGACTCATCTATGCATATGTGTTTGTCTGGGGTAAACAACTGGGGGAAGGTTTCAGAAAAATAATTTAGTAGCGGCCGAATTTTATAAAGTTTATCAAAATTTGGGTCATTTCGGGGAGGGCACTGGGTATTATCATTGAAGTGTAGGAATCTCATAATCATTAGATATCTGGACCTGGGCATTACTGAGGAAAAGATGGGCATATGATATATGGGGCGGGATGACCAATATGAACGTAATTGATTTTTTCCATTTAGTCCTATGCAGAATGTGAGGCCCAAAAAAATCCTAAACTCCTCCACTGTAAGGGCTTTCCACACGTAGGGACGGGCATAAGAGGACGTTGGGTTGCTGGTTATAAACTGTTGGGCATATAAGTTGCACTGGGCCACAATTGTTGCCAGCATGTCGTTAGTAAAAATTAAATTAAAAAAATCTATTGGGGAAAAGTTTTCTGTATCCACCTGGACTCCTGGCTGGGCAGTGAAAGGGGGAATGTTGGCTTCTCCTGAATTTGGAGGAAGCCACAAAGGGTACTGAAGGGAATAGGGAAGGCTGGCATGGGACCTAACCCTTTGGGGCTGAGGTGACACCCCACTGGTACGTGGCCTTGCTTCTCGAGGTACTGCTGTGCTGGTGGATGGCACTGCGGTGCTGGTGAATGGCACTGCCTCCTCAGCAGAACGCCTTTGTCTGGCGGGCGGGCCCTCCTCCTCTTCTTCTTCTTCCTCCTCCTCCTCTGCCGTCTCCGTCTCCTCCGTCACTGATCCACTGCTTATGACAGGCTCGTAGTCCACGTCAGACTCATCTGAATATGCGGAGGACTCCGAATCGGAGCGCTCCCCGTTGCTCCCGTCGGCCGCAAGAATTTCATACGCCTCCTCGGCTGAGAATACTCTTTTAGCCATTTGATGAGATGGCACTGACAGGTGGCACTGATGGCAGATGGCACTGGCAGGTGGCACTGGCAGTTGGGACTGGTGGCAGATGGGACTGGTGGCACAGATGGCACTGGCAGGTGGCACAGATGCCACTGGCAGGTGGCACAGATGGCACTGGCAGGTGGCACTGGCAGGAGGCACAGATGGCACTGACTGGTGGCAGATGGGACTGGTGGCACAGATGGCACTGGCAGGTGGCACAGATGGCACTGGCAGGTGGCACTGGCAGGTGGCACTGGCAGGTGGCACAGATGGCACTGACTGGTGTCACTGGTGGCAGATGGGACTGGTGGCAGATGGGACTGGTGGCAGATGGCGGTGGCAGATGGCGGTGGCAGATGGCACTGGCAGGTGGCACTGGCAGCAGATGGCTCTGGCAGGTGGCACTGGCAGCAGATGGCACTGGCAGATGGCACTGGCAGATGGCCCTGGCAGATGGCACTGGCAGATGGCCCTGGCAGGTGGAAGATGGCCCTGGCAGGTGGCACTGGTAGCAGATGGCACTGGCAGGGACTGTGGGCACTGTTTTTTACTTGTGTGTGTGTGTATTTTATCACTCACTATTACAAGCTGCAGCACAGATCTCTCTCTCTCCTCACACGCTGTCTCTGTGTGAGGAGAGAAAGCCGGCAATGAGAGATGATCTCATATGTTTACATTTGAGATCATCTCTCATTGGATAGTGAGATCGAGTGCTGAATGGCCTCTGTGATTGGCCATTCAGCACGATCTGTGATTGGCTGTGTCCAAGGGACACGGCCAACACAGATTTTCCCCGATGCGCGCTCGCGGGGGCGCGCGGGGGGGGGGGGGGGGGGAGAGGAGGACGTCCATGGACGTCCAGTCAGCACTTCGGCGCCGCAATGCAGACGTCTTTTGAGCATTGCCCGGGCGCGAAGTGGTTAAAGTGGAGGTCCACCCTGAAAAAATCTTTACACTAAAATTTCCAAAAAAAAAATAAAAAATTATAGAAAAATAAAATAAAAATTATACTCACCCGAAATGCCTGTTGCTATGCGGAAGTCCCCTAATCTGCCGCTAATGTTCCTCTTCTCCGTCCACGGTGGCTCTCCTTCCGCTTCCTCTTCTTGTGAATGGGCCGCGCTGCCTTCTGGGAACTGTGTGTATCCCAGGAGGCAAGCCGCCCATTCACAAAGCGCCGTGCGAGTGGCGCATGTGCAGTAGGAAACGGGCAGTGAAGCCTTACGGTTTCACAGCCTGTTTCCCCTACTCAGAATGGAGGAGCCGGGAGCCTGCCAGCAGCGATCGATCGCCGCGGCAGGACCGACATCGCGGGAGAGTAGGACAGGTAAGTGTCCTTATTAAAAGTCAGCAGCTACACTGTTCGTTTTTTTTCCTGCACCACCGCTTTAAGCCCCGGACCATTTTGCTGGCCAAAGACCAGGCCACTTTTTGCGATTCGGCACTGCGTCGCTTTAACTGACAATTGTGCAGTCGTGCGACGTGGCTCCCAAACAAAATTGACGTCCTTTTTTTCCCACAAATAGAGCTTTCTTTTGGTGGTATTTGATCACCTTGGTTTTTATTTTTTGCGCTATAAAAAAAAATAGAGCGACAATTTTGAAATAAATGCAATATTTTTAACTTTTTGCTATAATAAATATCCCCCAAAAATATATAAAAAATCATTTTTTTCCTCAGTTTAGACCGATACGCATTCTTCTACATATTTTTGGTTTACGCAAAAGTTATAGCGTCTACAAAATAGGGGGTAGTTTTATGGCATTTTTATTATTGTTTTTTTTTTAATAGTAATGGCGGAAGATCAGCGATTTTTGTCGTGACTGCGACATTATGACGGACACATCGGACACTTTTGACACCATTTAGGGACCATTGTAATTTTTGCAGCGATCAGTGCTATAAAAATGCACTGATTACTGTAAAAATTACACTGGCAGTGAAGGGGTTAACCTGTAGGGGGCGCTGAAGGGGTTAAGTGTGTCCTAGGGAGTGCTTCTAACTGTTAGGGGGCATGGCTTGCTGTGACATGTCACTGATCGCTGTTCCCGATGACAGGGAACAGACAATCAGTGACATGTCACTAGGCAGAACGGGGAGATGTTGTGTTTACACTAACATCTCCCTGTTCTTCAGCTCCATGACATGATTGTGGGACACCGGCGGACATCGAGTCCCCGGGTCCCACGGTCACGGAGCTTGCGGCATGGTCGCGAGCGTGCCGCTGTCGTAGGCTCACAAATAAAAGGGGACGTATATATACGCCCATTTGCGCAGCCGTGCCATTCTGTCGACGTATATACTCGTGCGGCGGTCGGGAACCAGTTAATATGTGTAGGGTCAACTTTCTGGAATCCTTGGGCATACTAGGTCATGGAAGACCAGTCAAAAGGTTGGGTCAGGTGTGATGTGTATTCGTAAGAAAGTGTGAAGGGCTGCCTGCTACTCCTAGCCGGAATATGTATATCTTTGGGCAAGTCCTGCTTACATGTAACAATGCCTTGGGTGCCGCCAGCACCTTCAGCAATAATTCAGAATGCTTTGGTTGAGGGTATGTAGAAATTTGTAGGAAAAATAGGTGTGATACCAATAGTAGAGAACCCTAAACTGGTTCTCTTTGTAGGTTGTACAGAGATAAGACTTGTGCATGCTTTCCCACATTTTGCCTCATTCCTCTGATGAATTGTAGACTCTCTATTTAAAATTTGTTCTCCTTTTCCCATATAAATGTGCCTTGTAGGCATATCAGGCTTGGGTCATCAAAAGTCTGTATATGTCGTAGACCAGACCCCTGCATGCCGCACCCATAATGCAAAGCTTTTCAAAGGGGGTAAGTGAGGAGAAAGTCAGACTGGAGGAAATAGATTTTGCGAAATGTTTTATTTCACGATAACTAAACAGTACTCTGGGTGACAATTTGTATCACTCTTGTAGGGTAGCAAAAGGAAGGATCATTCTGGTATGCATATCTATGATATTACCAACATGGAAGAGACATTTAGGTTTCCATGGTAGTACCATGTGTTATGTAAGACTGTCGAATATGGTTAGGGTTTAAAGAAAGAAGACCAGAGGAGACATGGAAAATACTAGATGGAAATCGCAGGTGCTGAGGATCTCTTTAGTAAATTTCAATGCAGAGAGAAGGTCTAAATCTTGGAAACCAGCACAGGATCCCCATAGCAGAGAATTACAATGGACATGTTGTATAAATTATTACTCACAATACTTGGGCCAATCGCTGCTTCCCAATCTCCAACTATTTATTGTAGGAATACAAAGTAAACCAGAGCATCACTGGTCTCAGATGAGCTGCATAGTAATATTTTATAATGTTAGGAATTGCTACTACTGGAATTTAAGTCACATAAGAACAGCTTTTGCAACTGTCATTTGTTGTCCCCCATGAGAACATCAGCAGGCCTTGTTGGAATTTCTTGAGATGGGACAGGGGGATTCTCACAGGGAGCATGTGAAAAGAGTAGAGCAAGGTGGTCATTTTGACGGATGCAATCCTGCCCATTCAGGAAATATGATGTAATTTCCATTTTATGCAAGAGCAATCTGAGTTCACAGAAGTGACTCGGGTAGTTAGCATCAAATAACATTTAAGGAGAAGTCATCAGGCTGATGTCGAGATAGTGGATGTATTGGACATTTCAGGCGAAACGGTAGGTGGAATGAAGCGTTTCAAGAGTTTAGTGATTTTGGTTGATAAGTGGGGCTTCATATTTAGAATTAACAATTTTATAGACTGATAGGGTCACAAATTCTATAATGGGAACTTGTAAGGTCGGTTGGGTGGTTAGGTGTTGATTCATATCTAGAAGTATACCGAACTGCGAAAAGTAACAGTTTGAAAGAATTATTGAGGATGGAAACACCTTTAAAATTCTGAGTGTTATTAATAGTGGTGGCAAAAGGTTCTATGCAGAGGAACAGTAGGGGAAAGAGAGGACATTTCTTCCGTGTTTCATTTGTAAATGCCGTGTTCCCAATAGATAGTGCATGATCCTTAGGGAGGACAGAGGCTACCTAATAGCATACCACAATCTTTCACCATCCGATAAACTTGTCTTGTAGTGTAATGCCGCGTACACACGCTGGGAATTTCCGACAACAAATGTTCGATGAGAGCCTGTTGTCGGAAATTCCGACCGTGTGTAGGCACCATCGGACATTTGCTTCGGAATTTCCGACAATAAAAATTTGAGAGCTGGTTCTCAAATTTTCCGACAACAAAATCCGTTCTGGTAAATTGCGAGCGTGTGTAGACAATTCCGACGCACAAAATTCCACGCATGCTCTGAATCAAGTACGAGACAGAAGCGCTCGGTCTGGTAAAACTAGCGTTCGTAAAAAAGCATGAGGCTGAAAAGCGCAAATCATCTCTCCCCAAACTTCTACTAAAACGAGATTAGCAGAAGGAGCCCAAAGGGTGGCGCACTTGGTATTGAACTTCCCTTTTATAGTGCCGGCGTACGTGTTGTACGTGACCGCGTTCTTGACGTTCGCAATTTCCGACAACATTTGTGTGTATGAAAGACAAGTTTGAGCCAACATCTGTCTGAAAAAAATCCACGGTTTTGTTGTCGGAATGTCCGATCGTGTGTACGCGGCATAAATGTTTCCCTGGGTTTGGCAGGAGCAAGAGTGTATTCTTTTGTTTAAAGTTGCAGGGATGTTGAAACCTTTCTGTGTGGTTTCAGCAGTATATATTTAATTGGGAACAAGGTTGATGATGAACGTGGGAGTTTCAATGGTATATTTACAGACCAAAAGGGAGCAAATAAGAGAAATTTGTTGCGTGAGTTTACATACATTTTAAGGCTGCATTCACAGGCATATTCAGGCTTGGGTGTTTTTGCTTTAGCCAATGGAAAGCTAGCTACTAGGAGGAGGATGCAAATTTTCAATTGATTTTCAGGCACTTCCATGAAGTCTATGGGGCCAATATTGGTGGCATTCTGCTTCAAAAGTATCTTATGTAAGTAGGGAGGACCCTCACCATGCCAACATCCAAAATATATATTTAAGTATTGACCAAGTCAAAAAATTTGCGGACTTTGTGGGCAAACAATGAGAGGGAGAATCAGTAAAAAAAGTATACATTTTATTACAACAATAAATAACATATAAACAACATACAAACAACAGCCTGTATGGACACAGTTACCAGTTACCCATTAATGCAGTTATAGAGGACTGGACCTACGGTACAAAAATGTATTTAATAATGTATCAAGGTAAGAGAAGAATTTCTGATCCAGTATTGCCTCCAAAAACTTGCTTGTCAACGTGTTTCACTAAAATATTAGCTTCCTCAGGACAGATACTGGGTAGGTGCTGGTAAACTTGCGGCTCAGGGTATGGGAGAACTTGACAAAACTGACAGACAACCGAAAAAACGAAATTGCATATGTGTATCTATAGTAGTAGGATACACATATATCATGTGGTCTATAGTAGATACCACTGGTATATAGTGGTCATGTATAGGTGTTAGAGTATACATCACACACAACGGTAAGCGGTCACAGATTCCCACTATAATCATGAAAATTGGATAGGGAGAAATGGAACTTTTAAGGTGCATTCATAACACAATATTTTATAAAAAATATATTTTATTTAATAGAAAAGTTTGTTCATTAACATAATTAAAAAACATTAAATCAATTACAGTATGAAACAATGAAATACAGACATACAATCTCGACGTTTTGACAGAAATGGCTTCTTCAGGAGTGTTATTATTGTCATGTATTACTGAAACACAAAACATATACAATAAATATACATCAATTTTTACACCAAGAATTATTATACAACATAACATATTAAATATTCAGCAATGGCAATTAGGTTAAACAAAATTATTTCAAGACTAATACACCAAGATCAAACTGGGTTTATCCCCAGTAGATCAACTAGTATGAATATTAGAAGGGTATTCCTTAACCTACAAACTCCAACACAGAATATGGGTACTAGGGCAGTTATGTCCTTAGATGTGGTCAAGGCGTTTGATAGCTTGGAGTGGGGATATATCTGGCATGCTCTAGGAGCATTTGGTTTTGGTCCGTCAGTTATTAGATGGATAAAAATCCTGTATAGTGACTAGAGTTGAGCGGGTAGCTGGATATTCGGGTCCGGCGGGTTCGGCCGAACTTCGGAAAAAAGTTCGGATTCGGGACCGAACTTTAACCCGAACCCGGACCCGGACCCCATTGAAGTCAATGGGGACCCGGACTTCTGACAACTAAAAAGGCTCTAAAAAAGTAATGGAAAGGGCTAGAGGGCTGCAAATGGCAGCAAAATGTTGTTAAGAACATGGCAAGTGCTCTGCAAACAAATGTGGATAGGAAATAACTTAAAAGAACATAAAAAAAATAAAAAATAAAAAAATATGCTGGAGGCCCCCTTTTCAGCAGAAGAGGTACAGGAAGTCATTAAGAACCTCAGAAACTCAACGGCACGATGCCACACATATGGTGGGAATGCCCCAGAATACGCCCTTTCTGGAATAAATTATTTAATTTAATGGATAAGCTAGTGGGAAAATAAAATACTTTGAAATAAAAATGTAGCGGGGTGCTAAATTTAAGGAAAGTGTTTGAGTGGTAAATAGGCTCAAATACCCTAATTCTGTAGGATTCATGGACCATTTTGTCCTCGGGGGACAGTATTGGTGTGCAGTTCCCTGCGGCCTACAGGTGGCGCCTTTTGTGTCCCCTCTTGGCAGTAGTACAGCGGGGCGGGGAACCTGCTGTGCATGCTGGGAGAGCATATAAAAGGGGCAGACCTTTGGCCTGGGGGCTGATGTCCAGTGGGGTCCGCGCCCAGGTGCCTTCGGCCTGGGTGCATGTGTTCCTGTTCCATCTCGGGCACCTTTAGCCCGGGGTGAGGTACTATCCTGGAGTTCTTGCTGCCCTGGGTATGGAGGCCTAGGGGCGGGAGTAAAGCCTGGAGTCCAGAGCCGCCTCGTGTAGGGGACCCTGTTCCAGGGAAGGGAGGATCATTCTGATGGACCGATGCGGGAGTCACGGTGAAGGAATGGTCTGTTGACTCCCTGGAGAGATGTCTTCCCCTTGATATGGGCTAGGTTCGTAGAAGGAGAAGCTCAACGTCACCTTGGCTGTATCAGAGGCCTTATTCAACCGGCCCGTGGCAGGGGCCTTATACACCCTGGTCTGTGGCTGAGACCAAAGTTCTCCAGGCCCGTGGCAGGGGCCTTGTACACCCGGTCTGTGGCAGAGACCAACCTCAATGTCTGTGGCAGAGACCGTGCGCCAAAAACTGTTTGAGAAACCTAAGCAGTGAAGTGAATGTGCTACGTTTGTGCCTGGACCTCCTCCACACCTTAAGCTGTCCTGTTTCTTTGCTCTAACCTTTTCTATCTGAGTACAGTTTATTTTGCCATGAGAGAATAAGAGTTGGAGTTTCAGCTGATGTGGACATTGACTTTACTGGCAATTAAAGGACTTGCCTCTACCTACAGTAGAGGTGAGAATCATCCTCTGGAGGAGTTTTGACTCCGGCTGTGGACACGGCCCGTCAAGTACACCGCTCAACCTCTTTATATAGGAGTATACGGGCTGGTAGTGCGGTGTGCCTTTCTCCCTCCTGCGAAGAGCCAACAACATAAAGGCAGGTAAGGGGGAAAGGATCTGTGCGCTACAAAAAAATAAAATAAAAATTTTAATCTTGGCCTAGCAGGACGAGGTCCATATGGAGTAGGAGGTTGAGGTGGCGGTGGATGTGGCTGTGTAGGTGGAAGCGGCGGTGGAGGAGGATGAGGTAGCCAACACTGGTTCAAAAATACAACAATGGCTGGGTAAGGCCGGTGATGTGTCGAATTCTGTCCCCTGTCGAATAGTGTCCGCCCTGTACTGCGCTTGCTGAGTATGTAGGACAAGGGGATTTCAAAAATCTCCCAAGACTAACGGCGCCTGCGTGTTGAGTTCAGGTGAAGGCCACACCATCCGTGGTTCAAGCCGAGCCAAGCAAGGCCGCGATCGAAGCGAGCCCGTGAGGGGCCCTGTTACTATGTGCTACCGTATGTCCTCTTGGATGGTGGGGCTTGAACCTGCACTCACAGCGCAGGCGCCGTTCATCTTCGGAGATTTTGTGAATCTCCTTGTCCTCTGTACTGCGCAAGCGCTGCGCCTGCGCAGTACGGGCCGGGCACAATCCGATGGCCGGTCAGTTTTTGTCACAACACCGGTATACATGTCTATTCTGCACAAGGTACGGACAAGTCCTGTGGGATCCATGCCTGGTTCATTTTAATGAACGTGAGCTTGTCCACATTGGCTCTGGACAGGCGGCTGCGCTTGTCTGTGATAACGCCCCCTGCCGTGCTAAATACACGTTCAGATAATACACTGGCTGCAGGGCAGGCCAGCACCTCCAAGGCATAAACGGCAAGCTCAGGCCATGTGCCCAATTTGGAGACCCAGAAGTTAAAGGGCGCAGACCCGTCATCCAGTACGTGTAGGCCTGTGGACACATACTGCTCAACCATGTTGGTGAAATGCTGCCTCCTGCTAAGACGTTCCATCTCAGCTGGTGGTGCTGGTTGTTGTGGCGTGCTGACAAAGCTTTTCCACATTTCGGCCATGCTAACCCTGCCTTCTGAGGTGCTGCCGGTGCCCCGGCTGCGTTGGCGACCTCTTCCTCCTCCTCTGCCTTCGCCTTGTGCTTCCACCGTACGCCCGCTGTCAGGTGGGAATGCCACCAGCAGCGCGTCTACCAGCGTGCGCTTGTACTCGCGCATCTTACGATCCCGCTCCAGTGAGGGAATTAAGGACGGTACGTTGTCCTTGTAACGGGGATCCAGCAGGGTGGCCACCCAGTAATCAGCACCAGTTAAAATGTGGGCAACTCGGCTGTCGTTGCGGAAACACTGCAGCATGTAATCGCTCATGTGTGCCAGGCTGCCCAGAGGCAAAGAAAAGCTGTCCTCTGTGGGAGGTGTATCGTCTGTGTCCTCTGTATCCCCCCAGCCACGCACCAGTAATGGCCACGAGCTGGTCTGAGTGCCACCCTGCTGTGAACATGGCTCCTCCTCCTCCTCCTCCTCCTCCTCCATCTCCTCCTCCACCTCGTCATCCTCCAGAACTGTGCCCTTTCTGCCGGACAATTGTGTACCTGGCGTTTGTTGGTGCAGGAACCCACCCTCGTAGCCACTTGTGAAAGACTGCCCTGAAAGCCTTTGAAATGATCCCGCTTCCTCCTCCTCCTCCTCATCCTCCTGTGCCACATCCTCTTCCATCATCGCACGAAGCGTTTTTTCAAGGAGGCATAGAACTGGGATAGTAACGCTGAGAACGGCGTCATTGGCACTGGCCATGTTGGTGGAGTACTCGAAACAGCGCAACAAGGCACACAGGTCTCGCATGGAGGCCCAGTTATTGGTGGTGAAGTGGTGCTGTTCCGCAGAGCGACTCACGCGTGATTGCTGCAGCTGAAACTCCACTATTGCCTGCTGCTGCTCGCACAGTCTGGCCAGCATGTGCAAGGTGGAGTTCCACCTTGTGGGCACGTCACATATGAGGCGGTGAGCTGGAAGGCCGAAGTTATGCTGCAGCGCTGACAGGCGAGCAGCAGCAGGGTGAGAACGCCGAAAGTGCGCACAGACAGCCCGCACTTTCTGCAGCAGCTCTGGCATATTGGGGTAATTTTTAAGGAACCTCTGGACCACCAAGTTCAGCACATGCGCCAGGCAAGGGATGTGCGTCAAACCGGCTAGACCCAGAGCTGCTACGAGATTTCGCCCATTATCGCACACCACCAGGCCGGGCTTGAGGCTCACTGACAGCAACCACTCATCGGTCTGTTGTTCCATGTCCCTCCACAACTCCTGTGTGGGGATTTTCCCCCAAACAGGAAAGTTTTAAAACTGCCTGCTGTCGTTTACCCCTGGCTGTGCTGAAGTTGGTGGTGAAGGTGTTACGCTGAATGGATGAGGAGGCGGTAGAGGATGAGGAAGCGGAGAAGGAGGAGTTAGCAACAGGAGGCAAACTGAAGCGCCCTGCAATCCTCGGTGGTGGAAGGACATGCGCCAAACCGCTATCTGCCTCAGGCCCAGCAGCCACTGCATTTACCCAGTGTGCTGTTAGGGAGATATAACGTCCCTGACCGTGCTTACTGGTCCACGCATCCGTAGTTAGGTGGACCTTGCCACAGATGGCGTTGCGCAGTGCACACCTGATTTTGTCCCCCACCTGGTTGTGCAGGGAAGGGATGGCTCGCCTGGAAAAGTAGTGGCGGCTGGGCACGACGTACTGCGGGACAGCCAATGCCATCAGGCTTTTAAAACTCTGCATCTCCACCAGACGGAATGACAGCATTTCAAAGGCCAGGAATTTTGAAATGCTGGCATTCAGGGCCAGGGATCGCGGGTGGCTAGGGGGGTACTTCCTCTTCCGCTCCAATGTTTGGGAGATAGAGAGCTGAACGCTTCCATGGGACATTGTGGAGATGGTCGGTGACCCAGGTGGTAGTGTTGCTGGCAGATCCTCTGTTTGCGGGGTGACAGGTGCCACTGTCACTACAGAGGTGGATGAAGAGGCCGAGACTGCAGCAGAAGAGGAAGCAGGAGGAGCCAGAGACCTTTCTTGGTTTCTGAGGTGTCTACTCCACTGCAGCTCGTGCTTTGCACTTAGATGCCTGGTCATGCAGCTTGTGCTCAGGTTGAGAACGTTTATGCCTCGCTTCAGGCTCTGATTGCACAGCGTGCAAACCACTCGTGTCTTGTCATCAACACACTGTGTGAAGAACTGCCACGCTAGGGAAGTCCTTGGACCTGGCTTTGGTGTGCTCGGTCCCTTGCTGCGTTGGGCAGTAGCAGATGTACTGTCTAGGGGACGAATGCTCCGTTTTTGCACCCTGCTCCCTCTTCTGCTGTGCTGGTGGCTCTGTGCGACCACCGCCTCTTCCTCCGAACTACACTGGTCACCTGCATAACGTTGATTCCATGTGGGGTCGAGGACCTCATCGTCCTCCACATCATCTTCCACCCAGTCTTCACCCCTGCCCTCCATGTCTGTCTGCACAATTGCGAAAGCAGCAGCAGTTGGCACCTGTGTTTCGTCATCATCCGAGACGTGCTGCGATGGTCCTCCCATGTACCCATCATGAAACATAAGTGGTTGGGCATCGGTGCACTCAATCTCTTCCACTTCTGGGGCAGGGCTAGGTGGATGGCCCTGGGAAACCCTGCTAACAGAGTCATCGAAAAGCAGAAGAGACTGCTGCATGATTTGGGGCTCAGACTGCTTGGCTGATTTGCAAGGGGGTGAGGTGAAAGACTGATGGACATGGGCTTCAGGTGCCAACTCTGATCTTTCAGCAGAAGAGTGGGTGGGAGACAATGTGAAGGAACCCGAGGCACTGTCAGCAACCCAATCTACTATCGCCTGTACTTGTCCTGGCCTAAACATTGGTACAGCCTCATTAGGCGCGACAAAATACCGCCGCAGGCTCGGTCGCCTACTCGCACCTGAGGAAGTTGTTTCACTTGTGCGTGTAGCTGGCACAGATCCACCACGTCCTCTCCCTGCAACAGGAGCTCCACCAGCAGCACCACGACCGGGGCCACCACGTCCCTTTGACCTTCCCCTCATATTTTCCAAATTTAGGATCTTGCCCTAAATGGCGTTTTTTGGAAGACCACAACACACCCACAGTACGTAATGGCTGAAACGCACAGCTACAGAACTGCAGAAAATGCTATTCAAAAAAAAAAAGGTTGTTTTTTTTAGTATAGCACAGTACAAGGAAAATATATAGAAATTGTTTTTTTACACACACCTCCAGATGTGTATTTCACACTGCAAAATATTTTCTGTGGCCCTAAATGGCGTTTTTTGCCAGACCACAACACACCCACAGCACGTAACCGCTGAATCGCACAGCTACAGAAAATGCTATTCAAAAAAAAAGGTTGTTTTTTTTAGTATAGCACAGTACAAGGAAAATATATAGAAATTGTTTTTTTACACACACCTCCAGATGTGTATTTCACACTGCAAAATATTTTCTGTGGCCCTAAATGGCGTTTTTTGCCAGAACACAACACACCCACAGCACGTAACCGCTGAATCGCACAGCTACAGAAAATGCTATTCAAAAAAAAATGTTTTTTTTAGTATAGCACAGTACAAGTAAAATATATAGAAATTGTTTTTTTACACACACCTCCAGATGTGTATTTCACACTGCAAAATATTTTCTGTGGACCCAAAATGGCGTTTTTTGACAGAACACAACACACCCACAGCACGTAACCGCTGAATCGCACAGCTACAGAAAATGCTATTCAAAAAAAAAGGTTGTTTTTTTTTAGTATAGCACAGTACAAGGAAAATATATAGAAATTGTTTTTTTACACACACCTCCAGATGTGTATTTCACACTGCAAAATATTTTCTGTGGACCCAAAATGGCGTTTTTTGCCAGACCACAACACACCCACAGCACGTAACCGCTGAATCGCACAGCTACAGAAAATGCTATTCAAAAAAAAAGGTTGTTTTTTTTAGTATAGCACAGTACAAGGAAAATATATAGAAATTGTTTTTTTACACACACCTCCAGATGTGTATTTCACACTGCAAAATATTTTCTGTGGCCCTAAATGGCGTTTTTTGACAGACCACAACACACCCACAGCACGTAACCGCTGAATCGCACAGCTACAGAAAATGCTATTAAAAAAAAAAGGTTGTTTTTTTTAGTATAGCACAGTACAAGGAAAATATATAGAAATTGTTTATTTTACACACCTCCACATGTGTATTTCACACTGCAATTTATTTTCTGTGGCCCTAAATGGCGTTTTTTGCAAGAGCACAACACAACCACAGTATTTAACCACTGAATCGCACAGCTATAGAAGTGCAGAGAATGCTATTCAAAAAAAATTTTGTTTTTTTTAGTATAGCACTGTACAATATATAGAAATTGTTTATTTTACACACCTCCACATGTGTATTTCACACTGCAAAATATTTTCTGTGGCCCTAAATGGCGTTTTTTGCAAGAGCACAACACAACCACAGTATTTAACCACTGAATCGCACAGCTATAGAAGTGCAGAGAATGCTATTCCAAAAAAATGTTGTTTTTTTTAGTATAGCACTGTACAATATATAGAAATTGTTTATTTTACACACCTCCACATGTGTATTTCACACTGCAATTTATTTTCTGTGGCCCTAAATGGCGTTTTTTGCAAGAGCACAACACAACCACAGTATTTAACCACTGAATCGCACAGCTATAGAAGTGCAGAGAATGCTATTCAAAAAAAATGTTGTTTTTTTTAGTATAGCACTGTACAATATATAGAAATTGTTTATTTTACACACCTCCACATGTGTATTTCACACTGCAAAATATTTTCTGTGGCCCTAAATGGCGTTTTTTTGCAAGAGCACAACACAACCACAGTATTTAACCACTGAATCGCACAGCTATAGAAGTGCAGAGAATGCTATTCAAAAAAAATGTTGTTTTTTTTAGTATAGCACTGTACAATATATAGAAATTGTTTATTTTACACACCTCCACATGTGTATTTCACACTGCAAAACATTTTCTGTGGCCCTAAATGGCGTTTTTTTGCAAGAGCACAACACAACCACAGTATTTAACCACTGAATCGCACAGCTATAGAAGTGCAGAGAATGCTATTCAAAAAAAATTTTGTTTTTTTTAGTATAGCACTGTACAATATATAGAAATTGTTTATTTTACACACCTCCACATGTGTATTTCACACTGCAAAATATTTTCTGTGGCCCTAAATGGCGTTTTTTGCAAGAGCACAACACAACCACAGTATTTAACCACTGAATCGCACAGCTATAGAAGTGCAGAGAATGCTATTCAAAAAAAATGTTTTTTTTTTTAGTATAGCACTGTACAATATATAGAAATTGTTTATTTTACACACCTCCACATGTGTATTTCACACTGCAATTTATTTTCTGTGGCCCTAAATGGTGTTTTTTGCAAGAGCACAACACAACCACAGTATTTAACCACTGAATCGCACAGCTATAGAAGTGCAGAGAATGCTATTCAAAAAAAATGTTTTTTTTTTTAGTATAGCACTGTACAATATATAGAAATTGTTTATTTTACACACCTCCACATGTGTATTTCACACTGCAAAATATTTTCTGTGGCCCTAAATGGCGTTTTTTGCAAGAGCACAACACAACCACAGTATTTAACCACTGAATCGCACAGCTATAGAAGTGCAGAGAATGCTATTCAAAAAAAAATGTTGTTTTTTTTAGTATAGCACTGTACAATATATAGAAATTGTTTATTTTACACACCTCCACATGTGTATTTCACACTGCAAAATATTTTCTGTGGCCCTAAATGGCGTTTTTTTGCAAGAGCACAACACAACCACAGTATTTAACCACTGAATCGCACAGCTATAGAAGTGCAGAGAATGCTATTCAAAAAAAATGTTGTTTTTTTTAGTATAGCACTGTACAATATATAGAAATTGTTTATTTTACACACCTCCACATGTGTATTTCACACTGCAAAATATTTTCTGTGGCCCTAAATGGCGTTTTTTGCAAGAGCACAACACAACCACAGTATATAACCGCTGAATCGCACAGCTGCAGAGAATGCTATTCAAAAAAAAGTTTTTTTTTTTTTTTTAGTATAGCATAGTACAAGAAAAATATATAGAAATTGGTTATTTCACACAACTAGAGATATACACTGCAAAATATTTTTTTTGCCCAAAAATAGGTCTTTTTTGCGCACAACAAAGTGCCTTTTTTTTTTTTGCAACAGCACAATAAAGTGCCTTTTTTTTTTTTTGGGGCCCAAAAATGGGTCTTTTTAGCAAAAGCACAATAAAGTGCCTTTTTTTTTTTTTTTTTTTCTTACCGAAATAGGTCTTTTAGCAAGAGCACAATACAGCCACAGTATGGAATAGGTGTATCACTCAACGTAATGCAGTGCTGGTGCACTGAGCTTGCAACACAAACAGATAAACCTATGCAGATCGCTGAGCTATTATATCTCTCAATCTGGACTCCTATCTAAATCTCTCTCCCTGAAAGCACAAACAGGATCCTGCCCCTACACTACACTACACTACACTGTCTCCCTATCTTTTCTATCAGTAGATTGCAGAATCAGGACTAACTCCTATCATATAATTCTCTCCCTCACAGCAACAGCAGCCAGGATCCTTTCCCTACACTGTCTAAAAGCAGAGTGACGATCTGTGCTGTGTGCCTCTTTCTTATATAGAAGCTGGTCACATGCTGGGTCACATGTTGCACTGACCAATCACAGCCATGCCATTAGTAGGCATGGCTATGATGGCTTCTAAGGGCACACCAGCTAATCAAATGGTGATTGGCTGGCCCCTGAAGCATTTCTAACTGCGCCATTAAATTCCCGAATCCGGACCCGAACCCGGACTTTAGCGCAAAATCCGGGTCCGGGTCCGGGGTCGGGAAAACGCCAAAATTCGGTACGGACCCGAACTTTACAGTTCGGGTCCGCTCAACACTAATAGTGACCCAAGCGCAAAAATTAGAGTCAACAATGATTATTCAGGTAAGATTAAATTGGAGAGGGGCACAAGGCAGGGGTGTCCATTGTCACCCCTGCTTTTTGCACTAGCAATGGAGCCATTGGCCACAGCAATAAGAACGAATACAAAAATGAAAGGATTTGTGAGACTGACAGGAGAGGAGAGAATCGCATTATATGCGGATGATGTTCTTCTCTTCCTGGGGGACACAGATCATTCACTTAAGCAGGCTATGAGTATCTTTGGAGAATTTGGTAGACTCTCGGGATTGGTTATAAATTGGGAAAAATCAGCCTTGATGCCGGTGGACCCGATTGCCAATCAAACCTTTGTAGAAATACCCCAATTAGAAATGGTGGATACAATGAAATACCTGGGAATACATATAACAATTGACCCAAATAAATATATAAATAACAATATAGTGCCCCTCCTGTCTAAATTTAAAAATAAAATTCAAATATGGAGGCGGCTCCCACTGTCAGTTGCAGGGAGATGTAACCTGATCAAAATGCTGTGGATGCCAAAATTATTATATGTATTGCATAATACACCAACGTGGATACATAAGAAATGGTTTAGGAAAATTGACACACTATTTAGAGAATTAATATGGAAAGGAGGCCAGGCGAGGATAGGACTACAGACCCTGCAACTATCAACAAGGGAGGGAGGTATGGCGGTACCACACCCACGGTGCTACTTCCTGGCAGCACAGCTGCAGCATATAGGAATAAGACCAGAGATGGGAGGGGATACAAATGGGCGGTTGATGATAATGGGGTCACCCCACAAGTTGGTGATGGAGGCATTGGAGGCAAACTCATTTTTATACAAATCCCCTACGGTCAAGATGGTAATAAAGGTGTGGAAAGCTTTGAAAGCAATAGGGGGATTAGAAGGAGAGACAGAATATACACCCCTTTGAGATAATAGGAATCTTCAGGAGCTGGAGCCGATGGGGAAAATTAAGGAATGGGAAGGGAAGGGGATAACTAGGCTGGCCCAGCTGTATGAGGGAGAAATCCTAAAAACATTCGCTACACTTGGAGAGGAATATGATGTCCCTAAACATACATTTTATAGATATTTACAAATTAGACACGCATTAAATAAGCAGTTTGATAGACAGGGACCAATCTGGCACAAATCCCATATCTTTCAGAGATTGGGCAATCAGAGTGAGACCGGGGGCCGTATATCCGAAATATACCCACATTTATGCAAAGGAAGTATTACAGCTCCTGAACATCTTAAAAGTAGAGGGAAATGGGAGGAAGATCTGGGGCCCATATCCGGGGGGCAACGGAAAAAGGTACTAGAGAGTGGACACCTTGTATCTGTGTCACCGGCCCAGAAGTTTTCATTCTTAATGCTATTACATAGGACATACTATACACCAAAAAGGCTGTTTGATTTTGGATGGAGAACAGATGCAGGGTGTCCCAGATGTCAGGACACAGGGGACCTGATACATATGCTATGGAGGTGCCCGAAATTATTTAGGTATTGGACAGGGGTACTAGATAGCATAAATAGGACATATATGACAACAATAGAAATGGACCCTAGAATGTGTGTCCTGGGACTAGAGGAGGGAACAAGCAGAGCGACCAGTATAACAAAAGCAGTGCTTAGATGCCTTTTTCACGCCAGAAAATTTATAGCGCAAAGATGGCAGGCAGAAGACCCCCCCTCAGTGAGAGAATGGGCTAATATAGTCACGCAACAATATGGAAGGAGAGGGTAGTATATATTAAGACAGGGAACACAAGAGAGTTTGAAAAGGTGTGGAACCCGTGGTTGGAAAAAATAGGGACACCCCTGCAAAGCGGAGAGTGAGATAAGGAAAATAAATGAAAACAAAAATAAACTTTGAATTATGTGTAAAAATGGAAGAAAAAACCTAATATTGAGAAATAGTAAGGGGGAGGGGGGAAGGAGGGAGGGATGAGGATCAATAGAGTGAAAATTACACTGATAACATTTTGCTAATTTATTGTTGTGAAAAATAAATATATAAAAGCATGTATAATGTTAATTTGAATATATAAGAAAAGGAATAAAGAGAATATAAATCAAAAAAAAATATTCAGCAGAGGAGCGACATAGAGACGGCTTCACCATTACCACAGAAAGCCTTCATTACCTGTACATTGTTGATAATTTCATGATGGTATAGCTGAAACTGAGTCCAAAGAAAATTCTTGTAATGGAGTCATGCGGTAAACCTTAGAGAGGATGCTAGCTCATAAACACACACATATATACATAGTGTGCTGTGTGAAGCAGTGGAAGGTGAATAGTCACCTGGAGGAAAAAAGGATTTATGTTAATAACGTATCAAATAGATAGTTTTGAGACCAATTTAGGTATATATAAAAACAATAAAAAATATACCTGGTCTCAAGATTTTAGTGTTATTCCAAAAAGGAACGTAAATTTGATGTGTCATTCAGATGAAAGGTATCTGTTAGAGACAGATTAGAATCAGAAACATATATTAATAAACTATTATAGAGAAATAGATGAGATTTAAGAATTCCAACTAGTACCTATTTCTGCCAATCTTGGATATAAATCCAAAAATGGGATGCCGTTTTAAGAATAAATTAAAGTCGGCAATCCTTCTGTCAAATTTAAAGAAAAAAGGATAATATCAATGAACAAATTTAAAGGCAGGATTCCTTAAAAAGATTTGAAAAGTTTTTAAGAATAAAGAGTTTCTCTGCAGATACCTGAATTCAATCCGAATGCACATGAGGTTCCCCCAGAAGCGGCAGCTAGTTTTCGTGAGATGAATCAAGTCAGTCCTTTTTTTGTCCTTGGCTCTATGGTAGACCTTTTTCAATATCGTACGACTATATCCTCTCTTTAATAGTCTGGACTGTAAAGCACTAGCTTCAGTTTCAAAGTCTTGTTCCTGACTACAATTTCGTTTTATCCTAAGGTATTGACTGTATGGTATACTTTGCACCAATGGTTTGGGATGGGAACTGGTAGCATGCAGGATAGTGTTACCTGCAGATGGTTTCCTGTAGAGTGAGGAGCCCAAAGTACCAATTTTTACCTTGGTTTTTTGTATCCTACTTGATTCCTTCTCACTGTGGCCATCTTGTGGCCGTTGTGTAGACTGCATCCAGTCTGTGATGTTTATCATCACTTTTTTACATCCAATCGTCATTTCCGGTGTGCGGCGATGTGTCACTTCCGGTCGCCCCACATTTACATCATGTCTTCCAAGAACAGTCGGGATTGGTCCCCGGTCAGGTGGAACTGATCTGCCCGCCCCGCCTACCTTTTTTGGCGCCAAATTGGCGTCATTTAGGCGAGGAAGAGGCTGTCTATAAAAGCTGTGGCATTTTGCTTGTGTGACATAGCTGCCGCTTCTGGGGGAACCTCATGTGCATTCGGATTGAATTCAGGTATCTGCAGAGAAACTCTTTTTCTTTTTCGTACATCACGGGACACAGAGCGACATAGTCATTACTAATGGGTTATATAGTTACTGTCAGGTGCTGGCACTGGCAACTTCCAAAACCGGAAGTACCCTCCCCTATATAAGCCCCTCCCATCCGGGAGCACCTCAGTTTTTTGCCAGTGTCTAAGGTGTTGGCCAAGAAGAAACATGTGTTTTTCACTGAGCTTGCGTACAGGTTCTTTTGGGCCTCAGTAAGCTATTCCGGATCCGACCAAAAAAGCTTCATAGCTAAACGGTCGGTACCCGGGCCTTGCAGAGAAGAGCAAGGTTCTGCCTGTAATGCTTCTCTTAGGAGAGCTGGACCCTGGGATCCAGAGCTCTGGTCATACCCACGACCAAGATGTTTTCTGTGCAGGGTGCTATACAGGTCCAGGGGAGTGGAATCCTTGGGAACCCGGTCCCTGAAGGTTTGATTACAATGCCTGCCGTGATAGGTGAAGTTTGGGCTTTTGTGGACCAAACAAAGTCCTGCGGCGGGGAACAGGTAAGTGGGGGCCCCCAGGAACTTGGTTCTATTGGGGGACCCCCAAGCCTAATTTGTCTTTCTGTCTGTTACCTAACGGTATTCCCGCTAATATCTGTGCATGCCTGTAACTACTAAAAAAATGTAATAATTTTTAATGGTGGTCAAGAAAAAAAAAAAAAAAAAAAAAGGAATGTTTTTTTATATATGTTTAGTATATTAAACTGCGGTACCTGTGTTTGTCCACTAGAGGCCGCTGTGGAATGTTTTTCTTGTCATATGGACTAGTTTCTTCTCAGAGAGCAAAGTCCAGGCAGCTGGTGAGTTCTCCTACAGGAAACTGTTTCCTCTGCCATGTTGCAGTGTTCGTCTATCCCCCGGCCTGCGGCAAAGGGGGCCCTGGCTCCTGTCCCTGGTTTCCATGTTTGAAAATTAGCGCCGAGGCGCACGTGGCCGCGCGCGTGCGCGTGCACGCGCCTCTATATATAGAGGTGGCCGGAAAAAGGGGCGGGGCCTGGGGGATGACGCTCTGTGCGCGCCGCAGCGCTTCTGCGCATGTGCGGGCGTCCCAGCAGGTTTTTAAAAAGCCACATTATTGCAGTAAGCTGGCTATGAAGTACAGAGACAGAGCTGGCAACATTTAAAGGCATACAGCAAGCGGTTGATACAGGCATCCCCTAGAAGGGCACATTAGTAGACACCAACTGTGATATAGCAGCAATTGTGCTAGACTATTCTCAGTAAAAGTGGTGTATTACGGCTGGAATACCTCAGCTTTAGGCTTAGGAATATGCCGTCCAGTAGCTCCGGAACTGAATCTTCCAGGAAGCGAAGGGGGTCTCATCGGGCTCTGAGGATCTTGGGCATACTCTTGCTGCACCAGTCTCCCCTGAAGTTCAGAGGTAAGTGACCGTAGAGACCCCGCAGGGGTACTTGGTACTGTGGCTGTCCTCAGTTCACCTGCTCCTGTGTATGTAACAGAGGAGGTTTTTTCCTCAGCTCTGGGAGGATTAGAGAGAGATTGTCAAAATTTATCGCTGCCTCCCTGTCAGGGAAAGCACGCCCGATCTCCGTCTCCTCCTTCAGAGTGCCTGTTAGCAGAGCAACAGTCCCATACAGGGATCGACCTGCCTGAAGGGGATCAGGATAAGGTTGATTCTGTTATAGAGGAATCAACAGTGGGGGAACCTTTTCTCAGCATCTCAAGCTGAAAGATTATGGGTTCAGTCTCTGACTAACATGGTCCGATCAGCATTTAAAAATGCACCTTGCGGAACCATCAACCACTACTGTATCCTCGTTGGGGTCGCTAGAAGCCCCCAGACTGTTTGTTCTTTTCCACTTCACCCTTTACTGAAAGGGCTCATTTACCAGGATTGGGAACGTCCTGAGAAAATATTTATTCCCCCAAGAGATTTCCGGTGGTCTATCCCATGGAGGATAAGTTCATCAAAAAAAAAAAAAAATGGAAGGTCCCTACAGTGGACGCAGCCATCTCTTGTATGTATAAATCACTGACATGTCCAGTGGATAATGTCCAAATGTTCAAGAACCCAATAGATAAAAGATTGGAGTCCTTATGAAAATCTGCTTGGTGATACAACCAGCAGTAGCAGCTATTGGGGTCTGCTAAGCAGTGAAGGATCAGTTGAAACAGGTCTTGAGGGACTTGACAGATCAGCAGGCTTTGCCCTAGCTGATCTACCTAGAGCCTTAGGCTTTGCGGTTGACGCCATAGAGGATTCAGTCCATCAGGCCTCCCGCCTTACGCTGTCTATAGACATATGCGTAGGCTCCTATGGCTCAGAAACTGGTCTGCTGAAGCTCCCTGTAAAGAATGGCTGGTTAGCGTCCCATTTCATGGTGAACGCTTATTCAGGGAAAACCTGGACAAATATATCCAGAAAATTTCCAGCGGTAAAAATACGCTCTTGCCGGTTAAAAGCAGAGTTAGAGGTCCCTCTTTAAGGGGCCTGCTTCTCCAGTCCCTGGGGCATCGGCTGTGTAACAGTTCCGACGGCCTCCTCGGTCAAATCCCGGGGGTAAAAAACAGGGACAGTAGCAGGGTAATGAGAAACCCTGGGTCAGGGGAGGTACAAAACCTCCCCCAAAGTTAAATTCATTGAAGCCCCCACTCAGTCGGGTGGGGGGAGGACTCCAGTTGTTCGCAAGGAGACCTGGCGGGACACGATCAAGACAGATAGGTGCTCTCCGCAGTAGGTTTGGGATACAGTTTGGAGTTAAAAAACTCTCCTCCTTCCCATTTTTAAGGTCAAACGTGCCAAGGGATCCCCGGAAGAGAGAGTCCCTCCTGTTGGCACTAGAACAACTATTGCTCCAAGGAGTAATTATGGAAGTTCCCCTGGAAGAATGAGGGTTCGGGTTTTACTCAAACCTCTTTACAGTCCCGAAGCAAACGCGGACGGGAGGCCCATATTAATTCAAAAAGGGCTATACAAATTCCTGTATATCAGGACTTTCCGATGGAGTCGATCCGATCGGTGGCCACTGCCCTACAAGGGGAGGATTGGTTAGCCACGATCGACATCAAAGATGCTTATTTGCACATTCCCATCTTTCCAGTCCACCAAAAATTTCTACGCTTTGCAGTAGAAGGGCGCCATTTTCAGTTCAGAGCCTTACCCTTCGGTTTGGCCACAGCACCACGAGTGTTTACAAAAATTCTGGCCCTTTATTGGCCAATCTAAGAACACAAGGTGTAATGATAATGGCATATCTGGATGACTTGTTGCTGATAGACCACTCAGTGAAAAAACTAGACGTGGTCGTTCACAAGACGATCAAGTATCTGGAATCTCACGGTTGGATTATCAACCGAGACAAGTCAGCCCTAAAAACCAGTCAAAAGTCTGGAATACTTGGGGCTAAGGTTGGATTCAGGCCAGAGAAAAATATTCTTGCCTCGAGGAAAGGTGTTGTCTTTGAAAGATTTGATCCACTTAGTGGGTACAAAAAAGACAGCCGTCCATACGCCTGTATATGAGGCTGCTGGGAAAAATGGTGGCATCATTCGAAGCAGTACCCTACGGTCAATTCCATTCAAGGAATTTGCAAGGGGCCATACTGTCAGCCTGGAACAAAAAAGTTCAGGCCCTAGACTTACAATGTCCTTGTCCCCTTCCGTTCGCAAGAGCCTCCGTTGGTGGTGGGTTCCCCAGAATCTGGAAAAAAGGAAATCCTTCAGTCCGATTTCTTGGAAGGTGGTCACTACAGATGCCAGCCTTATAGGCTGGGGAGCAGTACTGGAGCAATAGTCTCTCCAGGGCAGATGGTCGGATGCAGAAAAGGCCCTGCCCATCAATCTCTTAGAGATACGAGCAGCCCGGTATGCCCTAGTAGCATGGACATCCAAACTCCAAGGGTCCCCTGTCAGAATTCAATCATCAGGGGGGCACCAGGAGTCGTGCAGCCCAGAGGGAAGTAAATTACATCCTGAAATGGGCAGGAAAAATATGTCCCAGCCATATCTGCGGTATTCATTCCAGGAGTGGAGAATTGGAAGGCGGACTTTCTAAGTCGCCAGCAATTAGGCCCAGAGGAAGGGTCCCTTCACCCCGAGGTTTTCTGGACAATATGTCAGCGGTGGGGAACATCGGATGTAGATCTTCTAGCATCCAGATTCAACGCAAAGGGGGATAGGTTTGTCTCTCGGACAAGGGATCCCCTAGCTTGCGGCTCGGATGCCCTAGTGTTCCCTGGGGATCAGTTCAAGCTGATATATGCATTCACACCGCCACAATGGTTACCTCGATTACTCCGCAGAATCAGGGTAGAAAAGAAACCAGTGATTCCGGTGGCTCCAGCGTGGCCCCGAAGAGCGTGGTACGCGGAGATTGTAAAATTTCAGTGGGGAGTCCTTGGACTCTCCCACGTCGTCCGGCTTTCGCAAGGACCGATATACCACCCTTCCTTACCAGCCCTAGGTTTGACGGCCTGGCTATTGAAGCCCACATTCTAAAAAAGAGAGGGCTCTCTAATGCTGTGGTATCTACCATGATCAATGCCAGGAAGCCGGTATCCAGGCAGATCTACTATAGAATCTGGAAGGCGTACATCGCGTGGTGTGAGGCCAAGAAATGGCATCCACATAAGTACGTAATAGGTAGGTTTCTGGACTTCCTACAGTGGGCTGTAGATAGGAAGCTTGCCTTGAGTACTATCAAGGGTCAGATTTCGGCCTTGTCAATATTTTTTCAAAGGCCCTTGGCTTCGCATTCACTAGTCAAAGCCTTTATACAAGGAGTGATGCGTATTAGTCCTCCGGTTAATATTCCCATATGTCCATGGGATCTAAACTTGGTTCTGTTGGTTCTACAGAAACAACCATTTGAACCATTACAGCATATTTCCTTGGTGCTTCTCACCAGGAAATTGATTTTTCTAGTAGCCATTTGTTCGGCTAAAAGAGTATCGGAATTAGCAGCTATGTCCTGTAAGGAGCCATATCTGGTTATCCATAAGGACAGAGTAGTGTTACGTCCTCATCCAGCCTTTCTTCCTAAGGTGGTATCGAGTTTTCATTTGAACCAAGATGTGGTTCTTCCTTCTTTTTTCCCCAAGCCTACTTCGGTAGAGGAAAAGTTATTGCATTCTTTGGATGTAGTAGGAGCAGTTAAACCTTATCTAAAAGCCACTGCTCAGATTCGCAGAACGGATACTTTGTTTATTCTGCCGGAAGGCCCCAGAAAGGGTCAGGCAGCGTCAAAATCTACTTTAGCCAAGTGGATTCGACAGGTCATAATACAAGCCTATAGCTTGAGAAGTAGACCGCCTCCGTTCAAAGTTAGGGCGCACTCCACGAGAGCAGTTGGAACTTCATGGGCAGTGCATCACCAGGCCTCCCTGGCTCAAATCTGTAAGGCCGCAACATGGTCTTCGGTACACACGTTTACTAGGTTCTACCAGGTGGACGTTAGAAGTCAGGAGGATGTCGCCTTTGGGCGCAGTGTGTTGCAGGCCGCAAAAGATCCTCATGTCTGATAGCGCTCAGCTTATATATGGTGTATCCCCCCCCTCATTTGGCATTGCTTTAGGACATCCCATTAGTAATGACTATGTCGCTCTGTGTCCCGTGATGTACGAAAAAGAAAATAGGATTTTTATAACAGCTTACCTGTAAAATCCTTTTCTTGGAGTACATCACGGGACACAGAGCTCCCACCCCTCTTTGGGGACACTTATTGCTTTGCTACAAAACTGAGGTGCTCCCGGATGGGAGGGGCTTATATAGGGGAGGGTACTTCCGGTTTTGGAAGTTGCCAGTGCCAGCACCTGACGGTAACTATATAACCCATTAGTAATGACTATGTCGCTCTGTGTCCCGTGATGTACTCCAAGAAAAGGATTTTACAGGTAAGCTGTTATAAAAATCCTATTATTCTTAAAAACTTTTCAAATCTTTTTAAAGAATCCTGCGTTTAAATTTTTTCATTGATATTATCCTTTTTTCTTTAAATTTGACAGACGGATTGCCGACTTTAATTTTTTCGATCCGATGCCCCTGTTGAAGAACATTTGTTCAAAACGCATAGGGCTTGGTACACTACCTCATTCACTGCCCCTTTTTTTTTTTTTTCAAAATATTTAATTTTTCAATCATCATAAAATAAATCATAAAATAAAACAAATAATATACAGTATAACATACGAATAATTCATACAGGAGAATAATAATATAGACAGCACAAATAATATTCCATATTCAAAACATTAAATAAAAAAATAAAAAATAAATGAGCAATACGTATCTTTACTTTCAATAGAAGATTTATCCGATAAAGGCCAGAAAGCCTGAAAAATGCTATATAGATTTACTTTAGCTAAACCAGAATAAAAAGAAAAAATGAATTAATCGAGATCCACGCCCCTCCATGGCACCCCTATAGGGATCATGCTGTACCAGAAGAGGGGATCCCACGTGTATTTAATTGGGCTCTTAATAAAGCCCTCTAACCCTTACAAATCATGAGATAAAACCAATGAAATAGGATGAAGGGTCATCCACACTATAACCTTTCAATCAAAAAATGTTGTAAAGACCCTAGGAATATCATAAGAATATGTTTCTTATAAGGATCTCCAAGATTCATATCAGAAAAAATAAAGATAAAAATAGAAGACAAAAGCACAATAAAAGATGGAAGGAGGGGGGGAGAAAAGGAGAGGGGTGTACATGCCTGACTTAACGATCCCAAGCTGGAAAACAATGGAACAATTCAATGAAGAGATAATCCAATATAATTCGCCCAAGGTTCCCATATCTCTTCAAATTTTGGAACTGTGTTATTTAATATACTAGCTAGTTTTTCTTGAGTCATAATCCAAGAAATCTTTCGTTTGACATCAAAAAGGAAGGGTTTTTGTTTTTTCCAAGCTTTTGCTATGGTGATCTTGGCTCCGGTGAGAATGAAGTGAATCAGTAATTGAGTAGGTTGAGATATACGAGGAACATGTGCATTCAGGAGAGCAACAAATGGGGATCTGGGAATCTGGTTTCCAGTGACTTTAAAGATTAAATTAAAAACTTTATTCCAAAAGGGGCGAATCCTAGGACACTCCCACCATGTATGGGTCATTGATCCTATAAGTTGGCAACCTCTGAAACATGAAGGATCAGCTGAAGGGTAAATAGTAGCTAATTTAGAGGGGGTAAGATACCACCTGGTTAAAACTTTTACATTGGCTTCCACCAGATATACATTCAGAACGCCTTTAAAGGACTTCGAACAAGCAGTATGCCAGACTTTCAGGTCCAAAGTACAACGGAAGTCCTTTTCCCAAGCTGTCATGTAGGGGGACTTCTCATTAGAATGAGTGAGGGACGAATACACTAGAGAAATACCTCCCCTTGGTTCCATAGCTCTATCGCACCATGTTTCGTAATTAGTATATTGGATCAAGGAAGGGATATCCTTCCATGTACTAGTCAGGAATTGTGAAATTTGGCGATAATGTAATTTTGCAGAGTCTGGGAGTTTTAATATTTTGATACAATGATCTAGGGATATAAGACACCCAGATTTAATGAAGTTTCCTATACGGTATAGACCCCTATTAGTCCACCATCTGAAATCATCAACATTCAGACCAGGGGGAAAATCTGGATTATTAAATACAGGTGTGAGAGGCCATCCAGCAGATGTAAGGGTTGGAAGATTCCTAAATTTGTCCCAAAGTGCTATAGATTGCGACAAGGTAGGAGACATTATAGGAGGACGAAATTTGGTAGGGCACTATAGGAGATAATCCAAGGAAAAACAGGGTGCTGATTGATTTTCTATTAAGACCCAATCAGGCTTTTCAGTCTTAGAGTATATTAAGGAGAGTTGTGCTAATCTTGGTGAAACAAAGTATTTGTATAAGTCTGGGAGACCTAGTCCCCCTCTATTTCCATGAAGAAAAAGAGTGCTCTGTGATACACGGTAACCAGAGGAACCCCAAATAAATTTGAGAATCTTGCTCTGAAATTACTTCAAATTTTTTTTTTTAATAGGGATGGGCAATGATCTAAAATAATAATAAAGAATCCTCGGGAGTAAAGTCATTTTGACAGAATTGATTTTGCCAAGCCAGGACATATCATATTTGGACCAGGCTTTGAGATCAATTTCCAATTTCTTAAATAGGGGCGGGTAGTTACAGTCATATAGATTTTCCGTTTGTGCAATTAGTTATACCTAGGTATTTAATAGAATCTTTCCATTCAAATTTGAATGATTGCTGTAATGAGGAAACAACGGAACAGGGGAGCGAGATGTTTAGGGCCTGTGATTTCGTATAGTTTACTGTTAGACCTGACATTTTAGAAAAGTCATTAAGTACTTTGCAAATGTTTGGTAAAGAAATTAAAGGGGAAGTAACAAACAAAAGAATGTCATCCGCAAATAGCCCACATTTATGTGTCTGATTTCCGCATACCACCCCCTGAACGCTAGGGTTTTGACGAATTGCTATTGCCAGGGTTTCTATCACAATGGCAAAGATGAGCGGAGAAAGCGGGCAACCTTGCCTAGTGCCTTTTTCTATGTTAATCGGTTTTGAATAATGACCTTGGAGACGAAGCAATGCTGTGGGATGAGAGTATAGAGAATGAAGACCCCTAAAGCACATTCCAAAACCCCAACGTTCCATAAGGGTAAAAATATAAGTCCATGAAACCGAATCAAAAGCCT
Organism: Rana muscosa; assembly: GCA_029206835.1. Classification (NCBI taxonomy): domain Eukaryota; kingdom Metazoa; phylum Chordata; class Amphibia; order Anura; family Ranidae; genus Rana; species Rana muscosa. The sequence continues at coordinate 457,444,921 of CM055118.1, forward strand.
TATGAAGGTCCAATGATAAAAGGAATCCCTGTTGCCTCGTGCCCCCCTCCCAATTAGTCTGAAGTATAGAGATTAAATCTATTGCTCGCCTTATCTGATCAGGCCCTTGTCTACCAGGGATGAAGCCAACTTGATCTTTATGTATATACACATTAATAAAAGAGGCTAGACGATTGGCTAGTATCTTCGTCATTATTTTTATATCATTGTTTATCAAAGAGATTGGACGGTAGTAATTAATTTCTTCAGGGTTTTTATCAGGCTTAGGTAAAATTGTGATATATGTAGTATTTAATTGTACATCTAAAGGAACACCCACTGTTTTAGCATTGAAAAATTTTGTTAAATGTGGAGCTAATGTTTCCGGGAAGGCCTTATAGTAGGGAATAGAGAACCCGTCAGGACCCGGAGCCGAACCCGCTTTGAGACCTTTAATAACTTCAAGAACCTTCTCCTCAGTAAAGGCAGATTCAAGTAAATCCCTATTTGAAGAGAGAAGGGTAGGAATGGGGAGATCATCAAGGAATTTAGTAACTGAGTCTGTATCAATTTGGGAGGAAGATTTATAGAAGTCGGAAAAAAACTCATGAAAGGCCTCCAGAACTTTGACAGGGTTAGCTGTGGGAGGCTGACCAGAAATTCTGATTTTAGGAGTAGTATTGATTCGAACCCGGGGGGAAAGCTTAGCAGCTAATAAGGGTCCTATTTTGTTAGCATGAACATAGAATTTGTTACTCGTCCAGCGAATAGCTTTATCAGCTTGAGTAATGAGGAGTAAGTTTAGATCAAGTCTAGCTTTATCAATGAGGGCAATAGGAACTTTGGACGGGTCCTTTTTGTGTTTGGCTCTGAGAGAGGCATATTCTTTTTCTAAGCGGTCTATTTTATCTTTACGTTCCCTTTTGAGTTGCGTTGCTAGCTGAATTATTTTACCCTGTATGAAAGCCTTATGAGCCGCCCAAAGTGTTTCAACTGAGACTTCTCCAGTATCATTGAGAAGAAAATAATCTTGAAGAGCTTTATTAATCGTCTCAACTCTTAATGGATCAGAAAGAATGGATTCGTTGAGTTTCCAATTGCCCCTCTTTCCGCTGAAAGCATTAGAGTGAAGAGCTATCTGTAGAGTACAATTGAGTGATCTGAAAGGACAGTATCTTTAATACGAGCATTGAGAATAAATGGGAGAAGAGATGTGGACGTTAAAATATGATCAATTCTAGCATATGCATTATGCAGATGAGAGAAGTGAGTGAAATCTCTTTTTGAAGGATTCAGCTCCCTCCATATGTCAGCCAGGTTATGGGTCGAAAGTAATTTTGCAAATTTGTGGCTTTCTCTATTAGGTCTAGTTAGTTGAGTACCTTGGGGTTTAGATTTGTCCAAAGCCTGGTCCAAAGCAACATTGGAATCGCCTCCAAGAAGGATCGTGCCTTCTAGTAAGGGATTGAGGGAATCCATCATGACTTTAAAAAAAGAAGCTTGACCCTTATTAGGGGCATAGTAGGAAACTAAAGAATAAAGGTGCCCTTCAATGGTACCTTTTAGTAGAATAAATCGTCCCTCAGGATCTAAGTATTCAGCAATCTTTTCAAATTTACAAAATTTAGAAAAAAGAATGGCTACCCCCTTTGTCTTATTCTCGGCATTGGCTAGGTGAAATTGTGAATAATGTGAATGTAGGAAAGTAGGAGTATACCGTATAGGAAAGTGTCTCTTGGAGTAGGAGAATATCAATTTTAAGAGTTTTATAATAGTCTAAAAATGTTCTCCTTTTGGTTGGAGAGTTTAGGCCCTGTACAGTGTGCAAGGCAATTAGTAGGTTGGAATGTGTGGTATTAGCCATGGAAGTCAAGGTGGAAGCATCTATTACAGTCGTACCCACTCACCCAGAAGAGATAGCTGGTAGAAGTTGAGCTCAGAATTTCTCTCAGCAGATACCCACATGTAAATGTGCTCACTGTAAATCTGGTGGATGTGATCCTGTAAAATACAGACAAGTCAGGCATGTACACAGAGGGGAAGAAAAGAAGGATGAGGGAGAAGAAAAAAAAATGGAAAAAGTAGAACCAATAAAAAAAGAAAAAAAAAGAAAAGTCTCCTAGCATCAAATATCAGGATCTGGGGGGGGGGGACAACCTCCCAGAGCCCTTCAACAAAAATGTCTGACCCAAAGGTGCAGACAACCTATCCTCCAAAGACTACTGGTCTTTAAGAGATAGGTGGAGGCGCATGTGAGCCATCCCTCCACAGGACGCCCCCAAAAGAAAAAAAAATGCATTCAAGTTGTAACACGGTTATATAACATTTTGAACTGAACATATCAGGATGTCCACAAGTGACCTATATAGGATTAGCGAATCACTACCCCTCAAAAAAATATATATATACATATATATATATATATATATATATATATATATATATATATATATGTATATACATACACACACATATACATATATATACATACATACATACATCTCCATCCGAAGAGAGATAATAAGAGTGTCAAGTCCATATATAAGTCTATATATGAAAGTTTAGAATTTATCCATATATATATATATATATATATATATATACATATACATACACATACATATATACATACATATACACAAATTTTTTTTTTTTTTTTAAATAAGATAGGACAGGATGTTGTTGTAAATTTAAGTCACTAGGGGCACAAAAAATGCGGAAGGGGGAGAACAATCGACAGACTTCCCCAAAGGGAAAAAGTTGGACCCTCGGTCCAAACGAGAATTAAGGGAAGAAAAAAAAATAGACAATACAATCAAATCAAGTAGGGCCAGCATCCTTCATTTTCTTAGCTCTTCCTTTGTTCCATTGGGGAGAATTTGGACTAGTCGGCGTTGGTCTTTTAGATGATCCAGAACTGGGCGGAGAAGTATCCATTTCTGCCTCATGCGAGATTAATTTCAGTTGTAAGAACAACTTTTCACCTTCTTGAAAGTTGGAGAAAGAATAGGATTTCCCGTTGATAGTAAATCTAACAGCGAATGGAAAGGCCCATCTGTATCTGATATCCCTTTTAGTGAGGATTAACAATAAAGGTTTCAATGACCTCCTGCGCTGTATAGTGGACGGAGAAAGATCAGCAAACAATTGAATTGAATGACCCTGGTATGTCACTTGTGGAGAAGATCTAGCTTGCTTCATAATATCTTCCTTCACTGCATAGAAATGAGGCTTGACAATAATGTCCCTCGGATTGCCATCCTTCCTAGGTGGTCCCAGGGCTCTGTGTGCCCTATCCAGTTCCAGTCGGTTAAGTGGGGTATTAGGAAGCATATTTCTAAATAAGTCCTGGACCGCTTTCTACAAGAGTTATGTGATGACCCTTCAGTGCTACATGTTCTTTCTTCACAACACGAAAATTTTCTATGGACACTGTATGGACTCATTATATTGATATTATTTATCACTTTGGTTTGATTGGAGGCCCAAATTATTGGGCTTCATTTCTTCACTTAGCGCTACATCTTCATTCCATGTTTATTAATTTTAGTCACATTTTATGTAGCAGCTTTATTTTTATTCACTATTTTAGATTAGCGCAGTATTTTCTCTCTTTATATTTCAGTAATACATGACAATAATAACACTCCTGAAGAAGCCATTTCTGGCAAAACGTTGAGATTGTATGTCTGTATTTCATTGTTTCATACTGTAATTGATTTATTGTTTTTTAATTATGTTAATGAACAAACTTTTCTATTAAATAAAATATATTTTTTATAAAATATTGTGTTATGAATGCACCTTAAAAGTCCCATTTCTCCCTATCCAACTTTCAAAATTTAAAGGGACGCGGTGCTTACGGATTTACAGATGTCAGACAGTTATTTTATCCCCACTATAATCATGTTTAATACAGTATCAATAGTACCAAGAAGTGGCCCATTATTAAATGGCTAAGTATACAGTCCTCTTAAGTATAGAGGCAAATGGAATATCTCAATATGTAAATACTGCGCTTATCACATAGGGGGAGACCTTTTGTTAGGGCTCAAGTTGGTATTGCCGCATACATATGGGAAAAATATGCCCCCTTTCGTGCTACACCCCTGTGTACGGCTTTCCTTGCTGTGTGTGATGGACTGTATACTTACCCATTTAACTATGTTGTAATAAAATGTATAGTTTTTTACTGATTCTCCCTCTGATTGTGTGCCCACAAAGTCCGCAAATTTTTTGACTTGGTCACTCTTTAGTTTCAGATGTCAAGCTACATATGCCTGAATGCTCATATGTGTTGATGAGCATTTTGGAGCTTTGAGCTTCAAGATACAAAAAACACAAGTATGAATCAGAGCATAGTGTTTGATGATTGAATGTCTTACCTGCTCCCTAGACAGAGGTAATAATTCATTTAGGTGAAAAGGTGACACAAAAACCTGCATTGGTAAACCAGGAAATAGATTTGTCACCTGTCTGCCAGTGTGGGAGGGGTGTGGATCACAAAAAGAAAGGTGAGGGGCATCACAACAGGACCCTGCACTAACATGAGAGCACTATCATCATGTCAGAGCCACTTTCTGCATCATTGTGGACCACTGACTGTTGAAGAAGTTCCAAAGAGGAAGAGGACCCTGTACATTATGTGTGACCGGCTTGAGAAAAGTATAAAAAATTATCTATAACATGCATCTGGGTGGGGGGTTTAGTGACTCTAGGGGGGAGTTTGAAAACTAGAGGTATGCCTTAAAGGCTAAGTTCACATTTTCTAGAAATAGCGTATATGTAAGGGCCCCAGTAGATAATAAAAAACTGTTCAGCCATGCCTTGTATTTCTTCCAATCCTCTCCTCCTCTTTAAGGCAGGTAGTGGAGTTTGCTAAATGTGAGTTTATCAGCCAGGCTCCCAGTGGTCTCCAAATGACCTACAGGATAGTTGTATTTTTGATTCGATATATTTACTTAATTTATGGTATTGCAACCATTTGTTTTTATACTCAGGCCCAATTTCATGTAACTTTGGGAATTTTCCCTCACTAGGATCTGAGCCAATCTTGTATTCTCCACATTATTCCATTTCAGGTATTCAGTGACTGCTAGAGCAGGCGGAAAATCTGAGTTAAAAAACAAGGGTGTCATGGGTCCAATCATAGTGGAGAGTCTCCCTTTTCTTATAATTCCATCCCATACTTTCAATGTAGCCAATACAAAGATTTTTAGATTTTTTTTTCAGGTCGTAAATTGGGTTTTATCAATGGAAGGCTTTTAAGTGGTGTTCCTATAATATCCTCCTCTAGTTTAGCCCATTGTTTATTATCCATGTTTTGGTGCCAATCTATTACTCTAATTAATATTGCTGCTTGTGCATATCTGGAAAAATCCGGTAGTGCCAGGCCCCCATCTTTTTTTGTTCTAATTAAGGTTTCTCTCTTTATACAGGGAATTTTATGAGCCCAAATAAATTCTCCTATTGCTTTCCGTAATTGTATCATTTGTTTTTTGGGTGGGATTAAAGGTATTGCTTGGAGAATATATAATATCTTAGGCAATATATCCATTTTAACTATGTTAATTCTGCCCATACATGTGTAACGGTGCTGTAAGGGTTAATCTGTTGTCTAGGGTATGGTCCCTTTAACCTCTCCGACCTCCGATCGATGTACAATGCAAATTAGATATATCTGAGAGTCAATTCCCATTGAACAAGAAATACACGCACTCGATGCTAAGTTCAAAGGAAAATGGCTGTATTGGTATGTGCTCTCACATCTTTTATATCAAATTATAGTCAGACAAAATATGGTTAAAAAAAACATACGCAGTAGATATTAACTTCATATGCAGTTACAACTTGTCAAAGCAAATAGCCTTTGTTCATTGTTATCCGGCTGCTGAGACTGTGAGAAACAAAACTTACAGATAACAAAACGTGAGAACAGTCATGTACAAGAAACCAGATTGATACATACTTGTGGGAAACTAAAGAAATATTCTAACTTCTAAATGCTGATAGAAGATGGAAGCTGTGAAGCTAAAGGGGCATTCAAACTGTACATACTGTGAACAGAAGATGGCTGACAGGATACAAAATGGATGCTAAGCATAACCTTTCACCATGAATAGTTAATTTTTTCATACTTTTGAAGTAATTTTATAGCCTTTTGAATTATAACCATATGATTAAAATCCTGTAAACTATTTAAATTACTTAGGATATATATTCCCAAGTACTTAATTGCTTCCTTTGCCATTTAAACAAAAACTATTTTTGGCGTAATAACCATACCTTTTTTGTCAGTGATACATTTAGCATCTCTGATTTATCATAATTAACCTTAAAGTTACTTAATTTCCCAAATCTCTTAAATTCTTGTATTAAGTTTGGAATTGTTATAATTGGGTTTGTGATATTTATTTATAAGTCATCTGCATATACTGCCGTCTTATATTCTTTACCTTTAACATTAATCCCTTGAATACTTTTATTCTCCCTTATTGCTATGATAAGATGTTCCATTACCAATATATATATAACAGTGGGGACAGGGGACATCCCTGTCTAGTACCGTTTGATATTTTGATATACTGCGAAAGTAGGCAAACAAAAATACAACTATCCTTAATAACTCGACCAACAACTAAGTTTGAAAATATATTACCAGAGGAACAAAAACCAAATAATAAACTGTCGAAGATATATAATCAGTCACTCCCTACTGGAACACTTAATGAATTAGGGGGAATGAGAAAATGGGAAAAGGAAATAAAAAGCCCGATATCAGAGACAGAATGGGAGAAAGCATTTATAACAATACATAAAGCATCGACAGTGATAAAACACCAGGAAAGAAATTACAAAATCCTGATGAGATGGTACTGGAGCCCAGTAGCATTAAATAAAATAAATAGGGACAATTCAGAGACCTGTTGGAGATGTTTGAACAAAATAGGGACAATGGAACACATTTGGTATGGTTTTCATGTAGTGAGAGAATTTTGGGATAAGATATTTGATATTTATCATAAAGTGACCGGAAAGGAGATAAGACCTAATATAAATAATGCAATATTATCTATAATGCCTGGGTCAATAAAAACTATTAAAACAGATATTCTTCACCACATGACAACGACAGCTAGAAAAGTAATAGCCCATAAATGGAGAAACACAACTTGCCCGACTATAGCTGAGTGGATATGTGAAGTGGACGAAATTCAATATATGGAAAAACAGACACGAGAAGAGGGATATATAATTAATCAAATGCCAGAGATATAGCAACAATGGGAAGAGTTTCGGTCCTCAAAGAGAATAATAGATTATTTATAAAGTAGAATGAAGTTGGACCCAGGAGGTGAGGGGAAGAGAGAGAAATATTTTTTTCCTTTTTTTTTTTTTTCTTTTTACGGGAGTTTGAGGATGGATGAATAGAATAAAGAATTCTTAGAATATAGGATAAAATGTCCCTATAATATACTCCAAGGCATGTAGAGGATATATAAGATATATGGGAGGTTTTGTAGAGCAAGCAGAATGTAATGTAAAAGTTTTAATGATGAAATGTGATAACTTGTATGTATGTATGTTTTAAAACAAATAAAGTTGGATTGAAAACAAATGACCTACAGGTATGACAATACAATGAATGAACATTTTACAAAGCTACACAAATTATACAAGCCAGGGCCCTTTGACTTCATTGGCTATTTTCTAGAAAAAGTCAACTTCGCTTTTAGATTCTGTTATTGGCATTGTATTTATGAACATCAACCCTCACTGTCACCTTCATCGCAAAACCAATGATTGAAATGATACTTTCAGCTTGGCAAAATATATTTGCCAAACACGAGGGCTGTAACCAAATTGATGCAAAAATGGGCATAACTTTTTTATTACCTCACATAGGTTATTGTAATTCCATATGTTGATAGAGTAACTCTTCATCTAAAGTAACCCTTCCTTTTCTTCTTCTTTTTCATTACAGGTAAATAATGGATTTCAAGCAGAAGCAACATTCCACCATTAAGTTCGTTTTGGGTGGAGTACTCATTAGATTAGTGAGTTTTTCATTAGTTGGTGATTAAACTAGAGTAGCACCAATACTGTTTTTTTTTATCGGTGAGTTTGAGTACTGATACTTGTGCACAACTACTCGCTGATACCGAGTACCAATACTTTTGCGGTGCGATTTGAGCAGGAATGCCATTCTGATTTCTGTCTGAATCACATGCTCTTTCCCGCACCACTCCTGTGTGAACCCAGGCTGAAGTCACTATGACAAGCCTGGGTTCACACAGGAGCGGTGGGGGGAAACTGCGTGGGATTCGGACAGGAATCCGCCGCATTCCTGTTCAAATCGAATGCGATTATTTGCTGTGCGATTTGCGCCCATTCATTTTGTGTAGGCTCAAATCACACTGCAAAGGTGTCAGCTTAGATATCGGAGCATTTGCATGAGTACAAGTACTTGTGCAAATTTTCAGTTTTGGCACCAATATCAGTATCAGTGCAACCCTAGATTAAACTTCACTGTTTGTTATAGCATCTATCATTGGAAGCTTTGTGGTTGGTTAAGACAATTTTGTTTTTTTTTTACATTTTTGATGTGGGAAAACATTAAGTGTTTGCTACAGCTCTATTGGAGGTGTGTGTTTATATATTTTCTATTTTTCATTTTCTTTATTTTAAACTTTGGCAGCTCACAGTGATTTCTGTTTTCAATTTGCTTGTTTTCAGTGCTGGTTTCCCCTTCTTTATCCACTTAAGGACCGGAAGGATTTACCGCCTTAATGACCAGGCCATTTTTTGCAATTCGGCAATGCGTTACTTTAACTGACAAAGCTGTACCCAAATAAAATTGATGTCCTTTTTTTTCCCTCAAATAGAGCTTTTTTTTGATGGTATTTGATCACCGCTGCGGTTTTTATTTTTTGCGCTATTAACAAAAAAAGACCGACAATTTTGAAAGAAAAAACAATATTTTTTATTTTCTGCTATAAAACATATCCAATAAGAAAAATGTAAATCAAATTTCTTCATCAATTTAGGCCAATATGTATTCCTGCTACATATTTTTGGTAAGTAGTAGGGGATAGATTTATGGCATTTTTTTTTTTTTTTACTAGTAATCTAGTAATGGCGGTGATCAGCGATTTTTAGCGTGACTGCTATATTGCGGCAGACAGAGTGGACACCTAACTGAGATTTTTTAAATTTTTGGGGGAACCAGTGACATTATTAGAGTCATCAGTGATAAAAATATGCACTGACATTGTACTAATGACACTGGCTGGGAAGGGGGTTAACATCAGAGGCAATCAAAGGGTTAACTGTGTTCCCTGGATGCTCTTGTCAATAGTGTCACCTCTGTAAACATTCTGTAGCCTCCTGTGTATGTCAGACAGTCTGCAGCCCTCCTTCAGCAAGAATTCAGTGATGGCACATTGCTTCTGCTTGACATCTATTATTTACCTGCAATAAAAAAAGAAGAGTTACTAGAGAGGAAGAGTATGGCCTCGTACACACGACCGTTTTTCTCGTCCAAAACAGTCAAGAAAAGTGCTGCGAGAGTTTTTTTGTCTAGAAAAACGTTCGTGTGTATGGTTTTACGACGAGAAACTTGCCGAGAATCTCGACGAGAAAATAGAGAACCTGCTCTCTATTTTCTCGTCAGGATTCCAGATTTCCTCGTCGTGTTTCTCGTCGGCCTGTTTTGTGACGAGAAAATGGTTCGTGTGTATGCTTTTACGACTCTTCCAAAAGCGCGCATGCTCACTAGCAACTATGAGACGGGAGCGCATCTTCTGGTAAAACAAGCCTTCATAATGGAGAGAGCATATTCGTCACGCTCATAAATATTTCATCGTTTAAATGTTCTGCATTGAAATGTTCGTTAGAATGTTACATTAATCAAAACGAGTGACCTTCTTTTGCTGCTGATATTCACACAGAGTTATGCCTTATTTTTAACCTTTTTCATGCTGCTCTTTATAAGATTTATGTGTATTATATCGTGCAAGTTTTTAGGAATAATTTAAATGGTTTGATTTTTCAAAATGATGTTAATTATAATTTCGCAATGTTTTGATAGTGATCTCACATTTAATTTTGGAATCTATATTATTTAAATTTCACACCATGTTTTTGTGCTAATCAGATTTAGTTATTCTTTTGGGGGGGTGATATCTGTGCCTTTTATTGTCAGTCAAATGTATCTGCTTACTCCAAAGCTTGATTTTGTTTATTTAAAAATACACATAGTCAAGTATGAACTTAAACAAAAAACACATTTATTCATGTTTATAAATTAAATAAAGAGAAGGCAGCGCTGGAGAAGCTGCTGCCATTTGTGCATCCCAGGGACCCCAGAGCACACAGCAACCCTGTGTGGACACTAAAATTGGGAGCTTGAGAAGGCCCACATTTCTGAACACAATCTGATGCTGGCCTCCCAGAGGTCAGGAACAGCAGCAGGCGAGATATATGTCCCAAGTGTGTGGTACTACAACAGGCTGCCTTCTGTCTGACCACAATGAAGCAAGGCCATCACTTCCTCTTCTTCCTGGCAACCTTCCCTGCAGCCTTTCCTGAAGCCTTTCCTTAAGCCTTTCCTGCAGCCTTTCCTGCAGCCTTTCCTGCAGCCTTCCTTCTTCGTTTGGCTGGAGGCTGGCCCACTGGAGGGGTACTCCTGTCAGGAGGAGGAGGTGGAGGTGTAGCAGAAGGGGGTGGGGCAGAAGAAGAAGGTGGAGGTGTAGCAGAAGGGGGTGGGGCAGAAGAAGAAGGTGGAGGTATAGCAGAAGGGGGTGGGGCAGAAGAAAAAGGTGTAGCAGAAGGGGGTGGGGCAGAAGTTGGAGGTGTAGCAGAAGGGGGTGGGGCAGAAGGTGGAGGTGTAGCAGAAGGGGGTGGGGCAGAAGGTGGAGGTGTAGCAGAAGGGGGTGGGGCAGAAGGTGGAGGTGTAGCAGAAGGGGGTGGGGCAGAAGGTGGAGGTGTAGCAGAAGGGGGTGGGGCAGAAGAGGAAGGTGGAGGTGGAGGTTGAGGTTGGGTCAGTTGGGCCACCTCACATATGGCGGTATTGGGTGTAATTTTCTCCATCACCCCCTTGTTGAGCAAGGTGATGAGCAGGGGCTCGCATAGGAGGCGTTGCTCCATGCTCATCACCTTGAACTTAGCCTCCACTAGGCCGGCAATGGCCTCTTCAGGGGATGTGGGCTCCTTGAGGGTGGCATGGGCCTCTTTAATAAGGGCCATTGCTGCCTCACTGGTGGTCCTGTCCCTCCTGCCTCTTTTGTGAAGCCGGATGGGAGGCACCTGGGATCTGGTGCTTCTCCTTTGCCCTGCCACCTTCTGTCTGCCACTGGGCCCTGCCACCTCCTGTCTGCCACTGGGCCCTGCCACCTCCTGGCTGCCACTGGGCCCTACCACCTCCTGGCTGCCACTGGGCCCTGCCACCTCCTGGCTGCCACTGGGCCCTGCCACCTCCTGGCTGCCACTGGGCCCTTCCTCCTCCTGCCTGACAGTTTCCAGAAACTCCTCCTGGCTGATTTCATCCTGTGTATGAAAAAGGAACATAGTTTAATATGTTGGTTTAATCTTTGCATCAAACTTTGTAATCCTGATGGAAGCAATTAGAATGTAAATGCATAAATCCTTGCTTTAAATTTACCACTACATCAGCTTGACTATTTACCACACAATTAAGTGCAGAATAATGTCTACAGATCTTGATTTCACTTGTGGAATACAAAATAATGTATGTTTCTCATCCTGACATATTTGGGAAACATTAATTTTATCCCAAAACATTTTCAGTTAATACTATACCTGGCTCCAGATGGACAAATCAGGATCATCCAGGATGGCTGCCTCCTCTTGCTCCAGAGAAGGCTCAGGTTGGCTGCAGGGAAGTCTGGGGGGAAGAGTGGAGAGTGATGACCTTGTCTCAATGTGGTCATCCAGGAAGGACATCCTGTTGTAGTACCACAAAATCGGGACATAAACATCATCTGCTGCTGCTCCTGACCTCTGAGAAGCCAGCACCTTAGAGCGTTCAGTCCTGTAGGTACCTCTCAAGCTCCCAATTTTAGTGTCCACTTGTTTTGCTGTGGCTGTGGGCACCTTGGTATGCACAAATGGGAGCAGCTTCTCCAGCGCTGCTTTTCTCACCCCTTTTTTTTATGGATGGGGTTTTTCGTCTCCCACAGAGCCGGCAGCTCCCTTACCCGGTCAATAAATTCCGCCAGGAACTCTTTGTCGCTAATAAAGACATTCATATTGTATCTGCAAGTAAAATAAATTATATTTAAATAATGTGAGGCAAACAGTCTAACCTCCTTAACATCCTAGTCACCATATATATCCTCCAACAATCTCAAGACAGTATAGGCCAACAATTTTTACAAGTCACAAAATCACATACCTTCGTTCGCACGTCCGTCACTTGAACTCCTCTCTCCGCACACCGAACGTACTATAGTCACATGTGTGTTTGCTATATACACACCACGCATGCGTCAAAATTCGAACACGTCGCTCCGCACACGTCGCCCGCCCATGACGTTCTAACTTACATCTTTTCCCCGCCCCTTCTCTTTCGGCGCGCAGACAGATATGGCGGAGTTACAGCAGGTGTCTGATAATTCCGCAACTAGCGAGGAGACAAGCCCGGAGACCGAGGACACGTCACGATCAAGGAGGAGATTCAAGGCATCGAATATGTCTTTGGCGGAGATGGCGGAGATGGTGGACATCTTGGTCAAGGCTGATTATGATGCCAAGCATGGGCCGTATAGCAAACCAAATAGAAGGAAGGCCAAAATCCTCACTAAAGTTGTGAAGAGTCTGAGGGCGAAGTTCGGGGTGAAACGCTCAAATGAGCAGCTCAGAAAGAGGTGGTCAGACCTCAAACTGAGGGAGCCAGACCAGTTGAGGATCATAAAGAGGATGCTCGCTAAAAGTAAGTAAAATGACGACGTTTCTGCTATTAATATTTTTAGAAACTGACATGTTTTTTTTTTTTTTTATCATATTGGACTCCCTTCCAAAATGTAATATTTTGAACTAGGTTGGGCACAGTAATCGTTCGTTATGTTACCGACACTTCGTTCGGCCACTATCCGCGGTTTTGGCTTATTTAAGAGCCACAAAAGTAATTAGACATCTGCCATTTTTGATCAAGTATTGTGGATAATTTTTAAGTCTAGATGATGTGTTTGTAAGGAGAATGAAATGCAAACTTTAATCAGTGTAAAGGAGAGGACACTCAGCAGCTGCTTCCACATCTGTACTTTGGAGCACTATAGTGTGGGCCAACAGACCCGCCTTTTTTGGGTGTCCCACACAGGTGCATCAGAGATTTTTTGTGGTGCCTACATGTCCAAAAAATTACATCCAAATGTGAATACTAAACATATTTGGGGTCATAAATAATGCATTCTTCTTTAAATTCCGCACAAACACACACTTGTACCCCACTTCCAAACAATTTATAGCCTGTTTTTAGTTTAACAAGGAGATTTACAGTGTGATAAATAGACCTTTGGTTTTATTCTCATAGGGGAGAGAAGACTGGGAGGAGGACACTCCAGGGAGCACATGCACCCCACAACTTCCAAACAACACCAAACTCCCAAAGACCCACAACCGAAAGATGTGCTGGAAGTTGAGGTGGAGGAAGGAGAAGTGCAGGAAGGAGAGGTGGATGACGTTGTGGATCTGGTCACCACAACAGGTCAGCATCTGACACCACAGCTTAAGGTAAGCGAGGTAGGCCTGCAGAGTTTTATTAATTTTTTTTTTGGTTTTTAGGGGATGTAAATGTTGTGAAGGATAGCACACGGTTCTCTGCTGACAGTGCCCTCCGCCTCATCCAGCAAGTGATGGAATGTAGCACGGAACTGGACCTAATTAAACAAAGAATCCATGTGATGGAACAAACATTTAAAGACATTCTCGATGTTTTGGGGAGAATTCAATAAGCCATCCAAACACATTTGTTTTTACATGTTTGTTTTTATAATTTTTTCTAATTTTTTGAGTAACAAACCAGCCAAAAATTGAATATGCACACAGTGTGTGAACATGTGCTATCTGCCATCAGGGGATATCCATGTACGTCTTTTGTGGGTGCAACCCCTTCCTCGTATCAAAAGTCGGTGAACTGAGGAAGGGGATGCACCCCCAAAACACGTCCATTGATCACCCCTGATGGCAGATAGCACATGTTGACAATAGGGATCAGGATTGTAAACTTCCTATATGAAAAAAATAAAAAATGTGTGCATATTCAATTTTTGGCTGGGCAAGGGGTGGCAGGACCCCATATTAGGACGGGCACATAGAGACATAGTTTGTGTAAGTGAATGTCTCCGATTGCTCAGAGGTATCCAATGTTGTAATTTTTGAAATGCAACTGATATTTTTGCCAAAAATTGCCGGGTTGTGGCCAGGCCAACCCCAAAGTAAAAAAAAAAAAAAAAAATGAAGAGAATGTGCACAGAGTAAAATATTTGACCACAAACAACGTGTAGCTTCTTTTTATAATACCCTCTAAGCTTATTTGGTTCTTTTGTAAGGTAACATAGTGAAATGGTTGTTATTTACTAAAGTAAAATACACTTGCCACTACAAATGCACAAAGACAAACTAGGAGACAGGAAAGAACAAATAATTAAAGGTTTAAACAAGATTTTTATTGGGATACTTAGACATAGGCTGGCATAGGAATTGCCCCCCTACCCGTGAAATACTCCATGTATTTGTCCCGAACCACACGGGCATTTTGGGGGGGCAGGCCAAGACGGGCAGATTCCAGGCCCAGAAGGGGATTTGCAGGGGAAAGTCCAGCCTCTGGCAAAACTGAGGCCATATAGGAATTTGATTTTTGGCTCAGAAAGTTGTGTAGCACACAGCAGCATAACACTACATAGTTTATTTTGTAGTCCGCCAAGTGGATGGAAGTCATAAAAAGGCGGAACCGGCTGGCCATTATGCCGAAGGCATTTTCAACGACTCTTCGGCCCCTGGCCAGCCGGTAATTGAACACACTCTTCTCTGGGGTCAGGGTCCTCTGTGGAAATGGCCTCATAAGATGCCGTCCGAGTCCGAAGGCTTCATCAGCCAAGAAAACAAAGGGGAGTCCTTCAATATTCCCTGCATCCGGTGGCAATGCAAGGTCGTCACTCTGGAGACGGAGGGCAAACTCCGTCTGGATGAAGGATCCCCCATCGGACATCCGGACATTCTTCCCTACATCAACATAGAGGAATTCATACCGTGCTGACACCACCGCCATCAGCACAATGCTATGAAACCCCTTGTAGTTGTAGTAGTAGGACCCAGAACGGGGTGGCGGCACGATGCGGACGTGCTTCCCGTCTATGGCACCACTGCAGTTGGGGAAGTCCCACCGCGTGGCAAACTCCGATGCCACAGTCTGCCATTCCTGTGGCGTGGAAGGAAGCTGTGGAGTGAAACAAGATGAAATAATATTAGAAAAACAAAGGCATACATTACAAGGAAATTCTATCCCAAAAAAATAGAGACCAACATCAATCTAATTATACGTTTATTAAGGTGTGTAAAAAAAGGATAATGGAAGGCTCATTTATCATATTCATCACCCCCTCTGATGGGCCATTACTAAATTATTTTGGGGGGGGGGAGATGTGTTTGGCCACAGGATAGCATTGCAGTGGCGGTGCGTCCAGAGTGGGCGCTGGAGCACTGTCCCCTCTCTCCTGTGCCCATCACTCAGAACAATACATAGGTTCATGCGTTGCATGAACCTATGTATTGTCTATGCCGCACACTATTCAGGTGGATGGCCTCTTGTAAAGCGACCGACATATGAATCATTGCGGCATTTAGGGGGTTAAAATTGCAGAGCAGAAACAGGTATTAAAATAGTCTTGCAAATTACAACCTGAGGGATGTAATTGGCTTCCTCAAAGAAAAATCGGGGACGCAGGGAGGGGGGCATTCCTTGTGTAAACACTGACAGGCTGCTCTGCCAATCATGTTCACCAAGTCTGTTTAATGGTAACATGATTGGCTGATGCAACATGAAGGGAAGGAGAAGACATCAAGGACAGAAGAAGGATGGCGCTGACCACAAGAAGGTAAGTGCAGGGCTGGGGGGAAACTGGCTGCATTAGAGGGGACTAAATGGCTGCATTTGAGGGAACAAAATGGCTGCATTGGAGGGGACAACTGGGGGCGTTTATTAGGCAACAGAGCAAAAAAGGAGGAAGTTTATTTCCTAAATTGGGGTTTGAACCCCCCAACATTTGGAGCAACAGGCGCCCCTGCTGGAAAAGTAAGTGAAGGGAAATATTTAGGGAGGAGAAAAAAGGGGCAATCTAAAGCTTCCAACATGCATGGGGACAAAGGGGACATTCTCACCATATTACAATCATGGTAATTAGGGAAGGATGAAAGAAATACAATACATTAGCAGACATGTAATACCTAAAATGTGATGTTAAGGGAGCAAACTTACCCTAATATAGTCCTCCTGCAGGACTTGGATGATGGCAGAACAGGTGTCTGGGATTATGAGGCCCAGAGCCTGGGGGGAGATGCATGTGGTGAACTTCAAGTCCTGAAGACTTCTCCCTGTCGCCAGGTAACGCAACGTGGCGATGAGCCTCTGCTCAGCACTGATGGCTTCCCGCATAACGGTGTCCTTCCTGGTAATATAGGGGGACACCAAAGCCAACAGTTCCTGAAAAACGGGGTCAGACATCCTCAGAAAATTCCTGTAGTCCTCAGGATTATTCTCGACGATCTCCCGCAGCAGAGGCATGTGGCAGAATTGGTCCCGCTGGAGCAACCAATTCTTGGTCCATGAACTCCTTCTCACACCATTCATGGACTGGTCTTGGTCCAAAACAAGCAGACCAACACCAAGCGCACGCACAGCACGAACTCGACGACGAGAACGTCCAGGCGACATGGCTAGGAAACGGTCGTCTAATCAGAACGTACAGAACAGAACGCACTTTAGAACAGCAAGGCCTATGAATAACGAACTGAAAATCAGAAACGAACAGGCAAGAACGCACTGTAAAACAGATACGACCTGCCTAGACGCCCTGAAAGTCAAGATACGAACCCACAAGCACAAACTGAACGGCAGAAAACGATCTGAAAAGTATGAAGACTGAAAAGCGTGAATCGTCTCTTCCCAAACTTTTACTTCACACGCGGTAACACGAGATCAGCAAAAGCAGCCCAAGGGGTGGCGCCAAGAAAAAAGATCTTCCCCTTTATAGTGCCGTCGTACGTGCTGGACGTGAGCGCAGAGAACAACGAGGAAATTGGGAAATGAGAGTGTGTACGCATAGAAAGCTTGACGAGAAAATCGACAAGCTTAACAAGAATCTCGTCGAAAAAAACGACGTGTTTTTTACGACGAGAAAATCGGTCGTGTGTACGAGGCCTTACTCTATCAACGTGTGCAATTTGAACGACCTATGTAGGTTAATAAAAGAGTTATGCCCACTTTTGCACAACTGTTGGTACAGCCCTCGTATACTTCTTCTGTGGGTTTTAACCACTTCCGGACTGCCCGCTGTTTATATACAGTTGTGCTCATAAGTTTACATACCCTGGCAGAATTTATGATTTCTTGGCCATTTTTCAGAGAATATGAATGATAACACAAAAACATTTCTTTCACTCATGGTTAGTGTTTGGCTGAATCCATTTATTATCAATTAACTGTGTTTACTCTTTCTAAGTCATAATGGCAACATAAACTAGCCAAATGACCCAGATCAAAAGTTTACATACCCCAGTTCTTAATACCCTGTATTGTCTTTTGTGGTATTTGTGGATGAGGCTCTTTATCTTCTCAGATGGTAAAGCTGCCCATTCCTCTTGGCAAAAAGCCTCCAGTTAATGTAAATTCTTGGGCTGTCTTGCATGAACGGCACGTCTGAGATCTCCCCAGAGTGGTTCAATGATATTGAGGTCAGGAGACTGAGATGGCCACTCCAGAACCTTCACTTTATTCTGCTGTAGCCAATAACAGGTCGACTTGGCCTTGTGTTTCGGATCATTGTCAGGTTGGAATGTCCAAGTACCTCCCATGTGCAGCTTCTTGGCTGATGAATGCAAATGTTCCTCCAGTATTTTTTGATAACATACTGCATTCATCTTGCCATCAATTTTGACCAAATTTCCTGTGCCTTTGTAGCTCACAAATCCCCAAAACATCAGCGATCCACCTCCGTGTTTCACAGTAGGAATGGTGTACCTTTCATCATAGGCCTTGTTGACTCCTCTCCAAATGTAGAGTTTATGGTTGTGGCCAAAAAGCAACATTTTGGTCTCATCTCTCCAAATGACTTTGTGCCAGACGGTTTGAGGCTTGTCTCTGTGCTGTTTGGCGTATTGTACGCGGGATACTTTGTGGCATTTGTGTAGTAATTTCTTTCTTCTGGTGACTCGACCATGCAGCCCATCTTTCTTCAAGTGCCTCCTTATTGTGCATCTTGAAACAGCCACACCACATGTTTTCAGAGAATCCTGTATTTCACCTGAAGTTATTTGTGGGTTTTTCTTTGCATCCCGAACAATTTTCCTGGCAGTCGTGGCTGAAATTTTAGTTGGTCTACCTGACCGTGGTTTGGTTTCACCAGAACCCCTCATTTTCCACTTCTTGATTAGAGTTTGAACACTGCTGATTGGCATTCTCAATTCCTTGGATATCTTTTTATATCCCTTTCCTGTTTTATACAGTTCAACTACCTTTTCCCGCAGATCCTTTTACAATTCTTTTGCTTTCCCCATGACTCAGAATCCAGAAACATCAGTGCAGCACTGGATGAAAGATGCAAGGGTCTGTCAGGAGTGCAGAAACTCATTGACCTTTTATACACACACACAAATTACAAGCAAACAGATCACAGGTGAGGATGGTTACCTTTAATAGCCATTCAAACCCCTTTGTGTCAACTTGTGTGCATGTTATCAGGCCAAAATCACCAGGGTATGTAAACTTTTGATCAGGGTCATTTGGGTAGTTTGTGTTGTCATTATGATTTAAAAAGAGTTAACACAGTTGATTGATGATAAATTGCTTCAGTCAAACTCTAACCCTCCCCCTATTTTCCATCTCCGGACTTACCTTTTGGTGGCTGGGCAGGAAGCTGAGTGAGGGCAAGATAGCCCCCACTTGGCTCTATGGCCTTGGAGGAACGAAGCGACGTCCGACATCACCGCATTCCGGCCTTAAAGGGATGATTTTTTTTCATCTCTTAAAGGCAAAACTACTATTTTTTTTTTTGCTTCTAAAGCCTCATACACACGATCGGACTTCCATCTGACAAATCCGTGGATTTTTGTCCAAAGGGCGTTGTCCGTTTTCAGCCAACATACACGAAACGACATTGTTTTTCAGCTCTTTAGCGCCACCCTTTGGGCAACTTCTGCTAATGTTGTCTGATGGTTAGCATTGGTTCAGAGCATGCGTGTTTGTACTTTGGATTTTAGTCCGACGGACTTGTGTACACACGATCGGATAATCCGACGGGACACATTTGTTGTCGAACAATTTGAGAGCATGCACAGCCAACATTTGTTGTCGGAAATTCCAACAACAATTGTCCGATGGAGCATACAGACAGTCGGATTATCTGACACAACACGCCCATTGAACAATTGTTGTCGGAATATCCGATCGTGTGTACGGGCCTTAAGACTGCTGCACAAATACGTTGTGACATAAAATATTGCAACAATCTCCATTTTATTCTCTAGGGTCTCTGCTAATAAACAATATACAGGCGGTCCCCAGGTTACAAACAAGATTCTGTTCTGTCCCAATCACAAATGGATTTAGAAAATTTTAGGTTGTTGTGCAACCAAGCCTTGGTGATAAAGCATCAGTGGAGACACCTTTTTCCCATGATAACTCTGCCAGGAGTGAATTTCCCTTCCTAGGGGTAGATCTCCTCTCACTTCCTGTTGTCTCCCTCCATTTGTAAATCGGATGTTTGTAACTAGGGGACCCCATGTATAATGTTTGGGGGTTCTAAGTAATTTTCTAGCAAAAAATACAGGTTTTAACTTCTAAACAACAAATGTCAGAAATAGGTGTAGCGACCTCACCTCTCACTCCCTCCTTCTCTGTCAATGTCAATGGCTCTCGTCTAGGGGACCAGGGAGGAGAGTGTGACGCACCACCAGCTCGTATCCTCTTGTGTGTAGAGGTCTGAGCTATAACCAATTACCTTCGGGCCTGTGCCCCTGTCCAGAGCCAAAACTCCCCTTGAGAACGACCTTTTAACTCCCAGAAAGCCAAGTTCCACACCGTTGAAAGTCCAACACGTATTTATTCTTTCAGAGCAATAAATAGTCATTTTAGAGCAGACTGGTTAGACAACGAACAGACAAGGTGGTGAGGAAGGTCCAGGCACAAACATGAACTTGTTACTCTCCTGTTTCGGTGTGCGCAAACAGGCTTGGCGCACGGTCGCTGCCACCGACCGTGAGGGTGATCGCTGCCACCGACCGGGTGAATTAGACTTGAGGCCTCTGCCACCGACCTGGGTTTCAGTTGGGTTGCTGCCATCAACCGTGAGAATGTGGACTACCCTCTTGAGATGCGGCCCCTGTCAGTGAGAGACATCCATCCGGACGGTCACCAGAGGCCTCCACCGTCACCAGCCAATGCTGCGCTGGGTCTTCGGGAAGGTCACCTCTCTGGTCCCCCTCGCCCTGGATTCGGGTGTCCAACACCAGAGGACACCGTAGGAATCCTCCAACCCATGCGGGACCCAGTCGAAGGTACTGGGCCCCAGGCCTCCGGAGAGTACCTCACCCCAGACTAAAGGTGTCTGGGGTGGAATGGCAGCTCCGTCCCCGGGCTGAGGGCGCCCGGAGACCACCAGCACTCACCCCCAGGCTGAAGGTGCCTGGGCGTGGACCCCGAGCGGAAGATGTCTGCCCCTTTTATCCCCTCTCCCAGCATGCACAGCAGGTTCCCTGCCCCGCTGTACCACTGCCGCGAGAGGACAAAAAAGGCACAGACCTCCAATGATGGTTCAACCCCAGCCTATGGCAACAGCGCCACCTATAGGCCGCAGGGAACTAGACACCACTGATATCTCCCACTGGCATAAATTGGTCCATGAACCCTAACAATTGCTGCATCTGAGCCTGTTATCACTCAGATGCCTCCCCTAAATGTAACCACCCGCTACACAGGCTTGGTCCTTAGACCTTTATTATTAAAAAATGTAGGCTGCCATTACTTACCTGTCCTGAAAATGCTGGTTGCCTTTCTGTATTGCTTTTTTTAATGGCATCGATATTTTTTAGGTTAAAGAATTCTGACTTTACTCGCAGCCTACATGTTCTGGATCAGTAAGTCAGACCTGGTCTATTCATATTAGAGACTATTCATATTAGAGTCTATTCATATTAGAGTCTATTCATATTAGCACTAGCTGGCTTCCTGAAAAAGATTGTGCTGACACATACCATTGTTTTCAATCAGACATTGACAAATGTGAACAGCAAAACTAACTGTCAATTTCATGTGTCAAAATCAGGTGACTTTTGATTTTAAAAGCAAGGCTAATGACAAGTGATTATCATAATCTTTTGGTTATTGAGGAGCCATCGTCAGATGTCCAAGGTCTGATACTGATAAATGGCAATATTATAGGAGAAGCATGGCATGTTAAGGTCAGGTGACGTTTAAAATGTGAAACTGAAAAAAAAAGATGACATGTAAATGATCAATACCATACTACACTGCAGTCAAATACGTTTCTTTAGATTTTGGTGCTCACATTTTTAGCTGATGCTAACAATGGCGGTTATTTACGAAAGGCAAATCCACTTTACACTGAAAGTGCACTTGGAAGTGCAGTCGCTGTAAATCTGAGGGGTAGATCTGAAATGAGGGGAAGCTCTGCTGATTTTATCATCCAATCATGTGCAAGTTAAAATGCTGTTTCTTTTATTTTCCTGGAATGTTCATCTCGGATCTACAGCGACTGCACTTCCAAGTGCACTTTCCAAGTGCCTTTAGTAAATGTCTACTTTTATGGTGTTTTGTAGGTGCTATGCCTATTTCGGTGGACTGCAAGGAGGTGAAAGGCTCCAGCAGTGGCCTGTCCATTAGGGGCGCACTGGCGCCGACCCCCTATCCATGAATCTGGCCCCCTGATCTACATACAGGGCGCCAGACGCATGGATTCCAATTCCGGGGGTGTGCTTTTTTGAGGCTCTAATAGGCTTCAAAAAAGGGTAGGCACTGCACCCCGATCCCACCCAGTTGTGTCACAATAGTGAATGAATATTCGCTATCGCCACACTGATCCTCCTCCCGGCCAATCAGGAAGCGAGACCCATCACCCAACTGCCTGAAAAGACAGGTGATCCTATTGGACACCTAGAAGGAGGAGGGAGGACCCGCATGATGGAAGCCACCGTGACATCCCCCCCCCCCCCCCCAAAAAAAAAAAAAAAACACACCAGCCGCCACTGCTGAAAGCATATTTAGGAAGAGCATTCAAAAAGGTTGCCTATCTAGCTTTTTCAAACATTCAAAATGGTACAGTCAATGACATTACTGAATAGTGAAGGGTCAAATAGTATTTGTTGCATCAGATGTTTAAAAGAGCTTACAGAGATTTATATGGTTATAGATATAATTGGGTCCACCAGGATTTTCCTTGACCTGATGATGCAGCATTGCAATGAGTGCATGTATTTGGAAACATCTATTTGCTTTTTTTTATGAACAAGCAAATATGTTGTTAAACACTTAGCTCATACTACAATGTCTGCATTAGCTACTCAACACAAAAACATAATATGACTCCCCTACTGAAGCTGTAAGAAATGAAATGCTGGCTGGTGAAATAGCTGTTGCCCCAGCCAGAAGGGAAAGGGTTAACTGAATTTCCCTCACTTTTTGCTGAGCTCTGCCTCTCTCCCTGTGCTATTAATAAAAGGGAGTAGGGCTCTGCCCACACTAACACAGTCTGCATGGGAAGAGACACAGACAAGACACAGCATGTAATCTCCATAAAGCCCCATCACAGATCCCCCCCAATCACAGAGCCCCCATCACAGATCCCTCCAGCGATATTACAGTGTCCCTTTCCATTAAATCACAGCACTTCCCCATCACAACACTTCCCCTCCACAGCACTCCCCCTCCCCTACCGCGATGCACGGCAGGTCTGGACAAAGCGCGGGACCTTTCAAGTGAAAGGCAGATGATTGATTGCTGGGACCGCCCCGCTGCCTAGTAACCAATTACCCGCTTCTTAACTTGAAAAGTCTTGCCCTTTGTCTGGACCTATCGTGCATCACGTCGTGTGTGAATAAGTTAGGGGAGGGGGGAGTGCTGTGGAGGGGAAGTGCTGCGATCTTATTAAAGGGGCAGTACGTGCCGCGGGCCGGCTAAATCGCCTTGACCCCTGATCTAGCCCTACCAAAAATCCTGCACACCATTACACCAACAGCCTGAACCGTGTGCGTGTGTATATATATATATATATATATATATATATATATATATATACACATACTGTATATATACTGTATATATAAAGAGAAAGGCAAAAAACATATGCAAACAAATAATAAAGTAATGGCACGTACACACGATCTGAATTTCCGACAACAAATGTTCGATGGGAGCTTGTTGTCGGAAATTCCGACCGCGTGTAGGTTCCATCAACAAATGATTGAGAGCTGGTTCTCAATTTTTCCGACCACAAAAGTTGTGGTCGGAAATTCCAATCGTGTGTGCCCAATTCCGACGCACAAAAATCCTACGCATGCTCGGAAACAATTTTGACGCATGCTCGGAATTATTGAACTTAATTTTTCTCGGCTTGTTGTAGTGTTGTACTTCACCGCGTTCTTGGCGATCGTAATTTCCAACAACATTTGTGTGACCATGTGTATGCAAGACAAGTTTGAGCCAACATCCGTCGGAAAAGAATCCACGGTTTTGTTGTCGGAATGTCCGATCGTGTGTACGCGGCATAACACTAAATAAAAAACAAAACAAACATATTAGCACATTTCTAAAAGCTGAAAGTTGCTTCTTCAAGAGTTAATGCTGAAAACAGTCTCCACATTATGTCTGCCCCTGTTATTTCTCTGAGGGATTGAAACCCTATCTAGCAATATAAAAAAAATCAAGTTCCATTAGCAGCACAAATGAAAAGATGTGTCTAATCCTCTTGAGAGAAGTCTAACTTTTCAAATGAAATTTCTTAATGAGAAGACTCTTTTGTTTCTAGCGACTTATCATGAAAAACGGCATTGCCCCTTTTAAAATAAAATTACATAGTGAGATAAAGACATCCATACTTCGGCTTCTTTAACTCCCCGCTTGCTAAAAGACCAAGACGCTGAAATCCATCATTGATTTCGCACCCAAGGCTGATCTGTCACCGCATATAGGGCTTGCTCAGTGCAAATGAAATTAATCTGCTAAAATTGATTTTTTTTTTAATCGAGTGCCACTGATTTATGGAGTAGGTAGAACTCAAAAAGTCACAGCTGCTTATGGCTTTGTGATAAGAGGCCGTTTTACTTTTTAGATTTTACGAATTCGCAGTAGCATTATAGAAGTGCAGTTATGCAAAGGCAAGGTTTCAAGCTGGTCATATTAACACCATGCAGTGCTAGTGATTTACTGCTTTCTACTTTAACATCTGTTAGTGAGTAAAGTTTTTGCATGCTTTGATACATTTCAAGCAGGGAGCTAAAGGAAAGGCGTGTATGTTGTTATGTTTTATTCCTCATTTAAAGTTTCTATTAGAAATATGTCCCTGCTATCTCTATGATCATTATGACAAAACACTATTGAAGGGCTCTACAAACATATTTTGGAACCATAGCCACACTGTATATGTTACAAATATTTGCTGGCAAAAAAATAAATAAATACATTTTGTAAATTAATGAAAAACATTTAAATGAATGAATACATTTTCCTCAAATCTTATTTTGAAAACAAAAAAGACAAAACAAAAAAAACAAAACAAAAACAAAAAAAATCCAAACAACCACAAACCTATTAGAGTCCTGCTTTACATACTTAGAATGGAAGGACGCATATGTGAGAGTCGACAAAGCTGTACACCCCAAAAGTATACAGAAAATGGAAGTTTCCCCAAGGGGTTTTTTAGATGCAAAATTTTTATAAAAAGGTAATTGATTAAAAATCTTTTATTCTGGGGGCGTGGCCTGGCGGTGAATGGAGTAGGACGTGTGTGACACGAGCTCCGGCCATTAATCCTTCTAATTATTAATCCTCTTGCCCTTGGACATTCTAATTACTCCTGAACAGTGAGGAATAGAACTGGGCATACTTCCAGCCATGTCACAGGTGAGAAGCAGCGCGGCACTTGCTAAATTGAACCAGTACCGCCGACAGGACAAGGACGCCGAGGGGGAAGATGGCGGCGCCACGAGTTCAGTGCAGGCCGCGCCGGGAGGAGATACTGAGAAGCTGCTGGATGCTATCACGTTCTGCCGCACATCCCTTGCCACCCAGATTGAGGAGGTCAAGATTGATCTATCCCTCATGCGGCAGGACTTTCAAAAGCTACGGGAGCGGGTAACGGAGACGGAAACACGCATCAGTGACATAGAAGATGCCCTACCTCCTTTACAGACGAGCTCCGACCGCATGCAGCGGCAAATCCTTCAACTGATGGGGAAGCAGGACGAAATGGAGAATAGGCAGAGGAGATGTAATCTCCGTTTCATTGGATTACCTGAGGGGGCAGAGGGGAAGGACCCGACCACCTTCCTGGAACAAATCCTGATCTCCAAATATGGTCGTGAGGCCTTCTCCCCGACCCTGGCGGTAGAGAGAGCACACCGCATTCCGGCCAAGGCCCCACCACAGGGAGCCCCCCCTCGCACGTTTATAGCCAAGCTACTGAACTTTAAGGATAGAGATGCAGCACTACGGATGGCGAGGGAGAAGGGCAACATGGAGATTGGGAACAGCAGAGTTGCCATTTTCCCAGATTTCTCCGCTGATGTACAACGTCGCCGCCAGGACTTTACTGAGGCGAAACGCAGACTCCGATCAAACACCTCAAATACTCCATGCTGTTTCCGGCGCGCCTGCGAGTGGAGAGAAACGGCCGGGCCTACTTTTTTGAGGATCCGGAAGAAGTTCTTTCCTGGATGGAGCGGCCTGAGCCCGACCGACAGGCGGACGACAAGTAGCCCACATCTGAGCGGGGTCTTGACTGCCCCCCCCCCATCCTGATTGAGTCCTCCTAATCACCCGGAGTATGGGTATGTCTATCTGTTTTTTTTTTGTTTTTGTTTTTTTCTTCTCCCCCGCTGGGGAATGTCAGGTTCTCCTTATGACTGTCGCCCCTTCTCCCACCTGCCATGTCCGCGGTCTCCGGAGACCCTCAATCCCCACCAGGATGTCCCCTCCTCCTTCCCTAATGGTAGTTTTTCACATTATGTTCCCCAGTCCTTCACTTCTACTGCCCGGTTCGAGATAATTTTCCTCTCATCCTAGTTTACAGTCCACTGGGGCCCTAGCATGGGAGCACACCCCGTCCTACCTCCTAAAAACTCTGAGCAGCGATTTTTTCGCCCCCTGTGCAACCAGGATCTCCGTTGGACCCTCTACGGTCCGGACTGCCAGCGAGTGCCTTGGGTCATGCCTCTGGTTTACGGCATGGATGGGGATGATCACTCATGCTGGGACTGTGACTATTCGATACACCTACTGTCTGCTTTTTTGCTTTGTTATAGCACAGTCTGAACAAAAGTCACGCGGCCATGAGCCCTTCCTGGTTGCTAGTTTGTTTTCTGTTTTGGGTCATACCCGCATCAGTTGGGGAGGGTGCAGGGTGGGGAGGGGGGGGGGTTAGTTGTAGTTCGATATCTAAACGGCAATGTACATGACTACTGGTTGTATGTTACTCTATCCAAGGTGTATGGGTTATGCTTATTTCCAATGAATACTTTATTGCTTAAATACTTTAAATGTGTGGTTGATATTGCACTTATTGTCACACTCCTGTGGTTCCTGGGATGCGTGGGCCCAGGTACGCCACATCTCTCCCCCCCTCTCGGATGGCCAGCCTGAAGTTCCTTACCTGGAATGTCCGGGGCCTTGGGGATAGGGTGAAGAGATCTGCCGTATTTACTTTCCTGAAAAAACAAAGGGCTGATGTGGTGGTTTTGACCGAAACCCATGTGGACGGCCGACTTCAGTTGGCACTCAAAAAGCCATGGATAGGCTGGGTGTATCATTCCACTCACTCTACCCAGGCCCGAGGCGTCTCTATACTTGTCGCTAAGACAGTCCATTTTGAAATTTGTAGTGTGGAGTCTGATCCACATGGTAGATATGTGTTTCTCTCTGTAAGGCTGTATGGGGAGTCATTTCTTATCCTGGCATTTTATGTACCTCCTCCGTTTAACGCCACCGTCATTACCACAGGTCTGCTGTTCATGGCTCGTCATCCTTCGGTTCAGGCGATCTGGCTGGGGGACTTTAATGCAACCCTCAACCCAGCCCTAGATAGACCCCAGACGACCCAACCTACTGGTCCAGTCCCGTCGAGTTCCCGATTCGGCAGACTTATTTCCACCTTTAACCTCATTGATACCTGGAGACACAAATTTCCCCTCTCTAGAGCCTATTCCTGTTTTTCAGCCTCCCACAATACAATGTCACGTATTGACTATATACTGTTAACTAAAGCACTTATTCCGCGCCTACTAGAAGTAAAATTCTCTCCTAGGCTGCTTTCGGACCACTGCCCTTACTGGATCACCCTTTCCTTCCCTATTGATAGACCCCAGCGGACGTGGCGACTGAACCCGTTTTGGCTGTCCCTGTTACCGGAGGATGACGAGCTACTGAATGAATGGACTACCTTTTTCGCTGACAATGCCAATTCGGCCTCCCCGGCTGTGGTATGGGAATCCTTTAAGCTACACGTCCGCAGGGTTCTGACTTCCAGGATCAACAGATTTAAGGCAGACTCGGCTGCTACCTTTGATAGAGCTTTAGGGGTATTGTCAGACACTGAACAGTCCTACCTGATGGATCCCTCCCCAGCTAATGCAGACTTGCTGAAGTTACACACTAGGGTGGTAGAACAACTGCAATACGAGGCAGCCAGATGTAAGTTATTTTTTACAAAACAAAAATTCTTTGAACAGGGGGAAAAGGCAGGCAAATTACTCGCTTATCTAGCTCACAGCGAAGACAGGCCCCCGACTGTCATTTCCCTTACTAGCCCAAGTGGGGACGTAGTTTCGGATCCTCAGGAGGTCTCTGACCGATTAAGAGGGTTTTTCTCACAGTTATATACTTCCCAGTTGACTGACCCTGATGGACATTTAGAGAACCTGCTAGCGGGGATTGCCTTCCCGAAGTTAACAGACGAACAGGTTGAGGCCCTGGACGCGCCTCTCACGACCGACGAAGTATCCGCAGCTCTCACTAGCTTCCACAAATCTAGGGCCCCAGGTTCAGATGGACTGCCTATTGAATTCTACCTGCAATACGGAGAGATGCTTTCTCCCAAATTGCTAGAATTATACAATGACCTTTTTGACACATTTTCTCTCCCTCCGTCTATGAGGGACGCGACCATTGTTCTTATACCTAAGCCCGGTAAGGATCCGGGTCAGCCGGAGTCATACAGGCCCATTTCACTCTTGCAGGTGGATGTTAAGGTCCTGGCCAAGATTTTGGCACTTCAATTGAATCAGGTGATACTGAGTCTTGTACATACTGACCAGGCAGGCTTTATGCCGGGCCGCAACACCTCATTCAACCTTAGAAGACTTTATATTAACCTGCAAGCGATACATGACGAAGTTGGATCACGAGTGGTGGTGGCCCTGGATACGGCCAAAGCATTCGACTCAGTCGAATGGCAGTATCTTTGGGGATGCCTTAGAGGGTTTGGGTTTGGCCCAAAATTTATTAAATGGGTCCAACTACTATACCAGGCCCCAAGAGCTAGAGTTGTGTCCAATGGTTACGCCTCCAAACCCTTCGATCTCACTAGGGGCACTAGGCAGGGCTGTCCTCTGTCCCCACTATTGTACGCCCTTGCGGCGGAACCTCTTGCAATATCCATTAGGGAAAATCCCAAGATTCGTGGCCTCCAGGTGGGTGCAATCGTGGAGAAATTCAGCCTGTACGCTGATGACACGTTGCTATATCTGGCAGACCCGGATGCCTCTCTTCAAACGGCATTGCAGACGATAGAATACTTTGGATCGTTTTCTGGCCTCAAAATTAACTGGGGTAAATCCCAAATCCTGCCCATTGACAGCTTCCCCTTCCCCAGACCACGGGAACACTTCCATTACAGAGGGTCGACTGCATTAAATATTTGGGCGTCTCTGTGTCCAGGTCCCCGTCGGATTATATCCCCCTGAACGTTGAACCTCTTTTTACCCTGATTAAATCTAGGACTCAGGTCTGGGCCAAGTTACCGCTTGGGGTCTGGGGCCGAATCAACATCATAAAAATGATACTGCTACCTAAGATTCTCTACACTCTCTGGCACACACCAGTATACATCCCCCTCAAATACTTCAAAATCATAGACACTCTGCTGAACTCGTTTATATGGGGGAAGAATAGACATAAACTGACCTGGAAAGCCCTCAAAAACCCCACTGATTTAGGGGGTACAGCCCTGCCTGATTTTAATACCTATTATTTGGCGTGACAGTTATCCCAGTTGTATCACATCGATAAGACAGATAGGTGGCGATTCCTTGTTCTCCTCTGTCCGCATTGGGCCCAATGCACTGCCGACCCCATAACGGCGGTGGCAGTTGGACTGGGAGGCAACGAGTCTGAGGGTAACCGCAAATCACTTTTATATCAATATAGACAGATCTGGGACATAGCTACTGGGCTGATTGGGACCCCTGTATTTAATGATTACACCCCTTTGTGGCATAACAAATCCCTGCCTGAGCTTAGGTTGCTCCCGGACACAGAGCTATGGAGTAGGAGGGGAGTGTTTTATCTGCACCACATCATTTCTGGTGGGTCCCTCAGGTCTTTCCTTGAACTTCAGGAACAATACTCATTGCCTGACTTCATGCAGTTCAGGTTTCTTCAGCTGGTCCATGCGGCCCGCTCCCAGTTTCCAGCAGATATTCCACAGCCAGCCCCGAATGCACTGATTGCAGTGATCAAGGGATCAGATCCCCGTAGGCTCATATCCGATTTCTATAACATGCTCATCACCCCGACGGCCACCACACTAGCATATAACTTGAAGCCGAGGTGGGAGAGAGATGTGGGGCCACTGGAGGATGAGGAGTGGAGCGAGGCTTTAGATACATGTAGACTGGTGTCACCCAGGCTCTCTGATCGGCTATCGCAACTGTTTATTTTGCACCGATCGTACCTCACCCCTCTTAGGTTGGCGCGCTTTAAACCTGATGCCCCGACAGTCTGCCCAATGTGCAGACGTGACCCGGGCACGTTCTTCCACTTGATTTGGTCATGTCCCAAACTCCAGGTACTCTGGAAGCAGGTTGTGGACTTCCTACACGATGATATGGGCTCCCCCCTGTCCTTGGACCCTAAACAGTGCCTGCTGGGTATTTTCCCTGACTCCGAGCTTAATAAATTTACGAAAACATTTTTGCATGAGACACTCTTCTCAGCTCGGAGGATCATAGCCAGGCACTGGATGAGGCCCATACCGCCCTGTTCGTCTGAGTGGAAAGCCGACATTAATGCTGCCCTCCCGTATAAAAAAATCATATATATTAATCGTGGTTGCCCCGATAAATATAATAAAATCTGGGATAGATGGCTCGAATCCGCTGACACTTGTGTGAACTGGCCCTGAGAACACACCAACATATTTTCTTTAAAAAAAAAAGGGGGGATCTGCTGTGTTGTCCTTCTTATTGTTATTGACTGGCCCGGAAGCCCGGTTGCTCACTCCCTTCTGACTTAAATAATACCTCTATGTTGTACTATGCATTCAGTGGAATAATATGGAGTTGATTACGTTGTCTGTATACTATTTTTGATGGCTTGACATGCTAGGCTTATTGTCATGTACGTTGCATTGTCATGTTTCACCTGAACATTGTTCAATAAAAACCGTTTAATATTAAAAAATCTTTTATTCTGAAGAGTCTTTAGCAGGTTGGTGTTAGAGAAATTAGAAATTATACTTTAAATGTCAACTATGAATATGCATATTAATATGACTATATCTTCTAAAGTTAAAATGTTTGCTTTATATAACTCTATTAATACTTAAATATGCTGAATAAGCTCTAATAACCCTAATTACTGGAATAAGTCATATGACCATATTCTATTGTGCAAAGATGTGCTGACTCTTACATCTGTCAAATATGGGCTGCGAACCATGAGATAATTTATGTATCCATTGTATGAAATATCCTGTCATAAGGTGTTGGCTGAAAAAGGATATTTCCCTATTTCCTGCTGACGTCAGAATAAAGGTTGAAATTATACATGGTCAGGACGTTACGAGCAGGAAAAGGGAAGGTTTAAGGGTTATAAAAGCTGAATGTGAATCTATGACAGGCAGAAATGGATCTCTGAAGCAGAAGATATACATTTAACCATTTCTCTTGCATATGCAATAAAATATCTTGACTTGTAACGAGAGTCGGTCCAAAATTACTTGACATTTTGGTCCTTCGAAAACGGAAGTCCAAATTCCTGGAAAGCACTAGCCAACAACCCAGTGAACCGATGTCCGTACGGCAAAAAACTGTAAGTCCTCCGTCTTAAATTTGACGTTAACAGAGGCCGGCTCACTGAACTAGTGCCTCCCGGGCAGCGACTTACCGGATCAGCACAAGAGACCGCTCTCGGGGCAAGGTAAGATATTTTCATTTATTATATTATACTTTTAGGCCTAAATGTGATTAGGGATTTAATGAATTAAGGGATTTTGTTACATACATCTAATATAGAGATTAATTGAATGTTTATCTGTTGTGTATATGTTTTGCTTTATCCAAGTTGAGGGAATATAAGTAGATACGTCCGTAGTTTAAATCCCTTTGATATAGGAGTATGGTCCCATTCCAATACCCGGGTGCAGATAAAGGAAATTTGTCGACAAAGGACCTAGGTCCTGACAGCCTTGTAAACTGCAGGAATTCCCGTGGGGGACACATAAATATTCCTACATCAAAAACACGAACCCCTGTTGATACAAAGGTATGGCCTGATAGATTTCCAGGTAACAAATAGAGGTAATTTGACGAGCCCTTGCGCTCAGCCAGCCTCGTATGTTGTGTAAAAAACCTGTACAGGCATTTATAAATACTGTTGAATCAACAAATATTAATGTTTTGATAAAGTGTGGGAACAACAGTCG
Source organism: Rana muscosa (assembly GCA_029206835.1). Lineage (NCBI taxonomy): Eukaryota > Metazoa > Chordata > Amphibia > Anura > Ranidae > Rana > Rana muscosa. The sequence continues at coordinate 457,477,284 of CM055118.1, forward strand.
AGAGAAATTAAGTCTCTTTTGTAATTCTGTTCATGCTCCCTACAGTTTACTGAAATATTAATGTTTTGATCAGGGGGGGTTGACCAGTCAGGTGAATTTACGTTCGCCTTGTAATTCTGTTCATGCTCCCTATAAATGAATAAAACATTAAGTAAGAAGACAAGACACCAGTATTATAGCAGCACACAAGATCAATAATCTAGAAGTGATATGTCACGACTAGAAAGTTTGTGAGTAGCTGCAGAAGTGATAAGATACTGTGTGCAGGTATTGTGTCAGTGTGAGAAGACCTTACTAAAAAAACTCCGTGTGCACGTTAAAATGAGTATGATCCATGGAAAGTCTGATGGTTTGAATGATGATGCAAAGTATATGTGTAGTCTAGACAAAGAGAATGTGAAACTCCTTAAGACATGAAAAACAAAGTATGATTTTGTTGCATTTTTAAATAAGGATTGTTGTGTAATACTGTGTTGTGTAGAAAGCTTAAAAAATAAATAAAAATTATGCCGGCATGTATGTATGTGTATATATATGTATGTATATATGTGTATATATATATATATATATATATAAAAAAAAAAAGAAAAGAAAAATAAGGAAACAGAATAAATTAGGTCTTCCCCAGGCAAAGAAATGGCTTGAGGAGGCTAACTGTAGGTTAAAATCATAAAAAAAATCATAAAAAGACTATGTTTTTAGACAAAGAGGAGGACAATAATATGACCGTCCTCCGAAGTTTAGTGCAGCAAGTATTGACTGAACAAAATGCGACAAACCTAATGCACCCGACAGCCCCTACACACCCTTTAGAGGACTCTCCAATCCCACCGACAGACGCTGCTCCCCCTCTGACTTCACCACCCGCTCCCAATTCCCTATTGCAGACCTGCAGTCCCCACCACCAGATGGGACAGAGGTATGCAACAAGTTACACCCCTGTGACCCTCCTTACAGCAATCCCAAGGTCCACATAGCTCAATTCAGGGATGGTATCATGGGAATGGTTGCTAGCTATCATCTCAATGTGAGGGAAATAGAGCAGGTCACCAGACAGGTACTGGGACCTGACTGGCATCATGTAGTGGGAGATTGGAGTGGATTAAACAACCAGGGAGGGGTGTTGCCTCAGGATGATGCAGCACTCAAAAACAGAAGAAATGCTCTTATAGCAAAGATAGAGAGAGGATAGATGGATACGTCAAGTCGACTGGTCCATTATAAATCAGTGTATATGGGGAGAAGAGGAAACAGTGGATAATTTCATTGTTAGGATAAAGAAGAATTTTAAAAACCACTCTGGGATAGAAATCCCAGTAGATCAAGTGAACGATAGCCCATATGAACAACAGCTAAAGAATGCAATCCTGAAGGGGCTGCTAGTCCTTATATCAAGTTTTGTTAACGAACACATGATTAACCATAGGATCTGCAGACTCTAGGAGCTAATCAAGTATGTGAGGCATGCTGAGGGGCACTTCCAACCAAAAAAGAAAGTAAAGAAAAGGATGGGGGAGTGTTTCCTGTATGGTAAAAGTGTGTCTGCAGAGAGAGAAGCAGAAGGATGGGAAAGAATCTGATATTTTGGATGTGTGTAATGTTGAAACTTGTTTGCATGCTGAAGCCAAGCCAGAAATAACCTGGGTTGCAAAGAGTAGTTGGGTAACATTTCTCTGTGACACTGGGGCTTGTAGGACCCTGATACACCCGCTGGATATGCCACCAGGGGTAAAGGGAAAAGGTTTAGTATATGTAAAATCTGCAAATGGGTTGATGCACCAGGAGGCCGTGTCTGAAGGCCTTACTGTGGAAAATCCACAGACAGGTAAAAAGGCTCAGTGTAAAATTGTAATGTCAACTAAATGTCCTGTTAATTCGTTGGGTAGAGACATGTTGCATGCTCTTGATATTTCTGTCGTACCAGTGGAGGGGGCCCTCAAAGCCCATCGGCTGTGTGAAAAACAAATCACAGCTGTGGATAATGAGCCCTGATACTGGTACAGCTTGGATTTACAAACTGAGGGATTAAAGATGCCCAAAACCCTGACAGAAATAATTGAAGAGCCTGTGAGGAAAGGTACAAGGTCCAGACGAACCTCTATTGCACTATCTACTACAAAAGGACCACTGGGCCTGATAGGTCTTATGAGAAACAGTTAATGAGTTGCACTAACACTGAAGTGCTCTTAAGATACCTGTACTGTGATAAGGAAGGAAATAACATGGCTACTTGTCTCCTACCACAGCCTATTCTGCAAATATACAGGCAGGATACTGTACCTCATGTTTCGGTCACGCGGAACTCCGAGGTATCATGGCATGAGCTGGGAGAACTTATCACAGACTGGGTCAAATTAACAGATGAGGAACTGAAATCCAGAGGGAATCAGAGGTACAGATTAGCGTGGTTTGTTGAATGTACAACCAGAACTTGCGTGATTGAAGTTTTGACAAAAGACAGTGACTGACACTTTTTGACCAAAGGGGAAGGGGATGCCTTAAAAGACATCCCCGATTTCTTGTGATCAAAAGGAAAGACAGACGTAGGGCTAATTAAGACAGACAGTCAGTTCTGGTTTGCACTTATGTACAAAGGAAAACTCACAAGAAATGTTCAATGCTTTGTCTCGAGTTGTACCTCCCAGTGGGAGTCAAATTCTCTGGTATGTGGATGACATTCTGGTAGCGGCTCCTCTGGAGCGACAATGTAAAATTGACACCTTAGCTCTGATGCATTTCCTCGCAGAACAAGGTCACAAGGTTAGCAAAATAAAATACAACTTTTGAAAAACAAGGTGAAATACCAGGGTTACATTATATCTCAAAAAGGCAGACATCCAGATGAGATCCGAAAAGAGGCCATCCTTCAAGCCCCCAAACCACGTAAAAATAAAGAAATGATGTAATTTCTTGGCATGGCAAATTTTTGTAGAGCATGGATAGCTAATTATGCTACGGAGGTGGTGCCTCTTTCTGATCTCATCTATGGTACACAAATGTCTGCAAAAGGTTCCATCCAGTGGAATGTGCAAGCAGAGGATGCATTTACAAAGGTGAAGCACCTCATTGTGGGTTCTACTGTGCTTAGCCTACCCAATTACAGTAGAAACCCTTTAGCAGACTGTAGATTGTAAAGAGGGGTACATGACTTCTGCTCTCACTCAGGTTTATGAGAACGAACACAAACTAGTTGCATTTTACTTAACTAATTTGCCCCACTGTGTACAAGCTGTAGTAGCAGCCTCATTGGCCATACGGTCATCTGCATTGATAGTATTGTTCCACCCCTGGTACTTAAAGGTCTCACATGTTATTTAGGTGATCTTACTATAAGACAGAATCTCCTATTTATCTCCAGTCAGGCATTTATCATGTATGACTACACTTCTGGGACAACCACACGTTACAATCAAGAAGTGTACTACATTGAATCCTGCTACACTAATGCCAACACCTGGTGATGGGGATCCACATGATTGTGCAGCTCAAAATTGATGAACGGGTACTCCCTAGGAAGGATCTCACTGATGTTCCCTTTCTAGATGCTGACATTACAATCAAACGGCTTATGCTATAGTAACACATGACCAGGTCATTGAAGCTAGACCTTTTCCCAGTTCCTATTCTGCACAACAAGCTGACATTATAGCCCTGTCAAGGGCCTGCAGTCTAGGGGAAGGGAAAAATAAATAGATATTTATACTGACAGCCAATACGCTTTCTCTACACATATTTGCCCAGCAATGGAAAAAAGGGGTATGATTACGTTGCCATGGGAAACCGATCACACAGAGATCTCATTCTTGCCCTTCTAGAATATGTACAAAAACCAGCACAAGTGGCTATTTGTAAATGTGCGGCACATAGAAAGGGAACAGATCCAATTACCCTAGGGAATGCACTAGCAGACAAGACAGCAAAGGAAGCTTCTGAAGGACAGCAATGACAAACATATACAGTTCCCAAGTAAATGATGAGGTACAGAGAGCTATTGATGAAACATGGTTATCAGAAATGCAGAAAACATCACCGGCAGGTGAAAATCAAAGTGGTTATATACAGGGTCAACACTGGTCAATGGTATATACACATGTACAGAAGGTAAACCTAACTTATCTACATCACTATTCACGTATGCTGTGTTATTGAGTCATGGGTAGGCCCATACCTCAAAAGGAGGGATGGTACTGGGTGTACACAACATATGGGTTTACAAAACTACTCTGAAAATTTTGTCTCACATATCCGATTTGTAACAGATACCATGCACAAGGTGCCCTAAGAGCCTTAAGGGGTAATTTCCCACAACCCCCTTATCCCTTTCACACAATATGCATGGATTTTATTGAATTGAACAAATGTGAGAATAAGTACTGTCTGGTTATTGTGTACAGGTTTATAAAGTGGGTGGAAACTTTTCCTATGGCGCACACGGATGGACAGTCAGTAGCCAAAGTACTAATCAAAGAGGTGATTCCACGACAAGGGATCCCTGCGCTGATTTACAGTAACAATGGCTCCAATTTTGTAAACTAAACAATACAACTAATTGGTATATGGTACAATATCTGACCTACTAGGGAGAATCACTATTTAGGTTGTAACCCCTGGTCAGAACACCCCAGCCCCCGAGCCAACTCAGTTTCAACTTAATACCTCTTTGTTTAAAACAGATTTTACTTACAAGGAACAATTAAGTATAGAAACAGGATTTGGAGACAAAAATTAGTGGATAGAATGGGTCAGATACACAACTCAATCTAAGGGGTTAAGTGATTGTATTTCTTGTGCAAACCCAAGACCACAACTAGCTACCATTCCTCTCCCTGAAGAGGAAACAGATTTAGCTTGCATAATAAGACTGTTTTCAGAAAATATTACTGGGTCTGAATGTGCAAATGAGAAAAAGAGATACCCTAAAACTAAAATGCAAAGTACACCCCCTTCACTACAAGCATTACCAGGAAATTTTTCTAGTTTCTCTAACAAAGATAAGGATGGTACAAAGGTTGGCACTCTATCTCCTGAATACTGTGCGACCATAACATCAACTACAGACATTAAGTATCAACTAAAATGGTTGCAGGAACAGAAACGGCAACTAGCTGATGTTTGGTGGCTGTGTGGGGACAAGAAACTAAGGCTCAGACTGCCACCTAGATGGGAGGGTAGTTGTGCCCTTACCCGCCTGTTGCTTCCCTTTTATATTGTTCCTATGACTAATAAATTGATGAGACTACCAGGTAAACACTATTTTAAGAGACTTAAGTGTCCAGAATCATTTTGACAACCAGGTATATATAGACTCAATAGGTGTTCCACGAGGAGTTCCGGATGAATTTAAAGCACAGAATCAAGTAACAGCAGGACTCACCTCACTCTTCCTATGGGTACAGCCCAATAAGAATGTCGACTGGATAAACTACATTTACTACAACCAGCAGAGGTTTGTGAATTACACCGGAGATGCTATCAAAGGTATAGCAGCACAATTGGACGCCACCTCTTTGACAGCGTGGCAGAACCGTATAGCATTGGATATGTTGCTGGCAGAAAGGGGCGGGGTATGCGAAATGTTCGGCACCTTCTGCTGCACTTTTATTCCAAATAATACGGCACCTGATGGAAGTATCACCAAGGCTTTGCAAGGCCTACAAATGTTATCCCAGGAACTAACTGAGAACTCTGGTGTAGAGAACCCCTTAACAGGACTCTTTGAAAAATGGTTTGGTAAATGGGGTGATCTTGCAAAAGGTTTGCTCATCTCTGTTGTCATGGCAGCCACGGTCCTTACGCTGTGTGGATGTTGCTGCATTCCTTGTATTAGAGGAATTCTTCAAAGACTGATTGACACATCACTAACAAAGACTATGTTTTTTCAGAACAACACTGAACTATACCCGGAACCTGATGAAGATGAACTTACAGTCCTTTCAAAAGACTTATTTGTCTAAATGATAATACCTGGTAAAATAAAGAACCTGGATATTTGAATTATTGACATTATAAGTATAAAAGGGAGCAGCTGTTAGAGAAATTAGAAATTATACTTTAAATGTCAACTATGAATATGCATATTAATATGACTATATCTTCTAAAGTTAAAATGTTTGCTTTATATAACTCTATTAATACTTAAATATGCTGAATAAGCTCTAATAACCCTAATTACTGGAATAAGTCATATGACCATATTCTATTGTGCAAAGATGTGCTGACTCTTACATCTGTCAAATATGGGCTGCGAACCATGAGATAATTTATGTATCCATTGTATGAAATATCCTGTCATAAGGTGTTGGCTGAAAAAGGATATTTCCCTATTTCCTGCTGACGTCAGAATAAAGGTTGAAATTATACATGGTCAGGACGTTACGAGCAGGAAAAGGGAAGGTTTAAGGGTTATAAAAGCTGAATGTGAATCTATGACAGGCAGAAATGGATCTCTGAAGCAGAAGATATACATTTAACCATTTCTCTTGCATATGCAATAAAATATCTTGACTTGTAACGAGAGTCGGTCCAAAATTACTTGACAGTTGGCCTGGGCCAGTTCAAAGCACAGAGGATCACTGGAATGCCCTACATCTCAATCCTTCAAAGTTTCAGGGGAGGAAAGGCACGGAATTGGGATATAATGATCCCTTAGAATCACCAGAGCATCCACAGCATCCATTAGTGGATCCCTGTACCTGAAGATGAACCTGTCCAGTTTGTTGTTGAACTTGCAGGCCAGCAGGTTCACATTCTATGTCCCCCACTTGTGACATGGGTCTTGAAACACTTCTGGGTGTAGGGACTAGTGCCTTGGGTTAAGGCGCCAAGAAAGACTAGCTGAGGGCGCATGCGCGGCTCGTGAAGATGGTGGACGCGTAGGACCAGAGCTCCGGCCTCATCCCGTCCCTAAACGACTCCCGCTCCGCTACATCCGCGCCATTCGCTCCGGGAGCAGTCTCAATAGCTCCGGGAACTACTCAGCCATCGAGTGATCCGGTTTTTGGGTAAGATCGGAGATCAGCGACGCTTCCACAAGACGACCGCGCCGCAGGCCGCATCCCATCTTTCCCTCATGGATCGCTTCGCGTATAGGCCTCAATCCCCGGCCTCAGGTAATCTGACGACCGCGGAGGAAATTCCGGACGCAACTCCATTGGGTGAGCTTTCCCCTACCCTGCCCGTGCAGCAACATCCGCAGACCTCATCACAGCCTCCGATGACAGCCCTGGTGACTGTGGAAGTACTCGATCTCCGGCTCCAGGCCCTGCTCCAAGGCCTCACGGACAACATTACTAAGGTGGTAAGCAAACTAGCCCACGAGCTCAGAGGGGAGATAGATCACCTAGGGGAACGTACAAACACCCTAGAGACTAAGTTTGATGATATGATCAATTATGTTCATGTCATGGAAGACGAGAATGCTTCCCTGAAAAATACAGTGGCGCAGTTACAATTGCAACAAGAAGATCTAGAGAACAGGGAAAGGAGACAGAACCTGAGAATACGTGGGGTCCCAGAAGCAGTTACTGACAAAGACATCCGTTCATATTTGCTGGCCCTGTTCATCCATCTAGCCCCTGACATACCAGATATAGACTGGAGGCTTGACAGGACACACAGGTCTCTGGCTCCAAAACCCACCCAAGGTGCGAACCCTAGAGATATAATAGTGCGCTTCCATTTTTATGAAAGCAAAGAAGCTCTGACCATAGCCACCCGCAACAGATCAAGAATTGATTTTAAGGGAGCGAAGATTCAGCTGTTTAGTGATTTGTCCCCCATCACTCTGGCTAAACGCCGTGCTTTGAAACCTGTCACAGCTCATCTACAAAATCACCAGGTTCCCTATCGCTGGGGTTTCCCAATTTGTCTCACTGTTGTTATGGATGGCTCACAACACTCTCTGAGAGATTTGCAGGAATGTGACCCTTTCATCAGAAGCCTGGGTCTTCCCCCTATTCCTGAAGAGAATTTGCTACCGCAATCAACACTATCCAGACCCCTTTCCACCCCCGGAAAGATATGGACCCCTGCACGCCGGAGACCCCGCAATACTACTTTCACCCCCCAGAGAGCTCCTTCACTGAAAGGTCCATTCTGATCTTGCCCACGCTGAAATGTAATTGTATATCCTCTTGAAAAGAGATTTCGATCCATACCTGGATTGTCCTTTCCTGTCATCACTTCCATGTTTTCAGTTTTTTACTACCTGCGGCCTAAGGCTTGAACGTTTGATTACGTCTTCTTCCACTAAGTTGACAGTCCCTGTACTGTCCTACGATGACGAACTCCTGTTTAGTTCCCTTTAATGCTGACAATGATGTTTGAGGGGGATTGGGGCTGGTGGGATGGTCCCTGCGGGCTGCCGTGCCCTCACCTACTTTTCATGGTCCTTGACTGTGATCATGGCCCCCAGGGGGACTTCCCCCCTTCGGGCACTATACCTTTATGGTCCTTTTTTTTTGTTGTTGCTGTTTTTTTTTTTTTTTTCTTTTTTCTATGCTTCCATTTTCTCCTGGTCCAATTTTTACATGGACACCACGAGAGCTCTATATTTTTTGTCCATTCTTTTTTGGACTCTGACTACCTCCTTCAATGTTGTTGGATCCTATCTGTACTGTTTAAATTTAAATGTTTATGTTCCTGGTATTATCTAACTGTCTATAGGTCCATTTTTGACCTATCCAAGAAACACAGATGTGTTTCCACCACATTTCATTATTTTCTAAAATACGAAAGTACTGACCCAGATTCTAGTACCACTGCATCATGGTTAGTGCTCTCGACATGGTATTTAACGATGACATATGCTTTCCTGTTCATACCTCTGAATGGCCATAAATGTATTATCTTACAATGTTAAGGGCCTGGGCTCCATTTCCAAACGCTGGATGGCATTGAAGGAGTTTAGATCTTCTGATGCGGATGTGGTCATGGTCCAGGAGACCCATTTTAAGGCTGATGGCTCATTTAAATTCGCATCTAAGCACTTCCCCACTACTTTTGTGGCCTCTGATCCCTCTGGTAAAGCAGGGGTGGCCATCCTGTTTAGGAAGACTTCGGCCATTCGGGTCAAGTCTTCATTTTTGGATCCACATGGTCGTTTTATTCTCCTGGACTGTGACCACATGAACACATCCTTCACACTTGCAAACATATATGCTCCCAACTCGAAACAGATTGGGTTCCTTGAAGTTTTTTTTTAGAAGCTCCAGACTTTCTCCCAACCCTTCATGATAATAGGTGGAGACTTTAATTTGTGTATATCCCCAACCAAAGATAGGCTCTCCCTGCTTAAAAATCCACCCTCGACACAGGTACAAAAATCCTCCACAGCATTTCGTAGATTACTTAGAACCCACAAGTTGCTAGACTCTTGGAGAGTGAAACATCCGATAGCTAAGCAATTTACTTTTTTCTCACCTCCACACAGGTTATACACGAGGTTGGATCATTTCTTTATTTCACCACCGTTGGTGACACATCTGGTTGACTCTAATATTCACCCGATCACATGGTCTGATCATGCACCTATTACCCTGAATCTCATACTGTCCACACCCACGCCTAGGACCTGCCACTGGTGTCTTAACGAATCTCTCCTGAATATCCCTGAAACCCACTCACACCTGGAACGCAGCCTGACCGAATGTTTCCAACTCAATGCTGGTTCAGTTTCAAAGACCTCCACCCTTTGGGAGGCTCACAAGGCGGTCTTCAGGGGTGAATGTATAGCCTCTGGATCCCGCCTTAAGAGGGACCGTGCTCTACAGCGCTCGACCCTCTTAGCCGACCTGGTGAGGGCTGAGAAAGACCTTCTTGTACATCCCACAGTGGGGAACCTTCGTAAAGCGGTATCTTTGAGAAACTGTATCAAATCTTTAGATAAGTGTGCAACCACTAAATCCATGCTTTGGTCAAAGCAAAAATATTATGAGTTTGCTAATAAACCCCACAGTATCCTGGTCAATCGCCTAAAACCTCGTCCCAACAATTCCATACCGGATTTTATAATTCAGCCAGACGGGAAACCTACTTACTGCCCTAAAACCATGACCAGGGTCTTTGAGTCATATTATAGGAAACTTTATAATTGTATCTCCTCAGAATCTGGATCCCAGTTCGCCCATGAGAATTATGATTCCTTTGTTGAATCCCTAAATTTACCTAAATTATCCCAGGCAGACCGTGAGGGACTTAATTCACCTATCACAGCTGAAGAGATCTCCCAGATAATTAATCACCTCCCAACACACAAAGCCCCAGGCCCCGATGGTCTCCCTTACTCCTACTACAAGAAGTTTCTCCCAATTTTACTCCCCCATATGCTGACCCTTTTTGAATCTCTGATGGCCGGAACAGTTCCCCACCCCCAATTTCTACATGCCTATATTAGACATGTGCACACTGAAATATTTCGTTTCGGAATTTCGTTTTCGTCCGAAAAATAAATTTATTTAGTTACTCCCGAAATTCGTTTTTATTTATTTCGTTTTTCGTTAGAAATTGCATTCGTCCGAAAATCTGAATTAATTAAGGTCGAATCTGTCATTGAAGGCTTATGGTGTCTGTCGAATGTTCAAAGAAGATTCGACGGAGCAGTGAAACTGTACGACTCTGCAATCATACATTTCCGGTCGAATGTTCCGCCTACAAGCTATAGTAGAATTCTAATGTTGTATGACTAGTAATAATTATATTTATTAATTACTATTACTAGTCAACCAACATTAGAATTCTTCTATAGCCTATGGGCGGATGCATTTGACCGGAAATGTACGATTGCAGCGTCGTACAGTTTTGCTGCACCGTCGAATCTTCTAACTGTCGATGCTTTGTCGAATCTTCGTCATTCTAGCTATTTTACTGCTCCTCCTCTTTGGTTACAATCAGCCAATAACATTCATCATCAACTTTATTTTTATTTTACTTCCCCCACCCAATTCCAGCAGTGATCTTTTTCTCTCTATTTCAAATCTTTTCTCTCTATAATAACAAATCTTTTCTCTCCTATGTCGAATCTTTTCTCTCCTATGTCGAATATTTTCTCTCTATAATGTCGAATCTTTTCTCTCCTATGTCGAATCTTTTCTCTACTATGTCGAATCTTTTCTCTCCTATGTCGAATCTTTCTCTCCTATGTCGAATCTTTTCTCTCTATAATGTCGAATCTTTTCTCTCCTATGTAGAATAATCTTGGACTAATAGAGTTAAGGCTAGGCACATTCGACCACAGGTTCGATAGACACAGATTGTTATTGTCAGCGTCACGTCGAATCTCCTATCTATATCGAACTGTTGTAGCAACGAAAACGAAAATAAAGCATTTGTTTATGTCGGATCTTTCGGTTTTCGGATTCTGTGCTTTCGTTTTCGTTTGTTAAAACGATAACGAAAATAGCTGAAATTCGGACGAAAATGCATTCGGACGAAAACGAATGCACATGTCTAGCCTATATTACGGTTATCCCGAAGCCGGGTAAGGACCCCTCTCTACCAGATAACTATCGCCCAATAGCCCTTTTAAATTCCGATTATAAAATATTCACTAAGGTATTGGCAAATAGGTTATCCCTTCTCCTCCCTACTTTAATACACAAGGATCAGGTGGGATTTGTTCCTTCTAGACATGCTGGGGATAATACCAGACGAACTATAGATCTCATTGACCTGTTAACCAAGACTGGTAAGCCAGCTCTGATATTGAGCTTAGATGCTCAAAAAGCATTCGATCGTTTAAATTGGTCCTTCATGTTTGCTACTCTGTCAACATATGGTTTTTCGGGTCCATTTATCCAAGCTCTTACCGCACTATACTCTACCCCCACTTCCCAGGTCCAGCTGTCTTCTTCTGTCTCTTCGCCATTCCCTCTTAGTAATGGGACTAGACAGGGTTGCCCCTTATCCCCTTTATTGTTTATCCTTAGCCTGGAACCTTTAGCTGCTGCCATTAGACTCCATCCCGATATAGGGGGGGTGGCGTTGAGACACAGGGAGTACAAGCTGTCCCTCTTTGCAGATGATATTCTGTTAACCATCACACGCCTACACATATCTTTACCCTCTCTCCACAAACTCCTTGACCTATTTGGCAACCTCTCGGGTTTTAAAGTAAATCCATCCAAAACAGAAGCCTTGCCAATAAATATCCCACCTGATACACTTACCCACCTACAAAACACCTTTAGATACCGCTGGTGCACTCAATCCCTTAAATACTTAGGTATACACATATCTCCCTCCTACTCTACCTTATACCAGGTAAATTTCCCCTCATTGTTCTCAGAAATACATAGATTATTAAAGTCCTGGACAAAACTACCCCTGTCTCTGCTTGGGAGGATAAACGTTCTCAAAATGTCCATACTCCCTAAATTACTATATTTCTTTGAGACTCTCCCCATCCCGATCCCGATGACACAGCTGAAAACCATCCACAGATATTTTCTCAATTTTATTTGGAATGATGCCTCCCACAGAATAGCTAGCACAGTCCTTTTGGCTCCACGCTCTCGTGGCGGTCTGGGGGCTCCAGATGTCATAAAGTACTATTATGCCACTCATCTGAGAGCTGTAACCTCATGGACATCTAGAAAAGCTCTGAATAGGTGGTCGGAGATTGAGATGGGAATTACTGTCCCTGCTCACCCATGCTCCATGTTATGGCCTTCCTCTGATAAATATACCCCTCAACTGCGCAAAATATGTTTGAACCCTATGCTTTTTACCCTCTCCATTTGGAAGAGGTGTTCCAGTAGGTATTCCCTGTCTTCTCCATGCCCCCCCCTTACAAATGTGCTTTTTAATCCAGACATTCCTGATAGCCTCTCATATGAATCTATGCTGCCATGGACCCAGGCGGGTATTTTTCAAATCCGCCATCTTGTACACCCGGTAACACGTAAGCTTCTCTCGTTTTCTGATATACAGTCCAAACACCAAGTCCCGAAATCCCTTTTTTTCTCATTTCTCCAAATCAGACATTTTTTTTCTTCCAAGGCCCCCAACCTGACATTAGAACCCCCCACTGCATTTGAAAGGCTGTGTTCCCAGGGACCGTATGAGCCACATCAAATATCTACTATTTACCGAATCATACACTCAGCCCCCCCGCTCACCGGGTAGCTACATTCATATATGAAAAAATGGTCTGACATTTTGGCCAGGCCTATATCACTATTAGATTGGGGGAAAATATGGGTCGCGGCATATAAGGTCTCCAGATGTGTGGCCCACAAAGAAACCACTTATAAGATACTTATGTTTTGGTATAGGACCCCTAGGAGTTCCTTGCAGCCTGGAAGTTGACCCCCCACAGCCAGTGTTGGAGGTGTGGTTCCGAAACAGGCACGCATATCCACATTTTTTGGGAATGTTCGATATTAATCCCCTTTTGGACGCAAGTCCATGTTTGTCTGGAAAAGGTTCTTGGGGTCTCTGTCCCTTTCCAACCCCTGCATATGTTATTAGGTCTTCCCCTCCCGAGATTGCCCAAATGTCATCATAAGTTGATGGCCTTTCTCTTGTTAGCTGCCAAGCGAGTTATCCCCCAACGTTGGCGAGATACTGCCCCTCCCACGTTTGCACACTTTCTAGTAGCTGTGGCTGACATTAGGAGGATGGAACGCCTCACCGCTGTGGTCGCTGACAGCCTCCCCAAGTTCGAATGCATTTGGGACAGCTGGGACTCCTCCACATACAGTGCTGATCCGGATCCAAACCCTTGCTGATTCCAGGATATTATTCCTGGGTTCCCTATGATTATAAGGCAGGGAAAGTTTTATACCTTCCCTCTGACCCGTCCCATGTTTGTTCACTCTCAATAAATATACCCATGATTCACTAGTCACATTAGACCTCCGATTCGCTACTTGTGCCTTTGGAGTATGTTCTGATTGTACCACTTCCTGTCCTATACCTGTAGATGTATATCCAAGATCTTTGTTGCATTGTTTTTTATGCCTTTTTATGTTTACCATGTCTGACTGTATGCTGGAGTCTGGATTACAGGCTTATTATGTATACTTTGAAAAACTATAAATAAACAATTAAAAAAATAAATAAAAAAAAATTTTTATTCTGTCAAAGGGTGGATTCAATTATACAATGAATTTAAGATATAAGCTCTGGTTAACGACACAAACAACAACATAAGCCATCACTCATGGCAAACAATTCACCAAGGAGACCATGGTTTGCCAATTACATTACAACATTGCTATCCACATGAATATCCCAAAGCATTTCGACCCTTTCATTTCTGGTCTTCTTCAGGGGGATTTTTTTGTTCTAGGAAAATATATCAGAAAATTCTAATTTAGACAACAGTATTAACATTTTACAGTATACAAAGCATTGTTGGACATTTCATATTGTTCAAAAATACATCTCCATATGTGAGTGGAAATATTTATCATTCATGGGATTGAAAAGTAAGAATGCACAACCAGGATTGCTAAAAACAGTTGCATTCAGTGGACCCAAAATGTTGGCATGTCCCCTTCGCACCCTCCAAGTGAGTCCACAGTCCACAGGACGTACAGGAGAGATACTCTTGGAAGATGTGGGGCGAGGCACCTGCAATTTAGTATAAAGAAATCTCAATAAGTAACGGCACTATAAAGGGGAAGTTCCATTCGGATGGTGCCACCCTTCATGTTAGTAAAGTTTGGTGAGAGACGATTCGCGCTTTTCAGCCTCGGGCTTTTCAGTCCGTTACAGCGTGACGAATGTGCTATCTCCATTACGAACGCTAGTTTTACCAGAACGAGCGCTCCCGTCTCATACTTGATTCTGAGCATGCGCATTTTTTTCACGTCGTTAAAATCTACACACGGCCTTTTTTCATGATGACAAAAATGTTGAGGTGAAAAACGACGAGAAAAATTAGAGCATGTTCCCATTTTTTCATGGCCATTTTTCACGTCGTGAAAAATGCTATGAAGCCCACACACGATCATTTTTAATGACCATTTTAAAAAATTGCATTTTTCTCGTCATTAAAAACGGTCGTGTGTACACAGCATTAGAATTATATGGACTGATAAAACTAATTTGTTTTATTTTATTGTTTGTTCATTTATTTGGTTTGTTTGTAGATTAATTTACAGTATATTGCCATTGATATGCTTTACATACTTAGGCTGCATTCACACTTCACACTTCAGCGTCTTGAATTGCGGGCAGCTTTGCCGCAATTCTGACCGCAATTTGTAAGCGTCGATGTGAGTGTGAAAAATCGTGGGACCTGTAAATGAGATGCCATTCATTTGAATGGCGCCTAAAAATGTGGTGCAGGTCTGCCACGATTGTCATGTGATAAATCACGCTGCAATCGTGGCAGACCTGCACCGCATTTTTAGGCGTCATTCAAATGAATGCTTCCCGTGATGCTTACGGGAAGCATGTCGCCCCAAAAAAGTTCAGGAGCTACTTTTGGGCGACATGCTTCCCGCGATGTGGGTTGCTGCGATTTATCACACGACAATCGCAGCAGACCCGCATCGCGATTTTCAAAAGAATGGCATCTCAAATGCGAGTCCCGCAATTTGTCATTCACACATCGGCGCTTTCAAATCGTGGCAAATCTGCCCGCAAATCAAAACGCTGAAGTGCGAATACAGCCTTACATCAGAATTCCAGGCCTCATGCACACAGGGTGTTTTTACTGACGCTTTTAGCAGCATAAGAAATTTTTTATTCCAGCTTTAAAACGCCTCTCCATGTTAACCTATGTGTTCATGCACACATAGGCTTTTAGGAGCTGTAACAGGCATTTTCAAGCTGTAAGGCCCCATTCACACCTATGCAAATTGGTTGCGGCTTACATCGCATCCAATTCGCATAACATTATAAAATACATTGATTGTAATGAGGCTGGTTCACATATGTGTGTTTTCTAGGCATTGTGGTGAGGCTCAGGTGCAAATTCAGGCCCATTATCTTCTACGGGCACGCATCTGATTCACAGATGTATTCAGTTCTCATCAAGATTTCTCTCCCAGATGCTCACTACACTTCCCCCCTCCCCATCCCCTCCCCCTCCCCTCTCACAGGACACCAAATTCGCAGCTAAAACTTAGATGATCCGCTGAACAGCTCTCTTATCTCTTTGCAGAGATAACAGAGCTGGAATTTGGACCGCACAAGTGTGAACCCAGCCTTAAAAAAAAAAAAAATCCCAGGGAATTCTGGAGCAGCAGCGTTAAGCTGTAAATTGTCTGACGCGGTTAAACGTGTGTTAACACTTTATACGGCGTTAAGCCAGGTCAATCGTTTTTTTAAGCTGTAGTAATTGGATTTGGGAGTGGAAAATAGAAGAGGGTAAAGTAACGCTGCTAAACGGTAATGCTGCTAAACGTGACTACACGTGCATTAACGCCAATGCAAAACACTTGTAAAAGCACGTTTTTACAGCCCCTTTTTCCTGGCGTCTGTATTGGCCTTTCCGGCTAGTTTTTTTTTTTAATGCCCCGTGTGCGCGAGGCCTTAAAATTAAATCTGCCCACGCACTACTGACCACACCCACAAAACCATACCCTCATAAGTAGCCACACCTACAAATGTATGCCCCTATTTTATAAGATGCCCTGAAACAATCGCCCACAGACCTTTGGAACAAAAGGCAGACTTTGGAAGTATAAAGTATAAAGTATAAAGACAAAATACCCTGGGCACCATAAGAAGGGCAATGATGTGGTGTGTTGCTGGATTAAGTAATGCTTGGAATTTAGGTGTCAGGATTAAGAAACGTGCAGAGTTGTACACACGGTCGGACTTCAAACAAACTTTTCCGTGGATTTTTGTCTGAAGGGAGTTGGCTGGGCACACCCATAGCAAACTTTCCCAAAAATATCCCAACATCACTTGGTTTTTCTGCTCTTTTCTGTTCTTTACCGCCACCCTTTTGGTTCTGCTATTGTTGGTTGATTTTAAGATTGGTTCTGGGCATGCGTATTTGTACCTCGGACAAAAGTCCGATGGATTTCTGAACACACGATAGGACTTTGCAACATCGAAAGTTTGTTCATTTGCAGAGCAAACTTTTGTCCGATGAAAACATTTTTCATGAAAAATGAAAATAGTGAGTACCAACATTTGTCCAATGGAGCGTACACACGGTCGGATTTTTTTAAAAACGTGCTTATTTTGAAGTTTGTTGGCAAAAAGTCAGACCGTGTGTACGGGCCTTTAGATATGATGGCTGCATTAGTTACCTTTTTTTGTCTTTCTTTCCCATATTTTCCCTTGGTGGTCTGGCCCATAAGTCTGTTGTTTTCCAACACAACAAGCTCTCCTGAAAAAGTAGTGCTTAGAGGGATGAGACAAACCATTTACCACTGACAGCGGTGCTTACAATGATCCGCTTTCTATGTAAAACCTTTATGGGTAGTGGAGATGAACCATATAATGCGGATGGAAGAGTTAGTATTTACAGCAAGAAATAATGACTTTACGTTTAGGGAAGTTTGGACCCCATGGGTGGAGTTTCTTGAATCGCGCCAGTTGTTATCTTTCAAATGATTGTCAGGACTCTCTCTGTTGGATGCTATATTTTCCTTTGGACTTTTTTTTTCTTTATAAATGTATTAATTAACCATTTGCCGGCTGCCTGATATCATTATACTGTGGCAGGTCGGTACATTCCCACGAATCGCCGTAGCTGTACGTCGGCCCTTTAAACAGCTCTAGCATGCGCCCGCTGCACGACGGGGGACACAATGCACGTGGCCGGTGGCCGCAATGTCTGCCGGAAACACATTCATCCCCATTCTGTCAGGAGAGGAGAGACAGATTGTCTGTTCCTACTAGCTAGGAACAACGATCTGGCTCCTCCTCTCGTAAGTCACATCCCCCTACAGTTAGAAACACCTCCCAGGGAACACATGTAACCCCTTGATCGCTCCCTGTTCCTACTAGCTAGGAACAATGATCTGGCTCCTCCTCTAGTAAGTCACATCCCCCTACAGTAAGAAAAATCTCCCAGGGAACACATTTAATCCCTTGAATGCCCTCTAGTGTTAACCCCTTCCCTACCAGAGACATTTACACAGTAATCAGTGCATTTTTATAGCACTGATCGCTGTATAAATGTCACTTGTCCTAAAAATGTGTCAAAAGTGTCCGATCTGTTTGCCGCGATATCGCAGTCCTGCTAAAAATCGCAGATCGCTGCCATTACTAGTAAAAAAATAATAATGATATGAATGCCATAAAACTATCCCCAATTTTATAGACGCTATAACTTTTGCACAAACCAATCAATATACGCTTATTGTAATTTTTTTTTACCAAAAATATGTAGAAGAATACATATCGGCCTAAACTGATGAAGAAATTTATTTTTAACTTTTTTTTTTTTGGGGGGGGGGGATATTTATTATAACAAATAATATAAGAAATATATACTTTTTGAAATTGTTACTCTTTTTTTTGTTTATAGTGCAAAAAATTAAAACTGCAGCGGTGATCAAATACCACCAAAAGAAAGCTCTATTTGTGTGAAAATAAGGACGTCAATTTTGTTTGGGTACAGCGTCGCACGACTGTGCAATTGTCAGTTACAGTGACGCAGTGCCATATCGCAAAAAAAATGGCCTGGTCATTAAGGGGGAAATTTCTCCGGTCCTTTAGTGATTAACTTTTTTTTTCTCCTTACAAAAATTGACAATGTTAGTAAATATATATTTTTTTTACAGGACATTCGCACAATCTCGTGTCTCTCAGGTGCTGAAATACAGGAGGGCATGTTGTAACACACATAATACGGGTGGCTACTGTGTATTGAGGTCACGGTTAATAAGCAATGTTATTTCTTTTTACAATGCCATCTCTCTCAATAAAAATATATTAAACCAAAACCTTTATCCCAAAAGGAACACAAACTGTTGCTGTAACTGCTTATAAAGTGTGAGCTGGAGTTTGGCTTCAATTTCTTATTGTGTTTAAATCTGCTTGTACATCTAATATTCCCTTCCCCCAGAATAACAATGCTGTTGTCCAAAGATGTCTCTGTGCTCCTTCATTCAGAGTGCAGGCACCTTAATACAGGTAGAGTGTTGCCGGCCAGATCACCAGGTGAAAAAAAAAAAAAAAAAGAAAACGAATGCAGCCATCACATCTAAATATTAGTAAGCTGCAACTAGACATGTGCAGAACAAGGGTCGTTTTGGATTGATCGTTATGTTACAAATAGTGATGAGCCGAACACCCCCGGGTTCGGTTCGCACCAGAACCCGCGAACGGACCGAAAGTTCGAACGAACATTAGAACCCTATTAAATACAATGGATGCGAACGTTCGAATTCTAAAGTGCTAATTATAACAACTATTATGCATGTTATTGTCCTAAAAAGGGTTTGGGAACCCGGGTTCTGCACCAGGGGACATGTATCAATGCAAAAAGAAGTTTTAAAAACGGTCGTTTTTCGGGAGCAGTCATTTTAATGATGCATAAAGTGAAAAAAAAAAGTCAAATATTCCTTTAAATATCGTACCTGGGGGGTGTCTAAAGTATGCCTGTGAAGTGCCACGTGTTTCCCGTGTTTAGAACTGTCCCTGCACAAAATAACATTTCTAAAGGGAAAAAAGTCATTTAAAACTGCTTGCGGCTTTAATGCAATGTCTGGTCCCGGTAATATGGATGAAAATCTTTAGGAAAAATGGCATAGCTACCCCATCAACACCCCCCCCCCCCTACCTCAGCCCATTACCAGCCCCTTTGGGTCTTGTATGGATATTAAGGGGAACCCCGCACATAAAATAATAAAGGCCCTATATACTCTGAACAGCCGTATACAGGCGGTGCATACAAGACAGGGACTGTAGGTTTGTTCTTATGTAGAATGTGTTTGTAATTTTGAACAGGTACATTGTTGAAGTGTAGCTCCAGCCCAAAAATCTATTTTTAAACTTTTTGGGAAACATAGGTAAGGGTTATCACCCCTGTAACATTTGTTTTGCTGTCTGTGCCCCTGTTCAGAACATTTCACCTCACTTTCCGTCCCAATGACAACTGTTTTTGAAATGTGGTGTTTTTCTTGAAACAAGGATTGCTGATAAAGCATCAGTACAGATGAGACCCCTTTCTCCCATATTTATTCTTACAGGAGAGAATTTTCCTTTCTAGGGGTAGATTTCCTCTCACTTCCTGTTGTCTTCTTTCGTTTGCAAGTAGGAGTCGTTTGTAAGTTGGATGTTTGAAAGTAGGGACCTGCCGTATATACTCTGCAGAAATAGGCCCCTTAGTTGTTGGTGTTGGCACAACACTGTAAGCACTCAGTTACTCTTGGTTGGTGCTGGAACGCCCTGCTGTCAACTATTATATCAGGAATTTTAATTACATATAATTGTTGAACAGTGGTAGTAAAAATTGGGGCTTTGATGGTGGTGCTGGTGCCACAACACTGTAAGCCCTGACAGTTACTCTTGGTGGGTGCAGCAATGGGCCCTGCTGTGAATTATTAGATCAAGAATTGTAATTACATGCCCCTTTTGAACAGGGGCTGAAAAATTGGGCCTTTCGTGGTGGTGGTGGTGGTGGCGTTGCCACAAGACTGTAAGCCCTCAGAGTTACTCTTGGTGGGTGCAGCAATGGACCCTGCTGTGAATTATTAGATCAAGAATTGTAATTGCATGCCCCTGTTGAACAGGGGCTGAAAAATTGGGCCTTAGGCACTGGTGGCACAACACTACAACCCCTCACAGATACTGTACTTGGAGCACAGCAATGAGCCCTGTTGCAAAGTATTGCTTCAAAAATTGTAATGACACGCCCCTGTTAAACAGGGGCTGAAAAATTGGGCCTTAGGCACTGGTGCCACAACACTCCAACCCCTCACAGATACTGTACTTGGAGCACAGCAATGAGCCCTATGGCAAATTATTGCTAAAAAAATTGTAATTACACGCCCCTGTAAAACAGGGGCTGAAAAATTGGGCCTTAGCCACTGGTGGCGGCACCCATAAACAAAAATGATCTTCCAAGCTATCATCATCAATCGTATCATTGAGGACTCGGAGGAGGAGGATAGCCAGTCAACATAACAGCACAGGCACTCAGCATCAGCATCAGTCTTGAAGGGATGTGACATGTTAAAATCAATTAGTCTGTTATATCAGCATCAGGTGTGTGGTAGCTGGTGGTGATCCAAGACTGGTTCATCTTGATGAAAGTCAGTCGATCAACCGAGTCGGTGGACAGGCGCACCCTGTGATCCGTGACAAATCCTCCAGCAGCACTGAATGTGCGTTCCGAAAGAACGCTGGATGCAGGACAGGCCAGTAGCTCAATTGCATACTGTGCAAGCTCTGGCCAGTGATCCATCCTCAAGACCCAGTAAGCCAGAGGATTTTCGGTGGGGAAGGTGTCCAAGTCTGACCTTGCCCCTAGATATTCCTGCACCATGTTTATCAGACGCTGGCGATGGTTGCTGGAACCGATCATACTTTGGGGCTGCGGACTAAAGAATTGTCTGAACGCATCGGTCAGACGGCCACCTTCCCCACCGCTCCTTCTTTGACTGGCCGAAGCCTCAGCAACTCGTTGTCCAGGACCAGGAGTTTGTAACCTCCCAGTCTCTGGGAACGCGTTGCACAGACCTTTCTGCAAGGCCTCCCGGAGTTGTCTCATCCTCTGCTCCCTCTGCGACGGTAACATAAGGTCCGCAACCTTACCCTTGTACCGTGGATCAAGGAGAGTGGCCAGCCAGTAATGGTCCCTCTCCTTGATCCGAAGAATACGAGGATCCTTCCGCAGACTTTGCAGGATCAGGGAGGCCATGCAGCGTAGGTTTGCTGAGGCATTCGCTCCGGAGTCCTCTGGGTCACTAAGGACGACATGATCCGCAGCCACCTCCTCCCAGCCACGTACAAGTCCACTGGTTTCTTGGGACTGTAAATCATCCCTAAAAGACTGCTGCTGATGATGCTGAGTGCCAGCCTCCACCTCCATGCTGACACAATCCTCCTCCTCCTCCTCCTCCTCCTCCTCCTCCTCTTCCTGTGCGATGGGTGGGACAGAAGGAACACTGTCTGGGTAAAGGGGGCCTTGAGAGGCAAGGAAGTCCTCCTCTTCCTGCCTCTGTTCTGCCTCAAGTGCCCTGTCCATTATTCCACGCAGCGTGTGCTCCAACAGGTGGACAAGAGGTACAGTGTCACTGATGCATGCACTGTCACTGCTCACCAT
Source organism: Rana muscosa (assembly GCA_029206835.1). Lineage (NCBI taxonomy): Eukaryota > Metazoa > Chordata > Amphibia > Anura > Ranidae > Rana > Rana muscosa. Next base: position 457,499,467 of record CM055118.1, read on the forward strand.
CCTCGTGGCCTCCTCAAATGGTGCCAGGACAGTGCATGCATCCCTGATCATGCCCCACTGGCGTGGAGAAAAAAAACCAAGCTCCCCTGACCCTGTCCTGGTGCCGTAGTCGCACAGGTACTCATTGATGGCCCTCTGCTGCGTGTGCAGCCGCTGCAGCATGGCCAACGTTGAGTTCCACCTGGTGGGCATGTCACATATAAGGCGGTTCTTGGGCAGGTTCAACTCCTTTTGCAGCTCAGCCAGGCGAGCACTGGCATTATAAGATCTGCGGAAATGCACACAGACTTTCCTGGCCTGCCTCAGGACATCCTGTAAGCCCGGGTACCTGCCCAAGAACCGCTGCACCACCAGGTTAAGGACGTGAGCCACACAGGGCACATGGGTCAGTTGTCCCTGTCGGAGGGCGGAGAGGAGGTTGGTGCCATTGTCGCAAACCACCATTCCTGGCTTAAGCTGGCGTGGCGTCAACCACCTCTCGGCCTGGCCCTGCAGAGCAGACAGGACCTCTGCCCCAGTGTGGCTTCTGTCCCCCAAACACACCAGCGCAAGCACGGCATGGCATCTTTTTGCCTGCGTACTTGCGTAGCCCCGTGAACGGCTACGGAGCACCGCTGGTTCATAGGACAAACCACAGGAAGAGGCCATGGAGGAAGAAGAAGAGGAGGGGGTGGAGGAGAGAGGTGTGTCACAACCAGTAGTAGCATTTTGGAGGCGTGGCGGTGGGACAACCTCCAACACTACTGCACCTTGTCCTGCATCCTTCCCAGCTGCCAAAAGAGTGACCCAATGGGCCGTGAAAGAAAGGTAACGTCCCTGTCCATGCCTGCTGGACCATGAGTCAGCGGTAATATGCACCTTACCGCTGACCGCCCTGTCCAGCGAGGCCAAGACATTGCCTTCCACATGCCGGTAGAGAGCCGGAATAGCCTTCCGTGAGAAAAAGTGGCGTTTGGGAACCTGCCACTGAGGAACCGCACATTGCACAAACTCACGGAAGGGGGCCGAGTCTACCAACTGAAAAGGCAGCAGTTGAAGCGCTAGCAATTTAGCCAAGCTAGCATTCAACCGCTGGGCATGTGGATGGCTGGGAGTGAACTTCTTTCGACGGTCCAGCAGCTGGGGCAGGGAAATTTGCCTGCTAGAATCGGACGTCGGTGTACTGCTAGCAGAGTGGCCGCAAGTACTTGGCTGTGACACACCTAATTCTACACCTTCATTCCTCTCAGTGCATGTTTCAGAGAGGACTGAAGTTATAGTGGGGTTGGAGATCCCAGCTGATGCGGTGCAAGGAGAGGTCCGCTTTGTTCTTTGGTGTGGGTCTTTGAGGTAGTCTTGCCAACGAGCTGCATGGCAGGTCAACATATGTCTGGTCAGGCATGTGGTACCCAAGCGGCTGATGTTTTGGCCATGCGATATACGCTTGAGACATATGTTGCAAACAGCAGCTGTGCGATCTGATGCACTAGCCTCAAAAAAGGCCCACACCAAAGAACTTTTTGAATGACGGGCAGAGGCAGCGCCCTGCACAGGCGGAGCTCTGCGGTGTGATTCCGTCGGTGTACTGCCCTTACGCTGGCCACCAAAGGGCATCCTGCCTCGTTGGAGATGTGCCTCCTCCTCATCCTCCTCCTCCTCCTCTCTCCTATTAGGCACCCACGTGGAGTCAGTGACCTCATCATCACCTCCCTCCTCATCACTGGAGCCAATCTGGCAGTATGCTGCAGCTGCTGGAACATGACTGCCAGATTGGTGTCCTTCTTGAGCATCCCCTCTGTCTGCTCTCACGCTACTGCCTTCCTCTAGCTGGGTTTCATCATCAGACCCTTCGAAACGCTGGGCATCCTCCTGGAGCATGTACCCAACACTGTGCTGAAACAGTTCGGGGGACTCCTCAGGAGGAGGACATGGTGGGTCTAGGGAAGGAGTGACTGATGATGAGTCTGACATTGATACCAGGGAAGAGGACGCTTTGGCAGCTGCTTTTCCAGTACCCTGAGCCTGGGTGAGAGAGGATGAGGAGGAGGAGGAGGGCTTGGTCATCCACTCTACCAAGTCTTCGGCATGATGTGGCTCAACATGTCCAGCTGCCGAAAAGAAGGACAAGCGTGTCCCATGGCCATGTGCTGATGACAATGCACCGCGTCCACGACCAGCACTGTTGCCCCCAGACACAGAGCCTGCTTGCCCTCTTTTATTGCCTCCTGACTGTCTGCCTCTCCTTGTTTGCCTTCCAGACATTCTAATAGATGGAATGCAGGGAGATGGGAAAAAAGCAATAAGGGCTACCTTCAGGTGTCCTTCTCTGTCCCTTGAAACAAGGACTTGCACAGTGAAAGAAACTGACACTCTCCCTACCTACAGTTTTCTGTCCCTAGAAAAAATGTTTTTTTTAAGCACAATTTAGCACAAGGAGAATTCACTCACTGTCCTTCCAGGTCCCTGGAAACAAGGACTTTGACAGTGAAAGAAACTGACACTCTCCCTACCTACAGTTTTCTGTCCCTAGAAAAAATGTTTTTTTTAAGCACAATTTAGCACAAGGAGAATTCACTCACTGTCCTTCCAGGTCCCTGGAAACAAGGACTTTGACAGTGAAAGAAACTGACACTCTCCCTACCTACAGTTTTCTGTCCCTAGAAAAAATGTTTTTTTTAAGCACAATTTAGCACAAGGAGAATTCACTCACTGTCCTTCCAGGTCCCTGGAAACAAGGACTTTGACAGTGAAAGAAACTGACACTCTCCCTACCTACAGTTTTCTGTCCCTAGAAAAAATGTTTTTTTTAAGCACAATTTAGCACAAGGAGAATTCACTCACTGTCCTTCCAGGTCCCTGGAAACAAGGACTTTGACAGTGAAAGAAACTGACACTCTCCCTACCTACAGTTTTCTGTCCCTAGAAAAAATGTTTTTTTTAAGCACAATTTAGCACAAGGAGAATTCACTCACTGTCCTTCCAGGTCCATGGAAACAAGGACTTTGACAGTGAAAGAAACTGACACTCTCCCTACCTACAGTTTTCTGTCCCTAGAAAAAATGTTTTTTTTAAGCACAATTTAGCACAAGGAGAATTCACTCACTGGCCTTCCAGGTCCCTGGAAACAAGGACTTTGACAGTGAAAGAAACTGACACTCTCCCTACCTACAGTTTTCTGTCCCTAGAAAAAATGTTTTTTTTAAGCACAATTTAGCACAAGGAGAATTCACTCACTGTCCTTCCAGGTCCCTGGAAACAAGGACTTTCACAGTGAAAGAAACTGACACTCTCCCTACCTACAGTTTTCTGTCCCTAGAAAAAATGTTTTTTTTAAGCACAATTTAGCACAAGGAGAATTCACTCACTGTCCTTCCAGGTCCCTGGAAACAAGGACTTTGACAGTGAAAGAAACTGACACTCTCCCTACCTACAGTTTTCTGTCCCTAGAAAAAATGTTTTTTTTAAGCACAATTTAGCACAAGGAGAATTCACTCACTGTCCTTCCAGGTCCCTGGAAACAAGGACTTTGACAGTGAAAGAAACTGACACTCTCCCTACCTACAGTTTTCTGTCCCTAGAAAAAATGTTTTTTTTAAGCACAATTTAGCACAAGGAGAATTCACTCACTGTCCTTCCAGGTCCCTGGAAACAAGGACTTTCACAGTGAAAGAAACTGACACTCTCCCTACCTACAGTTTTCTGTCCCTAGAAAAAATGTTTTTTTTTAAGCACAATTTAGCACAAGGAGAATTCACTCACTGTCCTTCCAGGTCCCTGGAAACAAGGACTTTCACAGTGAAAGAAACTGACACTCTCCCTACCTACAGTTTTCTGTCCCTAGAAAAAATGTTTTTTTTAAGCACAATTTAGCACAAGGAGAATTCACTCACTGTCCTTCCAGGTCCCTGGAAACAAGGACTTTGACAGTGAAAGAAACTGACACTCTCCCTACCTACAGTTTTCTGTCCCTAGAAAAAATGTTTTTTTTAAGCACAATATAGCACAAGCACAAAACACACTGACACTCTCCCTACCTATCCTTCTCTTTCCCTAAACTAAAGGAATCCAGGTTAAGCAAGAAAGAAATAAAAGTCACTGTCCCTGCCTATGCTGCTCTATCCCTGCTCCGGAACACACTACACTAGGCCGCCGTGCTGGCGGCCTTTTATAGTGTGGGGCGTGTACTAAACACCCTCAGCAATAATTGGCCACAGGCATCCTGCCTGTGGCCAATCATTGCTCTCCTCGCTGCCGGCGCTGTGATTGGCCAAGCATGCGGGGTCACAGTGCATGCTTGGCCAATCACAGCGCCTGGATGACACTGCGATGGCGTAGTGCATTGTGGGCCGTTCACGTCACTCGAATTTGGCGCGAACGGCCCAAATCGTTCGATCTTCGTCGAACGATCGAACAGCCGATGTTCGAGTCGAACGTATGTTCGACTCGAACACGAAGCTCATCCCTAGTTACAAATTTAGTTTTCTTCATTTTGGAATTTGTTCAGTTTTGTTTTGTTTCATTTAATTTTGTTTTATACATTTTTGAATGAATTCGAAATTTTCAGAAAGATTTAAAATCGGATCTGTCGAAAAATGATTGACTGATTTGAATTCTGTGTGAAGAATAGCTGGTTGTTAAGTAGAGGCCCAAGAAGCCGGCCGCCACATCCTCAAAGCAGAGTTCCGCCGGTGTATCTGCTCCCTCCTCCCCCCTGAAAGGTGCCAGATGTGACACCGGGGGGGGGGGGGGATTCCAAAAAGCAGAAGTTCAATTTTTGGGTGGAACTCCGCTTTAACAACCAATGACTCATCAGCTGTCAGCGGGCTTCCCCACTGACAGCTGAAATGTAAGCAAAAGAATAGCGGCAATGGAAAATTCAGAAAAAAACAACAACTTCGGGTCTGGTATGGATTTAAAGGGGAACCCCACGGCAAAATAAATTTAAAAAAACGGTGTGGGGTCCCCACTAAAATCCATGCCAGAACCATCTGAGCATGCAGCCTGGCAGGCCTGGAAAAGGGGGGGTGGGGACAAGCGAGCGCCCCTCCCCTCCCAGGCCACATGCCTTCAACATGGAGGGGTGCTTTGGGGCAACCCGAAGCACCTTGTCCCCATGTTGATGAGGACAAGGACCTCTTCCCCACAACCCTGGGCGGTGATTGTGGGGGTTTGTGGGCATGGGGCTTATCGGAGTCTGAAAGCCCCCTTAAAGTGGTTGTAAACCCATTTTTTTTTTTTTAAACACCGGCAAGACAAAGCCATAATGAGCTAGCATGACTAGCATACTAGCTCATTATGCATCACTTACCTTAGATCGGGGCCCCCAAAGCCGTCCTCGTCTCCCCCTCCAGCCGCAGCCATCGCTCCACAGATACCCGGAAGGTTACTTCCGGGTATCGCCGCTCCGGCCAATCACAGCGCCGCTCCATTCACATAGGGTGGGGGGCCGGGATCTGGGGGCCCCCTTATTAAAGGGGCTCCCAGATTCCGATAAGCCCCCTCCCTCAGACCCCGACAACCAACGGTCAGGGTTGTCGGGAAGAGACCCTTGTCCTCATCAACATGGGGACAAGGTGCTTTGGGGTGGGGGGCACAGTGCCAACCCTGTCCCAAAGCACCAACCCCCCATGTTGAGGGCATGTGGCTTGGTTTGGTCTAGGAGGGGGGGAGGCACTCGCTTGCCCCCCTTTCCTGACCTACTGGGCTGTGTGCTCGGAAAAGGGTAATTTTTTTTTGGTGTGGGGGTTCCCCTCAAGATCTATACCAGACCGAAGGGTCCAGTATCGTCCTGGGGGGGACCTCACGCAAATTTTTTTATTTTTTTTTCGCGGGGTTCCCCTTCAAGATTCTCCACACACGAGTTGCCCCGCAAGTCGGATCATCTTGATCCTACTTCTGGTGGGACCTCTATTCAAATCAATGGGCTCCCATAGGGAACCATTAATTTTGAATAGAGAAAGAAAAATGCGGCTGAAAGCTAGCGCGGGGAAATGTGCATTGAATTCAATGCAAAATGTGGAAAAAATTTCGTTAAAAATGCTGCTTTTTTCCTGGCGCCTGTACTAGCTTTACAGCCCGTTTTTTAAAATGTCCGTGGGCATGAGGCCTAAAAATAGACAGCAGCTTTTTTCTTCATGTTCAAGTCTGAGTTATCACTTGAACCTCAGATATCCTAAAGTTTCAGTATGTAGCCCAGTGACAGAGAGAGACCCAGGAAGATAAAAAGATAAGCAAGAAGACCGGATGCTGCATTTTAAGAGTAAACTTGCAGGTAGTCTATGTCCCTTCATTATCCTTCCCAACGCTTTAATGCACATGTGCAATAAACCTTCAAAATGTAAAGCGAAGTGGCTTGTCCCAATCATTTTGGACCAACATGATTAAATAGAAACAAATGTGTTGCGCTTAAATATAAAACTAAATTAACAAAAATACGAATCAGTCCATGTGTCTTACAAACGTCACAGATGAAATGCCTTCACAATATGTGAAAAAGTTCTTATTCACGCAGCTCCTCCACCATGTAAATAAACCACCACCATAGGTTTGGATGGACTCTTACCAAGGAGTGTTGACCACCTATTACGGTTGGTCAAAAGGGGCTCATAAATCTCATATGCTCCATCCACAGTTGTTCCTCAGCATACATAGAGCGGGAGGAATCATCCAACTGTCACATGGAAAATGATACTCTTCTGGTCTTGGATCATGATATCCAGTGGAATGTATTAGCAAAGAGATAAATGCCACATAGTGTAAATCCTGAAAATTAGGTTTTATTCAAGTAATGTACTGACATGCCATTGCATCAGGAGTAAAAATCTTCATCAGCCAAAACAACGGGCTCAATCCAAAAATGATAACAGGAAACGATGCGTCAACCCCCTTACCAGACACTTCTATCAGTGTCTGGTAAAGCTTGTAGGAGGAGTTTTCATTCTCCTCTGATTGTCCTATGAGGGTACAGGACCCCTGGCCCTCTCTCTGGACAGTGCTGATTGGCCCTGTGTTGATCACATGCACCCTCCCAAGAAAAAAAAACTCTCTAGCAATACACACCAAACTGAGCATGTGCAGAGTGACTCCAAAGGCTCTGTCTTATCAGGAGATGGATTGGGGACAGTGGAAGAAGGGGAGGATGAGAGAAGACAGGATCAAACATCCTTTTACACAATGCAGAGGATTAACCCCTTAGGTTCCACCATGTGTATAACAAGCATGCTTTACTGTATATACAGACTGATTTTCCTGTTGTGGGTTTAGCAGCACTTTAAAGTGGTTGTAAACATCTGACATGTAAAATGTACAAAGCATTCCTTTCTATAGTGTGTACTTGCCTCTATCCAAAGCACCTAGCATGATTTCTGTCTGCAGTCCCATTCCTTTGCTATCTGCATGAGTCACTTTGGACAGGTTGTGCCGACTCCAAGGGATGAAGGGGGGGGCGAGGCCTCCAGCACACAGCCTGTGATTGAGAGCCTGAGCTGTGCATGTTTTCCTATGTGAATGTGTAGACGGGGTGTATCAATTATCTCCACTCAGGTCTCAGATTACACTCAGCTCTCCTCTCAGAGCTGTGCATTATGGGATGTCAGATCCTGAAACCTCTTGCCTACTGAAGCTCAGAAAAAAACTGAAAAATTCTGAGCTTTAAAGGGCTGTAGAGAAACGGTGGTTGCAGATAAACAGGTACAGCTATGTGTAGGAGGATTTGTTTCATCTCAGTGTATCACCTGAGGCCACTCACTTCATGAGTATATGTAATGGTTTACAACCACAAATCAGAACTCCTGCATACTTGTGTAGCGCAGACTCAGACCTGGTCTAGCTGTTTGGTTCCAGGTTCCATTCCCTGTTGGGTACACGGCAGCCTGGCACACAGTAGGTCACAGGCACTCAAGTCAGAGAATAGGCTGCACATGTATTTTTGTGGTTTTATTTTTGTTAAGAACTGGGATAGGGTGAGAATGAGCCTTGGGATACTCCAACATACATCAACAAACTGTAGTAGGGGACACCAAAGCTGATCGATTCCTTCAGGGTGAGGGAACCCCCTTTAAAGTGAAGGTAAACTGTTACTAAACAGGAACTCCTCAACAGGAGTATAGTCCTTGATGTACTAAGGAAAATCTCTCCCAAATGAAGGGAAATAAAGTCTCTAGTCCAGAGGGCTGGTACTCACTTCGTCCTGAATACTGTGATGCCACCTGCAGTATCAGTCAGTTTGTCTGTGTCCTGGGAGCTTGGATGAGCTCTCTGGAAATATTCAGGAAGCTAGGACAGATGTCCCCTAGCCAAAGCAGAAGCTGGGACCCCAAAAAGGTTTCTAGCAGCTGCAGGTATTCTCCCAGAGATGTTACAGCCCTCAGGCTGGGTCTCACTCCCCTAGTGTCATGTACCTGAAGGGAGACTGAAATGACGAGGTCGGCCTCTCTTGTATCTCCAACCCAGGACCAACTGAGAGTGAAACCGAGGGTGCCGAGGGACAGGAGAAATGTGAGTGCCTGTAGGTGTAGACCCAGGGATTTGCAGCAGGAGATGCGAGTCTGAAGAAACAGGAGAACCATCAGATCAGGAGAAGTAGCCGTGCACCTTAGTTCAGCTGAGGTTAACGAAGCACTCCACTTGCACTGCAGGACCGAAGCATGTGGCAGGTCCAATCTTTTAGCAGACCTGCAGCAGGAACGCACAGTGGGTTGCAGAACTGTGATCGCAGACAGCCAGGCAGACACTCAAACTAGTCGGGAAGCCAGGATCATAGACAGGAACTGTGCCCCACCCCCGTTCATGATGTGAGAGCCTAGGGGATCCTACACCCAGAAGTCTCCTGCTTGTCAAAATCACTGCCGCTGTCACTACTCCGGTCAGCCTTGTAACAAAAGGAAGGCGCCCCCATCCCTACAGTAAACCATTGTGCCCAGGGCAGCTGCCCCCCCTGCCTACCCCTTGTCCCAGCCCTGGTCACAGGATATCCAGGGTCATCAACAGGCAGGCAGCGAGGTACCGAATCAGGAGCAGAGCCGAAGTCAGGAACGACCAGGGATTGACTGGAGAGGCATTAATTTGCAGGACAGGGTCTGTGTTATTCCACATGTGTGTGTCTGCATATATATGACCCCGGCATTTTTATCTCCCTGCTGGCACAGTGAAAGAGAAGTGTGTAAACCAGGGCTTTTTTTCAGCGGGAACGCGGGGGAACGCAGTTCCAGCACCTCCTGGACTGACTGTATGTAATGACAAGGGGTGCTGGGGTGTGCTGCAGGGTATTGATGCCCACTGCTGGGGATCTATTTTTGCAGGGGGGTCTATTGTTGCTGGGGAGGTCTATTGTTGCTGGTGGGGGACCTATTGTTGCTGGGGGGGGTCTTATGTTGCTGGGGGGTCAGTTGTTGCTGAAAGAGATCTACTGTTTGGGAGGGATCTATTGTTGATGGCAGCCAGAGAGTCTATTAATGCTGGCTGTGCGGAGATCTGTTGATGCCGGCGGGAGTCTATTCTTGCTGGTGTGGAAATTTTGTTGTGGGTAGTCCATTGTTGTTAGGGGGATCTATTGTTGTTGGCTGCAGGGGATCTATTTTACTGCTTTTCTTGATATCATTACCAAATTCCATACAAATTACTTAGCACCATAAAATAATACTTGGTCCTATATTGTCTAAAAGGAACGGTACTGGGAGGTGGGTAGGGCCGGAGAAAAGGGGTGATTCGGAACGGGGGAGTTCCTGCACCTATTGTCTGAGAAAAAAAAGCCCTGGTGTAAACACTTCTCTTATGGCAGAGCTGGTAAGAGGGAGATCTTTCCCATCTTCCTGCTCGCACACATGTGATAATGCTAATGCGCATGGGGTGATTAGGCCCAACCGGCACACACTGTGCACACACCTATGGGCTACTGAATAAGCATAACTGAAGGGCAACTACCGTATTTATCGGCGTATAACACGCACTTTTTTCCCCTTAAAATCAGGGGAAAATCGTAGGTGCGTGTTATACGCCGATACCCACTGATCCCGGCGATCTCCGCTGACTGAGCGGAGCGCAGCGATCGCCGCCGAGATACACATAGCCGAGTGTACTCGGCTTTTCTCGGCTCTGCTCACAGTCACGCCCAGTCCCGCCATTGGACCTGTGATATGTCCATCATAGGGCGGGACTCGGCGTGACTGTGAGCGAAGCCGAGAAAAGCCGAGTATAGCCGAGTACACTCGGCTATGTGTATCTCGGCTCCGCCCAGTCCCTGCGTTCTCGGCGGCGTTCGCCCCGCTCCGCCCAGTCTCTGCGGCGATCTCGGCGGCGCCAATTTTGAAAACTGGGGCAAGGCTGCACTGGACACTGGGCAAAGGCTGCACTTAGCAAAGGCTGCACTGGACACTGGGCAAAGCTGCACTGGACACTGGGCAAAGGCTGCACTGGACAAAGCTGCACTGGACACTGGGCAAAGGCTGCACTTGGCAAAGGCTGCACTGGACACTGGGTAAAGCTGCACTGGGCACTGGGCAAAGCTACACTGGGCAAAGGCTGCACTGGACACTGGGTAAAGCTGCACTGGACACTGGGCAAAGCTACACTGGGCAAAGGCTGCACTGGGCAAAGGCTGCACTGGACACTTGGTAAAGCTGCACTGGGCAAAGGCTGCACTGGACACTGGGCAAATTCTGCACTGGACACTGGGCAAAGGCTGCACTGGACACTGCTGGCAAGGCTGCACTGACAAGGCTGCAACGGACATTGGTAAGGCTGCATTTAAATGTAAGTTTTTTTTTTTCCTTAAACTTCCCTCCTAAAAGTTTTTTTCCCTAAAATTCCCTCCTAAACTTGGGGTGCGTGTTATACGCCGGTGCGTGTTATACGCCGATAAATACGGTAACCTTTTCAGAACTCAGCAATGGCTAACATGATTTTCTTGCAGTACAGGCTTCCTTTAAGCTGAGATAATAAGATTACATAGTATTGAAGGTTAGAAGGGTACGGCAATGATCAATTTCTTTTGCCTCCAGATATATACTGCATAACGTTATAGCAGCATAAATGTCAGCAAAAGGCAACCTAGATGCACAGAGGTCAGCTTGAAGAAAGTCCCATCTTTGCAGGTACCGTAAAAGCTTCTTTTAGATACTTTCAGCATTCTGCTTATGGCACCTGCCTGCTTTTATTACATCATATTAATATTCTGAGCTGGAAATATATGTGCACAGAGCCCAGAGGGAAATAAAGTGTGAAGGCTAGGAAGTGATTGGGGCGGCTATGTTCATTCAAAAGGACACTCACATTTATAGCTGTTGTTGATTGTGTTATATTATCGGATAGATTTAGATTAAAGAATGTTATGAGCTTTTGGTAATATTCACACTATTGGAAGAAATTAAGTAACATCCTTGTATCATATTAGAGACCGTAAAAGCAAAGCTTACCTTGCCACTCGTTCTATTCATTGAATGGAACAGATACATGTGTTTCCTGCTATCCAGATGGGAGCTTTGAATTAGGTTAAAGCTTATTAATAACATTTCCAAAAACCCAGAAAGGAAAGAGTTACAGAATATTTGAGCTGAATATTCTATGGCGGTTTATATAGGTTTTGTGCAATGCACTCACTGTTTCCCTGAAGGAAAAATACTACCAATATATTAATATGGAACATTTTCTATAAATAATAAATATACGAGGATTGTATTGCTTAGACAGTGTTATACATTAGAATCCAATAATGCAAGTTGCCATATGGCTTCTCTGGTCAAGGTAAAAAAAATACAACCATGAATTTTATTAAAATTTACAGCTATAGTGAAATAACTTTCCAGTCCCAGTAGTCATTCGGAATCCTGTTATGAATCGCATCATAGAAAATTTCTGGGTTTCACCACCTCTAAACTTCTATGGATTACAAAGATCGCTTAAATTAACCGCTTGCCACCTGCCGCCTGTACATATACGTCGGCAGAATGGCACAGCTGCCCAAAGCAGCGTACCTATACAATGCTTTTAATTTGTCGGCGTAGGAGCTCCATGACCGTGCCTGCGGGACCCGCAAACTCGATGTCCGCCGGTGTCCTGCGATCGTGTTACGGAGCTGCAGAACAGGAAGATGCCTATGTAAACAAGGCATTTCCCTGTTCTGCCTAGTGACAGGACAGTGATCTACTGCTCCCTGTGATCGGGAGCAGTGTCACTTGTAGCCCAGCCCCCACACATTTAGAATCACTCCCTAGGACACACTTAACCCCTTCCTCACCCCCCATAGTGGTTAACCCCTTCCCTGCCAGTGTTATTTAAACAGCAATCAGTGCATTTTTTTAGCACTGATCGCTGTATTAATGACAATGGTCGCAAAATAGCGTCAAAAGTGTCCGATGTGTCCTCCATAATGTCGCAGTCACAATAAAAATCGCAGATCGCCGCCATTACTAGTAAAAAAAAAAATATAAAAAAAAATGCCATAAATCTATCCCCTATTTTGTAGACGCTATAACTTTTGTGCAAATCAATCAATATACGCTTATTGTGATTTTTTTACCAAAAGTATGTAGAAGAATACATATCGACCTAAACTGAGAAAGAATTTTTTTTTTTTTATATATTTTTTGGGGATATTTATTATAGCAAAATGTACAAAATATTGTTTTTTTTCAAAATTGCCACACTTTTTTGTATACAGCGCAAAAAAACAAAAACGCAAAGGTGATCAAATACCACCAAAAGAAATCTGTATTTGTGGGAAAAAAAGGACGTCAATTTTGTTTGGGTGCAACGTCGCACGACCGCGCAATTGTCAGTTAAAGCGACGCAGTGCAGAATCGCAAAAAATGGCCGGGTCATTGGGCAGCCAAATCCTCCGGGGTTGAAGTGGTTAAATGCATGACTTAACACTCCCCCTTTCCCCACTTGCCACTCGGACCAGTGAAGCAATGCCCTATGTAAGCTTCAAACTGTCTACCTGGTTTTTCGTAATTTACTGTGTAAGCTCCAAACTGTCTATTCTCTTCTTTTTTTCTGGAATATTATTTGCCTTCACTGTTGGTTCTGGACTTGATAGCAAAATTTAACATGTTATACTTACCTCCTCTGTGCAGTGGATTTGCACAGAGCACCACCCTCCTCTTCTCGGGTCCCAATTCTGGGCTCCAGGCCCCTTCCTCCTGTTGAGTGCCCCCACAGCAAGGAAATTGCTATGGGGGCATCCGAGCCGAGTCACAGCTCCCTGTGTCCATTTAGACACGGAGCCGCGTCCCTGCCCCGCCCCCTCTCTCTCTCCTGATTGGCTAGCAGACTTAAGCCTCGTACACACGATCGGATATCCTATGGATTCTAATCCGATGGTTTTTTCCATCGGAAATCTGATTAAGCTGACTTCCATCAGTCTTGCCTACACACCATCAGTCAAAAAAGCGACCGTTCCAAACGCGGTGACGTAAAACACTCCGATGAGCCGAGAAAAATGAAGTTTAATGCTTCTGAGCATGTGTCGACTTGATTCTGAGCATTGCCCATAGACGATCGGAATTTGCTATCAGTCTTTGATCCATCGGAAAAATTTAAAACATGTTCTATTTTTTAAAACCGATGGAAAAAAGACTATGGGTCCCATACACGATCGGTTTGTCTGATAAAAAAAAAGTCCATCGGACTGTTTTCATCGGTAAAACCGATCGTGTGTACAGGGCTTTATAGTGCCTTGAGAAAGTATTCAAACCCCTTGAAATTTTCAATATACAGTTAGTTTCATATTGGCCACCACACTATCACAGTCACTGATCACCGCCATTACTAGTATAAAAAAATTCCAGTATTTTGAAAATTTCAAGGGGTTTGAATACTTTCTCAAGGCACTATAAAGCCCTGTACTCATGATCGGCTTTACCGATGAAAACAGTCCAATGGACTTTTTTCATCGGACAAACCGATCGTGTATGGGCCCCATTGGTCTTTTTTCCATCGGTGAGAAAAAATAAAACATGTTTTAAATTTATCCGATGGGGAAAAAAACGATAGCAAATTCAGAACGTCTGTGTGGAACTCCATCGGACAAAAAACCCACGCATGCTCAGAATCAAGTCGATGCATGCTCAGAAGCATTGAACTTCATTTTTCTCGGCTTGTCGGAGTGTTTTACGTCACGGCGTTTGGGACGGTCGGATTTTTGACTGATGGTGTGTAGGCAAGACTGATGGAAGCCAGCTTCATCGGATTTCCGATGGAAAAATCCATCGGTTTAAAATCCATAGGAAATCCGATCGTGTGTACAGGGCTTTAGAGCTCTGTACCGTGATTTCCTAAGCCAATCAGCAGTAGACATGTGCGGATCGTTTTGCTGCAAATAAATATTTGGATAAAATTTTTCGTTATTCAGAGATTTGGATATACCCGAATTACAGTATAAAGGAAGGTTTACCGAATATTACGAATAACGAAATGAAATTCATCTGAATTTCCAAAATTCAAATTGAAATTCTAATCAAATTTTACATCGAACTCCAGTCGAATTCGAAACTGCAAACATAGAGTTATTGTAATCATTAGAAAAGATTTTTCTATTGTTTGTTCACTTTGACACATTTGAAAAAAAAAAAAAATGTGAAACAACAATCTAAAGTTTTTAATTTGACCGATTCAAAATTTGTGATTTCAATATGAAAAAATCAGTAAATTCGAAGAAAATCTGAAAAAGACCTTAAAATGAATTCCAAATATGAATTGAACAAATCAACTGAATTTAACGAAACAAAATAAATAGATTAACAAACCTAAACTAAAAAAATTTTTTCGCCATGCACATGTCTAATCAGCAGTAGGGATGAGCTTTATGTTCGGGTCGAACATGAATTAGACTCGAACATTGGCTGTTCGCCCGTTCGCCGAATAGCGAACAATTTGGGGTGCTCGCGGCAAATTCGAAAGCCGCGGAACACCCTTTAGAAGTCTATGGGAGAAATCAAACGTTCTAATTTTAAAGGTTAATATGCCAGTTATTGTCATAAAAAGTATTTGGGGACCCGGGTCCTGCCCCATGGGACATGTATCAATGCAAAAAAAAGTTTTAAAAACAGCCGTTTTTTCGGGAGCAGTGATTTTAATAATGCTTAAAGTAAAACAATAAAAGTGAAATATTCCTTTAAATTTCGTACCTGGGGGTGTCTATAGTATGCCTGTAAAGTAGCGCATGTTTCCCGTGTTTATAACAGTCCCTGCACAAAATGACATTTCTAAAGGAAAAAAAGTAATTTAAAACTACTCGCGGCTATAATGAATTGTCGGTCCCGGCAATACAAAGAAAAGTAATTGAAAGTCATTGAAAAAAAAAATGTGTGGGGGTCCCCCCAAATTCAATTACCAGGCCCTTCAGGTCTGGTATGGATATTAAGGGGAACCGTGCGTCAAATAAAAAAAAATTACGTGGGGTTCCCCCCAAATATCCATACCAGGCCCTTCAGGTCTGGTATGGATTTTAAGGGGAACTCCACGGCAAATAAAAAAAAAATGGTGTGGAGTTCCCCCCAAAAATCCATACCAGACCCTTTATCCGAGCACGCAACCTGGTAGGCCGCAGGAAAAGAGGGGGGGACGAGAGAGCGCCGCCCCTCCTGAACCGTACCAGGCCACATTCCCTCAACATGGGGAAGATGTTGATGGGGACAAGGGCCTCATCCCCACAACCCTTGCTCGGTGGTTGTGGGGGTCTGCGGGCGGGGGGCTTATCAGAATCTGGATGCCCCCTTTAACAAAGGGGACCCCCAGATTCCGGCCCCCCCTATGTGAATTGGTAACGGGGTACATTGTACCCCTACCATTTCACAAAAGATATCCCCCAGGGGATACATGTCCCCTGGGGCAGGACCCAGGTCCCCAAACACTTTTTGACAATAACTTGCATATTAACCTTTTTAAATGAGCACTTTAGATTTCTCCCATAGACTTTTAAAGGGTGTTCCGCGGCTTTTCGAATTTGCCGCAAACACCTCAAATTGTTCGCTGTTCGCCGAACGGGCGAACAGCCAATGTTCGAGTCAAACATGAGTTTGCCTCGAACATAAAGCTCATCCCTACTCGCGGCTATAATGAATTGTTGGGTCCCGGCAATACAAGATAAAAGTCATTGAAAAAAACGGCATGGGTTCCCCCCCAGTCCATTACCAGGAACCCGAACCAAAATAAAAAAAAATGCATGGGGTTCCCCCCAAATTCCGTTACCAGGACCTTCAGGTCTGATATGGATATTAATGGCATAGGGTTCCCCGTAGGGTTCCCCCCAAAAATCCATACCAGACCCTTATCCAAGCACGCAACCTGGCAGGCCGCAGGAAAAGACTAGAGAGAGCCCCCCCTCCTGAACCGTACCAGGCCACATGCCCTCAACATGGGGAGGATGTCCCCATGTTGATGGGGACAAGGGCCCAGTGGCATCACTTGGGTTGGTGTCACCCGGTGTGGAAAAAAATTGTGTCACCCCCACCAACTATAGTACCCCCTCAGTAGAGGCCCCCCTCCACTAACTACAGACCCCCCTCCCGCAGTATAGATCCCCTCCCTTATTACAGACCCCCCACTAAGTACAGACCCCCTCCATCAATATAGACCCCCTCCCTCAGTATAAACCTCCCCCTCAGTACAGACACCCCCTCAGTGCAGACCCCTCCATCAGTATAGACACCCCCACCTCAGTGCAGACCCCCCATCAGTACAGACACCCCCACCTCAGTGCAGACCCCCCATCAGTACAGACACCCCCACCTCAGTGCAGACCTCCCTTAGTGCAGACCCACCTCAGTGCAGACCCCCCAGTGCAGACTCCCCAGCAGTAAAGACACCCCCCTCAGTGCAGACCCCCCTCAGTTACAGACACCCCCCCTCAGTGCAGACCCCCCTCAGTTACAGACACCCCCCTCAGTGCAGGCCCCCTCAGTTACAGATCCCGTCCCCCCAATGTGAATTGGTAAGGGGTACATTGTACCCCTACCATTTCACCCAAAAAAGTGACAAAAAAGGAAAAAAAAGGAAACCCCCTTTGCGTCAGAGGGGGTGGGGTCACCCGTGACACCACAGGGAAACCGCCGGAAACCCCCTTTGTGTCAGAGGGGGCGGGGTCACGGCTATTTAAGAGCTGTCAGACGGCTCACGCGTCATTCGGCCGGGTGCCTCCTATGGAGGAGGCTGCATCGTTCGTAGCGGCGGGTCAGACTCGTAGAAGGATTTGTGTTGCTATGGCAATTTCTATAGTGACTATTATAATAATACAGAGTTTAGGTAGTAACAGGATATGTGTACAGAGCCCCTTCCCTCCCCCTCCATTGATACTGGACGTTCTTTGCAGGAAACAGGAAATGGTGGGAGGGGCTTGGAAAGGGTTTTGGAGACACATGTATTGGAACAAGAGTTGGTGTTTGGGAGGACAAAGAGAGACATGACTGCCTGGAGCTGGAGAGCTTTGAAGAACTTTTGAGATGGACTGAGCAAATGGCCATGGAGGACATCTTGACCCCTAAGTTGAGTAATTATTTAGTTTACTTAATGTGTACATGTTGTACATGCTTATATTTGTAGGCATATATTTTGTAAGCTATAAGTTGTGTTGTATTGTGTATCCTACAGTTGTATGTGCAGATTTTTCCTTGTTTAGTAAAGCATTAATACACTACAGGAGTTTAAGCTTCCTTGGTTTTACCACAAGAACTTAATAGATAGACGTAAAGCATTACAGGATTACGGCGCTGTTTTTTTATTATTATTAAAGGACTTGTCCCAAGCTGTGTGTGTGATTTTTTTCCTTTTTTGTCAGTTTTTTGGGTGAAATAGTAGGGGTACAATGTACCCCTTACCAATTCACAGGGGGGGGGCGGGATCTGGAGGTCCCCTTTGTCAAAGAGGGCTTCCAGATTCCGATAAGCCCCCTGTTCACAGACCCCCACAACCACCAGGCAAGGGTTGTTGGGATAAGGCCCTTGTTCCCATCAACATGGGGACATCCTCCCCATGTTAAGGGCATGTGGCCTGGTACGGTTCAGGACAGGGGGACGCTCTCTCGTCCCCCCTCTTTTCCTGCGGCCTGCCAGGTTGCATGGTTGGATAAGGGTCTGGTATGGAATTTTGGGGGGAACCCCACGCCATTTTTTTTTCTTTACCATATTAATATTAATATCCATACCAGACCTGAAGGGCCTGGTAATGGACTGGGGGGGAACCCGTGCATTTTTTTTTCAATGACTTTTATCTTGTATTGCCGGGACCCGACAATTCATTATAGCCGCGAGTAGTTTTAAATGACTTTTTTTCCTTTAGAAATGTCAGTTTGTGCAGGGACTGTTATAAACACGGGAAACATGCGCTACTTTACAGGCATACTATAGACACCACCCAGGTACAAAATTTTAGGGAATATTTCACTTTTATTGTTTCACTTTAAGCATTATTAAAATCACTGCTCCCGAAAAAACTGAAGTTTTTTTAACTTTTTTTGCATTGATACATGTCCCCTGGGGCAGGACCTGGGCCCCCAATCACTTTTTATGATAATAACTTGCATATTAACCTTTAAAATTAGCACTTTTGATTTTTCATGTTCATGTTCCATAGACTTTAACGGTGTTCGAGTGTTCGGGGGGTGTTCGGCTCATCCCTAATCAGCAGGTCCTGGCCTTAAATCATTGGCTGGGACCTGCTGACCAACTTGTGCCATACCTAATCACAGCACAGATGGAGCGGCGGGCAAGCCCCCCGCCTGCAAATGCTAGCTCACGTACATGTACGTGATCCAGCGCAGCAGGGCCGCTCTGACGCAATAAAAAGGTGGTGGGCGGTCTGCACTTGGTTAAAAAAGCTCACTTCTTATAGCACTCACAGCGTTAAAGGTACAAATACCGTGTCGCATAAGTAGCAAGTCTCAATGGTATATACTGGGGGTTGATTTACTAAAACTGGAGAGTGCAAAACCTGGTGCAGCTCTGTATAGAAACCAGTCAGCTTCCAGGTTTGTTTTCAAAGCTTAATTGAACAAGCTGATTGGCTACCATGCAAAGCTGCACCAGATTTTGCACTCTCTAGTTAAAGGGGAGTTTACAGCCTTTTTAGGTTTATTAAAAGTCAGCAGCTACAAAAAGTGTAGCTGCTGACTTTAAATAAACAGACACTTACCTGCTCCACGGTCCAGCGATGCGGCCGCCCGGAGCGTCGCTCATCTCCCCCTCTCCGCCGGCGCCTCCATTCACATTGTAGGCACCCAGCCGTGACAGCTTTCAGCTTCATGGCCGGGCACGCACTGCGCGAGCGACGCTGCGCTCCCCGAGTGGACAGGCGGTCTCCTGGGACCTGTCACGTGTCCCAGGAGATCGCCTAGAGGGAGGGGCCGCCTAAGGCAAGAGGAGTAGTCGCCGAGGCGGTTCCTGGGCGGCAGGAGGAAGTGGGACAGGAAGTCCCACTCCTACCGAAGCCCCCACTTCCCCCCAAAAAAAATTACATGCCAAATGGGGTGAGGAGTGCTTAAAGCGGAAGTTCCACTTTTGGGTGGAACTCCGCTTTAAAGTAAATTAACCCCATTGCATAGAGTATATAATACATTGATATTTGAAGTCAAATATTAACTATTAGAGGAACAAACTATATTCTAAAATATATTCTAAAATGTTTGGAGTTTTTAATGACATTTAATTATTTCTGGTCTGGAAATCGATTCTACCTAAAAAACTAATTGGGAGGCAATGGGAGCAAAATTTGCACCTTATGTGCTGAACATTTTTATGTGAAAGTGGGAATAGGAATACATTTATGGGATTAACTGGTCTAATTTTATTATCTGGAAAGATACAAAGGAATCAGGGAAGGAATTTCTCTGATATCTTGGTATTACTTTCTCTGGTGTCTTGGATAAAAATAGTATAGTTTGTTGGGCTTTGTTGTTTTTAAAAAGAAGGGAAAGCTATGCACAAAGACTTATCTTAAGGAAATTGATAGAAATAATTTAATTCCAGTCTAGTCTCAAGTTGTCATCTTCCAAGATGGGTTTCACATTTTCTGGAGGGTCAGATGATGAGAATTCGTAGAAACTGTGAACAGGTACAGTATAGGGGGAATTATTTAGAAACTATATGTCCAGAAATAGCAGGGAAGGATAGAAAAGGTCTTTTAATGAGTAGAGACTGACACCTCTTGAATCCAAGTATGACAATGATTTTATTACTCATTTTAACACTCAATATAGTAAGAAAATGATTCAGAAACCTTTTTCCAATTCTTGAAAAAGATAACATTTTGGAACCTTTGTTACCAAAGACCCCTAATATAATACAATGCTTTTATTTTCTGGGGACCAGGCTGGTGTATAATGTTATCAATCCCCTGGTAAGAAAGACCAATTTCTTTGAAGGGAACAGATTTTATTTCAGTAGATGTGTTCCGTGAAGAATGGTGTAGAACAGTGGTCTCTAAACTACGGCCCGGGGGCCATATGCAGCCCTTTGCATGCTTTTAACTGGCCCTTGGGGACATAATTTCCCCCACTGAAGGGGCAGAATTCCTTCCAATGACACCAATGATAGGGCACAATTCCCCACTATGACACCAAAGATGGGGCACAATTCCTCCCAATGGTGCCAATGATGGGGCACAGTTCCTCCCAATGGTGCCAACGATGGGGCACAATTCCACCCAGTGATGCCAACGATGGGGCACAATTCCACCCAATGATGCCAATGATTGGGCACAATTCCTCCCAATGACATCAACGATGGTGCACAATTTCTTCCAATGACATCAACGATGGGGCGCTATTCCTCCCACTGACACAAAAGATGTGGTATTGTTTATTCCTACTGACGTTGGAACCTTTTCTACTCCCAATAGCCACAGTCCAGCCCCCTTTAAGTCTGAAGGACAGTAAACTGGCCCTTTGTTTAGAATGTTTGGAAACTCCTGATGTAGAATTACGAAAGGGTAATGAAGGAAAATATAATAAAACTGATAGGTTGTTTATTATTAAGAATTGTATTTTTTGTGGTATGACCCATGTGACTTAATATGTACAGTCTGGAAGAAATAAGGAAAAGGGGAGACATGATTGAAACCTTTAAATACACCAAGGGGGGGGGGGGATAAGGTTTAAGGGGCAGTTTTTTCCATATGAAGCCAAAATCAAGAACACAGGGGCACCACCTCAAACTAGCTGGAGGAAAGTTCAAAATAAATCTTAGAAACTATTATTTTACTGAACGGGTAGTTGATTCTTGGAATAAACTTCCAGCAGAGGTAGTGAGAGAGTCAACAGTAAATGGCTTCAAACATGCTTGGGACAAATCTAGATCTATACTCAGACAAAAAACATAAAGCGTAACTTCACTTTCGTGGAGCAAAAAAATAGCAAATAAAGAAAAAATAATATAGTGTATACAATTGTGACACAAGTCATATTGTAATTGAATGTTATTAAAAAATTACGAAAAGGGTGTACCGCTCAAAGGCTCCAGGTTCCTTCAATTGCTCCCTCCCTGCTTCCTTCACAGGTGCTGGCTAAGCTCTAATCCATGGCGAAAGAAGGTTGTCTGGACTGCCACACTCTGATGAACCGTTTTTATTTTCAAAAATTAAAAATTCCAAAAAATCAAAGATAGGTCATACAAAATCAATCAATAAGCAACAAAACATAGAGGGGACATACAGGGCAAAGGCTGACGCGTTTCACATCAGAATGTGATGCTTACTCATAGCTGGCACCAAAATTACCTTTGCTTTTCAATCTGCAGCCACTGTAATTTTCAGTAAATTGCAATGTAATATAGCTACCTGGAGGTGTTTTGTACACAGAATGTGTACAGAACGCCCCCCAGAAACATAATTTCCTGCTTGTGTGATTGGCTCACTGATTTTCCCAGATGTCTGCCCTAAGATACAAGTCAGATTTCAGGCATCCTCTGCAACAAAAATGTCATGTTTGGTAAAGTAGTTCCAATAGGAAATCACATCTAAAGGGATGCAGGCCCAGCAGCTTTCCTCATTAGTGCCCTGGAGGTGCTGCAGCTGATTGATAATTATGAAACCACTCCCATTCGATTCACATTCCCACAAGGACACAGACAAACAACATGGGATTTATTCAGAATAATAAAAGGTAGGAATCTGCAACAAAGTTTGTTAAAATCCTTGCAATGTACATAGATCACCCAGAGGGGAATGTTTTTTTCTCAACAAAAGTGGAGTTACTTTTTAACCACTTGCCAACCAGCGCACGCACATTTACATCGGCAGAATGGCACGGACAGGCAAATGGGCGTATATATACGTCCCTTTAAACTCGCCCCCTAGTGGTTAGCCCCTTCCCTGCCAGTGTCATTTACACAGTAATCAGTGCATTTTTATAGCACTGATCGCTGTATAAATGACAATGGTCGCAAAATAGCGTCAAAAGTGTCTAATGTGTCCGACATAATGTCGTAGTTATGATAAAAATCGCTGATCGCCGCCATTACTAGTAAAAAACAAATATTAATAAAAATGCCATAAAGCTATCCCCTATTTTGTAAACGCTATAACGTTTGCGCAAACCAATCAATAAACGCTTATTGCGATTTTTTTCTACCAAAAATATGTAGAAGAATACGTATTGGCCTAAACAGAGGAAAAAAAAAATTTTTTATATATTTTTTGGGGATATTTTGTCAGAAACATTGACTCATCTCAGCATAGTGCCTACAAGTATGTCAGAATGTTTATACTGAAATATAAAAATATTATAGTATTTATGGAAATATGCAAATCTGTGATTTGGGAGATTACAATTCCTACAATATCAAGAAATTCTAAGTTCTTTATATCCATGCTAGTTTGAAGACAAGTAACACAAATGAATATTGCTTAAAATATTATATATATTTATTTACTAAAGTACAGTGCAAATTAAAATCAGGTATAAGTCGTGATCAAACAAATGAATGGATATACTTCTACAATCAGAGATAAATGATGATTAAGGTTCAGATAATATTTACATACATTTCTATGTGAGCTCTATATGACAAAGTATATTCACAGTGCAATACTTAAATGATACTTGTACATTAAAAACTTGGTAACGCTTGTGAAATGTCTTTCCGTTACTTCACGGAAGGTGTAAACACTCTTTTGTTCACTTTAACGCTATTTCTTTCTCAAACCAACAGATCTCCTGATTACACTTCTTAAACGTGTCCAGACCAAGTGTCATATAAGGAACACGGCTTTGATAAAATATCAAGTCTTATATTAAATTTAGAGAGAATAATTTTTACACCTATATCATAATAAAACCATTGTACCACTTGGCTTTAGCTTTTTAAAGACAACCAAATTAGGGTATGTGCATTAATATTTGGAATAATATTTAATTTATACTGCAGTTAAAACATAATACAATTCCAAATTGCTTTGCCATATATATTTAAATGGTTTTAGTTATGTGTATGCAAAAACAACTCCATTACCAAAGCAGGTAAATAAACAAAATAAATACATTACCAGGTTAAAGTTCTGTCTTTTTGAGAAGCTTCCATTATGAGTCCCACAGGACTCCTTCCAACATTGCTACATGTTTGCGTTAAGATCGCCCCCTCCAGCTTCAGAGAGTCAGTCCCTTCAGAGATCAACTCTTCTTCAGCTCCCTCCGATCTTCTTCTTCCGCTCTAGAGATCTCTGCTGCTACTTTTATCTGACTCCAAAAGTGGGTGTGTATCTTATCACTAGGTAACTTTTTTGGAAGATTGCCTTAGCAACCAAATGTACGCCATCTTGAACAATGTCAATTTTAACCTGTAGGGGCAGTGGTGTATAAGGAATAATTCCTAATGTTGGGGTCACTGAGTTGAATTAAAATTTATGACCCCCTGTTGACCAAGCCTTAGAAAAACACACTTAATTGTCTAAGGGTGTCAAAACACATGTCTTGTATCCCAGCTATTTTGTCGTCACTTCAGATTTACAGGTGTGAATGTTTATTATCAACACTGACCCAGGCCATTTGTTAATGTTTTGGGAAATTCCTTGAACTTAATCACTGGAATGTAGGTTTAAGCAGTTTCTAATGCTACCCCACTAATATAGTAGCATGTATACAACTCCTTAATACTGATCTATATCTAGGCATACATGGGTTTATCCATGTATTACTAGTATAGATACTTTGTGAAGATACTTACAATTTACCTTATTTAAGATATACAATACACAGCTTATTTGTGAATAAACCCTTTGATCTCGTTATGTGAATACAATAATACACAGTTTGTGCTAGCCCGTATCCATACCCCCCATGTCTCTAAGTGTCAAACCTTTGAATTACCACCCGGGGAGGCTGGTATATTTTCTTAAATGTACAAAAGCTTTGAGTTTATGGTCTGGGAAAGAGATACAGAAAAACAATGCCTTCTTGTGAGACAGAAAATAAATTTAAAGATAGCGAATGTGGGTTAACCCCTTAAAGAGAAAATAGAAACCAAAGTGGCTGTAGTATTGTTCACAGCACATCATGAGCTATGAGCTTAACTTTAGAGACAAAATGGCTGTCCTCTCACTCATAATATACATGAATATGAACCATATGAAAAATACATAATATGCATAATATAAAGGCCTATATGTAATTCTATTATAGCCAAAAATATAAACAATATTGCTTTTTTTTCAAAATTGTCGCTCTATTTTTGTTTATAACGCAAAAAATAAAAACCTCAGAGGTGATCAAATACCACCAAAAGTAAGCTCTATTTGTGGGAAAACAAGGACATCAATTTTTTTTGGGAACCACGTCGCACGACCGTGCAATTGTCAGTTAAAGCGATGCAGTGCCGAATTGCAAAAAGTGGCCCTGTCATTTGGCAACCAAATCCTCCGGGGCGGAAGTGGTTAACGGAAAAAAAAACGGGCAGACTCGATAGACTACTAGGTCTTTTTCTGCCGTCACTTTTCTATGTTTCTATGACTTGTGTTTAGAAGTGCCCTTGTGGGCTACATATTGTGGGTCATATCACAAGGAAACTAGCGCTCATCATAGGAGAGCTCATAAATAATTACAGCAAGGTCCCAAACCTCCAAAGGCCTAATGATGACCTCCAGAGTCAGGGATAGTTGACATCCGTCTTTGTAGAGTGGGTTACAAGGAATGGCGGGTGTGATGCAAGATGGAGTGATGGGCACCGGACACTTTTTGAATGCAAAAGAGATTTATTGTCTCTTAACAGAACTGTGGGAGAGCGGGTTAGGGGCAGGACACCATTAAGTAGATGCAATGATAATTGGCAGACTCCGAGACTTCTATAGGTAGACAGCTATACAGGGGAAGGCCTCCAGCCGGATAACACTTCTGTATAGGTAGGATCGCTGTCTCCAATGACAACAAATCTTGTAACAGTCACTAACGATAGTTGTACCTAACTATTGGCAACACAGAATAATTCTTCTCGTACACTACAGTCTCTCACTGTAGACTTTTACTCACTGAGCCCCCAGTCTTTCACTGCAGACTATTAGATTCAAAAGCCACTGAATCTCCTGAGCTCTTCCACTTCCATAACTCGATATCTTCCTCAAGCGTCACCCCCGCTTCCCAGCTGGGTCCCTGGCTTGGCACTCACTGATGCTCCTCAAGCGTCACCTCTGCTGTCCCGCTGGGTCCCTGGCTTGGCACTTGCTGAAGTTTTCCCACTTCTTCACCATCCCCGGCTGGTGAGAAGACTGCTCGGGTACTGGCTCCAGCTTACTCACTGTGGTCTCTGGTAACAAGGTGGATGGTCCCTTAGTGGCGACAGCTTCCCCTCTACCTCTAACCACAACTGGTTCCTCCTCCAGCCGAACCATTACTCTCGGTTGGACTCCAATCCTGCAGTCCCATCCCTGCGCTGCTTCTCTTACTTCTGGATAGGCCCTCAGACAGCCTAGCAGCCAGATGTCCCCGGGATAGGCCTCAGAATTCCAGCCTAGCAGCCCGGGGCAGCATAACACACGTTCACCCAGACAGCCATCCAGGTGGCACAGAACCCCGATCACCTCACTCCACCCAAATAAAAAGGCTCTCCCAGCAGGCCAAGGGGCTAAAGAAACCCCTGCCAATTGGCTGAGACACCCCATCCATTCATAACCTGACCTTGCTAAGCCCTTGTCTATCTAATGTCACCAGCATAATGCCACCTAGCGACAGAAGAGAGAAGGTGCAGCAAGTCCAGGACTAGAGAGGAATCGGTGGATCTACTAACAATTATTATTATTATTATACAAACTTTATATAGCGCCAACAGTTTACGCAGCGCTTTACAATGTATAGGGGGGACAACACAATTACAGTACAGTTCAATACAAAAAGGTACAGGTGGGCCTGGCTTGTAGAGCTTACATTCTAAAGGGAGGGGTGGTGGTACAAAAGGTAATAGCTTCAGAGAATTTGGCAACTACCGCCTGGCAAACTAAATTAACTAGCAACCCTGCCTAAACACCAGGGTGCTACATAATATTTTAAAGGGATTTGGTAAACATAAGGGAAGTTGCAAATTGCAAGGAAATTTGCCCCAGAGCCCTAAACAGTCTATTTGCCTTTAGTAAATCAACCCCAGTGTCTCTAAGCAATTAATGCTAGCTCATAATATGAATCCACAAGGCCTCATGTTTTATGGCAATGATTTGGCCAGCTTGGACCAATGTAACTATCCATATACCATCTCTGTTAGTTTATTATACAGGAATTATATAGTGCCAACAGTTTGTGCAGCGCTTAACAAAATAAAGGCAAACATTACAGTTACATTACAATTTGGTACAAGAGGAATCAGAGGGCCCTGCCCATTAGAGCTTACAATCTAAAAAGGGAGGGTCAATTAATACAAAAGGTAATAGCTGTAGGGGATGAGCTGATGGAGGAAGTAAAACAGTGTATTAGTTAGAAGCAGGATAAGCTTCTTTAAAGAGAGGGGTCTTCAGGGATCGTCTAAAGATGGATAGATTAGGGGACAGTTGGACAGATTGGGGTAAGGGGCTCCAAAGGATGGGAGGAGCTCTGGAGAAATCCTGGAGGCAAGCATGGGAGGAGATGACAAGGGAGCTAGATAGCAGGAGGTCCGAAGAGAGCGGCTTGGTTGGTATTTTGGGACTAGGTTAGTGATGCTGGATGCTGGTAATCACTGTAGTAGCTTTCAAATCCAATGCCAAGTGGCTGCCCTTTGGCTTACTGTACACAGGAGGTTGCCCAATCAGCATAGGCACCATTCAAATAACGCTTTGCATTCTCTTAATGGATGCAAATCATTCACTGATTGGACGAGGTAGAGATTGTGACACCACCACATCTCTCCATCTCATCCAGTCAAAGAGGGTTTTGCAGTTAATGAGAACATGCAAAGCAATATCTGAATAGTGTTTATTCTGAGCAAGGGACCTCTTGTGATCACAATGCAGCAGGGCAGCTATTTGGCACATGACCTGGAAGATTACTGTACTAGCAGAGTGTACTATAGTGGTTTCCATGGGATTCCCACAGGTATGAAACATATGTTATGCTAAAGCCAGGGTGGTAAAAAAATCAATGATTTTTAACCACTTGCGTACTGGGCACTTAAGCCCCCCTCCTGCCCAGACCAATTTTCAGCTTTCAGTGCTGATGCATTTTGAATGACAATTGCGCTGTCATACAACGCTGTACCCAAATGATAATTTTATCATTTTTTTTCCCACAAATAGAGCTTTCTTTTGGTGGTATTTGATCACCTCTGCGGTTTTAATTTTTTGCGCTATAAACAAAAAAAGACAGAAAATTTGGAAAAAAACACAATATTTTTTTAATTTTTGCTATAATATTATCCCAATTTATTTTTTTTTAACTATTTTTTTTCTCAGTTTAGGCCGATACGTATTCTTCTACATATTTTTGGTAAAAAAAAAAATGCAATAAGCGTATAGTGATTGGTTAGCGCAAAAGTTATAGCGCCTACAAAATAGGGGATAGATTTATGACATTTTTATTATATTTTTTTTTTTTTTTACTAGTAATGGCAGTTATCTGCGATTTTTGTAAGGGCTGCGATATTGCGGCGGACATATCGGACACTTTTGACACTATTTTGGGACCATTCACATTTATACAGCGATCAGTGCTATACATATGCATTGATTACTGTATAAATGTGACTGGCAGGGAAGGGGTTAACATTAGGGGGCGATCAAGGGGTTAAATATGTTCCCTGGGAGTGTTTCTAACTGTGTGGGGGAGGAGACTGACTGGGGGAGGTGACCGATCTGTGTCCCTATGTACAAGGGACACAGCATCGGTCTCCTCTCTCCCTGACAGGATGTGGATCTCCGCGTTTACACACAGAGATCCACGTCCTGCCTCTGTAACAGCCGATCGCATGTACCTGGCGGACATCGCGGCCGCCAGGCACGCGCATTGGCAACACGTGACACGGCGGGGACAGCTGTTCCCCGCCGCGCTCAGGGGGAATGAAAACAGTAGGACGTCCAGGGACGTCCACCCGGCACTTGAGAGCTGCAGACGTCTTTCGTCTATAGCGCGGGTCTCAAGTGGTTAAAAAAAATCAAAAAAAAAAACTTTTTGTTTTATTAAAATCGGATTTTTGGGATTTAAAGCGGAGGTTCCGCGGTCCCTCGTTTTTTGTTTTTTTTTATGTCCATTTAATGGGGTTACAGCTACCTACTTAGTACTCACTTGTTAGGTGATTCGATCCAGCCCCCGTCTGTTTTCGTTGCAAATATAAACTTATAAAAAACGATCCTGGTATTTTCCATTTTGCTTGTGGGCAATGTGAAGCCCACAAGCACAGACTTCCGGGAAGCGGTGAATGCCCTCGTTACGTGACCGGCTTGATGAGTCACGCGACGAGTGAAATTGCGCGAGATTACAATGGTCGACGTTCAGTATTGTCTCCTGGGAAGCATGACACTGTGCTCCCAGGAGACATTGCGGACACCTCCCAGCAAACACTGGGGCATCGGGGAAAGGAACAGATACGCCCACTCCCGCGGGAGGAATACCCGGAAGTGCAATTTAATACGGCTGATTCACGGTGATTACACTCGCACCAAAAAAAATATTATCCATATGTATAAGTATATGGTCCAAAGATCAGGATAGGCTAATGTCTATATTTTGGGTGAACCTCCGCTTTAAATCAGATTTTTTTGATTTTTTTAAATTTATTTTAATAAAATTATTTTGGAGTAAAAATCTATTTAAACATAGTTTTCTATTTAACCACCTCAATACTGCTGGACGTCATATGAAGTTCTGGACTTTAGGGGGGGATATCTGAATGATGCGTGCAGCTACAGGCATCATTCAGATATCCTTCTTATTCTTTTTTTCAGCCAGCGATTCTGCGCACCATAAGAACGATCATAGCGGCAGTTCCGCCACTTGGTCGTTCTTATAGGCGACGGGAGGGGACATCACCCCCTCCCTCCGCCATCCGGTGCTTCTCCGGGCTCTTCCATGCCATCGGGGGCCCGGAGAACGAATCGGCCGGCGCTGGATGACGGGGAGGCCGTCGGAGGCCCGGCCGCTACGTTATGACGTCACACCCGAATACCCTGGAAGTAAACAAAGCCGTAATCACGGCTGTCAGCATGAGATCGGTGAATTTTTTTTCCCAATCTCATGCTTTCCAGCCTAGAGGAGAGATGTTGGGTCTTATTGACCCCGCATCTCTCCATAAAGATGACCTGTCACAATAGATTCCTATTACAAGGGATGTTTACATTCCTTGTAATAGGAATAAAAGTGATAAAAAAAATGTAAAATAAGTGTAAAAATAAAAAAAATTACTATCGGCGTATAACACGCACAGGCGTATAACACGCACCCTAACTTTAAGAGGGAAGTTTCAGGAAAAAAACTTTACACAGCCCCCTGCATATAATAATACAGGCACATTTTACCCTCTATTTTCAGGGTAAAAAAAGTGAGTGTTATACGCCAATAAATACAGTAAGAAAAATAAAAAATAAAATAAAAAAAACTAACAATTTAAAACGCCCCTGTCCCCGGTAGCTCGCACTCAGAAGCTAACAAACAACGAAGTCCCGCCCACATATGTAAACGCCGTTTAAACCACACATGTGAGGTATCGTGCATTAGAGCGCGACCAACAATTCTAGCACTAGACCTCCTAAACTGGTAAGTTACCCTGTAAAAAAAATGTAAGCGTCGCCTATGGAGATTTTTAACCACTTAAATGACCGGCCCATGTAGATTTACGTCGGCAGAATGACACGGACAGGCACAACCACGTACCTGTAGGTTGCCCTTTAAATGCCTGACGTGTGGTCGCACACGCGCCGCCGGCGGCGTGCTCGCGACCCTGCCGCCTTCCCCGTGAGTTGGACCACGGGTCCCGCGGACTCGATCCCCGTGTCTGTCTCACGAAGGTATAGAGCAGAGAGATGCTTGTGTAAACAAGCATCTCCCCACTCTGCCTAGTGACAATGACACGGATCTCCGCTCCGTGTACTCGGAGCGAAGATCAGTGTCATGTGACACACAGCCCATCCCCCCTACAGTAAGAAACACTCAATAGGGAACACTTAACCCCTACAGCGCCACCTAGTGGTTAGCCCCTTCACTGCAGGGTCATTTTCACAGTAATCAGTGCATTTTTATAGCACTGATCGCTGTAAAAATGACAATGGTCCCAAAAATGTGCCAAAAGTGTCCGATGTGTCCGCCATAATGTCGCAGTCACGATAAAAATCGCTGATCGCCTCCATTACTAGTAAAAAAAAAAAATTGTTAATAAAAATGCCATAAAACTATCCCCTATTTTGTAGATGCTATACCTTTTGCGCAAACCAATCACTAAACACTTATTGCGGGTTTTTTTTACCAAAAATATGTAGAAGAATACGTATCGGCCTAAACTGAGGGAAAAAAAATTATATATATTTTTTGGGGATATTTATTATAGCAAAAGGTAAAAAATATTGGTTTTTTTTTCAAAATTGTCGCTATATTTTTGTTTATAGCGCAAAAAATTAAAAACGCAGAGGTGATCAAATACCACCAAAAGAAATCTGTATTTGTGGGCAAAAAAAGGACACCAATTTTGTTTGGGAGCCACGTCGCATGACCGCGCAATTGCCGAATCGCAAAAAGGGGCCTGGTCCTTTAGCTGCAAAAGGGTCCGGGGCTAAATGGTTAAGTACCAAAGTTTGGCGCCAATTTTAAAGCGTGACATGTTAGGTATCTATTTACTCGGCTTAACATCATCTTTCACATTATGCAAAAAAATTACTTTACTGTTTTGTTATTTTTTAATTCATGAAACCTTTTTTATTTCCCCAAAAAAATACATATAATGTTTGGGGGTTCTGAGTAATTTTCTAGCAAAAAAATTATGATTTTTACATGAAGGAGAGAAGTGCTAGAATAGGCCCGGTATTGAGGTGGTTAAGATACATTAATAATTTAGTTTATTCAGCATGAAATGGAGCTTAGTTATGCAGCATGAGGCTGTATATTGTGCAATATTAAAATTTTTGGTAAACTCATAAATCCAAGCCCTGCAAGCTGAGATAACATGCACTGCATTGATGCATTCACACAATTTTACAGTAACCATGAGATAAAACAAAAATCATGAATTTTCCTTTATCCCATTGTTTTGCAAATCTATGTACACTACAAACTGTATGATTGAATCGGTTCTGATTTCGCTGTTTTACTAACCTGACAGCTTATTATTCTAAATAGGGAACCTTCATTTTGTTTGCAAATATTAAAGATTTTAACCACTTGAGATCCGCGCTATAGCCGAAAGACGGCTGCAGCGCGGCTCTCAAGTGCCGAGTGGACGTCCCCAGGACGTCCCTCTCTGTTTACATCCCACCGCGCGCCCTCGGCGGCACACGGCGGGAACAGCTGTGTGCTCCACATCACATGATGCCGATGCGCGTGCCTGGCGGCCGCGATGCCCGCCAGGTACATGCGATCGGCTGTGACAGAGGCAGGATGTGGATTTCTGTGTTACACACAGAGATCCACGTCCTGTCATGGAGAGAGGAGACCAATGCTGTGTCCCTTGTACATAGGGACACAGATCGGTCTCCTCCCCCAGTCAGTCCCCTCCCCCACACAGTAAGAAACACTAATAGGGAACATATTTAACCCCTTGATCGCCCCCTAGTGTTAACCCCTTCCCTGCCAGTCACATTTATACAGTAATCAATGCATTTTTATAGCACTGTTCGCTGTATAAATGTGAATGGTCCCAAAAAAGTGTCAAAAGTGTCCGATATGTCCGCCGCAATATCGCAGGCCTGACAAAAATTCGCAGATCGCCGCCATTACTAGTAAAAAAAAAAAAAATATAATAAAAATGTCATAATTCTATCCCCTATTTTGTAGGCGCTATAACTTTTGTGCAAACCAATCACTATACGCTGATTGCAAAAAAAAATGACCAAAAATAAATAGAAGAATACGTATCGGCCTAAACTGAGAAAAAAAAATAAAAAATTTAAAAAAATTGGGATATTATTATAACAAAAAGTAAAAAAATAGTGGTTTTTTTTCAAAAATGTCTGTCTTTTTTTGTTTATAGCGCAAAAAATAAAAAACGCAGAGGTGATCAAATACCACCAAAAGAAAGCTCTATTTGTGGGAAAAAAATGATAAAAATATCATTTGGGTACAGCATTGTATGACTGCGCAATTGTCATTCAAAGTGCGTCAGTGCTGAAAGCTGAAAATTGGTCCGGGTACGAAGGGGGTTTAAGTGCCCAGTAAGGAAGTGGTTAACTACCAGCAAGAATAAGCGCTTGAATTTAACCACTGCCTGCCGACAAATAACATCGACAGGGTGGCTGCTTAACTCTGGGAGGACGTTATATAACATCCTCCCACAATCGCGCTCCCGCGCTTCCCCTGGGGCGCGCACACGGGAGTCTCCGTGACCGCCGGGTCCAGAGGACCCGGCGCATCACGGATCACGGTAAATCGCCGCTGATAACGGCCGTTTACCACGTGATCGCTCCGTCAAATGAGGGAGCGATCACTTGTAAACAGACCGGCGTCATGTGATGACGCCAGTTCCTCCTCATGTGATGACGCCGGATCATGGCAGCAGCGCTGTGGGCTGGATCTGTGACAATTGCAGTCACAGATCCAGCCATCCATCCATCCCTGCTCAGCCATCCCTGTGCAATACTCTGCAATACCCACTGCAATACCCGGCCAATACTCTGCAATACCCTGTGCAATACTCTGCAATACCCTGTGCAATACTCTGCAATACCCTGTGCAATACTATGCAATACCCTGCCAATACTATGCAATACCCTGCCAATACTATGCAATACCCTGCCAATACTATGCAATACCCTGCCATACTCTGCAATACCCTGCCATACTCTGCAATACCCTGCCATACTCTGCAATACCCTGCCATACTCTGCAATACCCTGCCATACTCCGCAATACTCCTCAATACCCTGCAATACTCCTCAATACCCTGCAATACTCCTCAATACCCTGCAATACTCCACAATACCCTGCAATACTCCACAATACCCTGCAATACTCCACAATACTCCGCAATACCCCACAATACCCCACAATACCCCACAATACCCCACAATACCCCGCAATACCCTGCAATACTCCGCAATACTCCGCAATACCCGGCAATACCCGGCAATACCCGGCAATACCCGGCAATACTCCGCAATACCCCACAATACCCTGCAATACCCTGCAATACTCCGCAATACCCTGCAATACCCGGCAATACCCGGCAATACTCCGCAATACCCGGCAATACTCCGCAATACCCTGCAATACTCTGCAATAACCACTTCCCGCCCGCCAGCCGTCATATGACGTCCTTGACTTTGTGCGGGGATATCTGTATGATGGGTGCAGCTACAGGCATCATTCAGATATTAGCTTTTTCAGCCGGCCCTACACCATAAGAACAATCATAGCGGCTGTTCCGCCGCTTGATCATTCTTACGGGAGACGAGAGGAGATGTCGTCGTCCCCCCCCCGCCGCCCTCCGGTGCTTCTACCGACTCACCGCTATGATCAAAGCCAAGATTGTTTTTTTTTTTTTTAGGCTTCCCAGCCTATATCTCACTGTAAAGAGGACCTGTCATGCCATATTCCTATTACAATGGATGTTTACGTTCCTTGTAATAGGAATAAAAGTGATAAAAAAAAATTTGGGGCGGAAAAACATGTCAAACTAAAATAAATAAAGTAAAATGAACAATAAAATATATATATTTTTTTTTAAAGCGCCCCTGTCCCCGTGAGCTCGCATACAGAAGCGAACGCATGCATAAGTCCCGCCCACATCTGAAAACGGTGTTCAAACCACACATGTGAGGTATCTCTGCGAACGTTAGAGCGAGAGCAATAATTCTGGCCCTAGACCTCCTCTGTAACTCAAAACATGTAACCAGTAAAAATATTTAAAGCGTCGCCTATGGGAATCTTTAAGTAGCGAAGTTTGGCGCCATTCCACGAGCGTGTGCAATTTTGAAGGGTGACATGTTAGGTATCTATTTACTCGGCGTAACTTCATCTTTCACATTATGCAAAAAAATGTGTCTATCTTTACAGTTTTTTTTTTTTTAACCACTTAACGACCGCTCACTGTATATATACGTCGGCAGAATGGCACCGACAGGCAAAGTCATGTACCGGTACGTGACTGCCTTTGTATAGTTGGGGGGTCCAGTGGGACCCCCTTCTATACAGTGAGCGGTCGTTAGTTGTTCGGGAGCGATCCGTGATGAGGGGACGGCCGTTCGATTCCGGCCACCCCCTCGCGATCGCTCCCGGCGAATGAAAAGCTTCCTCTGCTGTGTAAATGTAAACACAGGCAGAGGAAGTGATGTCATCTCCCCTCGCAGCGGTCTTTTCGTCCGCAGCGCCGAGGCGAGAAGACGCAGGTTAGTGCACCAACAGCCCACTGACACGTAGGCACACATAGGCACACATTTCACCCCCCCAGTCACCCCCAGATCACCCCCCAGGTCACCCCCAGCCCCCAGGCACAGTGTCACTGATTGCAGTGATCATTTATTTTACTGATCACTGCATTTAGTGTCATCTGTGACAGTAAAAAGTTGCAGGGCAGTTAGGTTTAGGCCCCTTTAGGTCCAGGGTAGCCCCCTAACCCCCCCTAATAAAGGTTTAACCCCTTGATCGCCCCCCAGGTAACCCTTTCACCCCCTAACTCCAGCGCCACTAAGCGATCGTTTTTCCGATCGCTGTATTCGTGTCGCTTGTGCCCTAGATAGCCAGTTATTTTTTTTTAGGTTTGCCGCAGGTTTTTATAGCGTCAGGTACCCCCATATATTATTTTAACCCCCTGATTGCCCCTAGAGTTAACCCTTTCACCAGTGATCACCGTATAAGCGTCACTGGTGACACTGGTTAGCCAGTTAGTTATTTAGGTTACCCGTCAGATCTTTATATAGCGTCAGGTACCCCCATATTTAACCTAATAAAGGTTTTAACCCCCTGATTGCCCCTAGTTAACCCTTTCACCAGTGATCACCATATAAAGGTTACGGGTGACGCTGGTTGGTTAGTTTGCTTTTTATAGCATCAGGGCACCCGCCGTAAATAACCCAATAAAGGTTTAACCCCCTGATTGCACGGCGGGTGATATCAATTAGGTTTTAGCGCCAGAGAGGGTCTGCGTCGCCCCAGGCAGCGTTAGGTTAGTGCCAGTAACGCTAACACCCACGCGCAAAGCATACACCTCCCTTAGTGGTATAGTATCTGAACAGATCAATATCTGATCTGATCAGATCTATACTAGCGTCCCCAGCGGTTTAGGGTTCCCAAAAACGCAGTGTTAGCGGGATCAGCCCAGATACCTGCTAGCACCTGCGTTTAGCCCCTCCGCCCAGCCCAGCCCAGCCCACCCAAGTGCAGTATCGATCGATCACTGTCACTTACCAAACACAAAACACATAACTGCAGCGTTCGCAGAGACAGTCCTGATCCCTGCGATCGCTAACAGTTTTTTTTTAAGCGTTTGATACATTTTCTGACAGTCAGGTGCTTTTTTACCTGTGAATCTTACTAGTGTACCCCTAAATTTAGAGCCCAAAATAGCAAATCGAAGGTACACTAGTAAAGAGGTCTACGAGATTCTGAGCATGACAGATAGTGAAGTGGAGGTCACGGATCTGTCAGATTCAGGCTCAGAATATCTTCCCGTAGAAGACAGTGAAGTCAGCGGCTCCACGTCAGATAGCTCTGACGACGAAGGTGAGGTCCCTGCTAAGGTCAGGCGTACCCGATCCCGATCTTCTGCTGTTGTTGAGGAGCAAGAACCGCAGGGCTCTCGTATCATGGAGCAGAGTATTACTAGTGCCGCTATTCCTTCTGGTGAATTGGCAAGCACCAGTGGCCTAGTACAGCCTGGGCGTACATCCAGCACTGCAGTATCACTTGGTGACGTGGCTAGTCCCATAAGTGCAGTTCAAGCTGGCGAGGTGGCAAGCACAAGTAGTGTCCCGCTGCAACCAAGAAGAAGACAAAGGCAGGCCTGTCGTGCCCATAGTGCCCTTCCTGCAGAATTCGCCTATCCTGATTGGGTCCCCACCACTTCTGCAGAACCCGTACTTCCCCCATTCACTGCCCAACCCGGTATTCAGGTGGAAACAGCTGATTTTAAGCCAATTGATTTTTATTCGCTGTTTTTCACGGAAGATCTCTATAGATCTATTGTGGACCAGAGTAATTTATATGCTGGTCAATTCATCGCCGCTAACCCCCAGTTGCCTTCCATTGCCAAAAATTGGAAACCAATTACGGTTTCCGAATTTAAAACCTTTCTGGGCCTTTCCCTCAACATGGGCACACATAAATTCCCGTCATTGTGTGCTTATTGGTCCACACACCCAATTGACCACATGCCCGTGTTCTCTGCCTCCATGCCCAGGACACGATACGAGCAGATTTTGCGGTTCATGCACTTCAACGACAATGAACTTTGACGTCCACGTGGAGACCCTGAATACGACCGGCTCTACAAAATTCGGCCCCTCATAAACCACTTCAACGAACGTTTTGCAGCCTTGTTTATTCCCGATCAAGTTGTCTGCGTTGATGAGTCCCTGATTAAATTTTCTGGCCGCTTGGCTTTCAAGCAGTACCTTACCAGCAAGCGTGCCAGATACGGGGTCAAGCTCTATAAGTTCTGTGACAGAGCAACAGGCTATGTATGGAGCTTTACGGTTTATGAGGGAAAAGATAGACAGGTTGAGCCGGTCAACTGCCCAGATTACATAGGGAGCGCTGGCAAGATAGTGTGGAAATTGGTGTCACCCTTATTCGGAAAGGGGTACCACTTGTATGTGGACAATTATTACACAAGCGTGCCACTGTTTAGTCACTTGTTTGATCAACAGATTGGAGCATGTGGCACAGTGCGACCTAATCGCCGGGGCTTTCCCCAGCGGCTTGTAGATGCCCGTCTTAGGCTGGGGGAGAGAGCCTGCGTGAAGTGTAATAACTTGCTCGCTATGAAGTGGAGGGACAATAAGAATGTTTTCCTTCTTACCTCCCTTCATGCAGACACGACAGTCCAAATTTGTACGGCGACTGGTGTTGTGGAGAAACCCCTCTGTGTCCACGAATATAACCAAAATATGGGAGGGGTGGACCTCAACAACCAGTTGTTGGCGCCGTATCTAATTGACCGTAAGGCGAGACGCTGGTACAAAAAAGTGTCTCTATCCTTATTCCAATTGGCTTTGCTGAACGCTCATGTGCTATACAGAGCTTCAGGCAGGACGTTATCTCTTCTTAAATTCCAGAATGACAAAAAGTTGTCACTAAATGATATATTGCTCAAACATGCCATGGTTATATGTGGAATTGCACCCCAAAATACATTCTGTTGCTTCTCCTGAGTACGGGGATACCACATGTGTGAGACATTTTGGGAGCCTAGTCGCGTACAGAACCCCGAAAACCAAGAACCGCCTTCAGGATTTCTATGGGTGTAAATTTTTGATTTCACTTCTCACTGCCTATCACAGTTTCAGAGGTCATGGAATGCCCAGATGGCACAAAACCCCCCCAAATGACCCCATTTTGGAAAGTAGACACCCCAAGCTATTTGCTGAGAGGTATGTTGAGTATTTTGCAGATCTCGCTTTTTGTCACAAAGTTTTGAAAATTGAAAAAAGAAAAAAAAATGTCTTTCTTCATTTTCAAAAACAAATGAGAGCTGTAAAATACTCACCATGCCTCTCAGCAAATAGCTTGGGGTGTTTACTTTCCAAAATGGGGTCATTTGTGGGGGTTTTGTGCTATCTTGGCATTTTATGGCCTTCAAAACTGTGATAGGTAGTGAGGAGTGAAATCAAAAATTTGTGTCCTTAGAAATCCTGAAGGCGGTGCTTGGTTTCCGGGGTCCCGTACGTGGCTAGGCTCTCAAAAAGTCCCACACATGTGGTATCCCCGTACTCAGGAGAAGCATTAAAATTTATTTTGGGGTGTAATTCCACATATAACCATGGCATGTTTGAGCAATATATCATTTAGTGACAACTTTTTGTACATTTTTTTTTCTTTTTGTCATTATTCAATCACTTGGGACAAAAAAAAAAAATATTCAATGGGCTCAACATGCCTCTCAGCAATTTCCTTGGGGTGTCTACTTTCCGAAATGGGGTCATTTTGGGGGGTTTTGTGCTATCTTGGCATTTTATGGCCTTCAAAACTGTGATAGGTAGTGAGGAGTGAAATCAAAAATGTATGCCCTTAGAAACCTTGAAGGCGGTGCTTGGTTTTTGGGGTCCCGTACGTGGCTAGGCTCCCAAAAAGTCCCACACATGTGGTATCCCCGTACTCAGGAGAAGCAGCAGAATGTATTTTGGGGTGTAATTTCACATATGCCCATGGCATGTTTGAGCAATATATCATTTAGTGACAAGTTTGTGCAAAAAAAAAAAAAGGTTTGTCATATTCCCGCAACTTGTGGCAAAATATAAAATATTCCATGGACCCAACATGCCTCTCAGTAAATAGCTTGGGGTGTCTACTTTCCAAAATGGGGTCATTTGGGGGGGTTTTGTGCTATTTTGGCATTTTATGGTCTTTAAAACTGTGATAGGTAGTGATAGGTAGTGAGGAGTGAAATCAAAAATTTGCGCCCTTAGAAATCCTGAAGGCGGTGCTTGGTTTTTGGGGTCCCGTACGCGGCTAGGCTCCTAAAAAGTCCCACACATGTGGTATCCCCGTACTCAGGAGAAGCAGCAGAATGTATTTTGGGGTGCAATTCCACATATAACTATGGCATGTGTGAGCAATATATCATTTAGTGACAACTTTTTGTAATTTTTTATTTTTTTTTGTCATTATTCAATCACTTGGGACAAAAAAAAATATTCAATGGGCTCAACATGCCTCTCAGCAATTTCCTTGGGGTGTCTACTTTCCAAAATGGGGTCATTTGGGGGGGGGGTTGTACTGCCCTGCCATTTTAGCACCTCAAGAAATGAGATAGGCAGTCATAAATTTAAAGCTGTGTAAATTCCAGAAAATGTACCCTAGTTTGTAAACGCTATAACTTTTGCGCAAACCAATAAATATACGCTTATTGACATTTTTTTTACTAAAGACATGTTGCTGAATACATTTTGGCCTAAATGTATGACTAAAATCGAGTTTATTTGATTTTTCTTATAACAAAAAGTAGAAAATATCATTTTTTTCAAAATTTTCGGTCTTTTTCCGTTTATATCGCAAAAAATAAAAATCGCAGAGGCAATCAAATACCATTAAAAGAAATCTCTATTTGTGGGAAGAAAAGGACGCAAATTTCGTTTGGGTACAACATTGCATGTCCGCACAATTTACAGTTAAAGCAGCGCAATGCAAAATTCTGAAAACACCTCTGGTCCTTTACCTACAAAATGGTCCGGGGCTTAAGTGGTTAAGCACAAAACAATTTTTTTCCGTAAAAAACGCATTAAAAAAATTGCAATGACCACCATTATATTCTCTAAGGTCTTTGCTAAAAAAACATATATATAATGTTTTGGGGATCT
The DNA here is from genome assembly GCA_029206835.1 of Rana muscosa. Taxonomy (NCBI): domain Eukaryota; kingdom Metazoa; phylum Chordata; class Amphibia; order Anura; family Ranidae; genus Rana; species Rana muscosa. The sequence goes on from CM055118.1 coordinate 457,539,472, forward strand.
ATGTAATTTTCTAGCAAACAAATGATGATTTTTACATGTAGGAGAGAAATGTCAGAATTGGCCTCGGTGCTCCAGAACGCCTGATGGTGCTCCCTGCATGTTGGGCCTCTGTATGTGGCCACGCTGTGTAAAAGTCTCACACATGTGGTATCGCCATACTAGGGAGTAATAGCAGAATGTATTTTGGGGTGTAATTTGTGGTATGCATATGCTGTGTGTGAGAAATAACCTGCTAATATGACAATTTTGTGAAAAAAAAAAAACAATCTTGATTTTGCAAAGAATTGTGGGAAAAAATGACTTAAAAAAACTCGCCATGCCGCTTTCTAAATACCTTGGAATGTCTTCTTTCCAAAAAGGGGTCATTTGAGGGGTATTTGTACTTTTCTGGCATGTTAGGGTCTCAAGAAATGAGATAGGCCGTCTGTACTTCAGGTGTGATCAATTTTCGGATATTGGCACCATAGTTGGGGACTCTAGAACTTTCACAAAGACCAAATAATATACACCAATTTGTACTTATTTTTACCAAAGATATGTAGCAGTATAAATTTTGGGCAAAATTTATGAAGAAAAAATACAAATTTGCTAAATTTTATAACCGAAACGGAATTTTTTTTTTTTTTACAGAATTTTCAGTCTTTTTTTCTCTTATAGCGCAAAAAATAAAAAACCCAACGGTGATTAAATAGCACCAAAAGAAAGCTCTATTTGTGTGAAAAAAAGGACAAAAATTTCATATGGGTACAGTGTTGTATGACTGAGTAATTGTCATTCAAAATGTGAGAGCACCGAAAGCTGAAAATTGGTCTGGTTATTAAGGGGGTTTAAGTGCCCAGTGGTCAAGTGGTTAAAGAGCACCTGTCATTTCAGATCCATCATGGCAACGCCTGTTAGCGGGGCATCCACTCACCTGCTGCCGCCACGTCCCTCACCTTGTTGTGTCTCTGCCGCATCACCAGACTTACCATTAAAGTGAATGGGACTGCCGGTGAGTCAACAGCGGGTCAGAGGAGGAGCCACTGCGGGACAGAGATGACAGGTGCTCTTTAAAAATTATGATTTAATTTCACTGCCCGGTTCACTACTGCGCATGCGCGAGTAGCGCGGCGCGCCATCACTGGTCCCCGCTCTCTCCTGGGAACAGTGTGTACAGTGCGAACAGTGTGTTTCCCAGAAGACAGTGGGGGGTGTGGGTAGGGGGCGTGACTGCCGCAGGAGTGTATTCCCGGAAGTGGGTGCAAATACCTGCACCCCCCTCCCCCCTGAAAGGTGCCAAATGTGACACCGGAGGGGGGGGGGGGGTTCCGAAAAGCGGAAGTACCATTTTTGTGTGGAACTCCGCTTTAAATCAAGTCTTTTTACTAGTGATTTAAAATTGGTGATTTAAATTGTGATTTAAATCAACTTGATTTAAATCAAATCCACTCTGGCTAAAGCACATATGGTCGCTGGAAATCCACCCTTTTATAGCGAGGAGGCTGGCTTCCCCAGCTCTCTTGGCTTTTCTAAACCAGCTGACATACGTTCAAAGGCGGGGCTGAGCATTATGGTTACTATTGCGAATTCCCACATTATTTTCCTGCGTCTGCAAACCTCAAACACGCAAGATTTGCTGCAAACTCGTGGTAGTAGCCAACCAGAACCTCATCAATAAAGGTATGAATGATATTCAGCCTCACCTCAAATATAAAAAAGGACATCTATGTAATGCAAGATATTTGCTACAACAACATCTACTCACAGTAGGAACAACAGAGACATGCTTGAACAACATCATAATAGGTTTGCTGACTTGGTTCATGGTGAATAATCAGTACCCAGAAATGTATGATAGTATGCCTTGTCATTTATCATTTTTCTTACAACATAATCCATTTTGAGGTCATGTTCGGAATGCTGAGATATACTGTATTATTGTCAATATTTTCCATAAATATATAGAGTGATATAGAATTAAAGTGAAACTAATGCGCAAACCACAGTGAATAAAGTGAAATAATATAGGCAGCAGCCAACATTCAAATGTGGCCCCACATAAAATTAAATCAATAAAATAAATAATAAATGCAGTACTACCTTCAAAGTGCTAATATAAAATGTTAGATGAACACAGCAAAAAAACAAAACAAAAGGAAAAGCAGCGAATCAAAAGTTAACAGTACTATGAATACATAATATATAACAATAAAAATCATACAGTGCTTGATTTCATATATATAGATGTCCATATGCTAATGACTAACATAATAAATGTCCTTTTGAAGTGAAATTTAAAAATTCAGTCCCAAGTGATAAAGTGCATGTGTAGAAAAGCAAACTTATCATACGATGTGAAGGTCAAGTGCTAAATAAACATAAATTTTTCCAAAAGATTGTGATCAAACTTGCTTCCACCCATAGGTGTGCGCAGCCCATCGCATTAGGGTGTGCACCCCAAAGCTCAAACACATATTCGTGTGTATGTGTATATATACTGACGGTTTTATTAGAGCAGTGTACGGTGTCAGTAGGATAGTGGATGGTGTCAGTAGTTTTTATTTTTATTATTTTATTTTGTGTTCTTTTTTACAATTTTAATTTGTTTCGTTTTTTTTTTTTTTACATTTTTGAAAATAATGGGAATGTGTGGCACATGGGGTGATTAGGGTGTGCCCAGGCACACCTGGCACACCCTGTGCGCACACCTGTGCTTCCACAATCTACCAGGAGTGTGCCCAGCAGCTCACCTTAATCAAAGACCACAGCGGGTCTAACAGCTCTTTGGTATAAAAATCCTCTATGGTAGATCACGTTCCACTCTCCTCTCCTCTCCTCTTTTAAATAAAAGACCACCACGGGTCTCATTTTAATATACAGATCTTTTAAGGAAGGTCACATTCCACTCTCCTCTCCTTATATCATAAAACCAGGGATATGGTATGTGACACAGCAATTAACCACTTCAGCCCCGGAAGAATTTACCCCCTTCCTTACCAGAGCACTTTTTGCAATTTGGCACTGCGTCGCTTTAACTGACAATTGCGCGGTCGTGGCTCGCAAACAAAATTGATTCCCTATTTTTCCCACAAATAGAGCTTTCTTTTGGTGGTATTTGATCACCTCTGCAGTTTTTATTTTTTGCGCTATAAACAAAAATAGAGCGACAATTTTGAAAAAAATTCAGTATTTTTTACTTTTTTTCTATGCTAAATATCCCCAAAAAATCTATAAAAAAATACATTTTTCCACAGTTTAGGCCGATACGTATTCTTCTACAAATTTTTGGTAAAAAAAAAAATCGCAATAAGCGTATATTGATTGGTTTGCGCAAAAGTTATAGCGTCTACAAAATAGGGGATAGATTTATTGCATTTTTTTTTATTTTTTACTAGTAATAGCGGCGATCTGCGATTTTTATTGTGACCGTGACATTACGACGGATATATCGGACACTTTTTTATACAGCGATTAGTGCTATAAAACTGCACTGATTACTGTGTAAATGTGACTGGCAGGGAAGGGGTTAACACTAGGGGGCGCTGAAGGGGCTAAGTATGTTCCCTAGTGAGTGATTCTAACTGTAGGGGGAGGGGACTCACAAGGGGAGGAGACCGATGTGTGTTCCTCTGTACTGGGAACACACATCGGTCTCCTCACCGCTGACAGGACATGAATCTGTGTGTTTACACACATAGATCCACGGTCCTGCCTTGATTGCGGGCACGCGCACCGGGTCCCGAGCAATGCCGCGGGCGCGCGCACGCCCCCTAGACGGCCGGGAAGCGCAGGACATCATATGACGTCCACCCAGGATGGGAGATCCCATCTGTGGACGTCATATGACTATGGGTGAGTAGGGAAGTGGTTAAAGATTATTTCCCATGAAGCTGTAATAATACTCCTCTTCTCCTCCATTCAAAGGCCATATAAAACAAATGATATCACCATAGTGCAGTATTTCATAAAAACAATGATTTTAAAGTGGAGCTCCACCCTAAATAGCAACTTTTGCTATTTGGAACCCTCCCCCCCTCCGGTGTCACAATTGACACCTTTCAGGGGGGAGGGGGGTGAAGATACCTGTCTAAGACAGGTATTTTCACCCACATCCGGGAGTCCTCTCTCCGGGAATCTGCGGGAGTTACGTCACTTCCCGCAGACTTCCCTTGGTGTTCTGGGAGACACTCGGCTCCCAGAACACAGGAGCACCAATCAGAACGGCGCAGCGCGACTCGCGCATGCGCCGTAGGGAACCGGGCATGAAGCCGCAGGGCTTCACTTCCTGGTTCCCTCAGCGAGGATGGCGGAGGGAGCAGCAGAGCGACGAGCGGTCGCTCGTCCTCTGCTGCGGACGTCGCTGGACTCCAGGACAGGTAAGTGTCCAAATATTAAAAGCCAGCAGCTGCTGTAGCTGTAGCTGCTGGCTTTTAATATTTTTTTTTCCGGCGGAGCTCCGCTTTAATGACAAGTAGTAACTTACATCTAAAATAGACACAAGCAGCATCGATATATTCAAGACTTCCGGTCTTGGCCACGACCGGAAGTGACGTCACCTGGTTCCTCCCGACACGTTGCGCCACATATTATGTGACTTTCCCAAGGGCTCTAAATATATAGAACTTATGAATTAAGGGAAAACTAATTGAGAACAATACAGAGACTGCCATTACTGACGTCCGTATTTGCCTGGCTGGCTCTCTGGCCCCAATTCTTTCAGTTACTAACAAATAACAGCTATCCGGGGAAGAACCTTTGACAATGCTCGGATTTCCCTGATTCACAGAGTATTGAAGTTGGAGGTTTAACATAACAGCCAGGCAACAAGAGCTATACTCTTGTGACAGTGCAAAGGCCTCACCAATTTAAAAAGAAGGTCCTAAAGCAGTGGTTCTCAACTCCTGTCCTCAGGACCCACTAACAGGCCAGATTTTAAGTATTACCTTGGTGAGATGCAGACTAGAATACTGCAATCCCTGAGCAGCAAATTATATCACCTGTGATGCATTTCAGTTATCTTGCAAACCTGGCCTGTTGGTGGGCCCTGAGGACTGGAGTTGAGAACCACTGCCCTAAAGTGTTGCTAAACCCACAACAGTAAAATCAGTCTGTATATGCAGTAAAGCATGCTTTTTATACTCACTGTGGAACCTAAGGGGTTAATCCTGCGCATTGTGTAAAAAGGCTGTTTTGTCCTGTCTTCTCTAATTCTTTCCTTCTTCCATTGTCCCCAATCAAGAGGCTTTTGATTCACTCTTCACATGCTCAGCTTGGTGTGTATTGCTAGAGAGTTGTTTTTTATTTTTTCTAGGTAGGGTGCATGTGATCAGCACAGGGCCAACCAGCAATGTCCAGACAGAGGGTCAGGGGTTCTGCAGCCTCATAGGACAGTCAGAGTAGAAAGAAAACTCCTCCTACAAGCGTAAACCAGGTACTGATAGAAGTCATAAGACTGCTATATACTGCTGATGAGAAAAGGTATTTGGCGGTTTATATTTACTAAAACTTGCATTTCCATGTTCTGTGTACTGTGGGAGGCCAGATATAGTGAATGCAGGCTCCTGGGTTTTGTAACACTTTAAAACTGGAAAACACATTACTCTATCACATTTTACCAGTTACCACCAGTTTGGATTTTTAAGAATCATCAAAGGAAAGCGGTCTGTAAAGCTGAATTCTAGGTATGGGCGTATGGCATTACATAGTAACATTGGCACAGCTTGGATCAATGTAAGTATGTATGTGTCATAAAAAAAGAAGGTGATAACTGCGCTAACTATAAATTACTATGTGTTATAACACTTCTATGTAAACAGTGAGATATGCAATATTTGTAAAGTGCCACTATCTCCTTAAAAATTGATATCAACAATTGTGTATAAAGTAAACTAATCATATAGTGCCAAAATTCTAAAAAGCCAAACAGTTAAAAAAAAAAAAAATATATATATATATATATATATATATATATATATATATATATCCCGTATATACTCGAGTATAAGCCGACCCGAATATAAGACGAGGCACCTAATTTTACCACAAAAAAATGGGAAAACGTATTGACTCGAGTATAAGCCTAGGGTGTCCATCTGCATGCCTCCCTTTGCCTCACTGTGTCCATGCCTCACTGTGCCCATGCCTCACTGTGTCCATGACTAGACTGACATTTAACATGGGAGTCTATTGAAGGGGTGCCCGCGTTTGAAAAATCGGTGCTCCCCGGCCGTAGGTCCTCCAGACAAAAAACTTTGCACACTCATGGAGGAGAAATTGTGCTACAAGTGTCCCAAGTTTCGGCTCCAGGGGATCTATGACTGGCCAGTACCGGGTCCCCAAAATCACCGGAGCAATTACCGTTTAACATGGGAGTCTATGGGTTTGAAAAATCGGTGCTCCCCAGCCGTAGGTCCCCCAGACAACAAACTTTGCACACTTGTAGAGGAATAGGCTACATGTGTGCCAAGTTTGGGGTCCAGAAGACCTACGGCCGGCCAGTACTGGGTCCCAAAATCCGGGAAATCAGGCGCAAAAAGGTGACTCGAGTATAAGCCGAGGGGGGCATTTTTAGCACAAAAAAAGTGCTGAAAAACTCGGCTTATACTCGAGTATATACGGTATATGTATTGAGACAAAGGGGGATAACCAATGCAGTCCCAGTGATTTTTTTCTTCACTGCTATTCAGCTGCTATTCAGCTGCTATTCAGCTGTTTCCTTATGTGCTCAATCCCTCATCCGTGACTAAACACAGCTATGTTTCCACCAATTTGTGAAGACACCACCACCTTCTAGATTGGCCACTCACCAGAAGTAAGCTACATATGCGCCTTTGGTTCATCTAGGCCAGTGGTTCTCAACTCCAGTCCTCAGGGCCCACCAACAGGCCAGGTTTGCAAGATAACTGAAATGCATCACAGGTGATATAATTTGCTGCTCAGGGATTGCAGTATTCTAGTCTGCATCTCCTCAAGGTAATACTTAAAATCTGGCCTGTTAGTGGGTCCTGAGGACAGGAGTTGAGAACCACTGATCTATGGGATAACCACTCCACTCATGGACATCAGCCTGAAACTCTTTCCAGTCAGTGTATTAGTGTTAGCTTCTTAAGCCTCCTTGCTGGCTTACATCAGGATCTCATATGGAAATAAATAGCCATCATTGCGCAGTATATTTACTATTTATTGGGTAAATTTATTTTTTTATGTTGCTTTTACAAACAAACAAACAGAGCCTTTCCAGCGGTATGTATGGGGCTGATATATCAGCGTACGTCCCCCTGTTATGTATGTGTCATACGTGTGGGAACCTGGAAATCACTGTAGTAGGCACACTATTGTGGTGGTTGCTGCTAGCTTCTAGGTCCCTTGCTGAGTGGCTGTCCTGGTGCTTACTAAACACAGGAGGTTGCTTGTTGGGCACAAGGTCCATTCAGAGAACTCTTTGCATTTTCTCAATAAATGGTAAAGCTCTTTCTGATTGGACAAGGTGGAGATTGTGACATCACAGATGTGACTAATCACAGCACAACTGGTGTGCCCCCTACCTGAGAGTGCTATATTACATACTAGGCAAGCGGTTAAAGGAAAAACAGCAGTTGAAAAGGCTGCAGATGGTTTAGCTGATTATTATCAGTGGCGGCCCGTGCATTGTGGGTGCACATGCGCTGCCCCCTGTCCCTGCCACCGCCCCTCTATCCATGCGCCCGACTCCTTTCAGGACGCCAGACTCATGGACTCCTATGGCAGGGGCGGGAGGGGGTGTTTTATTTGAAGCAGCCGATTAGAGCCAGAGGCTCTAATAGGCTTCAAAAAAGGGTGGGCTCAGGGAGCAGGGAATGCTCCCCAATCCCACCTAATTGCATGACCATAGCAAATACATTTTTGCTATTTTCATGCTACAGTTCCACCCCGCCATTCAGGAGACAGGTCAGTGAGACCTGTTTCCCGATTGGCCAGAGTGCCAAGAGATCCTATTGGATGCCCAGCGCTTTGGTGGAAGAGGAGACACAGAGTGGAGGAAGCATGAGGAGCGGACTCCTCCGCCGCCACCGCTGCTGCCTGCTGCCCACACTGGAGGAGACACAGCAGGAGGAAAGCCACAGCCCGGCAAGTGCCGTACCTCCCGCATGGTGCTGTGTGTGCTGTGTGTGCCAGGATCCGCAAAAACCCGTGGGATGGGGCGCTATCAGAGCCGCGAGCCCCGCACCGGGGTCATGGGGGGTGTTGTCAGAGCCACCAGGCGCCGAGGGGGAAGGGGGGGATTGTGCTGTGAGAGCCATCAGCCACAGAGGGGGAAGGAGGGTTGTGCTGTCAGAGCCGCCAGCTGCCCTGGGGGGGATTCCTGTCACGAGTGGGGGGGAGGGGTGTGAGTGCTATATACCAAATGCTGGCCTATATATATACCCTCTATTAAAATGCTGATCTATATACCCAATGCTGACGTATATACCCTGTTTGTAATGCTGATCTATATACCCAATACTGACCTATGTACCCTATCTGTAATGCTGACCTATATAAGGGGTGGGGCTTATGATAAGTGGGAGCGGTCAAAAAGGAAGGGCGGGGTCTGGTGCCCCCCCATACAAAAACTTCACCAGCCGCCACTGATTATTATACAGGATTTATATAGTGTCAACAGTTTACGAAGCAAAGGGAGACAGTACAGTTTCTATACAATTCTAAACAAGAGGGTTAGGAGGGCCCTGCTCATAAGAGCTTACAATCTAATAGGGAGGGGACACTTACATTATTTGCTGGAACTGTTGGTGTGGCAATGGTTTATCGTTTGACAAAATATTTTGTATAGTTTTCCCTCGTTACCATCTCAGAAAATTGGAAGGTATGCTCACTGGGCTGTCTGTCCTATGCAAGAACCTGTAACGGGAGGGCCTGTGGAACCCAGAAGTTCTTAGAAAGTATGAGCCAGAAAATAATGGACATTGAGAATATGTCTTGGATTGCTTTGAAATGGGTCTGTATTATTAATTCACGGTTTTTCCCAGGATATCTGTAAAGGACTATTTTCTGGTTGTTTGATTCTGAACTCAACAGGTTAATTGAGAGATGCTGATGTGTTCAACTCTAACCACCTGGCTGCCTGTGTAATGTAGATTAAATCCAGACTAGCTTCCAAAGACCTTTTCATTGTTGTTTGTGGTGATGTGGATTGGAGCTGGTAGACCGTCTGGCTGCCTATTATGGGATGTTTAAGTGTCTTGCTGTGAGGAAAGGGGGGGGGGGAATCACTCCAGCAACCCCTCCTGCTAAGACTGTTTACTGAAGGAGAAGTTTGAACACACCTGACCTGTATCACCATTGTCATTGGACAGTTTTTTGAAGGGAAGTGTGTTACCATGTGCTTGTAATAAAGATTCATTCCCTGTTTTTGGAACTTCAACACAGAGCGTTGTCTCGTTTGTGCTGGGAGAAATATTTGTATGGGGTCTTATTCGGCTGGTTGGAGTGTCTGGTAGCTGGCGTGTGTTCGAGAATGGAATATCCTAAACGACGTTAACCCCTGTCGTTACAGAACCCATTCAGCTAAATAATAAAATTAGCTAGGCACCTGGGGTTGGTGCTGGGAACTCATGTTAAAGCTGAACTGTGGGCCAGTGGCGTCGCTATGGGGGTGTGGTGGGTGCGGCCCGCACCCAGGTGACACTTGCAGGGGGTGACACCATCCCAAGGGCGGCGTCTAGGCCAGGGGCCTGGGTCCCGGATGCAGGGCTTTTTTCAGCAGGAACATGCCAGCACCGCACCAGCCCTGAGTGAGATTCTTCTGTCTCACTCTCCCTGCTGCTGCCTCTTGTTATTTATATTGCAGAAGCCCACTGCCCGGAGAGTGACAGTCTGAGCAACCAACTCTCCAGGCAGCAGCTGCACACTGAATCCTCCCTGCCTGCCTTCCCCTGGGGGGGGGTGGGGAGGGTGGCCGATTGCTCATTGATTGCTGGTGTCTGTCAGGGCCCTCTGGTCTATACAGATGGAGGGGTTTCTGTACTGGGTGTGTCTAAACTGGGGGGGTCCATACTGATTGAGGGGTCTGTATTGATGGAGGGGGGTCTGTACTGAAGGAGGGTAGGTATGTACTGGGGGAGGGGGGTCTATACTGATGAAGGAGGTCTGTACTGAGGGAGGGGGTCTATACTTAGTGGAGAGGGGGTCTGTAAAGAGAGGGGACTATGCTTGGTGAAAGTGGGGTCAGTCCTGGGGAGGGGGTCTATACTTAGTGTAGAGAGGGTCTGTCCTGACAGAGGGGGGGTCAATATTGAGGGAGGGCCATAGTTGTTGGAGGGGGGGTGACACCATATTTTACCGCACCGGTTGAGACCAACCCTAGTGACGCTACTGCTCTGGTCAATAAAAAAAAGTAATTTAAATATATTCCTCAATAGCCACAAAGGATATAAATCCACTTTGTGTTCACCAAATTCCTTTACAAACCCAGATATTACCTTAGTGTAGTGGTGATATTAGAACAATGCTGTACATAGCTTGTGCTAAGAGCAGAAGACCCACCCACCACAGGCTGTAGAAAACTACACGAGGGGGCGGAGACAAGATCTGTCATCCTGCACAAGAAGAGAGAGAGCAACAGTGAGCGGTCCTTATTACAGGAAGCTCCTGCACAGAGGGAAAGTCTCACGCTGGATTACTGCACAGATCTGGAAGAAATCCACAAAGCACACCAAGATTCAAGGAAAAACACACTCAACTCTTTTAACCATATTTGCTTATTCTGGAGTTCAGCTTTAAATCTTTCATTCACGTGTAGACTGAGTTTTATATGTCATGCAGGCCAAAAGCTCCAAGCAGACTTCCCCAGTTATTTTCTTTTTGAAACGTTTTCCGATTTCCTGTCTCCAAGCAATCTCTTCCTAATTGCAAGAGACATTCTATACAATTGAGAGGAAATAAATTCAGCAGCTTAGTGATAAGAATAAAATGATCAGTCTAAGTTTTTTCTCTTTTTAGCACACAGCCAGTCAAACCTTATCTAAGGAATTACAGCTAGCACTGTGGGGGTTTTTTTATGTGGAAAAGACAGGTTTAACCTACTCGTGTCCATCAGATGCCAGATCTTTACTTTACACCGATCAGCCATTACATTGACCACCCACCCAGTGGCGGCCGCCCCCCTATCCATGCGTCCGGCCTTTCTAATCTACATGCAGGGCGCATGGATTTCAATGGGGTTTCCTTTTCTTTCTTTTTTTTGAAGCACGTGATTAGAGCCAGAGGCTCTAATAGGCTTAAAAAAAATGGTGCGGGCGGCAAAAAAAACATCCGACCCCCCCATTCCGTCGGTTGATCGATCAACCCCCCCGTCGCTCGGTTGCTCGGCAAACAAACACCCCCCGTTGCCTGCTTACCAGTCCTGCACTTACCCCATCCAGGTCGCAGGCAGCTTTGGCGGCTTCCCCCTGCGTCTCCTCCTCGATGGCTTCCCCCCTGCTTCTGCTCCCAGCCAATACGGTTGCTAATCTTCTTGGCCAATCGGGTCTTTTTTCCCGCTTCCTGATTGGCCGGGAGGAGAATTAGTGTGACAATAGCAAATTTTCATTTGCTATTGTCACACAACTGGGTGGGCTCAGGGCACAGTGCTCTGCGCCCCGGGTCCACCCAGTTGTGTGACAATATTGAATTGGTATTTGCTATTGTCACACTAATTCTCCTCCCGGCCAATCAAAAAACTCACTATGCCTCTTACTAAATACCTTGGACTGTCATCTTTAAAAAAAAAGGGTAATTTGGGGTATCTGTACTGTCCTGACATTTTAGGGCCTCATGAAATTAGATTGGCTGTCATTAAATCAGGATTGATCAATTTTCAATGATACGTAGCATAGCTTGTAGACTCTATAACTTTCACACAAACCTATTATACACTTATCGGGATTTTTTTTTACCAAAGACATGTAGCAGAATACATTCTGGCCTAAATGTATAACAAAATTAGATTTATTGGATTTCTTTTAAAACAGAAAGTGGAAAATATATATTTTTTCAAAATTTTGGCCCTTTTTTCGCTTATATTGCAAAAAATGTAATACCCAGTGGTGAATAAATACCACAAAAATAAAGCTCTATTTGTGTGAACAAAAATTCATTTGGGTACAGTGTAGTATGACTGAATAATTGTCATTGAAAGTACGTGAGCACGGAAAGTTGAAAATTGGTCTGGGAAGGAAGGGGGTTAAAGTGCCCAGTATTGAGGTAGTTAACCACTTCAGCCCTGGAAGAATTTTCCCCCTTAATGACCAGAGCATTTTTTGTGATTCGGCACTGCGGCGCTTTAACTGACAGTTGCGCGGCCGTGCGATGTTGAACCCAAACAAAATTGATGTCCTTTTTTTCCCACAAATAGAGCTTTCTTTTGGTGGTATTTGATCACCTCTGAGGTTTTTATTTTTTGCGCTATAAACAAAAAAAGAGCAACAAAAAATATATATATATATTAAAAAAATGTCTTCCTCAGTTTAGGCCGATATGTATTCTTCTACATATTTTTGGTAAACAAAATCGCAATAAGCGTATATTGATTGGTTTGTGCAAAAGTTATAGCGTCTACAAAATAGGGGATAGATTTATGGCATTTTTATTATATTTTTTTTTTTTTTTACTAGTATGACAGTGATCTGCGATTTTTATTGGGACTGTGACATTGTGGCAGACAGATTGGACACTTTTGACACTATTTTGGGACCACTGACTTTAACACAGCGATCAGAGCTAAAAATAGCCACTGATTACTGTATAAATGTCAATGGCAGGGAAGGGGTTAACACTAGGGGGCGATCAAGGGGTTAACTCTCTGTTCCCTGGGTGTGTTCTAACTGTAGGGGGGGTGGGCTCACTAGAACATGACAGAGATCATTGTTCCTGATGACAGGGAACAGAAGATCCCTGTCATGTCACTAGGCAGAACAGGGAAATCCCTTGTTTACATAGGCATTTCCCCGTTCTGCCTCTCCTCAGCGTGATCACAGGCCACCGGCGAACATGGAGTCCAGGACGTACGGGTACACCCATTTGCCCACCTGTGTCATTCTGCCAACGTATATCGGCGTTCGGCGGTCAGGAACTGGTTAAGGATTCGTTATTGAATGATATCTGGTCCAGGTGCTTTATTCATGTTTATGCTGTCTAAATATTTCCTGACCATATCACTTTTGAGCCATTGTGGATCATTTGGGGCTGTGTCAATACCACCCCCATTATGGACATGAGCTCCCCCATGCTCCGTTGTATTAACAGAGCTGAAGAAGGCATTTAATACATTTGCCTTCTTTTTTTCCCCAGTCTGTCACGTACCTAGCGGTGATGAGCCCGGACTTGCAGAGGAAGGCCTCCCTTACGGCTCCCACCAGCGGCCCCTGGTAAGGTAACAGCAGGCGCGGAGGTAGGAGGGGTACGAGTGCCTGGCAGGATCAACCAAGGTGAAGTTAGTTATGCAGACTTGGTAGGCACACTGGAACACAGCAGGTAGAACTGGAATCAGGAACACTCAGCAAACTGGAATCGTTCAGCAGACTGGACCGGAACCAGGAACACAGGAACTCAGCAAACTGGATCAGCTTAGCAGACTGGACCGGAACCAGGAACACAGGAACTCAGCAAACTGGATCAGCTTAGCAGACTGGACCGGAACTAGGAACAGTGAGATTGGTCAGACAAGCCGGGTCGGTTAACTGGCTGGCAGCAAGGTACAGAGGGATCAGACAGAGGAGAGGTCACAACAAGCCAGGGGTCGGATGCAGGCAGAAAACTGGAGAAGTCACAGGCAGGCCGGGTCAAACACAGGTAAGTCTTCAGATCAGGTTTTCAGGTACTCAACGCTGTAGAGCAGACAGCAGGGACTGTCTGCGATTGACAGGTTTAAATAGCCCCTTGGCGCCACCTGCAGGGCGGAGCATGCGCAACCGAGAATCAGGAAGACCGGGACGCCTGCTTCTGGCAGGATCTCCATGACACAGTCACTCACTCCAGATTATTTTGTAGAGGGCCTACATGCTCAGACTTGACCTTTTTACTATTACTATATTTGAAGAATGTTTTGGGGTTTGTCGTTCGCTTTGAATTTTTGCAGCCTTGATTTCCTTTTTACATATTCTGTTTGCAATAGCTTTTTATTCACAAGTTTAGCAAACTTCTTAGAATACAAATAGTATAATACAGATATAGAAAGATCCATGCACCCTCAAGGGTAACCAAGTGTCAGTCATTGTAACTATAATACAAAAATCAATCGTAAAAGGTAAATTCAATTGAATTAGGATACTGTCTGCCCAGGACATCTATGGAATAATCATGATTACTCTGTGGCATAAACAATTCAGGAACATTACTCCAAAAAACATCCCTGCAACAGTTGATCCAACTGTAGCATCTATAGCATAATTAGAGATCGGAGCACATATCACCAAGGTTGATCTGGTACTTCAAGTCCCTTATGTAGCTCCCACACTGACTTTGAAAAGTCAGAGGCTCCAGGACTCTCCACTTGCATCCATAAGGTAAATGTCATTGAACATAAAAAGAGAAGAGAAGGAAAAAAAAAAGGGAGGGGTGAAAAGAAGAAGAAAAGTGGTCAAAGGAAAGCAGGAGTCTATTCCTTGGCCTAGGCCAGGGATATGCAATTAGCGGACCTCCAGCTGTTGCAGAACTACAAGTCCCATTAAGCATAGCAAGACTCTGACAGCCATAAGCATGACACCCAGAGGCAGAGGCATGATGGGACTTGTAGTTTTACAACAGCTGGAGGTCCGCTAATTGCAGATCCCTGGCCTAGGCCCTCGCCCTCGCATTTTCGGGAACTATGGTGCTTGAAGGTATGTCATCCAGGGGGACCACACCCTTTTGAATCTGGCTTGTTTGTCCCTGAGGATGCTGGCCAATTTTTAATTGACCATGATCCAAGAAAGTTTGTGTTTTACTAATGCGACACTGTCCACTGGGGTTTTCCATGCTCGCGCTATAGTAATTTTAGCTGCTGAAAAAATTAAAAGGATGAGAGTTTGCGATGTCTAGGGATCTCGTCAAGCAGGTCTGCAAACAGCGCCGTTTTAGGATTTTTAGGTATATTTTGACTACCAAACATGGAACATAGTACCTTCTCGCCCGCACCCTCTGAAGCAAAGGGGAGAAGTGCCAGGGTACAATCTTGCCAGCCTGGCTGGGACCAGGTACCATCTGGACAGCACCTTGTAATTCGCTTCCACCAAGGAAGTATTGAGTATTCCTCTGTGCACCATGGTCGACCACTGCCCCCAAACCTCCTCCTCTATAGTCTCGCCTAGATCTGATTCCCATGCCGTTTGATATGAGGGCTTAGCCTGTTGAGTATTGAAGAGGAGATAGAGCTCCGAGATCCCCCCATGTGACTTGGGTCCACGTATGGATTTTTTTTTCAAACAAGGTCCTAGTGGTTATGTCAATCTGATTTGTACCCAGGGATTTTATAAAGGAATAGAGGGGGGCTGTGTAAAAACACAGGTGGGACTTTAAATGAGGCCCATAAAAATGAGCCTCCATCCCTGGTACAAAATATAAAGAGAAAGGGAATTTGGGACTTTGATTGAGGTTCTAGACAGGGTGGGGGTATGTTAAAAGGAAACACATGTTTATTAACATGGAGGATCAATATGGTGTAATATCTGTGTAGCGGGTATGTACTTTCCCGGGTGTAATTTTGAACTTGGCAGAGACATCAGTGATGTGTAATTCCCTGCAGCCCAGTGGGTGGCGCTGTTGCCCTGGGCTGGGGTTGAATCATTGCTGTGTGCTGTGCCTCCTTTTTGTCCTCTCTCGGCAGCGGTATGGTGGGGCGGGGAACCCGCTGTGCTTGCTGGGAGAGGGTATAAAGGGGCCGGACATCTTTGTCACGGGGTCGGAGTCCCAGGCACCTTCAGCCTGTGGGCGGTGGTTTGTATAGGTCCTCTAGGTGGCCTAGGCCTAGTGGACAGCCGGAGGTCATGTTCCATCTCAAGCACCTTTGGCCTGGGGTGAGGTACTCGGATGGAGGTCTGGAGCTCAGTGCCCACCACTGAGTTCCTGCGAGGGAAGGAGGTCCTAGGGAACCCCGGGAGTGGGTACCCGAATCCGGTAGGCGTAATGGACCGGGGGGAGCTCCTCACTCGAAGACCTGGTGCAGCATATTACCAGTGACGGGTGAGTCTCTCATCGGAGACCGCCTGGAAGGAAATTCCCCCCTCGCTCGGAGACCACAGCCCACTTTCAGGAAGGAAAGTGGAGAACGCATTGTGTCTGGGCCTACTCGCATCCACACCTCCTTTCCTGTTCTGTTTCTACCAAGGGAGTTCAACTGATTGTGTTCATTCGAGAAGAATAAAGGAGTGTTGGACTTTAATGGTGTGGGGCTCATTTCCTGACAGACATTGTTCAAGGTAACTCTCGGTGGAGGCTCCAGGTGCACAGCACTGACCCGAAGGTAAAACAAGAACGTTGCTTATACCGCACTGACACCTGTGGTGGAGGCCAGGCGTGGTGTTCCTCGCTCCCTCCCCTCTAAGGTACCCCTAGACAAGAGACAGACGAGCGTGTGAGAAGAGGGGAGTGAGGAGGGTGCTACATCTGGATCATAGGGTTGCACATAAAAATACACACATATCATGTACATCATGCACAAATGCAAATATATACATATAGGTCCTTGGGGCGGCACAGTGCAATGAAATGGCATGATGTAAATAGACGTAGACATGATTGCTTGTGTACAGTGGATGGTCGGTTACTGGTATGGGTGTGTGTAAGCATCCTAGATAGCCCGACGCATTTTGTGTTTATACACTCATCAGGGGCGGATGCTCCCAAAAATCGAAAAAGATTGAAATATAATTAGTCTAAAGTAACACTGAGCATAACAGGAAAAGGTGTGTGGGCCAGTCCTGAAAACTTACATGCAAAAGGTGAATAGTGGGGATATGTATGATGTGGGACCAGGGCCAGCAAGAGGGTGTCCGTCCCGGAAGCTGAGGTAGTGGAGCCACGCGCACCTGGGGCGCAAACATAAAGCTTCCCAAAGAGGAAGATGGCCAGTCTTATTCTTGCGCCAAGGTAATAGTCAGATGATGGGAAACACCATAGGATCTATGTTAAATAGATAAAGTGTGTATAAGGTAATATGATCACACTAGACAAATCCAGTGGCATATAGGGTAATGACAAGGTTACCTGGATGTATTGCAGAGAGAGACAAAGGGTCCCTGTGCAGTATGGCGTACTCCACATAGTGACAGTGATAGCTGTGTGGGGGCAGCAAAATATACACCCCACACAGCCGCACGCTGGCTCCCACCAATGTCACGCCAGCTCGACACGTGCAGGGAGGGCCCTGACCGGGACGGAAGCCACCGCCCATGAAAGGGGCTAACCTACACACGCTGTGGCGGCTGAGATGGTACTAGCACGCGTCCCGCGTTATGACGCCAAGAAATGACGTCACACGCAGGGCACGGTGCGTGGCGTCGATGCATCGTGGATCCCCGCCCAATCCCCCAAACACCCGTCCCCATAGGGGGCGGAAGGGAGGGGCAAGGGGAGGGCATGCAAGACGCATCACAGATTCCGGGCATGGGACAACAACCAAAGGCTCTGAGTGCCAAACATGGACGACTCCCCACTAAACTGAAAAAGCAAAAAAGTGCTGCATCTCTCATGGACATGATGAGCATGTCCCGAGTGAGAACAGGGCCCCAAATGAGGTGCATGGCCAAAAGAGGAGCCGGAACCACCCACATAGATGGCAGGGGAGCACTGCCAACTCAGTCAAAAAACTCCATCCCTAGTAAATGCAAGGAAGAGAGGGGGGCTGTGTAACAACACAGGTGGGACTTTGAATAAGGCACATAAAAATGTGCCTCCATCCCTGGTACAAAATATAAAGAGAAAGGGAATTTAGGACTTTAAATGAGGTTCTAGACAGGGTGGGGGTATGTTAAAAGGAAACACATGTTTATTAACATGGAGGATCAATATGATGTAATATTTGGATCATAGGGTTGCACATAAAAACACACATATCATGGACATCAAAGATACATAATCATATCAACTTGAAAACTCATGGCAACATGGTAATACATGTAGAACAAAATAATATCAAAATAATATCATTTAGAAAATACACAACAGTATGGAGAATGAATGAGCAACTCCCACAAATGCATATATATACATAGGTCCTTGGGGCGGCACAGTGCCATGAAATGGCATGATGTAAATAGATGTAGACATGATTGCTTGTTTACAGTGGATGGTCGATTACTGGTATGGGTGTATGTTAGCATCCTAGATACCCCAACGCGTTTCGTGTTTATACACTCATCAGGGGTGGATGCTCGCAAAAATCTAAAATAGATTGAAAAGATTGAAATATAATTAGTCTAAAGTAACACTGAGCATAACAGGAAAAGGCGTGTGGGCCAGTCCTGAAAACTTACACGCAAAAGGTGAATGGTGGGGATATGTATGATGTGGGACCAGGGCCAGCAAGAGGGTTATACTCAGTGTTACTTTAGACTAATTATATTTCAATCTTTTTAGATTTTTGGGAGCATCCGTCCCCGATGAGTGTATTAACACGAAACGCGTCGGTCTATCTAGGATGCAAACACACTTCCTGCTGCTAATCCTATATCTGGCACCCCCTGACAAAATTGCAACGTGTGAAGCTTGTCGCTCAAAAAGGAGTAGGAGCTTCTTTTGGGCGACAGTGTTGCATGTTGCGATTTGATAGATAGATAGATATGAGACAGATAGATAGATAGATAACAGAAAATAAGAAACAGAGTCCTATAGAGGGGGAGTTAAATGTTCCCCCAAGAAGGGATAGAAAGAGAGAAAAAAATAAAATAATGTAGATACATAATGGGAGAGAGAGGCACACTGATTCTCCTCCTGGCCAATCAGTGAGCGGATCTTGAGATCCATTTCCTGATTGGCCGAAAGGAGAAGCAATCCTATTGGCCTAGGAGGAGGAGGGAGGAGACACACGGCCGCAAAGATGCCGAGGAGGAGATGCAGGGGAAGCCCCGCCTATCGCCCGGAGGGAAGCGCCGGGGGGTGGCTTTGGGTGCATTGATTGCCGCCCTACCAAAAATATACCACCAGCCGCCACTGCTATGTACACACATTTAATATGTTTGGCTTTGGTTAATATTGTCTCTTTACAAATCAAAATAAAACAAATCCCTCAATGTACAAGTGTTCTCTCTCGTTCTGTGCCACAAGCTGTAATTGTATAGTTATTATCCTGCAGTTGGCCTCAATTGCTTACTTCTGAGCCTTTGGAAATGTCCTTGCTGTGAACATCTCTGTAAAACTTTTATGAATGTCCATCAGGGAGTGCGCACACTGTGCATGTCAGTCATCAGATGTGTGTTAGAAAGCACAGCGCTGGCTGGTAATATCCAGAGTCACTATCAAACTGCTTGTAGGAGGAGCAGCCTAGAATGGAAGCCAACTGTGCAGCCCAAACTTTTAGTCACTTACAGATGTAATCTAAACTAGGAGAACACACATCAGACTGGCTACTCTGGGCCCTAAGGCTCTATTCACACTAATGCGTTTTTTGATGCATTTAGCATTTTGCAGAAATGCAGGGAAATTTTTTCACCTTCATTCCTATGGAACATGTTCACATCAATGCATTTTTGTGCCTCTGCGTTTTTGGAAAGGGTCAGGGACTTTTTTTCTCGCAAAATGCAGCGTTTTGCATGTAATAGACTTCAATGGACCCGCATCCAAAACGCCGCGATTTGAGCGTTGCGTTTTTTTTTTACACTGTATATAGCTGGTTGCTAAGGAGGGGGCCGGGGAGCCAGCCGCCGCATCCTTAACAATCGATGAGACATCAGCTGTCAGCGGGCTTCCCGCTGAATGTAAAAACGTTATTTATATTATTTATTATTTATTTTTATATATTTTCAACGAAAGGGTGGCGACACTGCCTTGCAGGGTCTTTCTAAGGCTCGATTCACATCTATGCATGTTGCTTTTGAGCATTTCTGCAGTGCATTTTGCGGTGCTTGCCGTATTTTTGGACATGCGTTTTTAACGCGATTCTACCGCGATTTGCTTTTTTTTAACACTGTATATAGCTGGTTGCTAAGGAGGGGGCCGGGAAGCCGGCCGCTGCATCCTTAACAACTGATGAGACATCAGCTGTCAGCGGGCTTCCCGCTGAATGTAAAAAAAAAAAATTGCTGGCTAAAAAAAAATTGTGAAAAAAAACAGCGTGGGGTCCCCCCCCCTAGGTCCATACCAGGCCCTTTGGTCTAGTATGGATTTCGGAGGGGCCCCCCATGCCAATTATTTTTTTTTTAAATGGCGTGGGGGTCCCCCCAAGATCCATACCAGACCCTTTCATTGAAAATATATAAAAATAAGTAATAAATAATATAAATAAAGTGCTTCATTTGCTGAAAATACAGTCCAATGAGAGTGCCAACATCCAAGAGTCAAAAGTTTATAATGATAAAATTAGTTTAGAAAAAAATAAAATAAACAGCACATTTCAGAGGACAAACAGACTACAAAACAATTGCAGGGGGGCTACAAAACAAAATATAAATGTCAAATATATAAAAAAATAAAACATTTATAAATATACCCTTTGACTTTTGTGTTCATTGTTTTTTACTTGCATATTGTTTCATGAATTGTTGCCGAACCATAGCAGGTGTGCCCAATGACAATTTCTGTGACCCATTGAAAATCTGTATCCTGTACCCTTTTGGTATATTTGTTTTCTAGACAAAAAGGGATCAGTAAACAAGCATGTATGTGAGGTACGCTGCTACATGAAAGCGAAGTTCCACTTGTTTTTCTGTTTATTAAAAGTCAGCAGCTACAAAAAGTGTATCTGCTGACTTTTAATAAACAGACACTTACCTGTCCCATGGTCCAGTGATGCGGCCGCCCAAAGCATTGGTTCTCCCCCCCACCTCTCCACGGCACCGGCATCACTAGTGTGGGCACCCGGCTGTGAAAGCTTGCGGCTTCACAGGCGGGTGCGCACTGCGCATGCTTGAGTTATGCTGCGCGTCCTGAATGGCCAAGCAATCTTCTGGGACCTGTGATGTGCCCCAGAAGATTGCAGGGAGGAAGGGGAAGAGGAGAAGTCGCCTAGGCGGCGCAAGTGGAAGTGGGAGCTGGGTACCTGTCAAAACTAGATACCTGCTCCCCCCACCCCAAAAAAAAATGGGGTGAGGAACCCTAAGGCCTCGTACACACGACCGAGTTTCTCTTGCTGGCAGAGATGTCTTGCCGAGAAATTCGTTCGTGTGTATGGTTTCTCGTCAAGAAAACCGACAAGTAATCTCGACGAGAAAATAGAGAACCTGCTCTCTATTTTCTCGTCGAGATTCTCGTCGGCATGTTTCTCGACGAGAAAAGTGAGTGTGTGTACACTTACCTGTCCTCCCGGAAGCCCGCGCATGTTCGAAATGAATTTGACGCATGCGCGGTAGCTTCCTAGGCATAGGTAGGGTATACCAAGATGGCGGCAACGGCATTGAATGTGACGAGCGCATGCTCGTCGTAGTCGATGACGTCACCGCGTATGCTCCATTCAAAGAACCGCGGGTTCTTTGATTCGAGTGTCTGTACACTCGGCCGGGACAAGTTTCTTGTCCAAGAATCTCGTCGAAAAAAACGACATGTTTTTTTCGACGAGAATCTCGGCCGTGTGTACGAGGCTTTAAAGTGGAAGCTCAACTTTTGGGTGGAACTCCGCTTTAATGTTTGCTGCTGCAGAATTTATTAACACTTTAACCGCTTGCCTACTGGACACTTTGACCCCTTTCCTGCCCAGGCCAATTTTCAGCGTTCAGCGCTGTCACACTTTGAATGACAATTGCGCGATCATGCAACACTGTACACATATGACATTTTTATAATTTTTTTAACACAAATAGAGCTTTCTTTTAGTGGTATTATCAACGCTAGTTTATTTTTTATTTTTTGCTAAACAAATGAACAAAGACAGATATTTTTTATTTTTTTTATAGTTTGTTATAAAAATTTGCAAGCAGGAGATTTTTCTCCTTCACTGATTTGCACTGATGAGGCTGCACTGATAGGCTGCACTGATGGGCACGAATGAGGAGGCACTGATGAGGTGGCACTTGTGTGCACTGATGAAGCGGCACTAATGAGGCTGCACTGATAGGCACTGATAGGTGGCACTGATTGGCAGCAATAGTGGGCACTGATAGGCAGCACTGGTGGGCACTTCTGGGAATGCACTGATAATAGATGTCCCTTTAACGCAAGCCAGTTATCGGCTCTCTTCTACACTTCCGTCAGCTTGAGGAGAGGAAAACCGATAACCGGCTTGTGTTTACATCATGATCAGCTTTCAATGAGCACAGCTGATCAAGTGGTAAAGGGCCGCTGTGATTGGCCCTTTACCCCGATCTGTTATCAGCTGTGTCCGAAGGACTCAGAGATCACAGAGCAGGCGCCCGCGAGCCACAGGGGGCACACAGGCAGCGCGATCATGGGAGGATGTCCATGGAAGCCCTCTCGGCAAAGTAAGTTCATGCTGTAGCTGTCTTCCCTCCCCATGCCGCTATGGCATGGGGAGGGAAGCGGTTAAAGAAAAATTCTAGGTATGATATTTTTTGTGTAATTATGTTGATCCAGCTTGAACCAATGTAATTATGCATATACCACACCTGTGGAATCCTTCTAGAAGCTGGAAATCACTGTAGTAGACATCATTACTACAGTGACTGCCTATAGCCCCTGGGCCCCGTGCTGAGTGGCTGGCCTGCTGCATTACAGACACAGGAGGTCAGTCACTGAGCACGGGAGCCATTCAGAAAATGCTCTGCATTTACTCAATGAATACAAAGCATTCTCTGATTGGACAAAGTGGAGTTCATGGAGGGGACCGCCCCCATCTCTCCACCTTATCCAATAAGAGAATGTTTTCCATTCATTGAGAAAATGCAAAGCGATGTCTGAATGGCGCCTGTGCCTAGCAGGCAACCTCCTGTATTCACAATGCAGCAGGGCAGCCCCTCGGCATGGGACCAGCTGGAAGCTAGTGGAGATAATTGTAGTACTGGTGTCTATTTCAGTGATTCCCAGTATCTGGGATCCCACAGGTATGGTATATACATCATTACATTGGTCCAAGCGGAACCAATGTAACTATGCAAAAATACCAGAACCTGGAATTCAGCATTAAGCATTGAGCAAGACAGGGAATTAGAAAATTATTGCTTTTTTGTCAGGGAAGTTTATTTATGTGACAAGTAGTAGGGAGATCGGCTGCTTGTGGCACACGGGGCTAATGAAACATGTCAGTCTGCAGACAAATTTTGTTGCATATGCTTTTGAGTCAGCCAAGGTTGTCAGCTGTAATCATGGCTTTCTTACAGAGATCGATATGCCACAAACCAAAACAAGTATCTCTTTAGCTGGAAAATTTCAAGGCCGAGTCCTCCACTATGACATCATGTGGGTTTTTTCACTCACAATTTTTCTTCTCTCTTGACAGTGTACAAGGTATCCATTGTAAAATGACATGTCTCTATTGTGTGTATTAATCCGTACAGAAAGGTTCTGTAATTCTGGTGTCAACTTGTGAAATATACAAATGGTTTATTTATATTATCCATCAGGGTGTAAAAGGACTAATCAAAGGGATACATTACACAACATAGATGTTTTTTTGGTGTTGTATCTGTATTGGGTATGTTCTACTGTATGTGTCTTGAGGGTTTATTAAAATAAATTCAGTGCAAAGAGTAAATTAAGATTAAAGTGAAGCAACCTACTATATATCATCCAATCAGAGTTTAAATGTGACAGAACCCACTGTCACTGTGTGCTTTGGAAGGGACTGAGGGCGGGCCTCCTACCCACAGATTATGGCCCAGAAGAGACTGAGATGCGGGGAGAAGCTGGCATTGAGATAATGTAATGTAATGCTACATCCCTTCTCCCCCATCCCCCCCCCCCTCTTGTTGCTGTGTTTAGCTGTGTTGAGTCATGGCACATAGACAATGGTCTGGACTGCAGACATCTCTCCACAGGGGATGTGTATTGAGGGGTTGCCTGCTTACCATAATCCCTTTATGTTTATCTGTAGTCTCTGTTTCAATGTACAAGTGTTCAGTTCCCATTGGTTCTTCCTTGTCCTCTACCCCCCCTCTATGACAAGGCTAAGGGGAGTGTCCCTAACTGTGTGTAAAAGTGTATGTTTTGGATTTAATAAACTGTTTTTATGCTCTGCGTGTTTAACCCTCAACACCTGTGTGGCTTGTCTCGTGATTGAGGGGTTAAGGGCTGGTTATGGCGAATCTGCAGGCTGCGGGTGCATTTGGAGGACAGGAGACGCAAGTCTGGCGGATGTGCCCATCTGGGGTATCTGAGATCCGTCACAGTGGTGGCAGCAGTGGGATGTCTCCTGCAGTCCGGGACATCCAAACCACCACCAGGATTCAAGATCCGTGCAGCCGCCGAGGAGCGATACGGGGACCGGCCAGCATGAGAGCGGAGTATGGGAGGAGGCTGCAAGGCATGCGGAAGCAACATCGGGGACCAGCGACAGAGCGCACCATGCTCGGCTGGGAGGATGTGATCCGCCGGCAACTCTGGCATGAGACACTAAGCCACGAGCGGCACCATCAGGGGAAGATCCTTCCCTCCTCCACAGGGATGTACTGGACGCAGTACCGTGCGCGAGAGGTGTTCCTGAGGGAACGACCGCGAGATGAGTGTAAGATGGAACTCGGAAGATTGCTCCAGGAGGAGATGAGGCTGGACGCCAGCTACAGAGCCCTCCGGTGGTTCGCGGCTCAACTGTGGCCAAGTACAGCAGATGGCAGCCCGACAGAAGGCGTTGGCTATGGCAGCGTGGGGCTGCTCCATCAAAAAATTTACGGAGACCCAGACTTTGGGAGCGACGAAGAGTGGCGGCTGGAAGACATCCTGGACTTCCGAGATGAGGTGCTGGACCTTCCCGAAGAGGCGTGTGGCCTGGAGGAATTGGAGTTCCTGGTTGAACAGGAATGGGAGCTCGAGAATGCCTACAAGCGGCTGTTTGACGGTGATCAGCAGCCTGGCATGGCTCCCGTTGCCTGGGACTGTCCTGGAGAAATAGCGGACAGTCGCGAAGATGCAAAGCAAATGGGGCCAAGAGTGCCCCTACGTTTTCCCGTCCTAACCGCAATGGAAGAAGCGGCGATGATAAAGAGGGCACTGCGAGTGCTAGAATGCCAGAATGCACCAGAGGTTTCCCAGGCAGTGAGACAAGATAAAAGCATAAAGGTCTCAGAAGGGGAAGTTGAGACGGGCGCTGGAAGGCTGGTAAATGGTGATCAGCAGCAAGTCCAGAGTATCGAATCCGGTGCCCCAGCAGAAGCGCTGCCTACAGGGCAGAGTCCCGCTGGCCTCTGCCCAGCATCAGAAAAAGAGTTGGACCCGGAGAGTCTGAGAGATGCTCTTCGTGAGCCGTTTCCCCAACAGCAGATATCCCCAACGGGAGTGGAGGAAACAATTCTCCCTCCCCAGCAATTGGACAGTACCCCAATTTTCATCCCCCCAGCAGAAGCTCTGGCTGCAGGACAGAATGCCGCTGGCCTCTGCCCACCCTCAGAGTTGGATCCAGGGAGTCCGAGGGATGACCTCAGTGAGCTGTTTCCCCAGCACTTGGACACTACCCCAGTGTTCATCCCCCCAGCAGAAGCGCTGGCTACGGGGCAGAGTGCCGCTGGCCTCTGCCCACCCTCAGAGTTGGATCCAGGGAGTCCGAGGGATGACCTCAGTGAGCTGGTTGCCCAGCACTTGGACACTACCCCAGTGTTTATCCCCCCAGCTGAAGCATTGGCTGCATGGCAGAGTGCCACGGGCCCCTGTCCAGCCCTCAGTATGTCTTTGGAGGGTTTGGGAGACAGCCCCTGTCAGAAGTCGCCTCAGCAGCTGGTCACAGAACCAGGAGGGGGAAAAACCCTTCCCCCTCTCCAGCGGCTGAACTCTACCGTTGTATATGTCCCCCTAGCAGAATCGCTGGCTACGGAGCAGAGCGCTGTTGACCTCTGCCCAGCATCAGAAAAAGAGATGGAGAGTCTGGGAGATAGTCCCTGCAAGATACCTCCTCAGTGGCTGGTAACTACTCCAGGAGAAAAGCAAGAACCTTTTCCTCCCCAACTGCATAGCACTGCCAGCCTACGTTCCCTACAAGCTGAAACGCTGGCATCGGGGCAGAGGATTATTCAGCTCCCCTCAATATCTGCAACCCAGCCCCGGATCCCGGGAGTGCGGACAGCTGTTCCCACTCTGCAGCGGCTGTTTTTATTAACGGGAGACCGTATGTGCGATTTTGCTCCCCAGCGCCAGAGACGTACTTTTCCTTTTCCTGGTTGCCTGGGGTGGAAGTTTGTGACTAACGCAGGTCCAGACCAGTTGGGGGTCAGGAACCTGGTTAGTCTGTTTTTAAAAGGGGAGAAATGTGACAGAACCCACTGTCACTGTGTGCTTTGGAAGGGACTGAGGGCGGGCCTCCTACCCACAGATTATGGCCCAGAAGAGACTGAGACGCGAGGAGAAGCTGGCATTGAGATAATGTAATGTAATGCTACATCCCTTCTCCCCCATCCCCCCCTCTTGTTGCTGTGTTTAGCTGTGTTGAGTCATGGCACATAGACAATGGTCTGGACTGCAGACATCTCTCCACAGGGGATGTGTATTGAGGGGTTGCCTGCTTACCATAATCCCTTTATGTTTATCTGTAGTCTCTGTTTCAATGTACAAGTGTTCAGTTCCCATTGGTTCTTCCTTGTCCCCTACCCCCCCTCTATGACAAGGCTAAGGGGAGTGTCCCTATCTGTGTGTAAAAGTGTATGTTTTGGATTTAATAAACAGTTTTTATGCTCTGCGTGTTTAACCCTCAACACCTGTGTGGCTTGTCTCGTGATTGAGGGGTTAAGGGCTGGTTATGGCGAATCTGCAGGCTGCGGGTGCGTTTGGAGGACAGGAGACGCAAGTCTGGCGGATGTGCCCATCTGGGGTATCTGAGATCCGTCACAATTATAACCAAATCAGTTCACCATTTCCCTTTGAGCACTTTCACCCCCTTCCTGCCCGGGCCAATTTTCAGCTTTCAGCGCTGTCTTAAGGCCCGTACACACGGTCGGACTTTTTGCCAACAAACTTCAAAATGAGCAAGTTTTCCAAAAAATCTGACCGTGTGTATGCTCCATCGGACAAACTTTTTCGGTTTTCATCGGACAAAAGTTCGCTCTGCAAACGGACAAACTTTTCGGCGACAAAAGTCCGATGGTGCAAAGTCCGACCGTGTGTACAGAAATCCATCAGACTTTTGTCCGAAGTACAAATACACATGCTCAGAACCAATGTTAAAATCAACCAACAATAGCAGAAGTTGACCAAAGTGTGGCGGTAAAGAGCAGAAAAGAGCAGAAAAACCACGTGAAGTTGGGAAAGTTTTGGGAAAGTTTGCAGAAAAGTCCTGCCGTGTGTATGCTATGGGTGTGCCCGGCCAACTCCCTTCGGACAAAAATCCACAGAAAAGTTTGTTTGAAGTCCGACCGTGTGTATGAGGCTTTACTTTAAATGACAATTGCGCGGTCATGCAACAGCACTGTACCCATATGAAAATTCTAGAATTTTTTGAGACAGAGATTTCTTTTGATGGTATTTAACCATTTGTTTTTTTATTTTTTGCTAAACAAATGAAAAAAGACCAAACATTTTGAAAAAAACTTTTGTCTTAGTTTCTGTTATAAAATGTTGTAAATAAGTAATTTTTCTCCTTCGCTGATGTGTGCTGATGAGCCTGCACTGATAGGCTGCACTGATGGGCACTGATAAGGCTACACTGATATGCGGCACTGATAGGTGGAAAAGATAGGCGGCACTGATTGGCACTGACAGGCATCATTAATGGGCACTGATTGTCACTGATTGGTAGCACTGGTGGGCACAGATTGGCAGCACTGGTGGGAACACTGTTGGGGCTGCCCTGATTGTCAGTTTTTTGGCTCTCTTCTTATCGCGTGCTGTCAGCGTGAGGGGAGGATTGCAGATAACCGGCAAATCCTGTTTACATTGTGATCAGCTGTGATTGGACACAGCTGATTACCTGGTAAAGAGCCGTTGTGATTGGCTCTTTACCCCAATCTGTGATCAGCTGTGTCCAAAAACAGATCACTGCGGCATGCAGGCAGCACCTCAAAAAATAATAAATGCACCCATTTTGCATTGGAGCTTGCAAAGCTTTGCAACCATGATCAGTGTATAAGCAGGTGCAGTTATCTAGTCTGCCACTAGGTGGCTCTGTTCCAGAATAGTGTTTGGTTACAGAAAACAGTGTCATGAGATTATAGGCCCCTTTTAGTTAGAGCCCTTCTGTAGTGATGTCATGGGTAAGTCAGTACCCACATATACTGTAAGCCAGGTTGTGTCAGAGAACGTACCTTGCCGGGCGTGTTGGTGGTCGCTTTGGTGTGCGTTCGCGCGCGCCGATGCGCGCTGATGTTGGGCATGTTCCTGTCCGCGCTGGTGCACTTCCCAGACTGCGGGCGTGCGCGCCTGTGCGCGTTGGTGTGCCTGTGCGCGCGGGTGCATGTGCGTGCATTGCGCGCATGCGCCATTGCGCACGCTGATGCGCCGATGCGCCATTGCGCGCGCCGGCGCATGCTGGTTTGCCTATTTAAACTCCTGGAACACTTCAGACCGGTGCTGTCTGATCTACAGTCCCCTGTGTATCTTGCTCCTGTTGATTGCCTGAAACCTGATCTTCTGACCACCCGGCTTGTTACTGGACTTTTCCTGCTATCCGCCTGCACCCGACCTCAGCCTGTCTTTGACCCTGAACCTGCCTACCCCGCTGTACCATACTGCCTGAACGTTGCCGAACCCTGCTTGTCTGACCACTCCCTCTGCACCTGCCCAGCTGCGCTGCTCTATACACCTGCCTGCCTACCTGCCCGCCTGCAGCCAGCCTGGCTCAGCTACTCTCCTGAACCCAGGATCCGGAGCCGCCTTCCAGTAACCACTCTCAGGCTCTCTTACCCTTCCGCACTCCCGTGCCTCCTGTCTGCACTACCAGGGGCCCACGAGTCGGATCCGTACGGGGGACCTCCCTCTGCTCTAACGGACTCGCTGATCAGGTACGTACAACCCTGACAGTATCAGACAGCCATATCCGAGTCCGAGCAGGGAAGGGATCCCATGGAGGAATTGTGCAGACACCTGAACGGGCTGACGCAAGCCGTGAAAGACCTCCAAGCCGGCTATACCAGATTGGAGGAGAGAGTACAAGTCCTGTCCACACCTGCCAGCCCGCAAGGCGCCACATCAACGGGATACTCAGCTACACCTTCTGTCGTCATGCTTCCTCCGGAACCCAGGGTCCCTACACCCGAGAAGTTTGCGGGCGACCGCAGCAAGTATCGTGCGTTCCGCAACGCCTGCGAACTTTTCTTCGCCTTGCAACCCCGCACCTTTTCTCTGGAGGTAACCAAGGTGGGCTTCGTCATCTCCCTGCTGACCGATGAGCCGCAGGCCTGGGCTCACCGCCTCCTAGAGCAGAAGGATACCTCCTTGGAGACCCTTGCCACGTTCTTCGCCTCTATGTCCCAACTTTACGAGGATCCGCAACAAGCGGCTACCGCAGAATCCGTTCTTCACTCTCTCCTGCAAGGCCGCAGAGCGGCCGAGGACTATGCGGCAGAGTTCAAACGATGGAGTTCCGACACGGAGTGGAATGACGCTGCTTTGCGCTATCAATTCCGGATGGGCTTGTCGGATCAGCTCAAGGACGAGCTAGCACGTGTCGGAGTTCCCCAAACCCTGGACAAGCTAATAGATCTGTCAATTCAGATCGACCGGCGCCTGAGAGAGCGCCGCTCCGAGAGGACCTCCAGTCAATTCCGACCCACCTGGTTGCTTCCCAAGGTTCCAAACCCAGTCCGTCTGGCACCACCGGCTTCCCCGTCACCGGCCTTAGATGACCCGGAACCCATGCAACTGGGCTTACTTCGCCCTTCTCTCTCTCCCGAAGAACGCCAGCACAGGCGTAGCAACAATCTGTGCATGTACTGTGGTGAACCAGGACACTACGTAAGATCCTGCCCGGCCAAGATGCGTAAGTGCCTGCCTGTTTCTTCTGCTTGTGCCTCTTTGTTGCCTAACCCAACTTCTCACTTGGCTCTCTCCATCTCTTTACAGCCCCCCGGAAGGACTTCCGCAATCCTAGTACCTGCCATAATTGATTCGGGGGCATGCAGCTGCTTTATCGATTTGACATTTGCTGCCAGTCATCACATTCCCCTGCAGCCAAAATCCCGGGGACTTGCAGTACACCTCGCTGATGGCTCCATTATCAAATCCGGCCCTGTCACTCAGGAAACCGTTCCCTTGTTGGCCTCCTTGGCAACCCACCATCAGGAGTTCCTAAGTCTGGATGCCATCTCCTCTCCGTTATTCCCCGTCATTTTGGGGATGCCCTGGCTGCAAGCCCATAACCCCAATATTGACTGGACTACAGGGAGGGTCAAATTCCTCTCAGATTATTGCCAGCAACACTGCCTGCAACAAGCCTCTACTGACCGTCCTCATCTGCTCTGTCTGGACACAGACCCTGACCTTCAGAAAACCATCCGTGAGCCCTATCACGACTTTCTGGACGTGTTCAGTAAGAAGGGAGCAGAAACCCTTCCTCCTCACAGACCGTATGATTGCCCTATAGAACTTTTGCCTGGGACCGAATACCTTTTGGGAGGATCTTCCCGTTGACCGAGCAGGAATTGGGCACCCTGAAGGTCTACATCGATGACAACCTAAAAAAAGGGTTCATCCGCCCGTCCACCTCGCCTGCAGGTGCGGGCATCTTTTTTGTCGAAAAAAAGGACCATTCCCTACGCCCCTGTATTGATTATCGGGAGTTGAACAAAATTACCATTAAAATACTTTATCCATTACCTCTCGTGCCGGAACTTTTCCAGAGGCTGGGAACGGCGGTCATATTCACCAAGCTTGACCTCCGAGGAGCGTACAACCTGATCCGCATTCGAGAGGGGGATGAGTGGAAAACGGCCTTCCGCACGCGATTCGGGCACTACGAGTACCTAGTTATGCCGTTCGGACTGTGTAATGCTCCGGCTACCTTCCAACATTTTGTCAACGACATTTTCCGTGATTACCTGGACTTGTACGTCATAGTATACCTGGACGATATCTTGATATTCTCCTCCTCAGTAGACGACCATCGCAGGCATGTCCGGAATGTCCTTGTTCGGCTCAGACAACATGGGCTTTACGCCAAGCCGGAGAAATGTGAGTTTGAGCGGCAAAGCATCCAGTTTCTCGGGTTGATCATTTCGATTGAGGGCATTAAAATGGACCCTCAGAAGGTGTCGGCTATCCTGGACTGGCCTGCCCCCACAGATAAAAAAGGGGTCCAGCGCTTCATCGGATTTTCCAACTTTTACCGGAAGTTCATCAGAAGTTTCTCTGCAATTGTCGCCCCTCTTACCGAACTAACCAAACAAGGAAACCGATTCTATTGGTCCCCTAGAGCCCAAGCTGCCTTTGACAAACTGAAGGAATTATTTGTCTCTGCCTCCATCCTGAAGCACCCTGACCCTGCATTACCCTTCGTCCTGGAAGTGGACGCTTCCGAAAATGCAGTGGGGCTGTGCTATCCCAGCGTCAGGGGACTAAAGCCTTACTTTTTCCAGTGGCCTTCTTCTCGCGCAAGCTTTCCACTGCGGAACGGAACTACGACGTGGGCGATCGGGAA
Source organism: Rana muscosa (assembly GCA_029206835.1). Lineage (NCBI taxonomy): Eukaryota > Metazoa > Chordata > Amphibia > Anura > Ranidae > Rana > Rana muscosa. The sequence continues at coordinate 457,571,255 of CM055118.1, forward strand.
CTCCTGGCTATCAAGGCCGCATTAGAAGAGTGGCGTTACCTGCTCGAGGGGGCTGCACACCCCATTTTGGTCTACACGGACCACAAGAACCTCGAGTACCTGAGAACAGCCAAGAGGTTGAAACCAAGGCAGGCAAGGTGGGCACTTTTTTTCTCAAGGTTTCTGTTCCACATCACCTACAGGCCTGGCTCAAAAAACATTAAACCGGACGCACTGTCCCGAATGTTCAGCATTCCTGAAGAGAACTTACCTGTTGACACCATCCTCCCTGCCGGGAACTTCCTGCTGCTTCAAGAAGACCTCATGTCCCGTATTAAGCTGGCGTCTGCTGGCTTGACCTCTCTTCCGGAGAACTGTGTCAGGGCACAAGATGGTCTGATCAGGCACGAGGGCAAAATTCTGGTCCCAGAGGGTCTTCGGATAGCTGTTCTGGAACTTTGCCATGACCGCAAGTTGGCCGGACATTTCGGTACCTTGAAAACGGCCGAGCTAATCAAGCGCACGTTCTGGTGGCCGCAGCTGGGTAGCGACTGCAAGAGCTACGTGGACTCATGCAACACCTGCTCCCGGAACAAGAATAGCCAGATGAGGGCCTGGGGTCTATTAAAACCTTTACCTGTCCCTGAAAGACCCTGGAAGATGGTGTCGATGGACTTCATAGTGGAGCTCCCTCTGTCCGAAGGATTCTCCACGGTCTTTGTTGTCGTCGACAGGCTGTCCAAAATGGCTCATTTTTTGCCCATGAAAGGTACACCTTCCGCCATGGAGAAGGTTTTTATCAGGGAGATAGTGAGGCTCCATGGAGTCCCGGCAAGTATTGTCTCAGACCGAGGTGTCCAGTTCACCTCCAGATTTTGGAAGGCTCTTTGTGGTTCTCTGGAAATTGAGTTGGCATTCTCTTCGGCGTATCACCCTCAGACGAATGGTCAAACAGAGAGAACCAACCAAACCTTAGAACAGTACCTCCGTTGCTTTTCCTCCTTTTCCCAGGATGATTGGGTCTCTCTACTTCCCATCGCTGAATTTGCTTACAACAACTCCCTGCACTCTGCCACTAAGCAAACCCCATTCTTTGCCAACTATGGTTTCCATCCTTCCTTTTTACCCAGTACCATACCCGAATGCACCATCCCTGCAGTGTCCAAAACAATGGACTTCTTCATCTCCAATAACAAACTTCTACAGGAGACCATGTCCAAGACCCAGGAGTACAACAAGAGGATGTTTGATAGGAAAAGGAGAGGGGAACTCATTCTGGAGCCTGGCAACCAGGTGTGGTTATCCACAATTAACCTAAAGATGGCCTGTCCGTAAAGGAAGTTGGGCCCTAAGTTCATGGGACCTTTCTCGGTAAAGAGGAGAATCAACAATGCGGCATATGAGCTCGACTTGCCCAACTCCCTGAAGGTCCACCCAGTCTTTCATGTGACACTATTAAAGCCGGTTGTCCCTAACCCCTTCGCTGGCCGTAACACTGGCCCACCGGAACCTGTTTTGATTGACAACGAGGAGGAATTTGAGGTGGAGGCAATCCTGGACTGTAGGAAAAGACACAACCAGGTCCAATATCTAATTAAGTGGAGGGGTTACGGCCGAGAAGATAATTCCTGGGAACCCGAAAGCGGCATACATGCGGAGGAACTCATGCAAGCTTTCAGGAGGTCTCATGCCGCGAAGATCGCTCAATTGGGCATCCGGAGGCTGCCCTTAAGGGGGGGCACTGTCAGAGAACGTACCTTGCCGGGCGTGTTGGTGGTCGCTTTGGTGTGCGTTCGCGCGCGCCGATGCGCGCTGATGTTGGGCATGTTCCTGTCCGCGCTGGTGCACTTCCCAGACTGCGGGCGTGCGCGCCTGTGCGTGTTGGTGTGCCTGTGCGCGCGGGTGCATGTGCGCGCATTGCGTGCGCGCGCGAATGCGCCATTGCGCACGCTGATGCGCCGGTGCGCCATTGCGCGCGCCGGCGCATGCCGGTTTGCCTATTTAAACTCCTGGAACACTTCAGACCGGTGCTGTCTGATCTACAGTCCCCTGTGTATCTTGCTCCTGTTGATTGCCTGAAACCTGATCTTCTGACCACCCGGCTTGTTACTGGACTTTTCCTGCTATCCGCCTGCACCCGACCTCAGCCTGTCTTTGACCCTGAACCTGCCTACCCCGCTGTACCATACTGCCTGAACGTTGCCGAACCCTGCTTGTCTGACCACTCCCTCTGCACCTGCCCAGCTGCGCTGCTCTATACACCTGCCCGCCTGCAGCCAGCCTGGCTCAGCTACTCTCCTGAACCCAGGATCCGGAGCCGCCTTCCAGTAACCACTCTCAGGCTCTCTTACCCTTCCGCACTCCCGTGCCTCCTGTCTGCACTACCAGGGGCCCGCGAGTCGGATCCGTACGGGGGACCTCCCTCTGCTCTAACGGACTCGCTGATCAGGTACGTACAACCCTGACAGGTTGGGAGGGCCCTAGTGCTGTTGGGGCATGGGAGTCAAACACCCCACACCTCTTTATATTTAGCCAGCAAGTGGAGGCCCTGAACAGGGCTGGAGGCTGCGGAGAGGTAGATCTGCACCCATAAGAACCGGTTGTAGAATTCCTGACCCTTATGGAGCAAAAAGCCTCTTAGGCCAGGCCAAGAGTCCCTGTGAGGAGTGAGGCTATCCCCCTGGAGGGTCCCGAAAGAGGTGTCGCTTTGGGGTAGGTGACTGCAGAGATCCCATCTCAGTGTGTACTAATGACCCTGGGTGGAGAGAGGCTGTTTAAGGGAAGATGGCTTATTTAAAAGTGCTGCGTGATGTTTTCACTTGTGACTACTGAGGACTGTCCACTAAATGTGATTGACAATGTACTGTCAAGCGACCACAGATAGTATGTAGATGTGATGTGACTGTTTGTGCCATCTTCTAAGTTCCATGTCTAAAGTGCAGCAACCCTATCTTTGTGTAGACTTTCCTTCCTTTGAGGACATAAAGGTTAATGGCCCGTAATGTTGTAAGGAGGCCTCTGGCATTGAGTGGGTCACGAGCTGGCAGAGGGTTAAAAGCCACAAGCAGAAGGGTCACTGTTCTAACAGAAGAAGCAGGACAGGGACTTGTGCTTTTGGTGCCATTACCAGCCAATCACAATTAGGTCACGTTCCTCTACCCAGGGATGCCTACCCGTTGCCCTGAGTAGAGGAATTAATTATGGCACTGGGCCAAGCCCACCCATGACTTGGTGAACGGCAACTAGCAAGTTTTGGTAAGGGATCAAAATTGTGAAAAGACTGCCTTCATTACACCCATGTGACTGTTTATAATTAATCGCATGACCTTTGGGCTAAGGAATGCTCTCAGCACGTTTCAGTGCTTAATGGAGAGATGCTTTGGAGACATTAACTTTGAGACTGTGCTAGTTTACTTGGACAATATTATTATTTTCTCCAAAACATTCAAGGACATGTTAAGCATCTGGACTGGGTATTGGGAAAAATTCCAAGAATGAGCGAGGCAGTAAACTGGAGCGCAAGTGGGAGCATACTTTTATTGCGTTGAGCAACAATCCTTTCCTCCAACTCCAGTATATGATTTAATCTCAGAGGGACCCAATCCTGCCAAAAGATGTCTTCACCACAACCTGCTGAGACCCTGTGTGCTAAGTTTGGACTGTTCCGCCAAATCAGCAGGAGATATTGAAATGTTTCATCCTGTGGATGTCCCACCTGTGCAGGAAGTCCCAATTGAATGGTACCTGCCTCCTCCCTTGCTCGAGCCTCCAGCACGGGGAGGTGATGTCTTTAGGTTGCTGTGCAAGCGGGAGGTCGTTTGGATTTTCCATTTGAGAACACGTATACCCAATGGGTTACATTTTGGGTGGGATCTTACCCATTTTTATGACTGACCTCCCCTTGCTTTTGCTTTTTTTCTTAGCTAGTTTCCTGCAGTCTATTAGCACCTATTTCTCTCCTACTTTTTTTTTTTTTACATTTTTATTTACATTTTTGATATTCATTCGAGACTATGCACATACTTTGGGAATATGCCAGTATCGGTCCTGTTTTTGAGGCTCACCAATGGATTACATCTTGTGGTGAACCCTCTGTATTCACTCTGGTGAAGTCTTCTCTTGATTGTTGACTTTGACACATATACACGTGGAGAGTGTTCTTGATCTGGCCAACTGTTGTGAAGGGTGTTTTCTTCACCAGGGAAAGAATTCTTCGGTCATTCGCCACAGTTGTTTTCCGTGGTCTTCCGGGTCTTTTGGTGTTGCTGAGCTCACCAGTGACTTCTTTCTTTTTAAGGATGTTCCAAACAGTTGATTTGGCCACACCTAATGTTTTTTCTATCTGTCTGATGGGTTTGTTTTGTTTTTTCAGCCTAATGATGGCTTGCTTCACTGATAGTGACAGCTCTTTGGATCTCATATTGAGAGTTGACAGCAACAGATTCCAAATGCAAATAGCACACTTGAAATGAACTCTGGACCTTTTATCTGCTCCTTGTAAATGGGATAATGGGGGTGTAACGGCACCCCAAGTATGAAAGGGGTTAATGCCGTTAGGATATTCCCTTTCCAAACACACGACAGCCACCAGACACTCCAACCAGCCGAATAAGACCCCATACAAATACTTCTCCCTCCACAGACGAGACAACCACTCTGTGTTGAAGTTCCAAAAACAGGGAATGAATCTTTATTGCAAAACATGGTAACACACTTCTCTTTAAAACACTTCTCTCCCATCCTTGGGGAACAGGGTGGGTTAAACTGTCCAATGACAATGGTAATACAGGTCAGGTGTGTTCAAACTTCTCCTTCAGTAAACAGTCGTAAACAATCATTACAACAGGCATCCAGGTGGATTAATATTACAGACCCATTTTAAAGCAATCCAAGACATATACTCAATATCCATTATTTTCTGGCTCATACTTTCTAAGAACTTCTGAGTTCCACAGGCCCTCCCGTTACATCTCTCCCCTTTCGGCAGGAGACTAACACAGGAGGAGACCCCAGACGGGTTGACTCCGAAGTTAGTCCATAGTTCCATTCCTCTAATGCCTGGACAACCCATCAGCATTGCCATTTTGCTTTCCGGGTCAGTAGCTGATGGTGAAGTTGTAAGGTTGCAGGGCGAATAATGGAATTCAGTTCTGGAACAGTCACTTGCTTTGCTCTCTCAATGGCTCCCAAAACTTGTTGCTGACGCTTTTGGGAGAGGTAAGGCAAAACCTGGGCGCAAATCCCATTTAACTTTTTGACAATTTCAGCCTGTTTGTGCATTTCAATGTTCAAGCCATGGGACATCTCATAATACATGACGTAGTGTCGTTGCATCTCCGATTTCTCACTGGCCAACTTGTCACTTTCCAATTTTAGACTGTGATATTGTGCCTGATCTAAGGTACATGTCGGGGAAGATAGTCTTACCCGGGTCTCGGCAGCAAGCGGGTCGGTTCCAGCAGCACGGGTCTGGGCACAGGTAGTCACTGGGTTGGCTTCAGCGGGGCCCATCGGGGTGTAAGCAGAAACGAGGGGGGCCAAATCATTCCCCAGTAGTACATCCGCTGGCAAATCCTTCATCACCCCCACATTCACGTGTCCCGAACCAACCCCCCAAACCAGGTGATCACGGGCAACGGGTAGCCGGAAGAAGGTGCCTCCCGCTACTCTTACGGCTACAGTGTCTCCGGTATGTTGGCTCTCTGGGATGAGGTTCTTCTGTAGTAGGGTCATGGTGGCGCCAGTATCACATAGGCCATTGGCTACCTTTCCATTGACCCAGACAGTCTGCCTGTGTTGCTGCCGGTTGTCCCGGTTAGCTGCTTGTATTGGATCAGCCTCGTGCAGGACGCCCCAATGTTCTTCCTCCTCAATGCAGTGGGCCGCAGGCATAGATGTGTGGGGGTTTCCCCTTGCTGGCTGTCTCCATGACTGGGACTGCCTGGCTGGATTCGACGGACAGTCTGGCTTTTTGTGCCCTAGCTGTTTACACCCAAAACACCTGATGGGTTTTGAGTAGCCCTGGGAGTTGAACCTGGGCTGCTGAGGATAAGTGGCCGCTGGAGGTGGTGCTGTAGGGCGGTATGACTGTGGTTGGTAGGTGATAGCCGGAGGGGGTGCCGCTGATCGATAATCCACCTGACCTGTTGTCTTGACCACAGGGTTATCCAGTTTGCAGGCATCTGTGTATTCGTCCGCCAGGTGAGCTGCTTCAGGCAAGGTGAAAGGTTTTCGGTCCTGAACCCACTCTCTGACTTCCAGGGACAGTTTGTCAAAGAAGTGCTCCAGCAGGAACACCTGCAGCACCTCTTCCCCGGATTCTGCTTGGCATCCAGTGACCCAGTGGGATGCCGTGCAGTGTAGGCGGCATGCCCACTCGGTATACGAGTCTCCAGTCTGCTTGCTCGTCTCTCGGAACCGCCTCCGGTGTGACGGCATACCTGGCCAACAGTGCTTCTTTTACCAGTCCATAGTTCATAATATCCTCGTCTGGGATGGCCCTGAACGCTTCACTGGCCCGGCCCGACAATTTACCAGCCAAAATGGTAACCCATTCCTCTGTGGGCACCCGGTGTAGGGCACATTGCCGTTCAAAATCAGCAAGGTACCCATCAATCTCCCCTTCAGTTTCAATAAAAAATTTAAAAGCAGCAAAATGTATCTTTCTCCTTTTAGTTGGTGCTGCTCTGACTTCTGCTGCTGCAGAACCTCTTTGCTGTAGCCAATTTGCGTCCACAGCCACTATAACTCGGTCTATGATCTGTGCTGTAGGGTTAGGACCATGATGTGCCAGTCTTATGTTAACGGCCCGATCAAAACTTGCCTCTTTGGGTGTCCTCTCTGTTACGCTGGGCCTTTCGGTTATGTTGGGTCTTTCAGCTCCATCCATTTCGACTAATTCTGCAATAATGTCCCTCTTCTTACGGTTGTTGGTCGGTCTGCCCCGGTTCTCCAGTAAGTCCTTGAGGGTAGCGTGCTTTAGCCGTTCATACTGTGCTTCCATTGTCCTCTTGTAGCTGTCCTTATAGGCTGTGGGAATCATCCCGCTGCTTTGCCACCAATTGTAACGGCACCCCAAGTATGAAAGGGGTTAACGCCGTTAGGATATTCCCTTTCCAAACACACGACAGCCACCAGACACTCCAGCCAGCCGAATAAGACCCCATGCAAATACTTCTCCCTCCACAGACAAGACAACCACTCTGTATTGAAGTTCCAAAAACAGGGAATGAATCTTTATTGCAAAACATGGTAACACACTTCTCTTCAAAACACTTCCCTCCCATCCTTGGGGAACAGGGCGGGTTAAACTGCCCAATGACAATGGTGATACAGGTCAGGTGTGTTCAAACTTCTCCTTCAGTAAACAGTCTTAGCAGGAGGGGTTGCTGGAGTGATCCCCCCCCCCCTTTCCTCACAGCAAGACACTTAAACATCCCATAATAGGCAGCCAGACTGTCTATCAGCTCCAATCCACATCACCACAAACAACAATGAAAAGGTCTTTGGAAGCTAGTCTGGATTCATTAACATTACAACAGGCATCCAGGTGGATTAATATTACAGACCCATTTTAAAGCAATCCAAGACATATTCTCAATGTCCATTATTTTCTGGCTAATAATTTCTAAGAACTTCTGGGTTCCACGGGCCCTCCCGTTACAGAGGGAATAACACACCCCTTGCCATGGAACAGCTGAGCAGCCAATTGTCCCATTACTTTTGACCCCTAAAAAGTGGGAGGCACATATACAAACTGTTGTAATTCCTACACCATTCACCTGATTTGGATGTAAATACCCTCAAATTAAACCTAAAAGTCTGCAGTTAAAGCACATCTTGTCCGTTTCATTTCAAATCCATTGTGGTGGTGTATAGAGCCAAAAAGATTAGAATTGTGTTGATGTCCCAATATTTATGGACCTGGCTGTACATGTTTTCTATTATTTTGTGTATGTTGTTGAAACTATACAATGATTTTGACTGATGTGTAAAGTTTGCTCACAGTTCAATTGGTGTATCAGATTTTTTCTGGCAGTGGATTTGGACCGAACTCTTTACACCAGATTTGGGTGTAAGTACCGTGTATTCTAGCCAGGTTTTCTTTGTAACACCAGCTGAGTACTAACTTTAATTGGTTAGTTTACCTGTAACCTAATGATGACACATTAGAGCAGTATATAGGTGATTGTGGTGACTGGTTCCAATAGGTAATGACTAAGCGCTAACATTTGCATGAAACCCGTCTACCTTTTTGTCCCCTGCTCCATCTTTCAACTACTTGTCATATGAAGCTTCAATCAAAGGATTTTTGGAAGTTCAACCATCCGGAATCATTTCCTTATGATACACACTATGCAAGCTGGGCTAGCACCTCACTACTGTGTGTGGGGATTAACCAGAGACTCGCTCACCTGGGGCGGCTTTTCTTGATTCAGTAAACTTCCATTGTTTTGTCAGTAGAAAATGCTGCGGGAGGTTGGCAACCCTGATCTACACTGATCTTTGACCGTCTATCAGCCACTTGGTAAAACCTTGAAGTACCGATAACTTACCTATATTAGTCCAGCGCTACCACACACACAAACACACGTTTGCACCAACTAGGTGTGGTTGGGGACATTTTGAATTAGAAGGCAATATAGTCATTGTTGAAAGAACTGAAAAAACTAAAATTGCTCCTCACTTACCCAAAATGTGTCTATATTCATAAGTGCTGCAACCAAACACTAAGGTGTGTTCAATCACCAGTGGTAAAACCTCAAACTAAAATGCGGTGTAACCGCTATAACTTCTACGCAAACCAATCAATATACGCTTATTGCTATTTTTTTACCAAAAATATGTAGAAGAATACATATCGGCCTAAACTGATGAAGAATTATTTTTTTCAATTATTGCTTTGGGGGATATTTATTATCCGGTTAACGACCGGCTCCTGTACATATACGTTGGCAGAATGGCACGGCTGGGCAGAGTAACGTATATATTTTTTAAAGTCCCGCCGTGCGGGCGCGCGCGCCCCTGCCGCAAGCTCTGTGACCGTGCCCGTGGGACCCGCGGAATGATGTCCGCCGGTGTCCCGTGATCGGGTCACAGAGCTGCAGAACGGGGAGGGGCAAGTGTAAACAAGCATCTCCCCGTTCTCCCTAGTGACACTGTCACTGATCGTCTGCTCCCTCTCAGCGGGAGCAGCGATCAGTGACGTGTCACTCATAGCCACGCCCCTAACAGAATCACTCCCTAGGACACACCTAACCTCTTCAGCGCCCCCTACAGGTTAACCCCTTTACTGCCAGTGTCATTTTTACAGTAATCAGTGCATTTTTATAGCACTGATCACTGTAAAAATGACAATGGTCCCAAAATGGTGTCAAAAGTGTCCAATGTGTCCGCCATAATGTCGCAGTCATGATAAAAATCGCTGATCGCCGCCATTACTAGTAAAAAAAAAATATTAATAAAAATGCCATAAAACTATCCCCTATTTTGTAGACACTATAACTTTTGCGCAAACCAATCAATAAATGCTTATTGAGATTTTTTTTACCAAAAATATGTAGAAGAATATGTATCGGCCTAAACTGAAGAAAAAAGTAGTTTTTTTATATATTTTTTGGGGGGATATTTATTATAGCAAAAAGTAAAAAATACTGCAAATCTTTTTAAAATTGTCGCTCTAATTTTGTTTATAGCGCAAAAAAACGCAGAGGTGATCAAATACCACCAAAAGAAAGCTCTATTTGTTTGGGAGCCACGTCGCACGACCGCACAATTGTCAGTTAAAGCGACGCGGTGCCGAATCGCAAAAACTCCTCTGGCCTTTGGCCAGCCAAATGGTCCGGGGCTTAAGTGGTTAAAGTAAAAAGGAAAAAAAATATTGTGTTTTTTTTCAAAATTGTCGGCCTTTTCTTGTTTATAGCGCAAAAAATAAAAACCGCAGAGGTGATCAAATACCACCAAAAGAAAGCTCTATTTGCGGGAAAGAAAGGACATAAATTTTGTTTGGGTACAGCGTCGCACGGCTCCGCAATTGTCAGTTAAATCGACGCAGTGCCGCAAAAAATGGCCTGGTCATTAAGGGGGAAAATCTTCCGGGGCTGAAGTGGTTAAAGATTTCTGCACATAAGGACACGTATTGTGATTTTGGACTCGCCTTTACATTTATCCAAATATTTCACATTTTGTTTTAGTATTATTCGTTTTTTTTTTTGTTTTGTGTTTCAGTATATATGCATATCACTTTTTAAGATATTTTTTTCATGTGGGGTACATCATTATTGATTGATTCATTTATGTTATTGTTATTACAGATGTGGTTGCGCTGCATTTTAGTTTGAAGAAATGTAATCATTGTTATGCCCCGTACACACGATCGTTTTTAATGTCATTTTTTAAACCAACGTTTTTCTCCTCGTTTTTTTTCATGTTTCCTCTCAAGCCTGCCTTGCGTACACACCATCATTAAAAAAAACGATCAAGCAAAGCGCAGTGACGTTCAACACGTACGACGGCACTATAAAGGGGAAGTTCCGTTCGAATGGCGCCACCCTTCATGTTAGTAAAGTTTGTTGAGCGACGATTCGCGCTTTTCAGTCCGTTACTGTGTAATGAATCTGGTATCTCCATTACGAACGCTAGTTTTACCAGAACGAGCGCTCCCGTCTCATACTTGATTCTGAGCATGCGCGTTTTTTTTCACGTCGTGAAAGCATACACACTATCGTTTTTCACGTCGTTAAAAAAAACGACATGAAAAACGACGTGAAAAAAGAGAGCATGTCCGGAATTTTTCATGCCCGTTTTTCACGTCGTTAAAAATGCTCTGGAGCCTACACACGATCATTTTTAATGGCCATTTTTTAAAATGGCATTTTTAACGGCATGAAAAACGATCGTGTGTACGGGGCATTACTGTGAGCAATATGGTTTTAGATTTATTTTAATGAATCATCAATAACATTGAATTAATTTGATCATTTACAGTAGATTGTGTTGGGTACTTTAAAAGTCTGCTTTTTTTTTATTTTTTGGAGGTTTAATACTGCTTTAATTCTGCATCAGAACAGTGCAGAGAAATAACATATAACTCATGATAGCAGCAACGTGCATTAACCTGAATTGAGACAGTTTTTAGGCTAAACAGTTATATTTCAGCATCTAGTTAGCTTTAAAATATATCTAGTTGCCGGATTTAGAGCAGCCAGCTGATTGAGGATGTGCATTTGGATATACTTGTCCCTCTATGCAGGGAAATGGGAGATAAAAACTGCACCTCATGGTCACAAATCATGTTAGTGAAGTGTCAGGGAGCTCATTGATAGAAAATCCCATCATATCATCCCCTGGAGAGATATCTAGGAACCTGCTTACAAATGAGAACATTTTCCATGTAGCAGTAAAAGGTAGAGCGGTTATGTTCAAGCTGAAGGGCAGCTAATACTTTTTTACTTGTGTGAATACAACCTAAAAATCAGGCTGCTATTAAACTCAATGCAGTCTGTTGCTGCAAGTGCTCGTCAATGTGCTTAGCATGTTCCTGACAGTACTTTTGGTTTAATGAAAAACTCACGTCTTGCAAAAAACATCATGCAGAGAATCAGTAGGTCAGAGGTGGTAGTTACTATTGTAGCGGGTGGTTACATTTAGGTGGAAGCATCTGAGTGGTAACTAGGCTCAGATGCACTAATTGTTAGGTCTCATGGATCATTTCTATCCCTGGGAGATAGTACTGGTGTGTAAGTTCACTGGGGCCTATGGGTGGCGCTGTTGCCATGGGCCCGGGTTGGACTGCAGTACGAGGTTGTGTCCTTTTTGTCCCCTCTCGGCAGCAGTACGGCAAGGCGGGGAACCTGCTGTGCCTGTCGGAAAAGGATATAAAAATGGGGCGGGCATCTTCCAGAGGGGTCGTCGGTTCCGCGCTCAGGCACCCTAAGCCTGGGTGCGTGTGTGTCGCCTCTGGGTGCCCTAGGCCCGGAGGCCTGGTCGGGTTGTCTCTGGGTGCCCTAGGCCCAGAGAGGGAGCTGTTGTTCCATCTCAGACACCTTCAGTCTGGGGTGAGGTACTTTGGAGAAAGGCCCGGAGCCCAGCAGACTTCGGCTGGGATCCGCCGGGGACCGAGACCCCCAGGGATCTGCCTTGCGAGGGGACCCGTATCCAGGATGAGGAGGCCAGGGAGGTGACCCTTTCTGAAGACCCAGCGCAGAGTCGTGGTGACAGATGGGGCCTCTGGTGACTCTCCGGAGGGATGTTCTTGTCCTATAAGGGCTAGTTCACTAACGGAAGGAAGTGCGTGTTCTTTAAGTCACAGTGGCAGTGATACTACGCACCCAAGGTCAGTAGCAGTGACTTTCATATTTACTCACCCGGTCAGTGGCAGTGACCAACCTCATGGTCTGTGGTAGAGACCGTGCGCCAAGCCTGTTCGTGCTGATCAGAGCAGGAGAAAGCCAAATTCGAGTTTGTGCCTGGACATCCTCCCACCTTATCTGACCTGTGTTTGTCCCAACCCGTCTGCTCTTAAAGACACTGTTTATTGTGCAAGAAGGAATAAATAAGAGTTGGACCTCTCAGTTGGTGTGGACAGTTGCTTACTAGGGAGATTTAAAGACTTGTTTCTGACAACCACAGAAACAAGGTCAGCACTGGAGGCTTTTTGACACCGGCTGCAAGCAGGCCCGAGAAACTAACACCGCTCAACCTCCCTATTCAGGAGGGTACGGGCTTGTGGTGCGGTGTGCCTCATTCTTTTCCTGCGGAGGAGCCAAGCAGAAGAAAAGCAGGTAAAGTCTGGGGTTGGTGCGCTACACTATACTTATGCCGCGTACACGATCGGATTTTCCGTCGGAAAAACCTTGGGTGGTTTTTCCGACGGAATTCCGCTCAAGCTTGGCTTGCATACACACGGTCACACAAAAGTTCTCTGAACCTTCGACCGTCAAGAACGTGGTGACGTACAACACTACGACGAGCTGAGAAAATAAAGTTCAATGCTTCCGAGCATGCGTCAAATTGTTTCCGAGCATGCGTCGGAATTTTGCGTGCCGGAATTACTACATACGATAGGATTTTCCGATAGGAATTTTTTCAGTCGGAAAATTTGAGAACCTGCTCTCAATCTTTTGCTGGCAGAAATTCCGACAGCAAAAGTCCGATGGAGCATATACACGGACGGAATTTCCGACGAAAAGCTCACATCGGGCTTTTGCTGGCGGAATTTCAGACTGTTTGTACACGGCATTAAAGCGGTATTAAACTCAAAAATAAAAATGCAATATATTGCAGCTTACCAGTGTAGCATCCTCTAGTGCTAGAAGTGTAGATAGTTTGTTTTTGTGTGTTTAGTGTAGGTAAATTTGTGAAAGCTTGGCTGGCAGCCAAGCCTGTCTGTATTTTTTCTGGGTTGGGCAGAGATCCAGGGAGAGCTGGATGACTCACAGACAGCATCACTGAGACCTCCCCCTATTTCTAGAATGTACTGGAACCTTCTAGAAACATGAGAGAGGAAGTAAGGTGGTGCTGCCTGGTGTCTCCCTCAAATACTCTGGGTCAGCCCAGCTGGGGAGGAGAGTTTGTGTGGAAGCTGGGGATGGAGTGTTAGGCTGTTGTGGTCTTTAAGGGCACTCCCCAGTCTGGGGGGGGGGGTGAACTTGGGCCGGGCTTGGGTGTGGATGGGACCTTCTGTGAACCCATGGAGGTGTCCTGGCCAGCAAGGAGAGGACAACAGAAGAACACTGCCGGGCAAGTCTCAAGGAGGAACAGGAACAGCCAAGAGGGCTGGTGAGTGACACACAGTCAGGAGGACTGGGGGGAACACATAAGAGGACTGGGATAGAGCAGTCTGAGATGGGTCCAGAGCCAGTAAGGAGGACTGTGGAGGCACGGGCAGTGGAGAGAGGCAGCTGCAGCCAGAAGGGCTGGCAGTGCCTGAAGAGGTGGTACTGGGAGCAATAGCCATGTGGGACAGTTAGCACCAAGACTTCCATTGTATGCTACTCCATAGGGGCCCACGGTCCCTGCCTGCAAAGGGCATTCAACCATTGTGCTGGGTCTGAAACTTGTGCTAGCTTGTCCTGTGAGTCTGCAAGCAAGTGTGTGCTGGAGGTAGAAGGTAGTATACTGTGTATACTGAAGTGTATATAGTTCAAGTCCCTACAGAGTTTCATTGCTCAAATGGGCATCCCATATGCACCCTTCCCCATCCAAGTTCAATTCCCCTAATAAAAAACAAAACAAACAAAGCTGCAAGGATGGCTTCTTGTCTCTGAGTGACTGAAAATTTGTGTGTCTGGCTGTGCAGGGTGGGAGACAACCACATTTACCAGCGGCCCTTACGGGGGTAGCACTACACCCATTTGTAGCTATGGTGGCTAGTAGGGATGAGCTTTATGTTCGAGTCGAACTCATGTTCGACTCGAACATTGGCTGTTCGCCCGTTCGGCGAACAGCGAACAATTTGGGGTGTTCGCGGCAAATTCGAAAAGCCGCAGAACACCCTTTAAAAGTCTATGGGAGAAATCTAAAGTGCTCATTTAAAAGTTAATATGCAAGTTATTGTCATAAAAAGTGTTTGGGGACCCGGGTCCTCCCCAGGGGACATGTATCAATTGTGAGGGGGTTAGCTCGGCAGCGGGTGTGGGTGACCCCCGAGATGGGCTCCCCACACAAAAACAGGCCCAGCAGACGGAGCTTGTGGTTTTCAAAATCAAAAAGGTGCGGTTTATTTTCTATTTACAGTGACAAAAACACAGCAAAGCAAAAGAAACATAAACAAAATAAATCCTGGTCAAGTTGACCTCTGACTAAACATACAGGTTTCCTAACTAACAACTGGGATCAGCCTAGTGCTGTCCTAGTCCCTAAGTCTCTGGTTTAGTAAAAGTCCAAACAAATAGCCACACAGGCTTTGCCTCACCGCACAGGGGTTCACTCTCCCTAGACAGTCCACACAGGTCTGGTTCCAGGCATGAGCTAACATCTAATGAAGCTGGGAGTTCTTATAGAGGCCTAAATGAGCTGACAAGCTTCAGCTGGTCTCTTCAACTCCCTGTCTGTACGACGCCCCACACTCTCCCTAGAGGTATGAGTCATCCATGAGCCCACTAGCCTTAGCTGGGCTTATACAACTCTCCACCTAGTTGTATAAGTCGGCGTAAAGCCTGAATCTGGGCGAAATATATCTACCCCCCTGGATGCAACCAGGTGACTTTACCTTCCTGCTGTCACATACCCCCCCCCTCTTGTTTTAACCTCGGGGTTGGAACACCAGCAATCAGGCATTCATGTACTCGAGACAAAGCATCCACATTCCCCATTTGAACGCCAGGGCGATGCTTTACTGTGAAGTTGAATTCCTGGAGGGCCAGGAACCACCTATTCACTCTTCTATTTGTTTCCTTGTTTTGAGCCATCCACTTTAACGGAGCGTGATCCGTAACCATGTCAAAGTGCCTACTAGGGATGAGCTTCGTGTTCGAGTCGAACATACGTTCGACTCGAACATTGGCTGTTCGATCGTTCGACGAAGATCGAACGATTTGGGCCGTTCGCGCCAAATTCGAGTGACGCGAACGGCCCACAATGCACTACGCCATCGCAGTGTCATCCAGGCGCTGTGATTGGCCAAGCATGCACTGTGACCCCGCATGCTTGGCCAATCACAGCGCCGGCAGCGAGGAGAGCAATGATTGGCCACAGGCAGGATGCCTGTGGCCAATTATTGCTGAGGGTGTTTAGTACACGCCCCACACTATAAAAGGCCGCCAGCACGGCGGCCTAGTGTAGTGTGTTCCGGAGCAGGGATAGAGTAGCATAGGCAGGGACAGTGACTGTTATTTCTTTCTTGCTTAACCTGGATTCCTTTAGTTTAGGGAAAGAGAAGGATAGGTAGGGAGAGTGTCAGTGTGTTTTGTGCTTCTGCTATAGTGTGCTTAAAAAAAACATTTATTCTAGGGACAGAAAACTCTAGGTAGGGACAGTGTCAGTTTCTTTCACTCTGCAAGTCCTTGTTTCCAGGGACCTGTAAGGACAGTGAGTTAATTGTCCTTGTGCTATATTGTGCTTAAAAAAAACATTTATTCTAGGGACAGAAAACTCTAGGTAGGGACAGTGTCAGTTTCTTTCACTCTGCAAGTCCTTGTTTCCAGGGACCTGTAAGGACAGTGAGTTAATTGTCCTTGTGCTATATTGTGATTAAAAAAAACATTTATTCTAGGGACAGAAAACTCTAGGTAGGGACAGTGTCAGTTTCTTTCACTCTGCAAGTCCTTGTTTCCAGGGACCTGTAAGGACAGTGAGTTAATTTTCCTTGTGCTATATTGTGATTAAAAAAAACATTTTTTCTAGGGACAGAAAACTGTAGGTAGGGAGAGTGTTTTTTTTCTTTCACTCTGCAAGTCCTTGTTTCCAGGGACCTGTAAGGACAGTGAGTTAATTGTCCTTGTGCTATATTGTGCTTAAAAAAAACATTTATTCTAGGGACAGAAAACTCTAGGTAGGGACAGTGTCAGTTTCTTTCACTCTGCAAGTCCTTGTTTCCAGGGACCTGTAAGGACAGTGAGTTAATTTTCCTTGTGCTATATTGTGATTAAAAAAAACATTTATTCTAGGGACAGAAAACTCTAGGTAGGGACAGTGTCAGTTTCTTTCACTCTGCAAGTCCTTGTTTCCAGGGACCTGTAAGGACAGTGAGTTAATTTTCCTTGTGCTATATTGTGATTAAAAAAAACATTTTTTCTAGGGACAGAAAACTGTAGGTAGGGAGAGTGTTTTTTTTCTTTCACTCTGCAAGTCCTTGTTTCCAGGGACCTGTAAGGACAGTGAGTTAATTGTCCTTGTGCTATATTGTGCTTAAAAAAAACATTTATTCTAGGGACAGAAAACTCTAGGTAGGGACAGTGTCAGTTTCTTTCACTCTGCAAGTCCTTGTTTCCAGGGACCTGTAAGGACAGTGAGTTAATTGTCCTTGTGCTATATTGTGATTAAAAAAAACATTTATTCTAGGGACAGAAAACTCTAGGTAGGGACAGTGTCAGTTTCTTTCACTCTGCAAGTCCTTGTTTCCAGGGACCTGTAAGGACAGTGAGTTAATTTTCCTTGTGCTATATTGTGATTAAAAAAAACATTTTTTCTAGGGACAGAAAACTGTAGGTAGGGAGAGTGTTTTTTTTCTTTCACTCTGCAAGTCCTTGTTTCCAGGGACCTGTAAGGACAGTGAGTTAATTGTCCTTGTGCTATATTGTGCTTAAAAAAAACATTTATTCTAGGGACAGAAAACTCTAGGTAGGGACAGTGTCAGTTTCTTTCACTCTGCAAGTCCTTGTTTCCAGGGACCTGTAAGGACAGTGAGTTAATTTTCCTTGTGCTATATTGTGATTAAAAAAAACATTTATTCTAGGGACAGAAAACTCTAGGTAGGGACAGTGTCAGTTTCTTTCACTCTGCAAGTCCTTGTTTCCAGGGACCTGTAAGGACAGTGAGTTAATTTTCCTTGTGCTATATTGTGATTAAAAAAAACATTTTTTCTAGGGACAGAAAACTGTAGGTAGGGAGAGTGTTTTTTTTCTTTCACTCTGCAAGTCCTTGTTTCCAGGGACCTGTAAGGACAGTGAGTTAATTGTCCTTGTGCTATATTGTGCTTAAAAAAAACATTTATTCTAGGGACAGAAAACTCTAGGTAGGGACAGTGTCAGTTTCTTTCACTCTGCAAGTCCTTGTTTCCAGGGACCTGTAAGGACAGTGAGTTAATTGTCCTTGTGCTATATTGTGATTAAAAAAAACATTTATTCTAGGGACAGAAAACTCTAGGTAGGGACAGTGTCAGTTTCTTTCACTCTGCAAGTCCTTGTTTCCAGGGACCTGTAAGGACAGTGAGTTAATTTTCCTTGTGCTATATTGTGATTAAAAAAAACATTTTTTCTAGGGACAGAAAACTGTAGGTAGGGAGAGTGTTTTTTTTCTTTCACTCTGCAAGTCCTTGTTTCCAGGGACCTGTAAGGACAGTGAGTTAATTGTCCTTGTGCTATATTGTGCTTAAAAAAAACATTTATTCTAGGGACAGAAAACTCTAGGTAGGGACAGTGTCAGTTTCTTTCACTCTGCAAGTCCTTGTTTCCAGGGACCTGTAAGGACAGTGAGTTAATTTTCCTTGTGCTATATTGTGATTAAAAAAAACATTTTTTCTAGGGACAGAAAACTGTAGGTAGGGAGAGTGTTTTTTTTCTTTCACTCTGCAAGTCCTTGTTTCCAGGGACCTGTAAGGACAGTGAGTTAATTGTCCTTGTGCTATATTGTGCTTAAAAAAAACATTTATTCTAGGGACAGAAAACTCTAGGTAGGGACAGTGTCAGTTTCTTTCACTCTGCAAGTCCTTGCTTCCAGGGACCTGTAAGGACAGTGAGTTAATTGTCCTTGTGCTATATTGTGATTAAAAAAAACATTTATTCTAGGGACAGAAAACTCTAGGTAGGGACAGTGTCAGTTTCTTTCACTCTGCAAGTCCTTGTTTCCAGGGACCTGTAAGGACAGTGAGTTAATTTTCCTTGTGCTATATTGTGATTAAAAAAAACATTTATTCTAGGGACAGAAAACTCTAGGTAGGGACAGTGTCAGTTTCTTTCACTCTGCAAGTCCTTGTTTCCAGGGACCTGTAAGGACAGTGAGTTAATTTTCCTTGTGCTATATTGTGATTAAAAAAAACATTTTTTCTAGGGACAGAAAACTGTAGGTAGGGAGAGTGTTTTTTTTCTTTCACTCTGCAAGTCCTTGTTTCCAGGGACCTGTAAGGACAGTGAGTTAATTGTCCTTGTGCTATATTGTGCTTAAAAAAAACATTTATTCTAGGGACAGAAAACTCTAGGTAGGGACAGTGTCAGTTTCTTTCACTCTGCAAGTCCTTGTTTCCAGGGACCTGTAAGGACAGTGAGTTAATTGTCCTTGTGCTATATTGTGATAAAAAAAAACATTTATTCTAGGGACAGAAAACTCTAGGTAGGGACAGTGTCAGTTTCTTTCACTCTGCAAGTCCTTGTTTCCAGGGACCTGTAAGGACAGTGAGTTAATTTTCCTTGTGCTATATTGTGATTAAAAAAAACATTTTTTCTAGGGACAGAAAACTGTAGGTAGGGAGAGTGTTTTTTTTCTTTCACTCTGCAAGTCCTTGTTTCCAGGGACCTGTAAGGACAGTGAGTTAATTGTCCTTGTGCTATATTGTGCTTAAAAAAAACATTTATTCTAGGGACAGAAAACTCTAGGTAGGGACAGTGTCAGTTTCTTTCACTCTGCAAGTCCTTGTTTCCAGGGACCTGTAAGGACAGTGAGTTAATTTTCCTTGTGCTATATTGTGATTAAAAAAAACATTTTTTCTAGGGACAGAAAACTGTAGGTAGGGAGAGTGTTTTTTTTCTTTCACTCTGCAAGTCCTTGTTTCCAGGGACCTGTAAGGACAGTGAGTTAATTGTCCTTGTGCTATATTGTGCTTAAAAAAAACATTTATTCTAGGGACAGAAAACTCTAGGTAGGGACAGTGTCAGTTTCTTTCACTCTGCAAGTCCTTGTTTCCAGGGACCTGTAAGGACAGTGAGTTAATTGTCCTTGTGCTATATTGTGATTAAAAAAAACATTTATTCTAGGGACAGAAAACTCTAGGTAGGGACAGTGTCAGTTTCTTTCACTCTGCAAGTCCTTGTTTCCAGGGACCTGTAAGGACAGTGAGTTAATTTTCCTTGTGCTATATTGTGATTAAAAAAAACATTTTTTCTAGGGACAGAAAACTGTAGGTAGGGAGAGTGTTTTTTTTCTTTCACTCTGCAAGTCCTTGTTTCCAGGGACCTGTAAGGACAGTGAGTTAATTGTCCTTGTGCTATATTGTGCTTAAAAAAAACATTTATTCTAGGGACAGAAAACTCTAGGTAGGGACAGTGTCAGTTTCTTTCACTCTGCAAGTCCTTGTTTCCAGGGACCTGTAAGGACAGTGAGTTAATTTTCCTTGTGCTATATTGTGATTAAAAAAAACATTTATTCTAGGGACAGAAAACTCTAGGTAGGGACAGTGTCAGTTTCTTTCACTCTGCAAGTCCTTGTTTCCAGGGACCTGTAAGGACAGTGAGTTAATTTTCCTTGTGCTATATTGTGATTAAAAAAAACATTTTTTCTAGGGACAGAAAACTGTAGGTAGGGAGAGTGTTTTTTTTCTTTCACTCTGCAAGTCCTTGTTTCCAGGGACCTGTAAGGACAGTGAGTTAATTTTCCTTGTGCTATATTGTGATTAAAAAAAACATTTTTTCTAGGGACAGAAAACTGTAGGTAGGGAGAGTGTTTTTTTTCTTTCACTCTGCAAGTCCTTGTTTCCAGGGACCTGTAAGGACAGTGAGTTAATTGTCCTTGTGCTATATTGTGCTTAAAAAAAACATTTTTTCTAGGGACAGAAAACTGTAGGTAGGGAGAGTGTTTTTTTTTTTTCACTCTGCAAGTCCTTGTTTCCAGGGACCTGTAAGGACAGTGAGTTAATTGTCCTTGTGCTATATTGTGCTTAAAAAAAACATTTATTCTAGGGACAGAAAACTCTAGGTAGGGACAGTGTCAGTTTCTTTCACTCTGCAAGTCCTTGTTTCCAGGGACCTGGAGAGACATTGAGTGAATTGTCCTTGTGCTATATTGTGATTAAAAAAAACATTTATTCTAGGGACAGAAAACTCTAGGTAGGGACAGTGTCAGTTTCTTTCACTGTGAAAGTCCTTGTTTCAAGGGACAGAGAAGGACACCTGAAGGTAGCCCTTATTGCTTTTTTCCCATCTCCCTGCAGGCCATCTATTAGAATGTCTGGAAGGCAAACAAGGAGAGGCAGACAGTCAGGAGGCAATAAAAGAGGGCAAGCAGGCTCTGTGTCTGGGGGCAACAGTGCTGGTCGTGGACGCGGTGCATTGTCATCAGCACATGGCCATGGGACACGCTTGTCCTTGTTTTCGGCAGCTGGACATGTTGAGCCACATCATGCCGAAGACTTGGTAGAGTGGATGACCAAGCCCTCCTCCTCCTCCTCATCCTCTCTCACCCAGGCTCAGGGTACTGGAAAAGCAGCTGCCAAAGCGTCGTCTTCCCTGGTATCAATGTCAGACAAATCATCAGTCACTCCTTCCCTAGACCCACCATGTCCTCCTCCTGAGGAGTCCCCCGAACTGTTTCAGCACAGTGTTGGGTACATGCTCCAGGAGGATGCCCAGCGTTTCGAAGGGTCTGATGATGAAACCCAGCTAGAGGAAGGCAGTAGCGTGAGAGCAGACAGAGGGGATGCTCAAGAAGGACACCAATCTGGCAGTCATGTTCCAGCAGCTGCAGCATACTGCCAGATTGGCTCCAGTGATGAGGAGGGAGGGGATGATGAGGTCAATGACTCCACGTGGGTGCCTAATAGGAGAGAGGAGGAGGAGGAGGATGAGGAGGAGGCACATCTCCAACGAGGCAGGATGCCCTTTGGTGGCCAGCGTAAGGGCAGTACACCGACGGAATCACACCGCAGAGCTCCGCCTGTGCAGGGCGCTGCCTCTGCCCGTCATTCAAAAAGTTCTTTGGTGTGGGCCTTTTTTGAGGCTAGTGCATCAGATCGCACAG
This sequence comes from Rana muscosa, assembly GCA_029206835.1. Lineage (NCBI taxonomy): Eukaryota > Metazoa > Chordata > Amphibia > Anura > Ranidae > Rana > Rana muscosa. The sequence goes on from CM055118.1 coordinate 457,592,840, forward strand.
CTGCTGTTTGCAACATATGTCTCAAGCGTATATCGCGTGGCCAAAACATCAGCCGCTTGGGTACCACATGCCTGACCAGACATATGTTGACCTGCCATGCAGCTCGTTGGCAAGCCTACCTCAAAGACCCACACCAAAGAACAAAGCGGACCTCTCCTTGCACCGCATCAGCTGGGATCTCCAACCCCACTATAACTTCAGTCCTCTCTGAAACATGCACTGAGAGGAATGAAGGTGTAGAATTAGGTGTGTCACAGCCAAGTACTTGCGCCCACTCTGCTAGCAGTACACCGACGTCCGATTCTAGCAGGCAAATTTCCCTGCCCCAGCTGCTGGACCGTCGAAAGAAGTTCACTCCCAGCCATCCACATGCCCAGCGGTTGAATGCTAGCTTGGCTAAATTGCTAGCGCTTCAACTGCTGCCTTTTCAGTTGGTAGACTCGGCCCCCTTCCGTGAGTTTGTGCAATGTGCGGTTCCTCAGTGGCAGGTTCCCAAACGCCACTTTTTCTCACGGAAGGCTATTCCGGCTCTCTACCGGCATGTGGAAGGCAATGTCTTGGCCTCGCTGGACAGGGCGGTCAGCGGTAAGGTGCATATTACCGCTGACTCATGGTCCAGCAGGCATGGACAGGGACGTTACCTTTCTTTCACGGCCCATTGGGTCACTCTTTTGGCAGCTGGGAAGGATTCAGGACAAGGTGCAGTAGTGTTGGAGGTTGTCCCACCGCCACGCCTCCAAAATGCTACTACTGGTTGTGACACACCTCTCTCCTCCACCCCCTCCTCTTCTTCTTCCTCCATGGCCTCTTCCTGTGGTTTGTCCTATGAACCAGCGGTGCTCCGTAGCCGTTCACGGGGCTACGCAAGTACGCAGGCAAAAAGATGCCATGCCGTGCTTGCGCTGGTGTGTTTGGGGGACAGAAGCCACACTGGGGCAGAGGTCCTGTCTGCTCTGCAGGGCCAGGCCGAGAGGTGGTTGACGCCACGCCAGCTTAAGCCAGGAATGGTGGTTTGCGACAATGGCACCAACCTCCTCTCCGCCCTCCGACAGGGACAACTGACCCATGTGCCCTGTGTGGCTCACGTCCTTAACCTGGTGGTGCAGCGCTTCTTGGGCAGGTACCCGGGCTTACAGGATGTCCTGAGGCAGGCCAGGAAAGTCTGTGTGCATTTCCGCAGATCTTATAATGCCAGTGCTCGCCTGGCTGAGCTGCAAAAGGAGTTGAACCTGCCCAAGAACCGCCTTATATGTGACATGCCCACCAGGTGGAACTCAACGTTGGCCATGCTGCAGCGGCTGCACACGCAGCAGAGGGCCATCAATGAGTACCTGTGCGACTACGGCACCAGGACAGGGTCAGGGGAGCTTGGTTTTTTTTCTCCACGCCAGTGGGGCATGATCAGGGATGCATGCACTGTCCTGGCACCATTTGAGGAGGCCACGAGGATGTTGAGCAGTGACAGTGCATGCATCAGTGACACTGTACCTCTTGTCCACCTGTTGGAGCACACGCTGCGTGGAATAATGGACAGGGCACTTGAGGCAGAACAGAGGCAGGAAGAGGAGGACTTCCTTGCCTCTCAAGGCCCCCTTTACCCAGACAGTGTTCCTTCTGTCCCACCCATCGCACAGGAAGAGGAGGAGGAGGAGGAGGAGGAGGAGGAGGATTGTGTCAGCATGGAGGTGGAGGCTGGCACTCAGCATCATCAGCAGCAGTCTTTTAGGGATGATTTACAGTCCCAAGAAACCAGTGGACTTGTACGTGGCTGGGAGGAGGTGGCTGCGGATCATGTCGTCCTTAGTGACCCAGAGGACTCCGGAGCGAATGCCTCAGCAAACCTACGCTGCATGGCCTCCCTGATCCTGCAAAGTCTGCGGAAGGATCCTCGTATTCTTCGGATCAAGGAGAGGGACCATTACTGGCTGGCCACTCTCCTTGATCCACGGTACAAGGGTAAGGTTGCGGACCTTATGTTACCGTCGCAGAGGGAGCAGAGGATGAGACAACTCCGGGAGGCCTTGCAGAAAGGTCTGTGCAACGCGTTCCCAGAGACTGGGAGGTTGCAAACTCCTGGTCCTGGACAACGAGTTGCTGAGGCTTCGGCCAGTCAAAGAAGGAGCGGTGGGGAAGGTGGCCGTCTGACCGATGCGTTCAGACAATTCTTTAGTCCGCAGCCCCAAAGTATGATCGGTTCCAGCAACCATCGCCAGCGTCTGATAAACATGGTGCAGGAATATCTAGGGGCAAGGTCAGACTTGGACACCTTCCCCACCGAAAATCCTCTGGCTTACTGGGTCTTGAGGATGGATCACTGGCCAGAGCTTGCACAGTATGCAATTGAGCTACTGGCCTGTCCTGCATCCAGCGTTCTTTCGGAACGCACATTCAGTGCTGCTGGAGGATTTGTCACGGATCACAGGGTGCGCCTGTCCACCGACTCGGTTGATCGACTGACTTTCATCAAGATGAACCAGTCTTGGATCACCACCAGCTACCACACACCTGATGCTGATATAACAGACTAATTGATTTTAAAATGTCACATCCCTTCAAGACTGATGCTGATGCTGAGTGCCTGTGCTGTTATGTTGACTGGCTATCCTCCTCCTCCGAGTCCTCAATGATACGATTGATGATGATAGCTTGGAAGATCATTTTTGTTTATGGGTGCCGCCACCAGTGCCTAACGCCCAATTTTTCAGCCCCTGTTTAACAGGGGCGTGTAATTACAATTTTTGAAGCAATACTTTGCAACAGGGCTCATTGCTGTGCTCCAAGTACAGTATCTGTGAGGAGTTGCAGTGTTGTGCCACCAGTGCCTAAGGCCCAATTTTTCAGCCCCTGTTTAACAGGGGCGTGTCATTACAATTTTTGAAGCAATACTTTGCAACAGGGCTCATTGCTGTGCTCCAAGTACAGTATCTGTGAAGGGTTGCAGTGTTGTGCCACCAGTGCCTAAGGCCCAATTTTTCAGCCCCTGTTCAACAGGGGCATGTAATTACAATTCTTGATCTAATAATTCACAGCAGGGCCCATTGCTGCACCCACCAAGAGTAACTGTCAGGGCTTACAGTGTTGTGGCACCAGCACCACCATCAAAGGCCCAATTTTTACTACCACTGTTCAACAATTATATGTAATTAAAATTCCTGATATAATAGTTGACAGCAGGGCGTTCCAGCACCAACCAAGAGTAACTGTGAGTGCTTACAGTGTTGTGCCAACACCAACAACTAAGGGGCCTATTTCTGCAGAGTATATACGGCAGGTCCCTACTTTCAAACATCCAACTTACAAACGACTCCTACTTGCAAACGCAAGAAGACAACAGGAAGTGAGAGGAAATCTACCACTAGGAAGGAAAATTCTCTCCTGTAAGAATAAATATGGGAGAAAGGTGTCTCCTCTGTACTGATGCTTTATCAGCAATCCTTGTTTCAAGAAAAACACCACATTTCAAAAACAGTTGTCATTAGGACGGAAAGTGAGGTGAAATGTTCTGAACAGGGGCACAGACAGCAAAACAAATGTTACAGGGGTGATAACCCTTACCTATGTTTTCCAAAAAGTTTAAAAATAGATTTTTGGTCTGGAGCTACACTTCAACAATGTACCTGTTCAAAATTACAAACAGATTCTACATAAGAACAAACCTACAGTCCCTGTCTTGTATGCACCGCCTGTATACGGCTGTTCAGAGTATATAGGGCCTTTTTTATTTTATGTGCGGGGTTCCCCTTAATATCCATACAAGACCCAAAGGGGCTGGTAATGGGCTGGGGTAGGGGGGGGGTCATGGGGTAGCTATGCCATTTTTCTTAAAGATTTTCATCCATATTACCGGGACCAGACATTACATTAAAGCCGCAAGCAGTTTTAAATGGCTTTTTTTTCCTTTAGAAGTGTCATTTTGTGCAGGGACAGTTCTAAACACGGGAAACACGTGGCACTTCACAGGCATACTTTAGACACCCCCCAGGTACGATATTTAAAGGAATATTTGACTTTTTTTTTTCACTTTATGCATCATTAAAATGACTGCTCCCGGAAAACGACCGTTTTTAAAACTTATTTTTGCATTGATACATGTCCCCTGGTGCAGAACCCGGGTTCCCAAACCCTTTTTAGGACAATAACATGCATAATAGTTTTTATAATTAGCACTTTAGAATTCGAACGTTCGCATCCATTGTATTTAATAGGGTTCTAATGTTCGTTCGAACTTTCGGTCCGTTCGCGGGTTCTGGTGCGAACCGAACCCGGGGGTGTTCGGCTCATCACTAGTGCCTACCTAGCAGGTAGTACCGAAGGGAATCTAGAGCCCACTTCACCGCTAAACACTCCTTTTCAACGGTGGCGTAATTTACCTCATGGGACTTCAACTTCCTGCTGAGGTAAATGACTGGGTGCTCTTCCCCGTTCCAGACCTGGGACAATACTGCTCCTAACCCCACATCTGACGCATCACTTTGTACGACAAAGTCTTTAGAGAAGTCGGGTGAGTACAACACTGGCTGGCTACATAAGGCTTGTTTCAAGAATTGGAATGCTGCCTCAGCCTCGGGGGTCCATTTAATCATGACCGACCCTTTCCCCTTCGTCAGGTTGGTTAGGGGCACAGCCTTAGAAGCAAAGTGGGGAATGAATCGCCGATAATACCCAGCGATTCCCAGAAAGGCTCGTACCTGCTTCTTGCTGTTGGGACGTGGCCAACTCTGGATGGCCTCGACTTTGTTGAGTTGGGGTTTTATTACTCCCCTCCCAATGGTGTACCCAAGATATTTGGCCTCCTCCTGCCCAATGGTACACTTCTTGGGGTTAGCCGTAAACCCTGCTTCCCGAACAGAGTCCAGGACTGCTTGCACTTTTGGCAGATGTGAGGCCCAATCTGTGCTATGGACAATTACGTCATCCAGGTAAGCCGCAGCATACTTCCGATGGGGCCTCAGCATCTGGTCCATTTTCCGCTGGAATGTGGCCGGCGCATTCTGTAACCCGAACGGCATTCTTTTATATTGGAACGCCCCGTCTGGGGTTACAAATGCGGTTTTCTCTTTGGCCGACTTGGCCAGGGGGATTTGCCAATACCCTTTTGTGAGGTCAAGAGTCGTCATGTATCGGGCTGTTCCCAGCCGGTCGATCAACTCATCTATACGTGGCATGGGGTAGGTGTCAAATTTTGTAACTTTGTTCAACTGACGAAAATCGTTACAAAATCGCCAGCTCCCATCCGGTTTAGGCACCAACACAATGGGACTAGACCAATCACTTTGGGACTCCTCTATCACCCCTAAGTTCAGCATTTTCTGTACTTCCTCCCGTATTGCCTCCCGTCGGGCCTCTGGGATCCGATAGGGTTTTAACTTCACCCTTTCACCGGGCGGGGTAATGATGTCATGCTCTACCCCAGATGTTTGTCCCGGCAGCTCAGAGAATACCTCCTTGTTGCGAAGCACAAACTCCTTAACCTCCTGTTGTTGGGGTTGTGACAAGGTGGCTGCTATTGCAACCTCAGGAATCACGCAACCAGTTTAAGCTGGTGACCAAGTGTCTGCGACTAGGGACTCTCTATCCCTCCAGGCTTTCAACAGATTAACGTGATAGATCTGTTCGGGCTTTCGCCTTCCTGGTTGTCTGACCTTGTAATTCACTTCGCTCACTTTTTCCATTATCTCGTAGGGGCCTTGCCATTTGGCAAGGAATTTACTTTCAACCGTAGGGACAAGTACCAGTATCCTATCCCCCGGGGAAAAGGTACGGGTCTTGGCTCCACGGTTGTACACTCTCTGCTGTGCTAACTGCGCTTGGGCCAAATGTTCCTTCACGATGGGCATTACCAGTGCAATTCGGTCTTGCATCAGGGCGACATGCTCAATCACACTCCTGTGGGGTGAACTCTCACTTTCCCAAGTTTCCTTGGCAATATCCAACAGCCCTCTTGGGTGTCTCCCATACAGTAACTCAAAGGGGGAGAATCCCGTAGAGGATTGGGGCACCTCCCTAATAGCAAACATCAGATAAGGAAGTAGACAGTCCCAATCCTTTCCATCTCTATCCACCACTTTCTTCAACATTTGTTTTAGGGTTTTGTTGAATCTTTCAACCAGCCCATCGGTTTGGGGGTGATACACAGATGTACGTAATTGCGTCACTTTGAACAATTTACATAGCTCCTTCATAACCCGGGACATAAAGGGTGTACCTTGGTCCGTAAGCAGTTCTTTACAAATACCCACCCGGCTAAACACAAGAGATAGCTCTTTGGCTATGGTTTTGGCCGAGGTATTTCGGAGAGGGATCGCTTCTGGATAACGGGTGGCATAGTCCATTATAACTAATATGTACTGGTGCCCCCTAGCGGACTTGATTATAGGACCTACCAAATCCATGGCGATCCTCTCAAACGGGACCTCAATGATGGGTAGAGGGACCAGCGGGCTACGGAAATGTGGCATCGGGGCCGACCTCTGACACACAGGGCAGGAGGAACAATAATTTTCTATGTCCTTCATCACCCCCGGCCAATAGAATCTCTGTAATACCCTCTCTCGGGTTTTCTCTGTCCCCAGATGACCTCCAAGAATGTGCCCATGGGCCAACTCCAACACCAACTTCCTGTAAGGTTTGGGCACCACAAGCTGCTCAACGGTTTCTTCTGCCCTTTTTGCCACCCGATACAGTAGGTCCTTCTCTACGCTGAAGTATGGGTAAGTGCAGGTATTATCTGGGTTCACTAACTCGCCATCTATTTTCACTACGTTTTCCCGTGCCTTTATTAGGGCGGGGTCTTTCAACTGTTCTGTGGCAAAGTTTTCCCTGTGAACCTCAAGATCAGAAAACTCCACAGACGGTAGGTTTTCGTCTGAGGAGGTGGGCTCCTCTCCAGTTTCTTGAGTCTCCCCTGCCAATACTGACAAGGGAAATTCCGGAGAGTCCTCACCACTCTCAGGGGAGTTCTGGCTATCACATTCCTGGTACATAGGGGCACCAGTGGGGGGCTCAGGATCATCCCACAGTTCCCAGAACTTCGGAAAATCCCTTCCCACAATGGCGTCATGCGGTAACTGAGATACTAAGCCCACTGGATGAGAGAGGGTACCTTTGGGGGTCTCGAAACACACTGTAGTCACTGGATACTCTCGGGTGTCCCCATGCACACAAATAACAGCTACCTTGCTATTCCCAGAGACCTCTGTTTTAACTAATTCAGCCTTTATCAGGGTCACAAGGCTACCTGAATCCAGCAATACCACAACATTTCTACCATTAATACACATTTTGCATAAATGTTTCTCAGTTCCCCGAATGGCAGTGCATGCGACTGTCGCACACAGCGACTGACGTCTGCCCGTCAGAAAGTCACACTGCATGGGTTCCTCCACAACCGGGCAATTTGCTGCAATATGTCCCGCTTGCCGGCAGCGGTAGCAAACGATCCTTCTTGCCGCCTCTTGAGCCGCTGATTTCCCAGGCTGTTCTCGCCAAACTTGGGGTAGAGCTCCCTCCCTCTCACTCTCTCCACCCTTACCCCTTGGAATCATCTTATCCGCCCCTGGGGATGGTCTGGTCTTAGGGTGGAAAGTCCGAGTGTCTCTGGAAGAGGCCGTCAGGTTCTCTGTAGCCAAGTATTTCTCCACACGATCCACAAGACCATCGGCCGTCTCTGGGTCTCCATGGCTTACCCACTTTTGGATGGCAGTAGGAAGAGCTCTCAAAAACCGATCCATTACAACACGTTCCACAATCTTTGGTGCGGACAAAGTCTCTGGCTGTAGCCACTTTCTGCTCAGGTGAATGAGATCATACATTTGAGACCTGGGGGGTTTTCCAAGCTGGAAAGTCCAGTTATGCACACGCTGAGCCCGGACAGCCAGGGTGACACCCAGCCTTGCCAATATTTCAGCTTTTAGCATCATATAGTCTTTTGCTTGGTCATGCTCTAGGTCATAGTAAGCCTTCTGCGATTCACCAGTTAACAGAGGAGCCACCAGTCCAGCCCACTGCTCCTCAGGCCACTTTTCTCTTTCAGCAGTCCTTTCAAATGTGGTCAAAAATACCTCTGGATCATCCTCTCCAGTCATTTTTGTCAATAAACGACTCACCCCAAAGGACGCGGTATTAGTGGGACGGCTTCCCTCACTGGTCTGCGGACGTTGCTGCACTACTGCTTCCATTTGTTGTAGTCTCTGCTCTTGCTTCTGTAACAGGTCTATGAAGCGGGCCTCAGATTGCTGCAGGGCTTGTTGCTGAGCTTCCAGACTCTGTTGGTGAGCTTGCTGCTGGGCTGCAAGGCTCTGTTGATGAGCTTGCTGCTGGGCTGCAAGGCTCCTTTGCAAACCTGCATTTGTCTGCTGTTGATTGGCATTTGCTAGAGCCAGCTGTTTCAGTATCTCCTCCATGCTGGCTTAAAAAAAACTGCCACTGGTTCTCCACCAACTGTGAGGGGGTTAGCTCGGCAGCGGGTGTGGGTGACCCCCGAGATGGGCTCCCCACACAAAAACAGGCCCAGCAGACGGAGCTTGTGGTTTTCAAAATCAAAAAGGTGCGGTTTATTTTCTATTTACAGTGACAAAAACACAGCAAAGCAAAAGAAACATAAACAAAATAAATCCTGGTCAAGTTGACCTCTGACTAAACATACAGGTTTCCTAACTAACAACTGGGATCAGCCTAGTGCTGTCCTAGTCCCTAAGTCTCTGGTTTAGTAAAAGTCCAAACAAATAGCCACACAGGCTTTGCCTCACCGCACAGGGGTTCACTCTCCCTAGACAGTCCACACAGGTCTGGTTCCAGGCATGAGCTAACATCTAATGAAGCTGGGAGTTCTTATAGAGGCCTAAATGAGCTGACAAGCTTCAGCTGGTCTCTTCAACTCCCTGTCTGTACGACGCCCCACACTCTCCCTAGAGGTATGAGTCATCCATGAGCCCACTAGCCTTAGCTGGGCTTATACAACTCTCCACCTAGTTGTATAAGTCGGCGTAAAGCCTGAATCTGGGCGAAATATATCTACCCCCCTGGATGCAACCAGGTGACTTTACCTTCCTGCTGTCACACAATGCAAAAAAAAGTTTTAAAAACAGTTGTTTTTTCGGGAGCAGTGGTTTTAATAATGCTTAAAGTGAAACAATAAAAGTGAAACATTCCTTTAAATTTCGTACCTGGGGGGTGTGTATAGTATGACTGTAAAGTAGCGCTTGTTTCCCGTGCTTAGAAGTGTCCCTGCAAAAAGTGTAATTTCGGAAGGAAAAAAAGTAATTTAAAAGCACTCGCGGCTATAATGAATTGTCGGCTCCCGGCAATACAGGGAACAGTCATTGAAAGTTATTGATAAAAAATAAAGAAAAAAATGTGTGGGGGTCCCCCCAAATTCAAACGCAAGCAGTGTTGACAGTTCTTTTATAACCGAGGTCGGAAACCCCCATGACGCGTTAGAGGGGGCAGGGTTACCCGTCACGGGGGTTTCCAACCTCGGTTATAAAAGAACTGTCAACACTGCTTGCGCGTCATTAGCCGAGAGGCTCCGGTGCAGGGAAGATGTGCGTCGTTCCTCGCTGGAGACTCTCCGCATCGCTGGAGATTCATGGATCGTCGCTGGACAGACTGCATTACAACGCTGGAATGGCTTTTTTTATTTTTAATAAAGGACTTTTCACAAAGGTGTCTGTGTGGTTTTAAAATTTTTTGACACTTTCTTTTGTGAAATGGTAGGGGTATAATGTACCCCATTACCAATTCACATAGGGGGGCCGGAATCTGGGGGTCCCCTTTGTTAAAGGGGGCTTCCAGATTCCCATAAGCCCCCCGCCCGCAGACCCCCACAACCACTGGGCAAGTGTTGTGGGGATGAGGCCCTTGTCCCCATCAACATGGGGACATGGTGCTTTGAGGGGTCACAGACCCCAAAGCATCCTCCCCATGTTGAGGGCATGTGGCCTGGTACGATTCAGGAGGAGGGGGCGCTCTCTCGTCCCCCCTCTTTTCCTGCCGCCTGCCAGTTTGCGTGCTCGTATAAAGGGTCTGGTATGGATTTTTGGGAGGAACTCCACACCATTTTTTTTTTAATTTGGCGTGGAGTTCCCCTTAAAATCCATACCAGACCTGAAGGGTCTGGTATGGATATTTGGGGAGAAGCCCAGGTCATTTTTTTTATTTGACGCAGGGATCCCCTTAATATCCGTACCAGACCTGAAGGGCCTGGTAATTGAATTTGGGGGGACCCCCACGCATTTTTTTATTTTTTTTATCAATGACTTTCAATGACTGTTCTCTGTATTGCCGGGAGCCGACAATTCATTATAGCCGCGAGTGCTTTTAAATTACTTTTTTTCCTTCAGAAATGACACTTTGTGCAGGGACAATTCTAAGCACGGGAAACAAGCGCTGCTTTACAGGCATACTATACACACCCCCCAGGTACGAAATTTAAAGGAATATTTCACTTTTATTGTTTCACTTTAAGCATTATTAAAATCACTGCTCCCGAAAAAACAGCTGTTTCTAAAACATTTTTTTTTGCATTGATACATGTCCCCTGGGGCAGGACCCGGGTCCCCAAACACTTTTTATGACAATAATTTGCATAAAATCCTTTAAAATTAGCACTTTAGATTTTTCATGTTCGAGTCCCGTAGACTTTAACGGTGTTCGGATGTTCGAACAAATTTATTGCCTGTTCGCATGTTCTGATGCGAACCGAATTGGGGTGTGTTCAGCTCATCTCTAG